>OZ024927.1:44707292-45907292 GCA_964017235.1 Sabellastarte sp. h YS-2021 | reverse complement strand
CTGGTCTATCTTGACCTCCTGGAGATGTGGACCTCTCCTCTCTCCTACTATGCCTCTTCATAACCTCCTGATCTGGACTTTCTGATGCCACCTTATCCCGGCGCTGACCAGATCTCCTCCCACTTTCCCTATCAGGGCTGGCAGACACAGGGGATCGTTTTCTTTGTCTATCTGTTTTCTGACGCATGCCTTGCTCTGAACTTGCAGAAGATGACCTGTCTCTGCGCCGACCTTGCTTGTTCATCTCTTCCCATTTAGCAGGCAGTTTCTCTTTATTTCTAGAGGCCATGCCATGCTCTGGGCTTGAATCATAATCCCTTCTATCACGACCTCTAGCAGCCCTGGGATCAGGACTTTCTGGAGATCTATGTCGTCTAGGTGATGGAGAGTGGCTGACCTCTGTTGATGAAAAAAAAGAGATAAATCTTCATAAAATCATAAATCAAAAGTGTTATGATACATGTACATGCATTAAAATCAAGATTCTAAACCATGTCTTTCAAAATTCTTATTTAACTTCTCAAAATGTTTGTTTTAAGACCAGGGTTAATTGAACTTGCCAGAATATATTTTTACAATAGTTATTGTACCTTTATCTGATTAACATTATTAAAAGACCTTAGCTTCATTTCAGAAAGGGGTATACACAACAACAGGGTGAAAGGTACTTTGTGCTGAACACCCACCTTTCCTACCCCTTCTTTCTGGTGAGCTGCTCTCTCTTTTGGTGAGGGTGACCCTTCTTTTTGGTGTTCCAGACCTTTCTCTTTCTGGAAGTTTCTTTCTGCCCATGTCTTGTGGACTGGCCTCCTCACTGGAGTCCCGCCGATTCCTCGCTTTGTTGCTATCCTTCCTGTTTGGTGGCGACTTGTACTGTTCAACCTTTCTCCCTCTTGTTGGTGAGCTGTCTGAGGATGGTGAAACCTTTCTTTGTGTTTGCTTTTTTGACTTACGAGGAGTCACTTCCTGAACATCAGAGGAATCACGTCTCTTGACGGCGACAGGCTTCTTCCTCTTTTTACTTTCGTCTCTTTCTGGCGAGGACTCTGAGCTGGAACTTGGTGATCTGCGGGTGGTTTTTTTCTTTCTGGCTGCCTTTCTGGATTCTTTTACAGGACTTCTGTGCAACACAAAAGACACATTTGACCAGCAATTGTTCAGAACTATGAAATTCACCATCAGAGGCAAGTCCACATATCTAAACAAGCAAATCCTTATTTTGAGGAGATGCTTTCTTTTGTTCCTTTTTACCACACAGACCTTAAGGGCTGTTGGGGTATTGTTTTCACCTATGGTGTCCGAATGGGCGGGCAGCGGCAGGAAAAAGTTTGTCCAGGCTATATCTCAGAAACCGTAAGGTATAGGAAGTAGGAAGGGGGTGTAGGTGTGCAACATTATGGTGTGACCTTGATTTGACATTTGACCTGGCAGCTGTGACCTTGACTTTGAAAATCTTGTCTGGGCTATATCTTGGCAAACATATAGGAAGTTGATACTTGGTAGGGGCATTGGTTAGGGGCAGGTGTGCAACATCATGGTATGACCTTAATTTGACCTTTGACCTAGCCATAATGACCTTGACTTATAACATCTTGTAAGGGCTGTATCTGGGCAACCGTAAGGTGTAGGAAGTTAATACTTGGTAGGGGCACTGGTTAGGGGCAGTAGGTGTGCAACGTCTTGGTGTGACCTTGATTTGACCTTTGACCTTGCCGTAGTGACCTTGACCTATAAAATCTTGTCCAGGCTACATCTCGGAAACCGTAAGGTGTAGGAAGTTGATACTTGGTAGGGATATTGGTTAAGGGATGTAGGTGTGCAACGTCATGGTGTGACCCTGAGTTGACCTTTGACCTTGCTGTTGTGGCCTTGACCTATAAAATCTTGTCTGGGCTATAGCTTGGTAAATGTGTAGGAAGCTGATACTGGGTAGGGGCATTGCTTGGGGGCTGTAGGTGTGCAACCTTGTCACAGTGACCATGATTTTTAAAATCTTGTCTGGGTTATTTCTTCGATTCCATAAGGAGTAGAAGGTTGACACTTACTAGGGACATTGGTTAGGGGGGTGTAGGTGTGCATCATGGTGTGATATTTAACTTTGTTATGTATGTTCACCTGCCATATTTGAGACATCTTTCTCTTATGACAAAGATATATGGGTGGCTGCAACTGATTATTATATGCAATTTTACATACTTGTGCTTTTTCCATTGACAGCTATTCTCCAATTAATAAATTCTACAGCTTCATAATGTAATGATTAATGGAGTGATTCTATTCATCTGCATGCCAAAACTTATCCACAATCTATTAATACAACAGGAGATATTGAGGGAAAAAATTGTAAGAAAAAAGCTGATATTTCTCACAGTACACAGGTCAAGTACTGGCTTCGATATTACCAACAAAGTATTCCATGTAAATCGCTTACACTTGCACAACATGATTTACATAAAATATTAGATGAAAATATTATTTTGCAAATAAGCTCAATTTTGTTAGTTTTAAGAATTATTAGGGCATAATAAAAATAGAAAAATTTGGTATAAACATACAATCAATCACTCTCCAATCAATCGTTTATCACCTAATTGGAATATCAGCCGTGGTGAATAATGGAGTAATCTAGTGTAGTACTCAAAACTGGGACTTAAATACAACAAATTTACCTAATTTACCCAATATGCTGCAGAATTTCAGTTGAAAATTTCACAACATACCTCATATTTATTGAAAAGTAAGCTACATTCTCAACCCACCTATCACTGTCTGATCGCTGTCTTTTTGATGAACTGTCAATTCTTCTGTCACGTTCTCTGCGTGGACTAGGTGATCTGTATCTGGGTGGACTCCGTCGCCATGGTGATGGGCTACGTCTTCTTGGTGATGGACTGGGCCTTCTTCGAGATCTCGGAGATGGGCTTCTGTACCTTCTCTCAGGACTTCTGCACAAAAGATATATACAGGATTAAGAAATCCACCGCCCAAACATTCATACTTGTCGGAAATGTTGCAATGACTCGCATCAAAATGAACAGCGATGGTAAAAAAAAAATACTTTATTTCAACAATCCTCCCATCAACTAAGAAAATGCCAGTTATTTTCTTGATAAAGTAAATCCACATTCCTGCAAATGCTTCACCAATTCTGCTGATACAATGTTCATCAAATGCTGGGAACCAGTCATTTGATAGAACAGAGCACTGTCAATTAGAAGATGTTAGTGGGTATACAAGATTCTAGTGCTGTGAAATCGCTTCGAATATCGGGTTCGATGTCTGATATCTGTACAAGCTAGCGAACTTCGGTCTAGTTCGACCTTCGAAACAACGTTTTCAAAAACAGTTAAAATGCAAAAATCTCACATAAAATCTTGTCACTTCATTGAAAATATAGCAAAAATATAAAATCCATATATATTTTAAATAAATTCCCCCATATTTTCAACAAAAGAAACAAGTTTTATAGATGGGCGAAAATAGGATCCGTTGAGATGTGGTGTGATGTTGGGGATTTCTAAACGTTTTGCAAAGTTCGAATTTCAGACGTTTGAATCGAACTCCGAAATCGGGGCAGTAAATGAGCGAACTATCGAACTTCTTCAAACATCGTTGCAGAACTAATAAATTCTATAGCAGTGTTGATTCTAGAAATTTTGAAATGTGGGGGCAGTTCCCCCCCATGTCCGAAAAATGTGGGGGCTTGGTCAATTAAAATGGGAACTTGTACCTCCGCCAAAGAGGGATTAATTTCAGAAGCATTTGTCTGTCCGTATATTTGTTAGCAGGATTACACAAATGGTACTGTATGGATCTTCGTGAAAAAAATAGAAGACGGATATTGATCCAACTTAGATCACATTAAGTTATGTCACTTATCTGGATCAGTGCTTCGATAAAAAAAAAATCAAAGACCTGGGGCCATATTCTACAACAATACTTTTCTAGTAATATTTTTTTAAATAGAAGTGCCTCAATGAAAGACCAAATGCTTTAAACTGGGGAACTCATGGCCATAGCACCCAAGTCATTCATATTCATGAGATGATATGAGGTCATAGATTTCCATTAGGGTTTCTAGCAATATTTTATAAAACGAAGTGATTATTCGTCGGGTCTGACCCGTTAATTAGGGATTCATTTATTTATCGCGTCATGCAAAATATAAAGAAAAATAAAAACATAAATCATTAAAATCAGAATATTCAGGATCAAATACTTTAAACTCAAGAACTCAAGGACATAGCACCCAAGTCATTAATATTCATGAGAAGATATGAGGACACAGATTTCCCCTGGAATTTCCTTGTAATATTTTGTAAAATGGAATCATGGACGAAAATCAAATACTTTAAACTTTGGAACTCACGGCCATAGCTCCCAACTCATTAATATTCATGAGAAGATACGAGGTAACACACATGCTGTATGAACTGGTTCAACAGTATTGTTGTTAGTATCTGACATTTGCATCATCCACTTTCAAACTGTAGTATCCATTTTGTTTTCATATGAAATAACATTTCTCACTGAAAAAACGACCAAATATAGCCTTCTTGATGATAAAATTAAAGGATTCTCGCGAAACGATCGGTTCCCCTCCATTTTGTAAACATGCGGGATCACGTCTTCTACCGAACGCGCCGAATATACCGAATTGCGGGCTAGTACTAAATCTCGCGAGATATCGCGTATCCCGCGCTCCAGAAGCATCACTGTATAGTCAAAGTACCTCCTCCTCCTGTCTGGGGTTGGCGACCTCCTCCTCCGTCTTTCTGGAGTAGGTGACCTCCTCCTGGGTGGAGTTCTCCTGCTTCTCCGTGGACTGGGATCTCTGCGGTGGCGGCTACCAGAGAACCTTCTTGGGCTCCCATTCATCCTTCTCCTCCGAGGACTGACAGAGGAGCGCCGTCGCCTTGGTGGTGATCGCCGTGGTGATCTGATAGGGGAGCGACGACCTGGAAGAAAAAGGTAAAGGACAAATAAGCAGCTTGCCACAAATTACAGCTTCATTGAAGGAAGGGCATTTTTGTGCAAAGAAATAGTGAAATTAACACTTTAAACTAGAGTATTGTTTAGCAAGAGAAAGAACTGTTTTTGCCGAGCAAAAGCAAAGCGTCCCAATGAGCAATAGCAATTTGGCCAACATTACTGTATTTTGCTCTGTTTATGATGTGTTTTCTGCTTTGCAGATAACTTTGCGTATTCCCTCTGGGTAAAACATTCAACTGAAATTGCCCTATCTTGCACCCTTTCCAAGATAAACATGTTTTTGCATTTTATGCAGAAATTCAAGATGGCCACCAAATATGGCGGGAGACTGATTTTTTAAAACAGTTGCAGATAACTGTGTATATCCTCCCGGCCCAAAATTTCATATACATGTTTTTTTTTTTTGTGTTTTACACAGCAATACAAGATAACTGCCGAATATGAAGGGTGAACAATTTAAAAAAAAAAAAAAGAAAGAGCAGGGATTCTGCGCGTACCCTTTGGGCGAAAAAAAATTAAGCCCAAGTAGCCCCATGTCGCACTGTTTCCAAGATACACATGTTTTTGTGTTTTATGCAGAAATTCAAAATGGCCACCAAAAATGGTGGGAGAACGAGTGTTTGAAAAAGGTGCATATTACTCTTAATGTTTAATTAATCATTAATAAGTTGGCCATTTTGTAATGGACTACTTTCAAAAGTTAATGATTTCCAGACATAGCAAACCTACTTGCCAAATTTCATGAGAATAGACACAGCTAGTGCTGGGAGATCGCCATGATTTACCTGTCGATGTTCGTATCGGACATTTGTGACCAAACTTCGAACATTTCCGATTACGGAGTCGAAAGTGTAAACCAGACAAAAAAATCAAATATTAAATGATAAGTAAAATACAGACAAATTACCACAAATATAACCAAAATATAATCTAAAAGCCATTCACAGATGTCTCCCTCACTAACAGACCATGCTTGATGTATTCTCACTTGTGATTGGCTGATTTTATGATTACCCTGACAACAGTTGGAAAATCCCAAGGTGTTTCTATTTATGTTATTTTTATTGCATTCACGGCTAGTTTTGTGATTTTAACTAATGAATATTTCAGATTTTTACATAATAATATTCCGATTAGTGTTTTATTGTGACCAAAAGGCTACAAAGAATTGAGTTTAGCAAATATCGGTTGTACTTAAATTTTACCGATCATTAATGGGCAATGAGCCAACGAGCGATAATACCGAAGTTTGCAAACATCGTAACAGCATTAGATAAAGTGATTTTTAAGTTTCATCTGGACAAGCACACCCTTTTCAAAAACATGTTTGTTTTTTTTGTGACTTCTCTGAATGGTCGAAATGTCATGACACCACAATCATAAAATTTTCCCATGGCTACTGCAATGTGCCAAATTAGAAGAGAATCCACCCAGTGGCTGCTGAGCTATAGCCAATAGAAAATGTGGGAGCTCACAGAACCGGCGGCCCCTTCAATGTACGTTTTTTCTGCATACAAACAAACACTTTTGAGCAGCATTTGTAGACATGATAGCACAAGTAATTTTTAACATCAAGCACAGCCCGACTTAAAGTGACAAACTTAATTCTTTGCAAAAATTTGAGAGAAAAGAAAAACACCAATAAAAGTTTTTTTCAAAGGGTTTTGTTCAAGATACAGCGTAATGTACAGAGCACACGATATTACAATGATGTGTTTCTGATGGTGTCACAATGGAGAAGAAAAATACAATAAAGAGAACAGTTTACAGAACAAGAACAGGGTTACTCTATATTATTGAGATGCACTCCAGGTAGATCAACATAAAACCTTTGCAGAATTTAAGAAATTATGTGAAATTATAAGCTAATAAATGAATAGCTTTCTTCTGTACATTTCAAAAATACACACGAAATCCCAATTATTACAAGTCACTGTCATCCATTTATGTAAAACTATAGAATTTTAACATTGCATATAGGACAGGTTCTAACCAGATTTCTTGATAACCTCCTTCCTGTTATCATCTGAATCACTGGAGTCTGAAGAGGAATCCTGACGTGCACGGTAGTTCCTCTTCTTACCAACCTTGTCTGGGGACTGCAGACAAAGAGTAGGTAGAATGAAGTGCAGAGGAGAATAAAACACAAGGTGATGCATGTATCAAAAGTTATTACACAAAACAATGATGTAATTCACGAGAGTACAAGGTAAAACACTTGTAAACTGTTGCCATATTCAAATCTTGGCAAACTGCTGGAACTCGCACAACATTCTTCTGTCTTAAATGTAGTTGTCTCAAATTAGCTTAGGATTACTTTTGGACATTTTAGTGTTTCAACCACAGGATTTAAGTTTTCCCAAGTTAGGTATAATAACTAGATATTAATGTCCAAATGTATGGCACTTGTCCCTTACGTTGTCAGACAGCAGCCCCAAATCACTAAAAAAAATTTCGAGCTCTTGTACTTCATACATCTGACAATTCATAGTCGTTTTAATAGGGCTGTTATCATCAGCGACTTTTTTTAGATCGAGGATCGCCTGTTAGATGCAAGTTAAACTCAAGCAAATGACAAAAATATAAATAAAATAACATAATATCCAAAGATTGCCATTAAATGTGTTTAGTACCGTTTTATTACAAGGAAATATTCTTTGTTGCTGGTTAAATTGTACAGATATGTATGTGCACTTTATGGAACACCCATGTAAGAAAAGTAAATGAAGAACAACCATAGCTCATTGAAATTTTAGTTAGATAAATTGTAAAAGTGCTAGTTGTAACAACCTTAGTATGTCATTATTTATTTCTTAAAGATTCGAGCTTAAATTTCAAAAATCAATGTGATCTCCAAATACCGCCCACCGAGTTCCAACTCGAGTTTCGGTCAACTTGTTGAGTGCTACCTTTTAATACATTAGATGACCTATTATTGCAATCACGTCACCCTGGCCAGCATTACTTAAGCAAAAGTTCAGTGTCAATCTCACCTCGCCCTCACTAGCACTGCTATCCTGTGGTTTGGCTCTCTTGGCCTCAGGTGAAGCTGAACCACTGCTGGACTCGGACACAGCCTTCTTCCTCCAGGGCGGAGTCTTTGGGGATGAATCGTTCCTCTTTCTTGGGCTCCTACTTCTCTTGGGTGACCTTGACCTCCTCCTTGGTGACCTTGATCTTCTTCTTGGTGATCGGGACCTTTGTAATTTAAAACCACATTATAACTAGACCTAGCGCATCGGAGAACCGATGCAAATTGTATCCACCGTAAAGACAATGCACCAAAACCTCTAGGACCAATAATAAGCGAGTTATAAGCACTTTTAACTTTGGCTGTCCTCATTTGACCTTGAAGAAGGGGCCCAAGATCAAATCTGACCATGACAGAACATTCCCCGCCCATGATTTCCTATAGGTTGGTTTACCATCCCAAACCTCTAGGACCAATAATAAGCGAGTTATAAGCACTTTTAAGTTTGGCTGTAATCATTTGACCTTGAAAGAGGTGCCCAAGGTCAAATCCGACCACACCAGAAGATTCCCAGCCCATGATTTCCTATAGGTTGGTTTACCATCCCAAACCTCTAGGACCAATAATAAGCGAGTTATAGGCACTTTAACCTTTGGCTATCCTCGTTTGACCTTGAAGGAGGGGCCCAAGGTCAAATCCGACCACACCAGAAGATTCCCAGCCCATGGTTTCCTATATGTTGGTTTACCATCCCAAACCTCTAGGACCAATAATAAGCGAGTTATAAACACTTTTAAGTTTGGCTGTCCTCATTTGACCTTGAAGGAGGGGCCCAAGGTCAAATCCGACCACACCAGAAGATTCCCAGTGCATGATTTCCTATATGTTGGTTTACCATCCCAAACATCTAGGACCAATAATAAGCGAGTTATAAGCACTTTTAAGTTTCGCTGTCCTCATTTGACCTTGAAGGAGGGGCCCAAGGTCAAATCCAACCACGCCAGAAGATTCCCAGCCCATGATTTCCTATATGCTGGTTTACCATCCCAAACCTCTAGGACCAATAATAAGCGAGTTATAAGCACTTTTAAGTTTGGCTGTCCTCGTTTGACCTTGAATGAGGGGCCCAAGGTCAAATCCGACCACACCAGAAGATTCCCAGCCCATGATTTTCTATATGTTGGTTTACCATCCCAAACCTCTAGGACCAATAATAAGACAGTTATAGGCACTTTTACCTTTGGCTATCCTCGTTTGACCTTGAAGGAGGGGCCCAAGGTCAAATCCGATCACATCAGAAGATTCCCAGCCAATGATTTCCTATATGTTGGTTTACCATCCCAAACCTCTAGGACCAATAATAAGCGAGTTATAAGCACTTTTAAGTTTGGCTGTCCTCGTTTGACCTTGAAGGAGGGGCCCAAGGTCAAATCCAACCACGCCAGAAGATTCCCAGCCCATGATTTCCTATATGTTGGTTTACCATCCCAAACCTCTAGGATCGATAATAAGTGAGTTATAAGCACTTTTAGTTCTGCTATCCTCGTTTGACCTTGAAGGAGGGGTCCAAGGTCAAATATGACCACATCAGAAGATTCGCAGCACATGATTTCCTATAGGTTGGCTTCACATTGCAAACCTCTAGGACCAATAATAAGGGAGATATAGGCACTTTTAAAGACCGCTATGTGGGTTACTTCGGCACTCCGTGGATGACCTTGAATTAGGAGCTTCAAGGTCAAATGTGTGCAAGGTTGTAGAGGACATGTATATGTGTCATACATATCACCTATGAAGAGATTCAAACTTCTACCTATGAGGAACAGCCAGTAGAAAAATGTAGATTATTTTCAAAGAAATGTCCGTGGCGGCCATCTTGTTTTTCAGAATGAAGCTATTTTCCTTCCCAGAGAAGCTTACCCCCCAATGAAGATATCCTGCAAATTTGGTGAACCTAGCTGCTGTTGTTTTCCTCTTAGAGCGTTAACGCCGAAAATCTCTCTACGCGCGGCGGCGTAGTGGACGATAAACCAAAGTATCCACTGGATGCTTCCGGTGGATACAACTAGTTGAGTATATGATATATCATTGCATTTTAACTACTATATGTTAAGCTATAGTCTTTGAGATAAAATAAATATGAGGTTTTCCAATTTTTATAATTTTTTCAACATTAAGTATGACTTTAAAAAGAGCTGCAGTAGAAGCATAAAAATTTGCTGAAGTACTGACATGTGCTTTTCCTCCTCACTTTGACATTTCTCAACTTACTTTGATCTTCCAGTCTCACCTGAACCTTTCCAAACTATATGCCACCTTCCTTTCTTCCTTCATTGATTTTTCCCTCGTTACTTTTACCTTAATCTACTTGATCTTCTCCTGTTTTTTGTTTCCTCACCTTAACCTTCTTTTTGTAACAATACCCTTTTTCCTTCTTCTGAACTTTCTTTCCATGTCTTTTTACTCTGACCTTACTCTTGCTACCCTGACATATCCCCTCCTTACCTTGACTTTCCCCTCCTCCTGGGACTTCTGCTCCCCCTCCTGCGGGGAGAGCGACTACGTCTCCTCGGTGTGCGGCTCCTCCGTCTCCTTGGAGTTCTACTGCGGGTACGTCTCCTTGGTGATCGTGAACCTCGCCTCCTTGGAGTTCTGGATCTGCTCCTATGTCTCCTTTGTGATCTTGAGCGGCTCCTTCTTCTGTGAGACCTTGAACGACTTCGCTTCCTGGGTGACTTACTGCGGCGGTGTCTGGGTGAGGAGCTTCTTTTTCTAGAACGACTTCTGGATCTGCAAAAAATTTACCATTTGTGGTGTACATTTAACCAAGAGCATAAAACTAGAAATAGCAAAGATAGTAGTTACAATACCATGCTGAAGAAAATTGTTTTAAAAAATATCATAAGCAGGAATTGTATTAATGCAAGATAGCATATTCTTTTTTATGGAGAATCTTAAGTTTTTAAAACTATACACCTATTTTAAGATACCATCAACAAATGAGCGACTTTATACATAGTTGAAACACGAGTTTGTGGACTAAAAGCTGACAAAAAATTCACAGATACACACAAACATGAAATTCATTTAAAAACCAAATTAATTCACACTTTATCTCACCTGGAGCGTCTTTTCTTCCGGTCTGGTGACCTTCTCCCTTTTTCTTCCTTTACTTTCTTGTCACTTGCTGCTGCAGGCTTCTCACCCTCATCACTGGAGTCTTGGCCCTCATCTTGCTTCTGGTTGGTCGGTTCTTCAGACTCAGAGTCTTTGCCCACCACTTCCTGTTTAATATTCTCTGCCTCGCCATTCACCACAGGCGCTGATTCTGCTTCTTTTGCTTCAGTTTTTTCACCATCACTACAAACAAAAACAAAATGAATAAAAATCTATAGAAAATACATTTGTGGCATAAACAGCTTTAGTGTCATAAAATGGCTCACATGTTTTACATGTAAGACCATGTAGATTTGAAACTGATGCCACATAAAGATACTAGTTTGACATTTGAGAGTACTTGGCAAAGAGATCTCACAAAAGTAGTTGCAGACAACTCAAAACAACTAGAAATAGGACACCCTGTTGATAGTAGCTGAGACATATGAATAGAAAGAGGATAGCATAGAAGAACACACATTATCATGTGTAATGTCCACCCCATGAACCTTTTGCCAAAATTGTACAGTAGTCTTACAAGACCCTGTTTCATTTGTAAAATATATCAATGATGCTTAAATATTTATTAGTGTACATGTAAATTATTTCAGCTTCATGCCTTTTTGCATTGGTTGGGTCAAAAATTTTGACGAAATTACTCTATCTTGCACGGTTAAGAAGATAGAAGCAAATTTCTGTTTTTCAATTATTGGCAAAAATTTGAAAATTCAAAATGGCCGCCATTTTTGGGAAAAGGAAATTTTTTTTAAAATTGCCAAGAGTACATTTCTTAGATACCCTATGGGTCGAAAATTTCAACGAAATAACTCTATTTTGCACGGTTAAGGCCAATTTGTGTTTTCCATTTTGGGCAAAATTTCGAAAATTCAAAATGGCCGCCATATGTGGGGAGGGGAAAATTTTTTGAAAATTGCCAAGAGTACCTTTCTTAGATACCCTGTGGGTTGAAAATTTCGACGAAATCGCTCTATCTCGCACGGTTAAGCAGATAGAAGCAAATTCGTGTTTTGCCATTTTTGTCAAAATTCAAAATGGCCGCCACTTTAGGGGAGGGGAAAATTTTTTAAAAATTGCCAAGAGTACATTGCTCAGATACCGTGTGGGTCGAAAATTTAGACGAAATCCCTTTATCTCACACAGTTAAGGAGATAGAAGCAATTTTGTGTTTTGCCATTTTTGGGAAAAATTCGAAAATTCAAAATGGCCGCCATTTTTGGGGAGGGGAAAATTTTTTTGAAAATTGCCAAGAGTACATTGGTCAGATACCCTGTTGCTTGGTAATTTTGACGAAATCGCTCTATCTCGCACGGTTAAGGAGATAGAAGCAATTTTGTGTTTTGCCATTTTTGGCAAAAATTCGAAAATTCAAAATGGTCGCCATTTTTGGGGAGGGGAAATTGTTTTGAAAATTGCTAAGAGTGCATTTCTGAGATAACGTGTGGGTCGAAAATTCGCACGGTTAAGGAGATATGAGCACATTTGCCTTTTTCAGTACTCAAAATAGCCAATTTTGCAAATTTAATAGTAAATTAAATTTTTATAAGTTAATACCCTATCCAATGGACAATTGCTTTACCGGTCGGCGCGACCGGTCCCGCCAAACGACAGAAAAAGTCATTCTGTATAAATACCGGCAGGACCGGTCACAGTGTGTACGTTCGCCAGGTGTCGCCTCATGCATACTTCCTGTCTAGTCAGAATGACATCATGGCGTCTTTTTCGTTGTCTAGACCTAGTAAGACCCCTAGTAAGCTGATAGCGGGGCCGGCTGGGAGGGCCTTGTCTGTCCATTGGATAGGGTATTAACTTACAAAAATTTAATTTACTATTAAATTTGCAATTTTATTGCGTTAATACATCCTATCCAATGGACAATTGCTGAATAACTACCGCTTGGTTGGCGGGTAAGTTACTTAGACAGAGAATGTATGAACACTACAGAAGTGTTCAGAAATTCAATGCTCTAAATTCAACCTCTGTCTCAAGACACTTCACTCAACCAAAGCTTAGTGTCAAAAATATGGAGTTCAGCATTGTGCAATGGATGGGGGGGGGACAACAACCCAGATTCCTCCACTAAACGTAAAAGACAGGAACTATTTTATATCTGGGCCTTCCCCACCCTTCACCCAATGGGTATCAACATATTTGTGTGAGTTTATGCCCTCTTACTGCACCCCTAACCCAGGTGCCTACCTGTTATGTTTATTATTTATTGGGCACCTCACCAAAGGGCACTAAGACCCATCAAAATTGGTTGGTGACCTATTCACGTCACAAATGACACAAAATAACACATTATGTCATCTTGTGATCAATACTATTTACGTCAACATTACTTAGTAACATACAAGGTCACTAAGTTACAGTCTTGGCTTTATATTCAAAAGCTGTGAAGAGAGCATCTACAGCAGTGTGCTTTTTGATTTTTTGTGTGACAAAAATATTTTTAGTGTGTCATGTACATATTTTAAGTGCATAACTGATGAAAATGTGGTTCACCTGCAAGCACATGTCATAAGATTTATTCACATAGATGAAATCTCAGGAGACATATTAAGAGTACACACCTGAACTAAGGCATCTACATAATATGTTGGACTGCCACTCACTTTTACACTATTTTATTTTTTACCGACAATTATTATGGTATAAATACTATGATAGAATTACAAATTATGGGTGAATAAGTATGAATAATCATCCAGAATTTACACACACCAAATCAATACCACTGAGTCCTGTGATTTGATTCAGTGCCACAAGAATGGGTTGTTACAATCACCCCACTATCTGCCACATCTAGGCGGATTTTTTAAGAGGTGACTGAAACAGACACACTCTTGACTCATATAAATCACACCTCAAGACAATGCTATAGGGGAATGCAACCCAGCTCCCCCGGGAAAAAGGTTTACAATAGTTGTCAGTATTCATGTTAATATCACACTGTTATGTGAATAACTGGATAAAAACATTTGAATAAAACAAAAAGTTTTATCAATAACTTCTTATCACCTATACATATAACTTGAGAAAAAAAGTTATATATTACACATCCTCGACCAGTAATAAGATTGTATTTAATGGATAGTATAATAACTATTCCATTCATCAATTGGTAAAATAATTTATTGATAAACTTGACTAAAAATTACAGATAAAATATTATTGGTCAATTTAAAGTGATAAATTCACTAATTTAAGTCAGATACAAAAAATCTGAGCTGATCCCCCGGATCTGATACCCAGGATCTGATCCCCAGGATCTGATCCCCAGGATCTGATCCTCAGGATCTGAGAGGATGCAAAATTTACACTTCAGGTGATCCTCCTATCCCACTCACAGCCTCTGATGAGAACTGACATAATTCAGATCGAAATATTCATACACATTAAACTGTGAATATAAGGCAGAGATTTAAAGTCTTGACCTACTCTTCACTGACTCAAGTACTTATTGTTTTATCTTCATTGGGTTATCATGAATGTCAGTGAAAGTGCCCTGGTAGCCAGTACCAGCCACCTATAGTGGATAATGACACAGCTTTTAATACTCCAACTACTGGAACCCCTATTCCAGCTAGTAGGATGAGCAGTGAGACTTTGGTGAATCCTACAAACAGCTTCAAATAAGTTGACAAGGGACCCACCAAAGGCACCAAAAGAAAGAGAACCGCCTCTCCATCATCTGAGAGACAGTCTACTAGCAGGGACAGATACCCACCTGAGAATGTGGCCTCCAATATATAGGAGACCAAAAAACCAATTAGACAGAGAATGTATGAACACTACAGAAGTGTTCAGAAATTCAATGCTCTAAATTCAACCTCTGTCTCAAGACACTTCACTCAACCAAAGCTTAGTGTCAAAAATATGGAGTTCAGCATTGTGCAATGGATGGGGGGGGACAACAACCCAGATTCCTCCACTAAACGTAAAAGACAGGAACTATTTTATATCTGGGCCTTCCCCACCCTTCACCCAATGGGTATCAACATATTTGTGTGAGTTTATGCCCTCTTACTGCACCCCTAACCCAGGTGCCTACCTGTTATGTTTATTATTTATTGGGCACCTCACCAAAGGGCACTAAGACCCATCAAAATTGGTTGGTGACCTATTCACGTCACAAATGACACAAAATAACACATTATGTCATCTTGTGATCAATACTATTTACGTCAACATTACTTAGTAACATACAAGGTCACTAAGTTACAGTCTTGGCTTTATATTCAAAAGCTGTGAAGAGAGCATCTACAGCAGTATGCTTTTTGATTTTTTGTGTGACAAAAATATTTTTAGTGTGTCATGTACATATTTTAAGTGCATAACTGATGAAAATGTGGTTCACCTGCAAGCACATGTCATAAGATTTATTCACATAGATGAAATCTCAGGAGACATATTAAGAGTACACACCTGAACTAAGGCATCTACATAATATGTTGGACTGCCACTCACTTTTACACTATTTTATTTTTTACCGACAATTATTATGGTATAAATACTATGATAGAATTACAAATTATGGGTGAATAAGTATGAATAATCATCCAGAATTTACACACACCAAATCAATACCACTGAGTCCTGTGATTTGATTCAGTGCCACAAGAATGGGTTGTTACAATCACCCCACTATCTGCCACATCTAGGCGGATTTTTTAAGAGGTGACTGAAACAGACACACTCTTGACTCATATAAATCACACCTCAAGACAATGCTATAGGGGAATGCAACCCAGCTCCCCCGGGAAAAAGGTTTACAATAGTTGTCAGTATTCATGTTAATATCACACTGTTATGTGAATAACTGGATAAAAACATTTGAATAAAACAAAAAGTTTTATCAATAACTTCTTATCACCTATACATATAACTTGAGAAAAAAAGTTATATATTACACATCCTCGACCAGTAATAAGATTGTATTTAATGGATAGTATAATAACTATTCCATTCATCAATTGGTAAAATAATTTATTGATAAACTTGACTAAAAATTACAGATAAAATATTATTGGTCAATTTAAAGTGATAAATTCACTAATTTAAGTCAGATACAAAAAATCTGAGCTGATCCCCCGGATCTGATCCCCAGGATCTGATCCCCGGGATCTGATCCCCAGGATCTGATCCTCAGGATCTGAGAGGATGCAAAATTTACACTTCAGGTGATCCTCCTATCCCACTCACAGCCTCTGATGAGAACTGACATAATTCAGATCGAAATATTCATACACATTAAACTGTGAATATAAGGCAGAGATTTAAAGTCTTGACCTACTCTTCACTGACTCAAGTACTTATTGTTTTACTAGGGACTATATTGGAACTCATGCTGGAGTATTTGAAAAGACTTTTAATTATTATTAAGCCTGGGCAGACCTTGAGGTCAATGCTCCGAAGGCTCTGGTCGAATATCATCATCCGGTTCTAAGCCTGAACCGTCAGTCGACCTTGCCCTTGCCCCCCCCCCCCCCCCCCCCCCCCCTTTTTAAACAGACCTGCTCTGAGGTAGGGGAAGAGAGGGATGAGTTCAGTCCCAAGGCACAATTTCTCAGATGAAGCATGCCAGAAGATTTTTTTTTTTTTTTTTTTTTTTTTTTGTTCTTAACTGATTCGATATATATACACTATATACATATGTACAGTGATGTCTCCTCCTTATAGGGCTTGTTGATGGACCTGCTGAGCAGCCACTATAGGCCCTAAGTGAAAAAGCTCTGAATCAGCCCAGGCAACATCCTTCAGGTAAAATTGTGTGAAGGTGTTGTGAGATTTCCAGTGACAAGCTGACAAAATCTGATCTAAAGAAATTCCAGACTGGAAGGCTTTAGAAGCAGCAAAGGACCTTACATCATGAGCCTTCACTTGATGTAAGGTAAGGGCTTGTTGGTCAGAGAGTTCATAGCATAGGATTACAGTCTGTTTGATCCAGGAGGAGACGGTGGCAGGAGAGATGTCTTTGTCAAAACCTTTCTTGAAAGAGACAAAGACCAATTCTTTGTTCTGCCTGAGGTCTGAGGTTCTATCCAGATAGTATCGTAAGGCCCTGACTGGACAGAGAGACCTATCACCTTTAAGTGACTTATCCAAGGTGGGAGCCAAGGCTGGGATCACCACCGGGGCCACACTATCTGGGCCCTCCCTAGCCAGCTGGTTCTTAGATAAGAAGCTGGGGGAAGGGTACAGGGACACCTTTGACCAATCTGACTGGTGTCTAATGTTCTTGTGTAGCCAAGCATGAATCTCACTCCTCCTTTTACCAGAACCTAGGGCCATCAGAAAAACAGTCTTAAAGGTTAAGTGTTTTAAGGAGGCCTCTTTCAAAGGTTCAAAGGGCACTTTTGTCAGCTGGTGGAGGACCAGAGACAGGTTCCAGGAGGGTATGCCTCTCCGACCTTTTGGTCTGTCTCTGTGGAAACTGTCCAATTGACGAGTGAGATTCTCATCTTTGCTGATATTAACTGGAACATTGCCCAGTTTGTCAGCAATGGCTGATCTGTAGCCATCAATAGTGCCTGGTTGCAACTTCTTGTCCTGGAACAAATGCAGGAGGAAGTCAGCAATCGCTGTTAAAGGTGGTGCCCTGAAGTCCACCTCATTACTGAGGCACCACTTTGTAAAAATGGTCCACTTGCCTCATAGACAGATCTGGTTGATCTTCTTTGAGGAGCCTCAATTCGTGCTGCCACTGCCTCAGAGAAGCCTTGCTCCTTGATTGCTGAGGCTCTAGGAGCCAGGCATGTAGGTTCAGATTCGACAGGTTCCTGTGAAGGACCTGGTTGAATGGCTGAGACACTAGGTTGGGTATGCTGGGCAGACACAGTGGGATCTGGCTTGACATTGCTACCAGGTCCCAAAACCAGGGCATGTTGGGCCACCCTGGAGCAATCAGAATTATTCTGTTGCAGGGGTAGTCCTGGAGCTTCTCCACCACTTTGCCCAAGATGGCTGCCGGTGGGAAGGCATATGGGTCCAGGTCCTCCCAGGAGAGGCTGAGTGCATCCACTGCCCAAGCCCGGGGATCTGGGATCGGTGAGACAAACTGAGGAAGTTTGTTGTTGAATCTGGTGGCAAACAGGTCCACTTGTGGTTGGTGCCACCGGTTGCATAGAGCTTTGAACACTTCTGGGTGAAACGACCACTCTGTTTGAATGGTTTGGCCAAGCCTGGATAGCTTGTCTGCTATCACGTTCAACCGGCCGGGGATGTGACGTGCCCTGAGGGTTACTTGTTGCCTGGTGCACCAGGACAGTATTCTCCACAGTAGGGCACACAGTGAGCCCGACTTCATCCCCCCTTCTTTGTTGATGTAAGCAACCACTGTTGTGTTGTCTGTAGCTATCAACACTGTCTTGTTGCAGATGAGGGTTCGAAAGTCTTTTAAAGCTAGGAATACTGCTTTTAGCTCTAACTGGTTTATGTGTAGTTTGCTCTCTGGGAGGGACCAGGTTCCTCTTGCAGTGTGCTCGTCTAAGTGAGCGCCCCACCCTTCTTTTGATGCGTCTGTAAAGATTTGCAGAGCATGTTATAGAGGGTGTAAAGGTTGACCTAGTGGCACATTGCCTTCCTCCAGCCACCACCTTAGATGAGGGTGGAGGGACGTGGGAACCGGGATAACCTTTTCCAGAGACTCTGGGACCCTCCAGTTGTTTTTCAAGTGCCACTGTATGGGTCTCATGTGTAGTCTCCCTAAGTGAACCTGTTTTTCTGTTGCTGTGAGGAGACCAATGAGGGACATGAACTGTCGAACCGGACAAACCGGACCGGACAGAATTGACTGGATTTTGTCCGTCAGGGCTAGCCAGCGTTCCTGGGTAGGTCTGACTCTGCCCTCTTCCAAATCGAACTGGTAACCTACGAAATTGAAAATCTGCTTGGGTTCCAGCTCTGATTTCTCTTCGTTTACCAGCCATCCCAGGTCTTTGCAGAGTGTCATTAATTTTTGTGTGTGTTGAAGGCAGACCTGGGGAGACTTGGCTCTGACCAACCAGTCGTCGAGGTACTGGTGGATCCTTATACCCCGTCTCAAGGCTAGCCATTTTACTTCTTTGGCTATCATTGTAAATTCTCTGGGGGCTGTGGACAGGCCAAAGGGTAAAGCCTTGAACTGATAAGCCTTGTCTTGGATTTGAAAACGCATGTACTTCCGGGATTGGCTGTTTATAGGGACATGGAAATACGCGTCTTTGAAATCTACTGAAGTCACCCACTCCCCTGCTTGGAGGGAGGTGCGAATTGTTTCCGGGGTCTCCATTTTGAAGGTTTGGGTCTTCAGAAATCTGTTCAAGTTGCTCAGATCCAAGATTGGCCGCCACCGGTTGTTGGGCTTGGGTACAAGGAACAACCGGTTGTAAAAACCCAGAGATTTTTGGTTTTGGACCAGCTCCACAGCATTTTTGTTTAACAGCTGATGCAATGCCTCCAACAGGTAGCTGTTCCTGTGGGGATCTACATAACAGCTTGTTATTGTCGGTTCTCTTGTGAGGTGAGGTCTGGACCAGAATGGCAGAACGTAACCCTCTCTTAGGACTGAAACCACTCTGGGGTTTACGTTCAGTGCAGCCCATTTTTCCCAAAAAAGGTGCAATCTTGAACCTACAGGAAGATTTGGTGCAACAAGTGGGACATTTGTAACATTGTGGACAGAACTCACCTGATCTACACAGGAAACATTTTTCACAGACTTTATTAACATTTGATGATCGGGCATTACATCTTTCTTTTGCGACGACTCTTCTGCAAAAAGAACATGATTGGCAACATGACATAATACAGGAAAATGAGTTCTTTTGTCCCAACAACAGTTCTCTCCGGCCACTTTTGAGTCTGTAATAACACCTGACACAGAAGTCCCTATCTGACCCTTTACAACACAATAACTGTCATTTATATTGCTTCTGTGTCTTGGCAGGTCGCTGAGAGAAAGAGGAGGCCTTGCCCCTGTTAGATCTGTTACCCCGGCGTCTAAGCTGCTTCCAAGCTGGAAGGGTAGACGATTGCTCAGAACGTTGGTGGCTTTGCTTTGTAGACTGAGCATAAGGGTGGTAACGTGATGTCTTTCTTGCCGGACCGGGAGTACGCTTGTCCTCAAAATGGCGTATCTCCTCTTCAGCTTTTGCAATAATATGGTCTGGAAACAGTGCACTCATGTGAAGTGGGGCAGACCTGAGTGCCATGAGGGTATCCTGCTTGATGCCGGACAAAATCTAGGTAACTGTCTCTCCTAGCTAAAGACAAGTTGGCCACATTAACAAAAACACCATCGGAAAGATCTTGCATGGTGCGAGCCATTGCCTGTGTGATAGATCTATTGAAGGTGACCAAAAAATCCAGTTCATCAGCCGCCTGGGTGAGTTTAGGTGAAGACTTTCCCTTAACCGTAATGCCCTGGATCACTTTCAATTGGTTTGTCATGTTCTCTTGGACCTTAGTCAGGCAACGACTGAATGCTGCTGCTTGGTTGCACATATACGTCTGGTCCCGTGCAGCCCGTTCCCACTTCCTCAGTGTGTCCTGTGACACCGGACGAGAAGCTGGAGCAGAAGGGAGAGAACGACTAGCTATCCTTGGAAAACTGCTATTAAGACGAGCAGGTTCACTGGTCCAGGTGTACACCTTGGAGCGGGAAAAGTCTTTCTTCTCACTATGCATTCCGTACCACTTCAAGGTTCTAGGTGGCTTAATGAACTGATCTTTACTGAGTCCGGCAGTTTCTGTATTACGAGTGGGGTATCCCTCTTGTAAGGTCACATTGAGTTTCTCAACCTTGCGACATAGCCACTCATCTACTGGTACTTTAACAGAGATTTTCCCAGTCTGTGCTGTTTTGGTACCGGTGAAGGGATTATCATCTTGAGATGAAGAGGCTGAGTCGAATTCTGGGATGTCGGTCCAGGCCATGAAAGACCTAACTCCCCTTAGAGTCTCCCGGTAACTTTGTTCAGCAGAAAGTTCTTGATCACCCTCAATTCCTTCCTGTCCTTGAATAGATTCCCGGTCAGACAATTCCCCTTCGTCCGGTGAAAGATATGAAGGGTCACTGGCAAGTTCTTGTTCCGGCTCTTCAACAGGAACTGTAGGACTGGTAGAGATGGTACCGGGAGTAACAGGCAATAACGGTGAATGTAGCTGAGGTTTATCACCGGAGGTGGGTGAGACAACAGGTTCCTGGTCAGCTGGAAGATTTTCTGTGTCGGTACCGGGGGCCTCAACAGGCTGGGTAGCTGACACGTCTTCTGGATTCATAAGCTGGCTGCCAGGCAGGACACCGGAAACCTCAGGAGGCTGAGAAACTTTCTTAGTCTTCTTGTGACCGGTGGACTTCTGCTGCTGAATAGAGGTGGAAGCAGCAGTTGGAGGAATAAAGGGTCTGTCTGTAACCGGAGCATCAGTTTTATTGACCGGTTCTACTGGAACTGAGAAGCTTTTCGCCAGGAAAAGGGCTTCCAACCTGGAAAACCTTTCAGACCACTTGTCGTCTAGTGACTGTAGTTCAGTTTGAAGCTCTGAAGATTTGCTGGATTTTTTCTTAAGGGGAGATTTGTGAGAGGACTTCTTTTGTTTCTTAGGTGTAGATTCGCCTCTATCACAGGGGCTCTCACCCTTGTTCTCGACCCTACCCAGAACTGTAACATCAGAGGCAGCAACGTGGGTGGGGGAGGGATTTTTCTTCTGGCCAGATTCCTTACGTTCTCTATACTTTGGAGTGGCCAACTGCGTCTTCTGAGCTTCTGTGAAACTATCACAAATGGAGCATGGTTTCTTTGCTACACAATCGTCCCCTCCAATCCCTTTCTCACGACAGCGAGCACACTTGGTATGAAGATCAAATAGGGCCATAACGTGCCCGCACGAGCCTCTACGTTGGCCAGGGGAAGACATATTGCTCCAAGAATAAGTAGAAATAAAACACGTTGACAAAAAAGTGATAGTCTTTGTAAAATATAAACTTCTTTAACACTGCAGGAAACATGTCCGTACACACTGAGCGCCAAACGAAAAAGACGCCATGACGTCATTCTGACTAGACAGGAAGTATGCATGAGGCGACACCTGGCGAACGTACACACTGTGACCGGTCCTGCCGGTATTTATACAGAATGACTTTTTCTGTCGTTTGGCGGGACCGGTCGCGCCGACCGGTAAAGCAATTGTCCATTGGATAGGATGTATTAACGCAATAAAAACTCATTTATTTAATTAATTACTCACTGATCTATGAAGCAATTCCCCCCAAAAGCAATCTCATACAAGCTATTAACCCAATGAACCTCCATACCAAATTTCAGAAAGATACCCTGTGGGTCGAAAATTTTGACGAAATCGCTCTATCTCGCACGGTTAAGGAGATAGAAGCAAATTTGTGTTTTGCCATTTTTGGCAAAATTTCGAAAATTCAAAATGGCTGCCATTTTTGGGGAGGGGAAAATTTTTTGAAAATTGCCGAAATCGCTCTATCTCGCACAGTTTAGGAGATATGAGCACATTTGCCTTTTTTCAGTACTCAAAATTGCAAATTTAATAAGTAAATTAAATTTTTATAAGTTAATACCCTATCCAATGGACAATAGCTTATCCGGTCGGCGCGGACCGGCCCGCCAAACGTCAGAAAAAGACGTCCTGTGTCTCCACCGGCCAGGCCGGCCCAGTACTGTGCACTCGCCAGATGGCGTGTCGTACTTCCTTCCTGTCTAGACAGAGTGACGTCATAGCATCTTTTTCGTTGTCTAAACCTATTAGACCCCCAGTAAACTGATAGCGGGGTCGGTGGGAGGGTCTTGTGTGTCCATTGGATAGGGTATTAACTTATAAAAATTTAATTTACTTATTAAATTTGCAATTTTATTGCGTTAATACATCCTATCCAGTGGACAATAGCTGAATAACTACTGCTTGGTAGGCGGGTAAGTTACTAGGGACTAAGAAACTTGAACTCATATTGGAATAAGGACAATGCCCTCTAAAGCTTGGGTAGACCTTGAAGTCTAAACCCTTAGGGCTACGGTCGAATGTCATCATCCGGTTATCCGGAATGGAACCGTCACCCTTCGACCTTCCCCCCCCCCCCCTCCCCCCCCCCCTTTTTACAGACCTGCTCTGAGGTAGGGGAAGAGAGGGATGAGTTCAGTCCCTTTAGAATAAAGTCTCCCGGAGGAAGCACGTCCAGATTTTTTTTTTTTTTTTTTTTTTGTGTTGCGCCTTAACTATATGTGCAATATATATACAAATATGTACAGCTATTTACATATGTACATCTCTCCTCTAGGTACCAGTCTGTTGGTGGATCTGCTGAGCAGCCACAACTGGTCCGAGATGGTAGAGCTCTGAGTCAGCCCAAGCCACATCCTTCAGATAGAATTGAGTGAAAGTATTATGAGATTTCCAGTGGCAGGCTGCTAAGATCTGCTCTAAGGAGACTCCCGACTGGAAAGCCTTAGAAGCCGCAAAGGCCCTGACATCATGAGCTTTAACTTGATGTAGGGTGTGGGCCTGCTGATCAGAGAGCTCATAGCATAGGATCACAGTTTGTTTGATCCATGAGGAGATGGTGGCAGGGGAGATGTCCTTGTCAAAGCCTTTCTTGAAGGAGACAAAAACTAACTCCATGCGCTGTCTGAGGTCTGAAGTCCTGTCCAAATAGTAGCGCAAAGCTCTGACTGGGCACAAGGATCTGTCAGACTTGAGGGATTTATCTAGAGTAGGAGCCAGGGCCGGTATGACCACTGGGGCTACACTCCCTGGACCCTCTTTGGCCAGCTGATTCTTGGAAAGAAAGCTGGGAGATGGAAACAGGGACACCTTAGACCAATCGGATTGGTGTCTGATGTTCTTGTGCTGCCAAGCATGGATCTCACTCCTTCTTTTGCCAGAGCCTAGGGCTAAAAGGAAGACAGTTTTGAAGGCCAGGTGCTTCAGAGATGCCTCCCTAAGGGGTTCAAAAGGAGCCTTTGTCAGCTGGTGTAGCACCAGGGAAAGGTTCCAGGAGGGAATCCCCCTCCGCCCTTTGGGTCTATCTCTGTGGAAACTTTCCAAGAGACGAGTGAGATTATCCTCTTTGCTGATATTGACTGTTGTATTACCTAGTTTATCAGCAATGGCAAACCTGTATCCATCAATGGTGCTGGGCTGTAACTTCTTGTCCTCAAAAAGGTACATTAGGAAGTCAGCCACCGACTTTACAGGTGACGATCTGAAGTCCACCTGATTAGTGACGCACCACTTTGTAAAAATGGTCCACTTTGCCTCATAGACTGATCTGGTAGATCTCCTTTGAGGAGCCTCAATTCTTGCTGCCACTGCCTCAGAGAAGCCCTGTTCTTTGATTGTTGTGGCTCTAGGAGCCAGGCATGGAGATTTAGATTTGTCAGATTTCTGTGAGGGATCTGATTGAAGGGCTGTGTGAGCAGGTTGGGCTGGTTGGGCAGGCTGATAGGGACCTGACTGGACATGGTCACTAAGTCCCAAAACCAAGGCATGTTGGGCCACCCCGGGGCAATTAGAATTAGTCTCTTGCACGGGGAGTCTTGTAACTTCTCCACCACTTTGCCCAATATGGCGGTCGGTGGGAAGGCGTAAGCATCTAGATCCTCCCATGGCAGGGTGAGTTCGTCCACTGCTACTGCCAGAGTGTCCGGCACTGGAGACACAAACAGAGGTAACTTGTTGTTGAACCTCGTGGCAAATAGGTCTATCTGAGGCCGGTGCCATTTTCTGCATAAGTCTTGGAAAATGTCCGGAAGGAGGGACCATTCTGTTTGGATGGTCTGGTTTAGCCTGGATAGCTTGTCTGCTATCACATTTAGTCGGCCAGGAATATGTCGGGCTTTTAGGGTCACTTGTCGCTGGGAACACCAGGTCAAGATTCTCCACAGTAGAGCACACAGCGGGCCCGACTTCATTCCCCCTTCCTTGTTTATATAAGCCACTACCGTAGTATTGTCTGTGGCCACCAGGACAATGTTGTTTGTGCATATGCTTTGGAACTCTTTTAAGGCCAGGAAGACTGCTTTTAGTTCCAGATAATTTATGTGCAGCTTGCTTTCCGGCACTGACCAGGACCCCCTTGCAGTGAACTCGTTTAAGTGAGCGCCCCACCCTTCTTTTGATGTGTCTGTAAATATCTGCAGAGCATGCCTTACTGGGTGTAATGGTTGACCTTGAAGCACATTGTCTTCGTCTAGCCACCATTGTAAGTGAGGGTGCAGGGTTCTCGGTAGGGGGATAATCTTCTCTAGAGATTCTGGTACTGTCCAATTGTTTTTGAGATGCCACTGTAGGGGTCTCATGTGCAGTCGGCCGAGGTGAACTTGCTTCTCTGTGGCTGTTAGTAGGCCTATCAGGGACATGAATTGTCGGACCGGACAGGCCGGTGATAACAGAAGTACTTGTATCTTGTCCTGAAGGCTTTGCCACCGGTCCGGGGTCGGTCTGACCCGGCCGGACCTGAGATCGAACTGGTAACCTACAAAATCGAAGACCTGCTTTGGTTCCAGCTCTGATTTTTCTAAATTCACCAACCAACCGAGGTCCTGGCACATTTTGACCAGGATTTGGGTGTGATGAAGACAAGTTTCTTGGGATCTGGCTCTCACCAACCAGTCATCTAGGTACTGGTGGATCCTTATACCCTTGTGTATGGCCATCAGTTTCACCTCTTTTGCTAAAACAGTGAACTCCATGGGCGCTGTGGACAGACCAAAGGGCAACGCCTTGAATTGGTAAGTCCGGCCCTGGACATGAAATCTTAGGTATTTCCTGGATTGTTCCTGTATCGGAATGTGGAAGTAGGCATCCTTGAAGTCTACTGAGGTGACCCACTTCCCATGTTGGAAGGATGTACTGATGGTCTCCGGTGTCTCCATTTTGAATGTCTCCACCCTGAGGAATTGATTGAGATTGCTTAGGTCTAGCATTGGCCTCCATTTCTGATTGGGTTTTGGCACTAGAAATAGTCGGTTGTAAAACCCTAAAGATGTCCGGTGACAAACCGGTTCTACCGCGTTTTTGTCTATAAGCTGATGCAATGCCTCCAACAGGTAGCTGTTCCTGCGAGGATTGGCATAGCAGCTCATGACGGTGGGTGTCCTTGTTAATCTCGGCCGGATCCGAAAGGGGAGGGTATAACCCTCTTGCAAAATGTGCACTACTTTCGGACCGGCACCCAGCTCCAGCCAAGTTCTCCAGAAGTTTTGAAGTCTGGCCCCTACAGGAAGATTTGGTACAACATTTCTTACATTTGCTACAGATTGGGCACAAGACAATTGAGTGACACCAGAAACACTTTTGACAGATTTTAATGCACAATGATTTAAAATACAACCTGCTGCCCCGGGACTTATCCCTTTCTTTTGCGGATGCCCGGGCGCAGTATGAGCATTTTGAACAACAAGAGGCTTTACATGTAACATTGTACAAGTGTCTATTGTCTGATTTCTGCTCCCGGCCAACAGTCTGGAGTGGAGCTTTGCTACACAGTAACTGTCATTTAAAAGACTGTTGGCCCTTGGCTGGTCGCGAAGAGTAAGTTGAGGCCTTGGATCTCTGTTTTCTGTAACGGCCTTTTCCTATATTCTTCCAGGCTGGCTTGTCATTCTTCTTGTCCGGACGCCTATCCAACCTTCTGTCTGACTTATCATAAGGCTGGAAACGGACCTTGCTGCGTGAACAGGCAGAATGTCCACAATTTTCAAAGTTGGAAATTTCTTCCTCAGCCTTCTTGATAACAGTGTCTGGGAATAGGGTAGTGATATGAAGAGGGGCTGTCCTAAGAGCTGCCACAGTGTCCGGTTTGACTCCACTCTTGACATGGGTTAGATAAGCGTCACGCCGGGCCAGAGTGAGGTTACCCATGGAAATGAACACAAAATCACTTAAGTGCTCCATAGTTTTGGCGGCTGCATGCGTGATGCTGGAGTTAAAGTCCATGAGATAACGCAGTTCATCCAGAGCAGCTGTAGCTTTTGAAGAACCTTTCCCCTTCCACTCACTACGCAAGGATTTCAGTTGGCCTTGCATATCTTGCTGTACTTTAAATAAGCATCTGTTAAAACTTGCCGCCTGATTGCAAATAACAGTAGCTTCTCTAGCCGACTTTTCCCACCTTCTCAGTGATTCGTGAGAGATACGCCTGGAAGCAGGAGGGGTAGATGTCAGGCCGGCTGGTCGGGCTATTCTGCTATAACAGCTGTTTAATTTCGACGCTTCAACACTCCAGCTTGAGACGGCGTTAGGGTCTGCTTTGTGGTCGGATGACAGCCCGTACCACTTGGACTGAGACTTTGCTGTCCTCAAAAACTGGTCGGTCAAAAGGCCACCGGCCTCAGAGCTGCGGGAGGGATAACCCTCAACCAAGGTTAGATTTAGTTTGGCAATCTTCTTGCATAACCAGTCCTCCGTAGGCATCTGTACGGAAACTTTCCCTGGAATGGTAGCTTTGGGTCCCGTAAAAGGGTTGTCATCTGATGCAGTAGTAGTGTTGTCTAGATCCGGGATATCCGACCAACCCATGTATGCACGGATGCCTTTCATAGTCTCTCTATATGTCTGGTCCTCAGAAGGACCTTGCTCCGACTCCAAAGTAGTAAAATCCGGGTCCTCAGACAATTCTCCCTCTTCAGCATAAATGTCGACCGGTGGCCGGTCGGAGAAATCACTGTCTGCATCAGCACTAATACTAGAGATACTGTCCTGTCTCTGTCTGAGGGAGGGAGAGCCGGTGTCAGTGACCACAGTAGATGATGACTTTCCTGAGGAATGTCTATGCGAAGGGTCGGTAGCAGAGGAACTAGGCACTGCTGGTCGGTTCCGGTTCTTGGAAGGCTGGCTGGAAGGATGCTGTTTGGACACAGACGAATCCGCACCAGAGCGCCTCAGAGGTGAGACCGGACTTGGTCGGTCGGTGACAAGCTGGCTGGCTGGTTGGTGTATTTCTACAGAGGAACCCTTGCCAGTGCGCTTAGTAGAGGAAGATGATGAAGATTGCTGTCGGTCGGATGTGAGCTGGCTGGCTGGTTGATGCTGGGTAGCAGAGGAACCTTTGCCAGTGCGCTCTGTTGAAGAAGATTGAGCATCCGACTCCGGCTGGCTGGCCGACTGATGCATTTCTGCAGAGAAGTCTGTGCCAGTGCGCCTAGTTGGTTGAAAAAAGGGCTCAGAGTCTTTTGGAATGTCCCTAGGAGGTGAGTGAGGAGGTGAAACTCTAACATCAGAGGAGAAGTGTTTTGGATAACAGTAAGGCTTCCAGCCTATTGAAGCGCTCAGACCACTTGTTATCCAACTCCGCAAGTTTAGAATCAGTAGAGTCCATTTTCTTGGCTTTAGAATCTGCTTTAGAATCTGACTCCGATTTCTTAGATTTAGATGGTGGTTTCTCTTTCTTGCTCTTCTTCTCAGGAGGCATAGAGGAAGATGCAGGCGATTTATCAGCAGATGGTTGGCCAACAACCCCAATCACTGAAACATTAGCAGGATCAACAAGTTCAGACGGCTCGTGAGAGGGGGTGGCAGATTCAGACTTCCTAGCCTCACGCTTTTCCTTCTTCAATTTATATGAAGGGGTAGAAATTTGAGTTAATTGTTCCGGAGTCAAAGCCAGGCAGAACTTACATTGCGAAGTGTCCTTCTTCTCCACACAGGGGTCCCCCCCTTTGAATTTCTCACGACAGCGTGCACAATAAGAGTGCTGATCAAAGCTGGCCATTACATGGCCACAACCCCCTCTTCTCTGCCCCGGGGAAGACATAATGAGCTATGATATATACAGTTCACTTTGGTATAACCAAAAAACGAAAGTTCCAACAATAATCAGTAAATTCTGTAAAATTTAAACTCTGAAGAAAATTCCGCTTGCACAGATCTCGCGCCAAACGAAAAAGATGCTATGACGTCACTCTGTCTAGACAGGAAGGAAGTAGTGAGTGGAATCGCCTCAATTTTCGCGGTCGATTATTCGTCCAATTTTCCGACCGATGATCGACCCTTAATCGACTTTTTTACTCCACTGTAAGAAAATATATTATGAAAGACTTTCCGGGATGAAGTATTTGTCAATCCGTAAGAATAACGGTGTTTCCGACATTTAGAACCTACCAAAAGCACTCACTTCCGGTAAATATGGCGGTAGACATAAACAAACCCAAATTCGTGACAAATCTCATTATTTATCAAAGGAAAGTTAAGGAAATAGCTTAAAATATAAAAAACACGTGGATATTGAGACACATAAGGAAGGGTAAGATTTAATCGATTTCTAGAAGTTGTCAGTGACCGAACGCGATTGTACCATAACGCCGACGATTAATCGAACGTTGGTCTAATCGTCCCATCACTAGAAGGAAGTACGACACGCCATCTGGCGAGTGCACAGTACTGGGCCGGCCTGGCCGGTGGAGACACAGGACGTCTTTTTCTGACGTTTGGCGGGCCGGTCCGCGCCGACCGGATAAGCTATTGTCTATTGGATAGGATGTATTAACGCAATAAAATAGCCAATTACTCATTTATTTAATTAATTACTCACTGATCTATGAAGCAATTCCCCCCAAAAGCAATCCCATACAAGCTATTAACCCAATGAACCTCCATACCAAATTTCAGAAAGATACCCTGTGGGTCGAAAATTTCGACGAAATCGCTCTATCTCGCACCTTTAAGGAGATAGAAGCAAATTTGTGTTTTGCCATTTTTGGCAAAATTTCGAAAATTCAAAATGGCCGCCATTTTTGGGGAGGGGAAAATTTTTTGAAAATTGCATAGAGTACATTCCTTAGATACCCTTTGGGTCAAAAATTTCGATGAAATCGCTCTATCTCGCACGGTTAAGGAGATAAAAGCAAATTTGTGTTTTGCCATTTTTGGCAAAAATTCGAAAATTCAAAATGGCCCGCCATTTTTGGGGAGGGGAAAATTTTTTTTAAAAATTGCAAAGATAACATTCCTTAGATACCCTCTGGGTCAAAATAGCCAATTACTCATTTATTTAATTAATTACTCACTCATCTATGAAGCAATTACCCCCAAAAGCAATCCCATACAAGCTATTAACCCAATGAACCTCCATACCAAATTTCAGAAAGCTAGGCTTAATAGCATTCCTTAAAATGTCTGGAAACCAAAGAGCTACTCAAAAGTAGCAAAGTAGCTATTACTCAGTTAGCTATAGAGCTATCATCACCAAAAGCAATCCCATACAATGATTCTATGGAATAAAATAAAGAAACTGATGAAGTTTAGGTATCCAACAACAAGAATAAACATATAAAAGTAAAACTTTTTCCCCTGCAGAATAAAAAGCAAGGGTAAATCACGCGGCCAACGAGAAAAGGAGACGAATCTCAGAGTGTACCATGAGACGACAACCTGAGGCTACGGCCAACTATAAATGTCTATTTTTCTTAGACGTTGGCCAGGCCTGCGGTCATCATCTGAGAACAGCAATCAGTCCCACATGGTAAGCTACTGTAGCGCAATAAAATCGGCTATTTTAAGCTGAATTTTAAGCTTTCTGGTTGGTACCTGTGAAGAAATCGCTCATAAATCAGTCATTTTTCATCGGATCTCTCCCAAAATCTAATCAGCTCGCGTTTTTGATAGTATGAACATGTGTTGTAATTACAAGCTTCTGCAGTCAGTAGATTTTGCTGAGCGGTGATGACGGGCGGGTGTACCCCCCAAAAACCCTATGTTTTGATCATGTGACCTTGATAAAGATCATAGGTCAAATTTAAGCATGTGGAAAAATTTTCCCACGCCTAAGGTATATAACTGCCAAATATGGTTAAAAAGCTTCCAACAATACGGGAGATATTTAAGGGAGACCATAAGAGGAAACTGACACGAAAACAAATAAGCGCCTTTTCAGGGACGCTTAATTACACGAGTACCATAACTTACTTGTTTTTTACATGATCTTCATCTGCTGATGCAGAGCCGTGTTCAGGAGGAGTTCTAGACTTGGATCTCGATGGACGCAGTCTGGGTGATTTAGATGGACTCTTGCTTCTACGTTTGCTTCTCCTCTTGGGACTTTTTGATCTGGATCGAGATCTATGTCTAGAAGTAAAATGTTTGCACAAAAAAAAAAAAAGACTGAAGTAGTGTTATCAGTAACATTTCAACAGAATGAGAACTCCCATTATTCTTTTTAAAAACTATAAAGCAAAGTTAAGTACCAAACCATATATGGTTAATACTAGCGCAGTTTCAATTGTATAAAGTTCCAATTAATGTTTAAGTAGAGAAAATAACATCTAAGAGACAGAAAATGTATGTAAAGATACAAGTATTTGAACAAAACAATTCAATAGCACCTACAACCCCAACCAATGTCAAAGTATCAACTTCCTACATCTTACAATTACCAAGATAGAGGCCGGACAAGATTTTATAGGACAAGGTCACTAAGGCAAGGTCAAATGAAGATCACACCATGACGTTGCACACCTACAACCCCCTAACATATGTCCCTACCAAGTATCAAATTCCCACACCTGACGGTTTCCAAGATATAGCCCAGACAAGATTGTATACGTTAAGGTCACTATGGCAAGGTCAAATCAAGATCATGGAGTTGTTGAGACACAGTATCTGTTATTTCTAAAAATATTTGCAAAAATCAATTTGGAAAAGTAAACCCATTACGAATTATCAATTTCTTTTGTTTATACATTAAATACAACAATGTTCTTATTCTGATAAAACATGCTTACTTTTTGCGGTCACTCTCTCTTCGTTCCTTTTCCAAGGCAAGCTTGATTTCAGCCTCCTTCTCTTTCAGACTTGCTGCTATGCGATCTTGCTCTTCCTAAGGTTAAATATTGTTTAAACTGTTTGTACTAGAATATGAATCAAGTCACTCAAGCAGAGTGTGGTGCTAAACACCCACTATAAAAAATGCAGAGAAATGTTTTCTTGGGAATTCACTTTACGGAGGCAACTTAACTGAGACAGAGACTATTTTTTATTAACCCTAAGATCTGCCAGGAAGTTAATGTCAATGCAATGACCTTTGCACTGCTATCAAAGAAACCCATACAAAAGCATGCACATTTATATTTTTACAGAAGACACATGAAATGGATGTATGTATTTGTGTCAATCAGCTAACAACTTTTTACAGCTACATATACCTTTCCTAATTTTTTTTCCAATATAACACAACATAAAGCAAATTTAAGTTTAGAGAAGTTAGGCTCTTAATATAAATGTCAGCAAGACTCAAATAGTATGAAAAGGTGAGCACTACAAACATAAACTTCTAAATCTGGACCAATGACCACCATGAAATATTTTGAATACACCTGGTTTCAGTGCACACAATGAACATGTTTACAAACACAAATCAAGTATCATATAAGATAAGCAGAAACTAAAATAGCGATCTCTGGAGAGTTCTTCACAACTTATTTTGTGTACCTGTCGTTTCTTGATCTCTTCTTTCTTCTTGTCAAGGAAGCGTGTGGGGATTCCACTTGAGTTCTCCATTGCACTAGCAAGCAACCCCCACAATTCACCCACAAACTCGCGAGCATTACGCGCGTTTAGAAAACCTGTTAGGTTGATCTGCATTGTTTTTCCATCTGGAAACTGGAAGTCAAGATAAAAAGGATCTTAAGTATCAAGAAAAACATATTAAAAAATTTGGACTACTTTGTCAAAATTTCCAGGAATTAATAGGTTTCTGTCTGTAAAATAAACTGTACCTCTAAGCGGATTTTTTACAGAAATTACATAAAGGAATGTCTTACTGTAAAGAATGAGACAATGTCATTTGAGATGTTGTCAACTGACATGTATTTCTCACATACACCAGGCAATGTCATTTTAAATTGTTCACTGATTAGGTTTTTCTCATGTACATACACCAGGTAATACATTTTAGAGTATTGTTAATTAATTGATGTGTATTTCTCATGTTCATGTACAAGGCAATGCCATTTTAGATGTCAAGAGGCTAAGGCAGAATGGGTTCTTTTTTTTGCATAAACATATTTGCATGTAAAAGCTCAGTAGTGATGTTTAAGGTAACCTGGGAACTTTAGGCACTAATTTTTTTTAATTCGATAGATCATTGCTCATCTTACTTTGAAAATCAATTCTGCAGTAAACCTGAGTAAAATAGATAATAAGCGTGTAATTCCACAATCTCAGATTGGGTTTCCTCTGTTTGCTATTATTTAAACAAAAATTCCCTTAATTTTGCTCTCACTGTAATTGGTATAACTATTAAAAGTAAATGATTTTAAAACAATGGGACACCACAACTGTTTATTACTTTTCAGTGTCAAAACCTTTACATTACCAAGGAACATGTTCAGAAAGTAACAAAACCAACAGGAACAATGAACACACTGATCAATTTATTTCTGTCAATATAGGTTTTATGCTCATAATCCTAAAAGAAAGGTGCCTGACACTGTAAATATTTCAATTCAAGAAAGTATGTGCTAAATGTTACAGAATACACTCAAAATAATGTGAAGTAACCCCAATCTTGAATATTACACTGCTGAATAATACTAAATGTAAAACCCTTACAAATGAAAACATATCTTGCCCAAACCAGCAATTTAAAAAAGCTAAACATTCTTTTGTGTATATATTTTATAAAAAACTGTCAAGAGTGTATGTCCAAGTCTTCTTCCTAACCTGAAACCAAGAAAACAGAAAGAGCAAAAATTAAAGTTATTGTCATATCAAAGATGTTCATTTAAAAAATGTTGTCTTAATATCATTAAAAAAAAAAAAAAAAGCAGCAGCATCAGAGATGCCCGTACTCCACAGCCTGGGGAAATAGTTTACAACAACATGAGATATAAAAGTAGTGAAAAAGTACAAAGATTTGGATACTTTGAGAGCAGTGTCAGCTATGTAAATGTCCAAATAATGTTTCAGTAAAGAAAATAATGTCTAAGAGAAAGAAATATATGTCAAGAAAAAGTTTTAAAACAAGACAATTCAATAGCAAGATGACAGCATTAATCAGTAAACTAAAAATTATGAAGCGGTCAAATTTATTAACTCGAGAGCAGCTGTCAATGGAAATAACACAATTATGTAAAGTACATATAATAGTCAGTTTCAGCAATCCATATATCTTTGTCTTAAGGGAAACATGTCTCAAATCTTGCAGGTGAACACACTTTGGCAGAGCCAACGTTAAAGGTCAGACCATGATGCACACCTACACCCCTAGCCAATGACTCTACCAAGTGTCATCCTTCTACACCATACAGAATTCAAGAGCCCAGACAAGATTTTAAAACTCATGGTCAATACGACAAGGCCAAAGGTCAAATCAAGATCCAACCATGATGTTTCACACCTACAACCCCCAACCAATGTTCATATTAAGTATCAATTTGCTACAACTTATGGTTTCTGAGATATAGCCCGGACAAGATTTTATAGATCAAGGTCACTACAACAAGGTCAAAGGTCAAGTAAAGGTCACACAACATTCCACACCTACAACCCCTAAACAATGTCCCTACCAGGTATCAACTTCTGACACATTACAGTTTACAAAATATAGCTTGGACGAGATTTTCAAACTCAAGGTTACTACGGCAAGGTCAAATCAAGGTCACACCATGACGTTGCACACCTACACTCCCCCCAACCGATGTCCTTACCAAGTAACAATTTCCTTCATCTTACAGTCTCTCAGACATAGCTCGGACAAGATTTTATAGGTCAAGGTCACGATAGCAAGGTCAAAGATCAAATCAATATCACACCATGATGTTGCCCACCTACAACCCCCAATGTCCCTACCAAGTATCAACTTCCTACACCACTATAGCCCGAAATAATTTGATAGGTCACGGTCACTACGTCAAGGTCAAATCAAGGTCACACCATGACAGTGCATACCTACAATCCCTAAACAATGTCCCAACAAAGTATTAACTTCCTATATCTTACGGTTTCCAAGATATAGACCGGACAAGATTTTATAGGTCAGACCCTGATGTTGCACACCTACTCCCCCTAACCAATGTCCCTACCAAATATCAACTTCCTACACCTTACAGTTTCCGAGATACAGCTCGGACAAACTTTTTCCCACCACATGCCCGCCCATCCGGACATCATGGGTGAAAACATTACCCAAACAGCCCTTAAGGGCTGTGGGGTAAAAATTAACATGAAACTGCATTTTGTTTATTTTTTTTTTTTTTTTTTAATTTTATGATACAAAGACTCGATGAAAACTAGGGTGAAGTGGTTGGCATCTGCCAACCACAGAGTCGAATCTTAGGCCAGCAGTGGGTGTTGAAATCTATAAACTTGGTATTATCGCCCGCAAGACAGAGTGAGGTGCGGCGACAATAAAATATTGCTGGATTATATATTTGTAAAATATTGTTACAAACACCATCGTAGCCTCACGTTTTCATCACTCTGTGGGTGTACAACTACCAGCATTTGATATTTTATTTGTTTTAAATATTGCGAGAAGACAGAGTGAGGTGCGGCGACAGTAAAATATTGCTAGATTATATATTTTAAAATATTGTTAGAAACACCATTGTAGCCTCTCGTTTTCATCACTCTGTGGGTGTACAACTACCAGCATTTGATATTTTATTTGTTTTAAATATTGCAAGAAGACAGAGTGAGGTGCGGTGACAGTAAAATATTGCTGGATTATATATTTTGTAAAATGTTGTTAGAAACCCCATCGTAGCCTCACGTTTTCATCACTCTGTGGGTGTACAACTACCAGCATTTGATATTTTATTTGTTTTAAATATTGCAAGAAGACAGAGTGAGGTGCGGTGACAGTAAAATATTGCTGGATTATATATTTGTAAAATGTTGTTAGAAACCCCATCGTAGCCTTACGTTTTCATCACTCTGTGGGTGTACAACTACCAGCATTTGATATTTTATTTGTTTTAAATATTGCGAGAAGACAGAGTGAGGTGCGGCGACAGTAAAATATTGCTGGATTATATATTTGTAAAATATTGTTAGAAACACCATTAATTGTAGCCTCACGTTTTCATCACTCTGTGGGTGTACAACTACCAGCATTTGATATTTTATTTGTTTTAAATATTGCAAGAAGACAGAGTGAGGTGCGGTGACAGTAAAATATTGCTGATTATATATTTGTAAAATGTCAGAAACCCCATCGTAGCCTCACGTTTTCATCACTCTGTGGGTGTACAACTACCAGCATTTGATATTTTATTTGTTTTAAATATTGCGAGAAGACAGAGTGAGGTGCGTGACGAATAAATTAATTGGGGTTTAAGGTGTAGAAACCAGCAGACGAAACCGTTAAAAAAGACTCGTTCGAGTAGGCCATAACAATGGGTAAAACAATAGTTTCTAGGACATCCGGGACCTTACAGAAAGCCAGACGTAGTGCTAGACAAGCTTTTAACTTTATAAAATATAACTAAATAAAAGTACTAAAAATCTTCAAAATGGCATAGTGTATACTATACACCTTAATCTACCGATATGTGAACAAATATTATGCAGAATTTGATATTTAAGGGCTTAATCGGCCAATTTAAAATCGCGGCCACAACCCAGTACATAACTCGAATCAAAGATTCGACTAAAAAAATTGAAATGGGCTTTTCAGGATTGAGTGAATTAACTAAATGACACTATGAATTTTGTAAATGGAAGTCATGTCAAATACTCACACTATGACGTTGCACACCTACGTCCCCTAACCAATGTCCCTACCAAATATCAACTTCCTACACCTTACAGTTTCTGAGATATAGCCCGGTCAAGATTTTATAGGTCACTATGGCAAGGTCAAATCAAGGTCCCGCCATGACGTTGCACACCTACACCCCCTAACCAATGTCCCTACCTCATATCAACTTCCTACACCTTACAGTTTCTGAGATATAGCCCGCACAAGGTCAAGGTCACTACAGCAAGGTCAAATCAACGTCACATCATGATGTTGCACACCTACACCCCTAAACAATGTCCCTATCAAGTATCAACTTCCTACACCTTACGGTTTCCAAGATATAGCCCAGACAAGATTTTCAAACTCAAGGTCACTATGGCAAGGTCAAAGGTCAAATCAAGGTCACACCATCACGTTGCACACCTACTCCCCCTAACCAATGTCCCTACCAAGTATAAACTTCCTACACCTTACAGTTTCTGAGATACAGGCCGGACAAACTTTTTCCCGCCGCCTGCCCATCCGGACACCATGGGTGAAAACAATACCCCAACAGCCCTTAAGGGCTATGGGGTAAAAATTGATGGTGCACCATTTGCATGAGGAATGGTAATTGATCTTTCTGTAAAAGACTGCCACTGGTGAGAGTCGAACCCAGTCAATTTTTTCAGACAGGAAGTGGGCCATATAAGAGCTGTATGGTACTTCCAGTTTTATGTGAACGCATAAACAATACAGAAAACATGGCTGTAGTTTGATTTTAACTCATTTAATGTTACACTATGCAAGTATTTGATGGATTCAGACCTTTACCATATTTTACTACATTGAGTGATTGTTCATTCATTAAAATACTGATATATGATACTATTGTAACCATATTTGATTTGTCGGCTTGTCATGACTTCCCTCTTGGTTAAATGCCAAACTTGCTAACCATTAGTCCACTTGACCTCACCAGTATCATCAGAGTATTTCAGTAAAATCCTCTTGTAACCGATCACCATTAGTATCTGTTACTGAGGGTACCGACACTTCCCTGTTCAACATACAATATTTTTCTTTTATCATTTTTGGTCACCAAATAGTAAAATTTGCCTATTTCATAAAATATTACTGAAATAGCCTCTATTTTCACCCAGACCTAATGCCAATATTCAAATATAGATTGAGACATCACCCTAAACATTTCTTCAATATCAGCCCTCCAGTCAATAATTTAACTATGCACTTTTACTGTAAAACATCTTCAATCCCAAAATAATATTAACATTATTACACAAAATAAAATTTATAACTTTTAATAACATCGAAAATCAAAATTTTGCACTCACCAACTTATTTCACAGCAGCCATTTCCCCCTAAGAGGAAGGAAAAATGAACACAAACATAGTGATGCATTGTGGGTACAGCTCTGCTGGGCCTCGAATCAGGTGGCTACCTAGAGTGTGATCCAGTGCCTGTGTGTAGCGAGGCTGTGCTTGCTGGCATGCTTGTCCTTAGTCTGATTTCAATCAGGGGGGTCAATTAAACTTCTCTAATCGTGGGTAGAAACAGTCACAGTATAAGTACATAAGCCTCACATAATATGCTGGATTTTCTTGGCTTTTCAGTCTCGTTAACTTTATTCATTTTTTTCTCTCTCTCTGTTTCTTTTCTTTTTGTTTTATTGCATTCCCCAACTTATCCTTAAGTTTCCTACATTATAATACACCTATTCTTTGCACCTTTCATAAACAGAACAGAAACCAATGAAAATGCTATGAAACCCAGTAACTTATTAGATACATATAAATAATAGCTTTAGAATTTATGATGGAACCTTTCTGAGAAAGATGCAAAAACATAACCAGTTCAACATTAAACACACAAAAAAAGTGTTTACCCGCTCCTCTAATTGATTGTTGATGAATTCTATGATGACATCATCTTCAAAGTTCAGGTACTCTGTGACTTTCTGTGTGACCCATGGCTTCAAGGTGTCTATGTTCACCTTGCTCATGTCAATCTGTAAGTCACAGCAATGAACCCACTAAAAACTACATTGTAGACACATTCAGTAGTACTAACGTAGTACGCAATCACACACAGATCATTGGAGAAAGAGAAAACAAGGGTATTACTTCAGTCTTCTGGGTTTCTAATAATTAGGGGTTGCTACTAGTTTTTACCAAGAGGAAGTACTAATACAGCAAATATGACAGCTGATGTAAACAAATTTTTGAAAAATAAAGATCAAATTATTTGCTCAAAGGGCACACCTTTTTATCCAGACCGTCCTCAAATTTCATGCTCTTCATGAGCTTTTTCTTCTTGTCCGCAAATCGTGCATCCTGGTCAGCTGTTGTGCCCTGAAAGAATAAAGACATTTCACTAAACACACATGCTTTGAGTTTCTCTATGCATGAACTTTACTTTGGTGGGAATTAATCCAAATTAGAACTCTTGTGGTGCCGACGCTGGTAGGGGCATGTGTAGTTCTAACCTTTTTCAGGTGAGAACTTCAACTGTCCTATTTTATTATCTGTATCAGTGTCTGACAGGGTTGGGTTTTTGACGTCATAAACCTGTTTTTGATGGGACAGTGTCAAAAACTGGTTTAAACGGTCAAAAATAGCATCAGAGATGCCCGTACCCCACAGCCTAGTAGTGGGTAAATTGTTTATCGATATTGCCGATATTTATTGTTTTGGAACTGGACTCCCGATATCGAGATCTAAACACGTATTTCAATATCACCATTTTAAGTAAAACTGTAAACTTACACTGTTAATATCCGAAATAAAGCAAAAATCTTAAGACATTGTACACTTTTATCTCACATTTTTGAAGTTTTCAATGCGTTTTTGATGAAAACTGCATTGTTTTGTTTTGATACATTTCGCTTCCTGTTAGCGGTTCGGGAAACACTAAAATAAAACGTTTTCAGTTTCCCGAATTCGGACTATTTGGTAGACAATATGAACCCCCCGATATCGCCCGATATTGAAATATTTTTACATTCAATATCGATACCCACAAGGCCAAACGATTTACCCACTACAGCCTAGGGAAATATTTTTAACACCATGAGATATAGAAGTACTGTATTAGTACACAGTTCAGGATACTTTCAGAGCACTGTCAGTTATATAAAGTTCCAAACACCGTTTAAATAGAGAAAATAATGTCTAAGAGAAACATAATGCATGTACTCTTTTATCTACTAGGGCATGGCCAAATTATGGTTTAGATGTTTTGAATATTACCAAGCATACAGAAGTGGTAATACATTCAATGAATGCTTATGTGTGGTGTTGGAGCAAAATCTGTGGCTCACTTGATGAAATTCCATCTGTTACAAAGGGAAGTTGTAAAAATTAAATTCTTAATGAATTCTAATATGACTTTAACAGTGCTTAATCTGCATCAAAAGACAGACCCAAAGGTGCAACAAGATTTTAAAGGTCAAGGTCACTATGACAAGGTCAAAGGTCAAATCAAGGTCACACCATGCAGACCTACAACCCCTAAACAATGTCCCTATCAAGCACCAACTTCCTGCACCTTACAGTTTCCGAGATATAGCCCAGACAAGATTTTATAGGTCAAGGTCACTATGGCAAGGTCAAAGTTCAAATCAAGGTCAGACCATGATGTTGCACACCTCAACCCCGTAACCAATGTCCCAAGTGCGTATTAACTTCCTATACCTCACGGTTTCCGAGATATAGCCCGGACAAGATTTTATAGGTCAAGGTGACTATTGCAAGGTCAAAGGTCAAATCCTGGTCAGACCATGACGTTGCACACCTACAACCCCTAACCAATGTCCATACCAAGTATCAACTTCCAATACCTTTCGGTTTCCGAGATATAGCCCAGACTAGCTTTTATAGGTCAAGGTCACTACGGCAAGGTCAAATCCAGGTCACACCATGACGTTGCACACCTACACCCCCTAACCAATGTCCCTACCAAGTATCAACTTCATACACCTTACGGTTTCCGAGATATAGCTCGACAAGATTTTATAGGTCAAGGTCACTACGGCAAGGTCAAATCAAGGTCACACCATGACGTTGCAAACCTACACCCCCTAACCAATGTCCCTACCAAGTATCAACTTCCTACACGTTATGGTTTCCGATATAGCCCGGGGCAAGATTTTATAGGTCAAGGTCACTATGGCAAGGTCAAATCAAGGTCATACCATGACGTTGCTAACCTACACCCCCTAACCAATGTCCCTAGTAAGTATCAACTTCCTACACCTTTGCGGTTGCCGAGATATAGAACGGACAAGATTTTATAGGCATTGCACACCTACACCCCCTAACCAATGTCCCTACCAAGTATCAACTTCCTACACCTTACGGTTTCCGATATAGCCCAGGCAAGATTTTATAGTCAAGGTCACTATGGCAAGGTCAAATCATCAACTTCTTACACCTTACGGTTTCCGATATAGCCCGGGCAAGATTTTATAGGTCAAGGTCACTATGGCAAGGTCAAATCATGACGTTGCACACCTACACCCCCTAACTAATGTCCCTCCCAAGTATCAACATCCTACACATTACAGTTTCTGAGATATAACCCGGACAAGATTTTCAAACTCAAGGTCACTACGGCAAGGTCAAATCAAGGTCAGATCATGACGTTGCATACCTACACATCCTAACCAATGTCCCTACCAAGTATCAACTTCCTACACCTTATTGTTTCTGAGATACAGCCAAGACAAACTTTTTCCAGCCGCTTAAGGGCTGTGAGGTAAAAACTATAAACATAAAATCGTCATTTTTTTTTATGCAAAGTTAAAGTAGGTGCTCTTGTATTCAAGAAAACAGCGAAACTTGCATTAACAAGACCCTCGAATCAAGGATACAGTATGGTGGTTTACTGTTTTATCGGCCCATTAAGCAAGTAGTAAATTTGACTTTTACAGTTGTGGGAAGTTTTACAATTTATATGTGAATTGCTTTACAGTTGCTTTACTGTATGTTGTAAGGTGTTTTGGGTATATGAGCAATTCGCCGACAAGACAAGTATCTGCCACTGTGGCCTAGCAGGTAACACACTTGTCTAGGAACTCAGAGGACGTGGGTTCAATCCCAGGTACAGGCAGATACATAGTGGCTCGGAGGACCACTTAAAATGGCGGTCCTCTGTCATTGGGTCCTATCCCCAGTGGCAGGTTAAAGAACCTCAAGGACGTTGATAAATGGCCATCCTTGAGTCTCTATCTTCCAGTTAGGGGAATGTCCGTTACTTGTGAGTTGGGGCTGTACCTGTACAGTCGGATTGGTGAAATAGCGCTTTGAGTCCTGTAGTATATGGAGATATTGCGCTGAGTATAAATAAATAATGATAATAATAATAACTAGAGGATCGCTCGCAAAAAAATTGGCATGGCTACTCTGCAGAGATACCCAGCAGGTCCAAAATTTTGTTGAGTTCGCTCCATATAGCACGGTTTTCGAGATATAAGCATTTTTGTGTTTTGCAAAAACTTTGAAAATTCAAAATGGCCACCATTTTTGGGGAGACAAAAATTTTTGTCAAGACCACTGCCGTGGTGTGTATCTCCCGCCGAGCATTAAAGCAGAAGAAATAGCTTTTCCGAGATATTCACAATTTTTCATTTTCGTGTGTGAAAGCTCTTCCAAAAGTAGGTGAATGAGTTATTTGAGAAAAATTGGCTATCTGCAATACTATTAAGAGATAATTCACATTTACTCATTTTGAGTAGGTGAATAATTATCTATGGGTCTGAAACTTCACCAAGTGAAAGCTCTCCCAAAAGTAGGTGAATGAGTTATTTGAGAAAAATTGGCTATCTGCAATACTTTTAGAGATAATTCGCATTTACTCATTTTGAGTAGGTGAGTAATTAGCTATGGGTGTGAAACTTCACCATGTGAAAGCTCTCCCACAAGTAGATGAATGAGTATTTGATAAAAATTGGGTATCCGCAATACTTTTACAGATAATTAGCATTTACTCATTTTGAGTAGGTGAATAAATAGCTATGGGTCTGAAACTTCACATAGTGAAAGCTCTCCCAAAATTAGGTGAATGAGTTATTTGAGAAAAATTGGCTATCTGCAATACTTTTAGAGATAATTCGCATTTACTCATTTTGAGTAGGTGAGTAATTAGCTATGGGTCTGAAACTTCACCATGTGAAAGCTCTTCCAAAAGTAGGTGAATGAGTTATTTGAGAAAAATTGGCTATCTGCAATACTTTTAAGAGATAATTCGCATTTACTCATTTTGAGTAGGTGAGTAATCATCTACGGGTCTGAAACTTCACCATGTGAAAGCTCTCCCAAAAGTACATGAATGAGTTATTTGATAAAAATTGGGTATCCGCAATAGTTTTTGAGATAATTAGCATTTACTCATTTTGAGTAGGTGAGTAATTAGCTACGGGTCTGAAACTTCACCAAGTGAAAGCTCTTCCAAAAGTAGGTGAATGAGTTATTTGAGAAAAATTGGCCATCTGCAATACTTTTAGAGGTAATTCGCTTTTACTCTTTTTGAGTAGGTGAGCAATTAGCTATGGGTCTGAAACTTCACCAAGTGAAAGCTCTTCCAAAAGTAGGTGAATGAGTTATTTGAGAATAATTGGCCATCTGCCATACTTTTAGAGGTAATTCGCATTTACTCTTTTTGAGTAGGTGAGCAATTAGCTATGGGTCTGAAACTTCACCAAGTGAAAGCTCTTTGGGATAGCTGCTCTGCAGAGATACCCTGAAGATAAAAAATTTCGTCGAAATCGCTCTATGTAGCACGGTTTTCGAAATATTAGCATTTTTATGTTTTGCAATTTTTGCCCAAAAATTCGAAAATTGAAAATGGCCGCCATTTTTGGCAAGAGAAAATTTTTTTGAAAATTGGCATGGCTACTCTGCAGAGGTACCCTGTGGGTCAAAAATTTCGTTGAAATCGCTCTATCTAGCACGGTTTTCGAGATATAAGCATTTTTGTGTTTTGCTATTTTGCGAAAAATTCGAAAATTCAAAATGGCCGCCATTTTTTGCGAGAAATTTTTTGTTTGAAAATTGGCATGGCTACTCTCCAGAGATACCCTGCGGGTCAAAAATTTCGTCAAAATCGCTCTATCTAGCAGGGTTTTCGAGATATAAGCATTTTTATGTTTTGCAATTTTTGCGAAAAATTCGAAAATTCAAAATGGCCGCCATTTTTGGCGAGACAAAATTTTTTTGAAAATTGGCATGGCTACTCTGCACATATACCCTGTGGGTCAACAATTTCGTCGAAATCGCTCTATCTTGCAGGGTTTTCGAGATATAAGCATTTTTATGTTTTGCAATTTTTGCGAAAAATTCGAGAATTCAAAATGGCCGCCATTTTTGGCGAGACAAAATTTTTTTTCAAAATTGGGATAACTACTCTGCAGAGATACCCTGTGGATCAAAAATTTCGTCGAAAGCGCTCTATCTAGCACGGTTTTCGAGATATAAGCATTTTTGTGTTTTGCAATTTTTGCGAAAATTTCGAAAATTCAAAATGGCCGCCATTTTTGGCGAGACAAAAAATTTTTGAAAATTGGGAAAAGTACTCTGCAGAGATATCCTGCGGATCAAAAATTTTGTCGAAATTGCTCCATCTAGCACGGTTTTTGAGATATAAGCATTTTTGTGTTTTGCAATTTTTGCGAAAATTTCGAAAATTCAAAATGGCCGCCATTTTGGGCGAGACAAAAATTTTTTGAAAATTGGGATACCTACTCCGCAGAGATACCCTGCGGGTCAAAAATTTCATCGAAATCGCTCTATCTAGCACGGTTTTCGAGATATAAGCATTTTTGTGTTTTCCTTATTTGGAAAATTCGTAATGATTAATTAATCATTAATTACTCGGCCATTTCTTGACCAATCAATGCCAAAATCTAATGATTTCCAGATTTTAATAGAATGAATGTATTTGCCAAGTTTCAGGTGAATTGATAAAATTCCTTTCAAGTTATCATCCAGACAAGCTTCCCCATCGAAAAAAGACATTTTTGATCATGTGACCTCTCTGATTGGTTGAAATGTCACTGCAGCATATTCAAAAAAATTCCCCAAGGCTACTGCCTAAACCTGCCAAATTTGAAAAGAATCCGCCTAACGGTTACAGAGTTATAAGGAAAACAAAATGCGGAGCCGGCGGAGCCTGAAGCTCTCCCATACACAAACAACCGTCCCTTGCGGGACGCTTAATAAAGACAACTCACAGACATCAACTCGCTGACAAATTTTAAATAAATTAATGACACATTATTAAAACAATTTTTGTCATTTTTGGCTGAAAAGACGTTACATTATTATTGAAACATTTTTTGTCATTTTTTCGCTGAAAAGACGTTACAATATTCAAATAATCATCTATGAATATCGTAATACAGACAAAGCATGTTTTTATTATCCAAAAGATGAACTTATCTGTCATTTTATTGCGAATGGTCCGTTAAGTTACACACATACTTAAAGTTGATAAGTTTCTTCACATTTTTGTAGTATAATGCATTTTAATGAAGTAAAATGAATGATTGCAGATATTTTTTACATTTTAGAGCAATTTATGGGATTACAAGAAGTTTCGAGGTATGGAGGTTTTGCGGTAAAACTCACTGTTATATGTGATAATTTTAAATTATATTGAGAAAGGGTATTATATTGATATACTGATTGCAATTCTTTTGACGAGCTAGGATTAGGGTAGCTTGTGTGGTAGCAATTACTTGATGCGATATAAGGGCTTAATCCTTATATAGCCGATGTACGGGTTTTCGATATATTCATGTTTTCGATTATTTAAACTATAAGCTCACAGCCTTGTTTTTAGATCACACTGAAACAGAGACTTTGTGGATTTAATTTTTGTTGTTATATTTCCGATAAAATTGGTTGAGTTTGTTTTGATGCTCATCACTGTCTGTTTACATTGTCGTATCGAAAACCCGTCCATTGAGGATAATGGACTTCAAAGAAGTTAGGGGTTTGTGTTTATTAATTATGGTCGATGGTCCAGTTTTTGTACTAACACCAGTTTTCGTGTGTTTGCAACATATTTAGAGGTCAACAGTTATGTCTTTGTTTTTGTATAGTATTATGCAACAATTATTTAATTTTAAAGTTTCTGAAATAACCAACAGATAGCATGAAAACTGGGTCAGTAACCCTGTGACATATAACCTTTGACATTCAAAATTAAATGAATGCAACAAATATTTTTCAGCATTTTAGTGTATATTTTCTTCATAATTCAGCATAAATAATGCCTGAAGTATTTTATAGTTGTGAAGAACTTAATGTAGACATGTTTTATCATATATAGTAGATGATCGTAAGTTTTGTAACGTCGATATGCTCATTAAGTCGATAGTCAGCATTGACAGCTTTACTGCACATAGCGGACTTCATTTGAATTTGCAAATAAACAAGCATCCTTTTCTTGAATATATTCTACAAAAATACTCGTGCAATGTGTTCCAGGCAAATATATTTGCATATTTTCTGAAATGAACACTAAAATATTGGCTCAATACATAAATAAACCATCCAGTTTATTACAATACAACTAATATAATATATGTGTAAGAATTTTTGTTCAATAGATATGATTGATCATCTTGCAACAAATCTTTGATCTTGTTGATCCCAATGAAAGTGGTGGTACGTGGTGATCGACTTAATGATCAATCTTACAAATGACAGTCTTTTTTCTGCATTTTCAACCCCAAGTTTGAACTTTCTGTTGAAAAAAAATCTTGGAAGTCTTGCAGGAGTTTGTCAGTTTATTTGCTTTATGAAGTCGTATTTTTTAATGTACCTTAATATTTTGAGGTTGAGTTTAATTTTATTAAGTGAGAACAATTAATCGCGCTTTATAAGTCTCCCTTAATTAAGTGATCGACTTTACGATCATCCACTATACTTTATTGATATTTTTTATTAAGTAGCATGATTACTGGTGCAACTGACATACTTTGTGGATATTAGATATATAGGGCCCACATTAAAAAGTTTATAGTGGTGGTGGACCAATTCACAGCCATGTACCCGTTCGGGCCCACATTAAAAAGTTTATAGTGGTGGTGGACCAATTCACAGCCATGTACCCGTTCACGCCCACCCCTAAATTTCTCCAAAACAATCAGCTACACAATAATTTACGAATGTATATGATCAATTTGATAATTATCTATGATGTGGTAAACATTTTTTCGATGAAAAACTATGAATCTTTACGAAAATTGAGGGTGGGCGTGAACTGGTCCACAACCACTACGTAAATGAAAAATAGCTGAGAAATTCACACAAAAAGTCTTCTGTTTTTACCGAGAATCCTCCAAATTAACAGCAAAACGACCAAGCCAGTAAAACCCCTTGACACTGTTTATGGCAATATTTTAGTGTTATAAAAGCTGCATGTGTCATTTTCGAATTTAAATAATCTGTCGGCGAGTTGGGACAAGTGAAGATAGAGGCGCCGCTTAGCAAACCGACGGAAGATCTCCCCCCTCAACCCATGTTTTAGTGGCGTTTCGACTGAATGCGCCTCTTTCTTCACTTGATCTGGCGAGTTGCCGTCGGCGACTTGCAGGTATCTGACATACTTTGTGGATATTAGATATATAGGGCCCACATTAAAAAGTTTATAGTGGTGGTGGACCAATTCACGGCCATGTACCCGTTCACGCCCACCCCTAAATTTCTCCAAAACAATCAGTTACACAATAATTTATGAATGTATATGATCAATTTGATAATTATCTATGATGTGGTAAACATTTTTTCGATGAAAAACTATGAATCTTTAAGAAAATTGAGGGTGGGCGTGAACTGGTCCACAACCACTACGTAAATGAAAAATAGCTGAGAAATTCACACAAAAAGTCTTCTGTTTTTACCGAGAATCCTCCAAATTAACAGCAAAATGACCAAGCCAGTAAAACCCTTGACACTGTTTATGGCAATATTTTAGTGTTATAAAAGCTGCATGTGTCATTTTCGAATTTAAATAATCTGTCGGCGAGTTGGGACAAGTGAAGATAGAGGCGCCGCTTAGCAAACCGACGGAAGATCTCCCCCCTCAACCCATGTTTTAGTGGCGTTTCGACTGAATGCGCCTCTTTCTTCACTTGATCTGGCGAGTTGCCGTCGGCGACTTGCAGGTATCTGACATACTTTGTGGATATTAGATATATAGGGCCCACATTAAAAAGTTTATAGTGGTGGTGGACCAATTCACGGCCATGTACCCGTTCACGCCCACCCCTAAATTTCTCCAAAACAATCAGTTACACAATAATTTATGAATGTATATGATCAATTTGATAATTATCTATGATGTGGTAAACATTTTTTCGATGAAAAACTATGAATCTTTAAGAAAATTGAGGGTGGGCGTGAACTGGTCCACAACCACTACGTAAATGAAAAATAGCTGAGAAATTCACACAAAAAGTCTTCTGTTTTTACCGAGAATCCTCCAAATTAACAGCAAAATGACCAAGCCAGTAAAACCCCTTGACACTGTTTATGGCAATATTTTAGTGTTATAAAAGCTGCATGTGTCATTTTCGAATTTAAATAATCTGTCGGCGAGTTGGGACAAGTAAAGATAGAGGCGCCGCTTAGCAAACCGACGGAAGATCTCCCCCCTCAACCCATGTTTTAGTGGCATTTCGACTGAATGCGCCTCTTTCTTCACTTGCAGGTAATTCGGTGTTTTCATATTGTTGAAAAACAAGAATTCTTATCCTATTTTAACGCCAAACAACACATAATAGGACGAAAATACGAGTTGGGCCGAATATACGAGGATTAACCATACACGTGTTGCTGTACAGTAGGCATGGGCCAGTGGGGGCCAGTGTTGGAAATTAAACTTCCTGAAACCTTGTCCAATGACTTGGATGAGTTAAAACACGACGAAGACACTGGACAGGATTAACCAAAACTATATTGTAGTTAAATAATATTGTGTCCCTTTAGATTAAAAAGGACTCTACCTTGAAAAATCCCGCATCGGTCATTTTGAAACACACGCAGTCACACTTTTAACACACTTCTTAGAAAATATGCAGTCAAAAAAGCATGTCGGTGCCCATACCGGCCGTTTAATTATCGAAACCTCCAATAACTTTTTAGTCAAACAAGACCCACCGCAAATAGCATTTCAAAGCAATAAAATATAGAGTCTACACCCCTGTGAAACTTTATGGAATGTGTTTTAGTGTAATTTACTTCAATGTAACAAGACTGATTCCAATTTTGATATGCAATCTTAAAATGCGAAAGGATTGAAATGGCGTTTAAGAATGGGCCAATAAAATCGGTTAAAGTAACAGATACATGCCATCTTAATAGGTTTTAACAAGAATTGTTTTCAAATGATAAAATATGGCATCAAAGTTTTCATAGGCCAACACATCACCAAAGCTTGTGTATGAAGGTATGCACAATCTGCTTGGAATGTGTTTACACTATAAGAGTTTACAAAGGGCAAATAAAAACCATTACTGTGGAGTCTTTGTGTCATATTCTGATGAAACAATTTGAAAAAAATTTTGAAAATATTTGTCATCAAAATATAACTTTAAATATGGTAATATATATCACAAGGCCATGGTGTCATGGGACAAGAACAAAAATATAATTTTCTTTGCTAAGCATACATTTTTATATGAAAATCACTGTGTTAACCAGCAGTCCTCTGTAAAATTAATTTTCAGCTACATTTTTACTAATACATCAATTGTTAATAAAGATAATTATCATTCAAAGTAAAGATTTAGAATATTCCAGAATAATTTATGTGTAAACCTATGCAAAATACTTTGCAAGAAAACCCCAATGACATGAAAACACCACAGGTGATCATACTATTTAAACAAAATGATCCTGACAATGTTTTACCCATTTCAGCACTAAATCCTAGATTTTCAAGAAAAAGTAGTATTGCTTCTTAAGAATAATAAATGGTGAATCTAGTCTAGTTTTCTGACATTTAAAAGTAGTTATATACAGAGAACTTGTTGAATATGCGAAAATTTTGACCAGGGAATGCATTAATTGAGAATTTTTTTATTTCCTGAGGGATCTAATTTTCAGTGGCGAGTATTTACATTTTTTTATTCTGATACAGTTAGACAAATTCACTTCATTCTACCAAATTCTTTTGTATTTTTATGTCAGCTGACTTGTCTGCGTCCATGTCTGCCTGAACAACTTCTCCAAAAGTAGAAGGCCCAGAGACATGCTGTTTCTTTAAAAAGATACCTTATGTATTTAGAATAAAAATTATTCAAGGCATGCCGATCTGTTCATTCATCTGTTTGCCAGAGCCATTACAAGTGAGGTACAATGACCAAAAGTGGGAAAATTTAAACACTTTATCACTATTTTCTCATTGATTATTGCAAGGATTTCTCTCTCATTTTGCATATATGTACTAGGCCGCAATTACATTACCTTGTGTGAGTATCAAGCCTGAATCTTTCTTAAGTTTTTTTTATGATTTTTGAAATAATTTTAATGCATTAAAATTCATGAAATCATGCACTAAATAACTTATGTCTTAAAAAGTATTGCATTTAAAGCATTTCGTTAAAATATGTTATTCAGCTACTTTTTGTATAGCTACAACATGGTGAGTAACTTGGTAGTCTATCCCAATAGCTAAGTGAGTAATAGCTACTTTCTGATGTTTTGGAACCTTCCATAATGGATAAAATTACTTGCAACTTGAACACTATTACATTCAGAGAATGTTTGTAACATCTCACCTACTTTTGGGTCAAGTATAACATAATAATAGCCGACCTGTAGCTCATGGCATAGCTGAGCAATAGCTACCTTGAGGCTCTCACTGTTGAGCAAATCAGTTGTAACTTTAAAAACTTATGCATTTAGAGTGTTTTTTTACATCTGTAATTCATCTTCTTTTGGTTCACCTATAACATAGTAAAATGTCAGACCTGTAGTTCATTGTATACACTGTAAAATATATTTGTATTTATTACTAAATTTTATTGGGTAAGTGTAACTAGATTTCAGATTCATGAAGTCTTAAGTTGTAATAAATAAACTTTTTTAGGTAACCAGTACTACATTTCTGGAGTAGTTCCTGCAACTCAAAAATATCTATGGCTGGAAGTTTTTTTTTTCAGTTCACGTCCTCATGACGTCATAGGTATGCTTATATGGCTGATGGAAGCAGTGATTTAGGGGTAAGATATATCTAAAATTATCTTGCTGTATGTGACCCATCATGCTTAAAACATTATCTCATTGATATTCATTGATGTATTGCTAGATTACTTTGTTAATTAGATTTATCTTTGAATGGGTTAAGTGATAATTATGTGTGATTTAATTTCATGAGAACACGTGGTGAAATATTTTACTGCCACCGCACCTAATACTGCCTTCTCGCAATATTTAAAACAAATAAAATATAAAATGCTGGTAGTTCTACACCCACAGAGTGCTGAAAACGTGAGGCTACAATGAGGTTTCTAACAATATTTTACAAATATATAATCCAGCAATATTTTACTGTCACCGCACCTAATACTGCCTTCACGAAATATTTAAAACAAATAAAATATAAAATGCTGGTACTTGTACACCCACAGAGTGCTGAAAACGTGAGGCTACAATGAGGTTTCTAACAATATTTTACAAATATATAATCCAGCAATATTTTACTGTCACCGCACCTAATACTGCCTTCACGAAATATTTAAAACAAATAAAATATAAAATGCTGGTACTTGTACACCCACAGAGTGCTGAAAACGTGAGGCTACAATGAGGTTTCTAACAATATTTTACAAATATATAATCCAGCAATATTTTACTGTCACTGCACCTAATACTGCCTTCACAAAATATTTAAAACAAATAAAATATAAAATGCTGGTAGTTGTACACCCACAGAGTGCTGAAAACGTGAGTTACAAATATATAATCCAGCAATATTTTACTGTCACTGCACCTAATAGTCTAATACTGCCTTCACGAAATATTTAAAACAAATAAAATATAAAATGCTGGTAGTTCTACACCCACAGAGTGCTGAAAACGTGAGGCTACAATGAGGTTTCTAACAATATTTTACAAATATATAATCCAGCAATATTTTACTGTCACCGCACCTAATACTGCCTTCACGAAATATTTAAAACAAATAAAATATAAATTGCTGGTAGTTGTACACCCACAGAGTACTGAAAGCGTTAAGCTACGATGGGGTTTCTAACAATATTTTACAAATATATAATCCAGGAATATTTTTTTGTCACCGCACCTAATACTGCCTTCTCACAATATCTAAAACAAATAAAATATAAATTGCTGGTACTTCTACACAAACAGAGTGCTGAAAACCTGAGGCTATGATGGCCCGGTTTTCTAACAATAATTTACAAATATATATTCCAGCAATATTTTACTGCCACCACAGCTAACACTGCCTTCACAAAATATTTAAAACAAAATATAAAATGCTGGTAGTTGTACACCCACAGAGTGCTGAAAACGTGAGTTACAAATATATAACCCAGCAATATTTTACTGTCATCGCACCTAATACTGCCTTCACGAAATATTTAAAACAAATAAAATATAAAATGCTGGTAGTTCTACACCCACAGAGTGCTGAAAACGTGAGGCTACAATGAGGTTTCTAACAATATTTTACAAATATGTAATCCAGCAATATTTTACTGCCACCGCACCTAATACTGCCTTCACGAAATATTTAAAACAAATAAAATATAAAATGCTGGTAGTTCTACGCCCACAGAGTGCTGAAAACATGAGTTACAAATACATAATCCAGCAATATTTTACTGTCACCGCACCTAATACTGCCTTCACGAAATATTTAAAACCAATAAAATATCAAATGCTGGTAGTTGTACACCCACAGAGTGCTGAAAACGTGAGGCTACAATGAGGTTTCTAACAATATTTTACAAATATATAATCCAGCAATATTTTACTGTCACCGCACCTAATACTGCCTTCACGAAATATTTAAAACAAATAAAATATAAAATGCTGGTACTTGTACACCCACAGAGTGCTGAAAACGTGAGGCTACAATGAGGTTTCTAACAATATTTTACAAATATATAATCCAGCATTACTGCCACCGCACCTAATACTGCCTTCACGAAATATTTAAAACAAATAAAATATAAATTGCTGGTAGTTGTACACCCACAGAGTACTGAAAGCATTAAGCTACGATGGGGTTTCTAACAATATTTTACAAATATATACTCCAGGAATATTTTTTTGTCACCGCACCTAATACTGCCTTCTCACAATATTTAAAACAAATAAAATATAAATTGCTGGTACTTCTACACAAACAGAGTGCTGAAAACCTGAGGCTATGATGGCCCGGTTTTCTAACAATAATTTACAAATATATAATCCAGCAATATTTTACTGCCACCACAGCTAACACTGCCTTCACAAAATATTTAAAACAAAATATAAAATGCTGGTAGTTGTACACCCACAGAGTGCTGAAAACGTGAGTTACAAATATATAACCCAGCAATATTTTACTGTCATCGCACCTAATACTGCCTTCACGAAATATTTAAAACAAATAAAATATAAAATGCTGGTAGTTCTACACCCACAGAGTGCTGAAAACGTGAGGCTACAATGAGGTTTCTAACAATATTTTACAAATATGTAATCCAGCAATATTTTACTGCCACCGCACCTAATACTGCCTTCACGAAATATTTAAAACAAATAAAATATAAATTGCTGGTAGTTGTACACCCACAGAGTACTGAAAGCATTAAGCTACGATGGGGTTTCTAACAATATTTTACAAATATATACTCCAGGAATATTTTTTTGTCACCGCACCTAATACTGCCTTCTCACAATATTTAAAACAAATAAAATATAAATTGCTGGTACTTCTACACAAACAGAGTGCTGAAAACCTGAGGCTATGATGGCCCGGTTTTCTAACAATAATTTACAAATATATAATCCAGCAATATTTTACTGCCACCACAGCTAACACTGCCTTCACAAAATATTTAAAACAAAATATAAAATGCTGGTAGTTGTACACCCACAGAGTGCTGAAAACGTGAGGCTACAATGAGGTTTCTAACAATATTTTACAAATATGTAATCCAGCAATATTTTACTGCCACCGCACCTAATACTGCCTTCACGAAATATTTAAAACAAATAAAATATAAAATGCTGGTAGTTCTACGCCCACAGAGTGCTGAAAACATGAGTTACAAATACATAATCCAGCAATATTTTACTGTCACCGCACCTAATACTGCCTTCACGAAATATTTAAAACCAATAAAATATCAAATGCTGGTAGTTGTACACCCACAGAGTGCTGAAAACGTGAGGCTACAATGAGGTTTCTAACAATATTTTACAAATATATAATCCAGCAATATTTTACTGTCACCGCACCTAATACTGCCTTCACGAAATATTTAAAACAAATAAAATATAAAATGCTGGTACTTGTACACCCACAGAGTGCTGAAAACGTGAGGCTACAATGAGGTTTCTAACAATATTTTACAAATATATAATCCAGCATTACTGCCACCGCACCTAATACTGCCTTCACGAAATATTTAAAACAAATAAAATATAAATTGCTGGTAGTTGTACACCCACAGAGTACTGAAAGCATTAAGCTACGATGGGGTTTCTAACAATATTTTACAAATATATACTCCAGGAATATTTTTTTGTCACCGCACCTAATACTGCCTTCTCACAATATTTAAAACAAATAAAATATAAATTGCTGGTACTTCTACACAAACAGAGTGCTGAAAACCTGAGGCTATGATGGCCCGGTTTTCTAACAATAATTTACAAATATATAATCCAGCAATATTTTACTGCCACCACAGCTAACACTGCCTTCACAAAATATTTAAAACAAAATATAAAATGCTGGTAGTTGTACACCCACAGAGTGCTGAAAACGTGAGGCTACAATGAGGTTTCTAACAATATTTTACAAATATGTAATCCAGCAATATTTTACTGCCACCGCACCTAATACTGCCTTCACGAAATATTTAAAACAAATAAAATATAAAATGCTGGTAGTTCTACGCCCACAGAGTGCTGAAAACATGAGTTACAAATACATAATCCAGCAATATTTTACTGTCACCGCACCTAATACTGCCTTCACGAAATATTTAAAACCAATAAAATATCAAATGCTGGTAGTTGTACACCCACAGAGTGCTGAAAACGTGAGGCTACAATGAGGTTTCTAACAATATTTTACAAATATATAATCCAGCAATATTTTACTGTCACCGCACCTAATACTGCCTTCACGAAATATTTAAAACAAATAAAATATAAAATGCTGGTACTTGTACACCCACAGAGTGCTGAAAACGTGAGGCTACAATGAGGTTTCTAACAATATTTTACAAATATATAATCCAGCATTACTGCCACCGCACCTAATACTGCCTTCACGAAATATTTAAAACAAATAAAATATAAATTGCTGGTTGTTGTACACCCACAGAGTACTGAAAGCATTAAGCTACGATGGGGTTTCTAACAATATTTTACAAATATATACTCCAGGAATATTTTTTTGTCACCGCACCTAATACTGCCTTCTCACAATATTTAAAACAAATAAAATATAAATTCTGGTACTTCTACACAGAGTGCTGAAAACCTGACGCTATGATGGCCAGGCTTTCTAACAAATAATTAAGCGTCCCTGAAAGGGCGCTTATTTGTTTTCGCCTCAGTTTCCTCCCCGCCGCCGCCGTATTATGGTCTCCCTTGAATATCTCCCTTTAACTTATTATTAGACGGTTTCAAGCCATATTTGGCAGTTATATACCTTAGGCGTGGGAAAATTTTTCTGCATGCTTAAATTTGACCTTTGACCTTTATGAAGATCACATGATCAAAAACTATTTTTTGAAGTACACCCCCCGTCATCACAGTTCAGGAAAAACTACTTGCTACAGAGCCTTATAATTTGACACAACTGTTCAGACTATCAAAAACGCGAGCTGATTAGATTTTGGGAGTAATCCCTTGAAAAATGTCTCATTTATGAGTGATTTTCTGACACCTTCCAATCTGAAAGCCTTAAATTTAGGCCAAGCCCCCTATTATCTTCTTAAGTATTGCATTTAGAGCTATAAAATGTACTGGGAGGTAATAGGAAACCATATGTGGAGAGTCTAAATAGCCGGTCAGTTTTACCCCACGGCCTCCCCTCTTATGGGTCAAACTGGGGTCATAAAATAGCTGATTTTGAGTTTTTGCCTTATATCTCCTTTATTGTTGCTTTTATAGCTTCAGAATGTATTAAGAGGTATTGGGAAAGCATATATGGAGAGTCTAAATAGCCGGTCAGTTTTACCCCCTGACCCTCCCTTATGGGTCAAACTGGGGTCATAAAATTGAGTTTTTGCCTTTATCTCCTTCATTGTTGCTTTTATAGCTTCAGAATATATTAAGAGGTATTGGGAAAGCATATGTGGAGAGTCTAAATAGCCGGTCAGTTTTACCCCCTGGCCCTCCCTTATGGGTTAAACTGGGGTCATAAAATAGCTGATTTTGAGTTTTTGCCTTATATCTCCTTTATTGTTGCTTTTATAGCTTCAAAATGTATTAAGAGGTATTGGGAAAGCATATATGGAGAGTCTAAATAGCCGGTCAGTTTTACCCCCCGACCCCCCCCCCCCTTATGGGTCAAACTGGGGTCATAAAATAGCCAATTTTGAGTTTTTGCCTTTATCTCCTTTATTGTTGCTTTTATAGCTTCAGAATATATTAAGAGGTATTGGGAAAGCATATGTGGAGAGTCTAAATAGCCGGTCAGTTTTACCCCCCGACCCCCCCTTAAGGGCCAAACTGGGGTCATAAATAGCTGCTTTGGAGTTTTTGCCTTATATCTCCTTTGTTGTTGCTTTTATAGCTTCAGAATATATTAAGAGGTATTGGGAAAGCATATGTGGAGAATCTAAATAGCCGGTCAGTTTTATCCCCCGACCCCCCTTTATGGGTCAAACTGGGGTCATAAAATAGTTGCTTTCGAGTTTTGCCTTATATCTCCTTTATTGTTGCTTTTAGACCTTCAGAATGTATTAAGAGGTATTGGGAAAGCATATGTGGAGAGTCTAAATAGCCAGTCAGTTTTACCCCCCGACCATCCCTTATGGGCCAAACTGGGGTCATAAATAGCTGCTTTGGAGTTTTTGCCTTATATCTCCTTTATTGTTGCTTTTATAGCTTCAGAATGTATTAAGAGGTATTGGGAAAGCATACGGTGCAGCTTTGTGCATTCTTAGCTTTACAGCATGCTTATTAAAACCACAAAGCATTTTAAGGACGCTTCGCTTTTGTTAGCAAAAGCATTCCTCTAGTTTACAAATATATAATCCAGCAATATTTTACTGCCACCACGCCTAACACTGCCTTCATGAAATATTTAAGACAAATAAAATATCAAATGCTGGTAGTTGTACACCCACAGAGTGATGAAAACATGAGGCTACGATGGGCTTTCTAACAATATTTTACAAGTATATAATCCAGCAATATTTTATTGTACAAATATTTTTGCCGCAACCCTCTGACAGCACCTCCGGAGGCACCCATTTCTTTACATGTATGATGCAATAGGTGTATTTTACAACCGTAATCCATCGAATCTAGATTCGTCAGATCAACAGATTTACTTGTGTTGCGGCTTGAATCTGAATCTGGATTCATAATCCGTTGATCTACCTCTCGAGGTAGATCAACGGATTCAAATTGCTTGGATTACCCATAATTCTTCAAAAAATAATGGCGGCAACATGTGACAGGAAATTTTAACATTTGGCAAATTGTATCCCCAGATGAAAGTCGGGGATACTTAGGATTCAGTACGGTCACGCCGCCGCCGCCGCAGAGATTTCCTTTTGGACGCGATAACTTAAAAAATATTTTAGCTAGAACTTTCAAATTTGATATGTGGGTATATATGGGCAATGCCACGAACGCTATTGTTTTGTGACCTTGACCTTCAATCTCAAGGTCACTGGTGGCCTCTTAAAGGTCCGATTTTGGCCATTTTTTCACTTTTTGGCCCAGTTCTCCTATACAGAAACTCAGATCATCCTATGGCTGGTATATATAATACATATATATGTCCTCTGTAAGCATGCAGAAATTTGACCTTGAAGCTCTTCATTGAAGGTCATCCACTGACCGCCAAAGTACCTGACCGAGGGTCATTTTTGGCCTTTTTGGAGATATTTTCACACTTAATGCTGACTATATTGCATGGAAACTATTGAAAATGGCTTTGGAGGTTGAGTACATGATGGAGTACCAGCATCCAGGCTTATTGGTTACAGATCTTCATTTAAGGCCATCCACTGACTGCCAAAGTACCTGACCGAGGGTCATTTTTGGCCCTCTATTTGTTTGTTTGTTTGTGAACAAGATAACTCAAAAACTGACAGATGGATTTTGATAAAATTTTCAGGATATGTCCAAAATGGTAAAAGGAAGATATGATTAAATTTTGGGAGTGATCCGGATCACTGTCTGGATCTTCTGGATCCATGAAATTTAATTTCTAAAGACAGATAACTCAAAAACTTATGGGTGCATTTTGATGAAATTTTCAGGAAATGTCCTTAATGGGACGAGAAACAAGTGATTAGATTTGGGGAGTGATCTGGATCACTGGATCATCCGGATCCAGGCTGCCAGATGTGTTTGGGTACAATATAGCTCAAAACCTTATTGATGGATTTTGATAAAATTTTCAGGATATGTCTGAAAAGGTAAAAGGATGAAATGGTTGAATTTTGGAAGTGATCCGGATCACTATATGGATCTTCTGGATCCATGAAATGTAATTCTTAAAGACAGATACCTCAAAAAGTTATGGATGGATTGTGATGACATTTTCAGCAAATGACCTAAATGGTACCAGGAACAAGTGGTTACATTTTTGGAGTGATCTGGATCACTGTCCGGATCATCTGGATCCAGGCTGCAACATAATTTCAGGATGAATTTTTGATGATATTTTAGGATATGTTAGAAATGGTAAAAGGAAGAAGTGGTAAAAGGAAGAAATGGTTCAATTTTTCGAGTGATCTGGACCACTATCTGGATCTTCTGGATCCATGAAATATAATTTTTAAAGACAAATAGCTCAAAAAGTCATGGGTGGATTTTGATGAAATTTTCAGGAAATGTCCTAAATGGGACAAGGAACAAGTGATTAGATTTTGGGAGTGATCTGGATCATCTGGATTCAGGCTGCCAGATGTGTTTGTGTACAAGATAAATCAAAAACTTATGGACTGATTTTGATGAAATTTTCAGGATATGTCTGAAAAGGTAAAAAGGATGAAATGATTAAATTTTGGAAGTGATCCGGATCACTATATGGATCTTCTGGATCCATGAAATGTAATTTTTAAAGACAGATACCTCAAAAAGTTATGGATGGATTAGTATAGGGATTGGTGTTTGATCTTTCAATATTGATCGATCATCCCACGGAACTGCCGATATCGACACATACTGCCAGTATTTCAATATCGAAATAACATACACCAAACAGACTGTTTTATATTCTCTGTGTGGGTCTTTTACCAAAGTCGATGTTGACTCTTTCAAAGCATCTTTATTTCTATGTTACATACATAGTAACTGTAAGTTTTATACAATAGATGGCATACACAAAATATGGGAATGGAACAACATCATTACATGCCCTCTTTTTAATAGAAAAATAATAGTTATATTATTTTTAAACTCTTTTTCTAATCAAGTAAAACGAGTTTACTAATTAAAATTCTTTTCAGAAAGAGTCTTTGCCTGGCTAGTCAGAATTCTAAATGCCACTGTGGCAAACATGTTCTGTGTTATCAGCTGTGTGTTTGACATGTTTTATCAGCTGAAAGCTATAAATATTCTGACAGTTTATATGTGTGCAGTTTTAGTGCATCAGTAGAAAGGTATTTCCTTCAGTCATCAGGGAAAATTATAGAGTTTTGCATTTCAACTATTTTAATGCTTTATTTCTGAGAAAAATGTGTGGGTTGTTATAACTCTCTTCTGTGAAAATCCTGAAATGAGGAAACTGAAATATGTTTCTTTTTGTTCTGTTTTTACTTCAAAGCTGGTATACAAAAAATACGGGAGTGATTTTCTTTTTTTTTTTTTTTTTAGAATTTTCTTAATTCAATTGTTAGAAGAAATTCTATGCATTGAAAGTTATAGCAACTTGTACACATTTTTTTTTTTTTTTTTTTTTTTTTTAGGATTTAATTAACTATATTGGAATTGGGGTAGACTGCCCATATTCCTCTGGTCACAATAGGGATTATTCTGCCCTTTAAAGTCCATTTGTGACCCTAGAATGTAACTTATGTTTAACATGGGGACCATCTATCTGGTGGCTTGCTTATCCGTCCACTTCGTGTTTTAGTCTGTCCATTTACTTTTGAACTAGGTGAAGTAACTGATGTTTCCTGACTTTGATTTGGAACTGGGGTACTGTGATATTCATTGTCTGGTTGCTCAAATGATTTGTTTAAATGTAATCTATTTCTCCTGTATTCACCATCGTTGGTTTTCACAGTGTAAGATCTCTCATTATGTTTTTGAGTAACAATGGCAGGGTCCCATTTTCCTTCTTTCTGGACACGAACATGGTCACCTGTAGTTAGTGGTGGTAGTGCTTTGGCCCGTCGGTTGTAGAATGTAGCTTGATTTTTCTGATTGTTAAGAATTTTCTTTCTGATCTCCTGATTATTTGGGGCCTTCTGAGCTAGGTGTTTGGTGGTGACTGGTAAAATTGAACGCAAACTTCGACCCATAAGAAGTTGGGCTGGTGAAGCTGAACCACAAATTGGCGTGTTCCGATATTCCAGCAGACTGAGTGAAATATCGCCTTTGCTTTCTCTTGTTTTAGAAAGTAGACGTTTGGCAATCCCAACTGCTTTTTCAGCCAAACCATTGGATTTGGGATGATGAGGACTGGAGGTCTTGTGGGTGAAGGCATATGTCTTAGCAAAGTTGGTAAACAGCTCAGAGGAGAACTGAGGTCTGTTATCGGAGATGAGAGTTTGTGGAATTCCATGTGTTGCGAATATGTTCTTGAGCTTGTTTATAACTGTTTGACTTGTCAGGGTGTGTAGTTTTTCAAATTCGAAGAACCGAGAGTAATAATCCACTACAATCAAGTATTGTTCATTATTCCACATGAATAAATCAGTTCCTACACATTCCCATGGCAGTTCAGGGATTTTATGGGACATCAGTGGTTCCTTTTGGTTGGAAAATCTATGTCTTTGGCAAATAGCACAGTGACTAATCATAACCTCGATGTCATTGTCTATTCTTGGCCAGTATGCTACCTGGCGGGCTCTGCTTTTGGTTTTCTCAATGCCAAGGTGTGCTGTGTGGAGTTTCTCCAGAAAGTATTTCCTCATGTTGGGAGGTATAACCAGCCTATTTCCTTTGAAGATTAAGTTGTCCACAATGTGTAGATCCTCCTTGATGCACCAGTATTCAGCTATCCCTTTAGGGCAGCCTTTGCGGTCATTTGGCCATCCTTCTTCAATTGTCTTACGTAGCAATTGATATTGGGCATCAGCCTTTGAGGCAGTATGCAACTCTTGTAATCTCATATCTGCAACTGGAACATGGCTGTACATAGCATGAACATGGTATTCAACTTCTTCAGGAAACTTCTGGTTGCAGCTATCCAGTTTTGTGTCATTTTTTCGTGACAGGAGATCTGCAACCGGTACATCTTTTCCTGGTGTGAATTGTATTGTGATGTCATACTTTTGTAACTTGAGCAACATTCTCTGAAGTCTTGGAGGAGTTTTACACAGATCCTTTTTGAAGATGGATTCTAAGGGCTTGTGATCATTCTGGATTCGTACATTGCGCCCATATACATATTCATGAAACTTCTCACAGCCGAATACAACTGAAAATAGTTCCTTTTCTATTTGTGCCCATCTCTGTTGTGTGTCGGTGAGTGCTTTTGATGCATAAGCAATTGGCTTCTCATCTTGCATGAGACATGCCCCTACTCCATTCTGAGATGCATCACACTGGATTGTAATATCTTTAGAGCTGTCAAAATATGTCAGCACTGGGGCTCTACACAGTAATTGGATGATCTCACTGTGGACCTTGTCATATGTTTTGTTCCACTGAAACTGAACATTCTTCTTCACAAGCTGCCTTAGAGGTGCAGCAACATCTGCTAAGTTTGGTGCATATCTTGATAGGAAATTGACCATTCCTAAGAGGGTTTGAAGTTCACTCTTTGATTCAGGTGGCTTCATATCTGTAATTGCAGCGATTTTGGATGGGTCAGCTTTTAAACCATCTCTGGAGATATGATGTCCATAGAAACAAACTTCATCCATTCGAAAACTGCTTTTTTCCATATTGAATTTCACTCCATACTTACGAGCTCTGTCAAATAGCTTTCTAAGTATGGCATTGTGTTCTTCCGTAGTTGTTGAGAAGATCAGAATGTCATCTGCAACTATTTCGATGCCTGGTATATCTTGAAATGTCTCATCGATCCTCTTTTGAAAGACATCTTGAGCTGATTTTAGTCCAAAGGGGAGCCTGAGAAATCGATACCGGCCAAATGGTGTGTTGAATGTTGTTAAGTATGAGCTGTCTTTACTTAACTTTACATTCCAGTAACCTGATCTTGCATCAACTTTGGAGAATATTTTTGCACCTTTAAGCTTGTGTAGGAGGTCATCAATTGTTCTGGTTCTGTAGTGTTCGCGTTTGATGGCTGAATTTAGAGATTTAGGGTCAATACAAATACGTAGTGATTTTGTCTGTGGTTTTTCAACAATCACAATGGAGTTGACCCAGTCCGTTGGTTCGTCTACCTTGGCAACAATCTCCAACTTTTCCATTCTCTCCAGCTAATCTTTTACTCTCGAGTGTAAGGCTTGCGGAATTCTGCGAGGTAGATTGACCACTGGTGAGACAGTTTCATCTATTTTGATGTGATATTCTCCAGGGAATAGCCCAATTCCTTTGAATACATCTTGGTATTCTTCTTCTGGCTTCACAGTGTCAACTGCCAAGATAACCTTGATCAAGTTTAATTCTTGACATGACCTAAATCCTAGGAGAGGAACTGCATTTGTCTTCACCACAACAAATTTCAGTTTGCTCTGCTTTCCTTTGTGTGAACACTCAAACTCAGCTTGCCCAGCGACATCTAGTTGTTGACCAGTATATGAAGTGAGTCTGACTTCAGTTGGTTTTAACTCAACCTGTTGAAAGGTCTTGAAGACTTTCATGGGCATCACATTTACTTCAGCTCCAGTGTCCAACTTGAAGCTGACACATTTATTGGCTAGTTTTAGCTTTATAAATGCAGTGTCTTGACTATTTTCTCCTCTTTTGACCATATCTACAAAGAATTCTGTATTTTCTTCACAGACTGTACCTTCATCAGCATATGTGTTATTTTCCATGTCTTCAACTGAGTGGACAGGCTTTGACCTACACATGGATGAGAAGTGGTTTTTCTTCTTGCATTTGTAGCACTCTTTCCCTCTTGCAGGGCACTGGTCTGTGGTCTTGTGATTCCTGCCACATTTTTGACATATACGTGAGGCTCCATTTGGCTGCTTGGATTTTGAGATTTGTGGACTCTTCTGTTGCCTTTGTGGAATCCTTCGTTTTATAGCATGTACATCTGTTTCAGACATAGACTTCATTTGCTCCCTAGACAATAAATGTGCATGTGCAATTTCCAATGTACTGACTAGAGTGAGGGTTGACCCCTTTTCGATTAGTTTTTCTCTCAGATCCTTTGATTGGCACCCGAATACTATCCGGTCACGTACCATTTCTTCAGGTTCAGTGTATCCACAATCTTTAACAAGTAGTTTGAGTTCTGTGACAAACTGATCAAAACTTTCACCCTCTTGTTGGACATGTTGGTTGAATTTAAATCGCGAAAATACTTTGTTTGATCTGGGTGTGATATATTCCTTGAACTTTGCATACAAGATATCAAGCTTCTTTCGCTGCTCATCAGTAAGTTCCCATGTGTTGTAGATGTCCCTTCCCTTTTCACCAATCCAGATGAGAAAGTAGCTAACATGCTGTTCTTCAGACTTACTAGCTAGGGGACCTGAGAACATCAACTTAGCATGCTGTAGAAACTTTTTCCAATTTTCTTCAATATTTCCACTATCCCAGTTCATTTGTGGATTTGGTAAGGTACTGCTGGCCATTTTTACAGTCTACCTTTTGCACTTTGTTAAACCTTTTTGTCAAGACTTTTTTTTTAATTCACCAATGATTTTATCCAACAATGTCTTATGTACTGCTTTAACTATATTCTATTTTAATAACTAGGCTACAAGAGGTCATATCCATAGCATTAATATCAATAGCCTCAATATCCATAGAACCAAGATCCTTTGAAACAAGATCCCACATCTGACACCATGTTTTATATTCTCTGTGTGGGTCTTTTACCAAAGTCGATGTTGACTCTTTCAAAGCATCTTTATTTCTATGTTACATACATAGTAACTGTAAGTTTTATACAATAGATGGCATACACAAAATATGGGAATGGAACAACATCATTACACAGACAAAATTTAAAAAAATTCTTATTTTACAGCTTAAACATATATTTATTGCATAAAATCTTTAAAAGACACAGGTTCAACAAATACAAAACGGGGTCAAGTCTGCCGCCATCTTTGTTTACATTGTCAGTGACCTACTTCCGGTTTCACGGAAGAGATACAAAACCTGAGAGCTAGTATACAGGAAAGCATAAAACGCTTGTTTTATGTGACTTTTGTTACTTTTCTTTATATTTTCTATTGCAGAAATTTATTTTTGGTGGATAAATAGCATGTTTTTATTATTTCTTGAATTAATATATGCACGTTTTGGAAGAACCTGTATTATCACCCACAGCTTATGTTACCGGTCCCGATATTGAAATATCGATCGATCCACTACCCTAAATTTTCATTCGATATCGATCCTCAACATGGCATTCGATCCCTACACTAGGATGGATTGTGATGACATTTTCAGCAAATGACCTAAATGGTGCGAGAAACAAGTGATTAGATTTTGGGAGTGATCTGGACCATCTGGATCCAGGCTGCCACATAATCTTGGGATGGACTTTGATATTTTTAGGATATATTACAATGGTAAAAGAAAGAAGTGGTAAAAGGAAGAAATGATTCAAATTTGTGAGTGATCTGGACCACTATCTGGATCTTCTGGATCCAAGAAATGTAATTTTTAAAGACAAATAGCTCAAAAAGTCATGGATGGATTTTTATGAAATTTTCAGGAAATGCCATAAATGGGACAAAGAACACGTGATTAGTTTTTGGGAGTAATCTGGATCACTGTCTGGATCATGTGGATCCAGGCTGCCAGATGTGTTTGTGATAACTAAAAAGCTTATGGACGGATTTTGATGAAATTTTTAGAATATGTCTGAAAAGGTAAAAGGATGAAATGATTGTATTTTGGAAGTGATCCGGATCACTATATGGATCTTCTGGATCCATGAAATGTAATTTTTAAAGACAGATATAAGTGAAAGAACTAGTGACTAGCTTTTGGGAGTAATCTGGTACTATGGAGAATCCTGACCTGGTGCTCCAGGAAACAAGCTCAAGACCGACATATTCACGCTTTAACTATGTCCCGTCCGGGGATACACTGCGTCGAGACGCAATCTCTAGTTTTTTTTGTACTGTACATGTGATATTATAATATTACGGTATATTACTGCATCTTAATTGTATCCACCAGATAACATCCGGTGGATACTATGGATTTGACTTTATTCCGCCTATGCCGCCGCCGCAGAGTGTAGAGAGATTTCACCGTTACTGCTCTAAAAAAATTATAGCTAACCTTCTCAAATTTGCAGGATATATTTATAACCATAAAATCATGCCTGGGAATATTTTTGGCCTCATTTTGAAAAACAAGATGGCCACCAGGGACGTTTATTTGACTTTAAAAAAGGACTTTTGTTGGCCTTCTAGAGGAAAGGGTATTATAGGTAGAGATCTCAAATTCACAGGATATGTTCCTCATTATAAAATCTTGACTGGGAATATTTTTGACCTCATTTTGAAAAACAAGATGGCCACCACAGGCGTTTGTTTGTCAGTCATGAAAAGTGCTTATATCTCTCTTATTATTGGTCCTAGAGGTTTAGGATGGTAAACCAACCTATAGGAAATCATGGGCTAGGAATCTTTTTGTGTGGTCAGATTTGACCTTGGACCCCTCCTTCAAGGTCAAACGTGCATAGCCAAACTTAAAAGTGCTTATAACTCGCTTATTATTGGTCTTAGAGGTTTAGGATGGTTAACCAACATGTAGGGAATCTTCTGGTGTGGTCGGATTTAACCTTGGGCCCCTCCTTTAAGGTCAAACGAGCATACCCAAACTTAAAAGTGCTTATAACTCGCTTATTATTGGTCCTCGAGGTTTGAGATGGTAAACCAACGTGTAGGAAATCATGGAAAAGGAAAAGGAAATCAATTTTCTGGTGTGGTTGGATTTGAACTTGGGCCCTCCTTCAAGGTCAAACGAGAATAGTAAACTCATTTATTATTGATCCTAGAGGTTTGCAATGTGAAACCAACTTGCAGAATATCATGGGCTGGGAATCTTCTGATGTCAGAAGCTTTGGCCCATGCTTCAAGGTGAAACGATGATTCACTAGCTTTGGTGACTTATCTTTCTGATGGATACAAATTTGCATCGGTTCTCCGATGCGTAGGTCTAGTGTATTTCAATTGACAGTATTTTCCTACAGGTACCCACAAGGTTCTTATTGCTTGTTTTTCATGTGCATCTCATTAACATTTACTCACTAAAACTGACTAAAACAGTTGTTTATTTTAATGTTTTTAACATTTAGATTCAGGTGTGCAAGATATGTGGCTTTTCATCGAACCCAAGGAAGTTGTACCAACATTATCGTCTGGACCATTATAATACTTCAACATCGGTATTACCATGCTTCTTTCATGATTGCAGCATCACATTCAGGAATCTATCATCTTTGTCAACTCATATATCCCGCCATCATAGAAACGCTGCAAATGATAAATACTTGGTTACCTCGGCAAATATTGTAGAAGATAAATTGCTAAAATGTGTCATTTGTAATACAATAGTACAAGATACAATAGCTTTGATATCTCATTTAAGAATCCACCTTAGAGATCATGTTGCTGTGTCCTGTCCTTTTCAGGGATGTGATTTTCAAACTAGTAATGTCAAAACTTTTAATTCACATATAAATGTAAAACACAATTTCATATTTGAAGAGGTTATAAAAGAAAATTATTTACTAAACTCTGGAAGAAATTTAGAGAACAGACAAGTCAATACTCCTTTCACTGTCCCTGAATCTTTCACTCCTAATGCAGATGACAATGATGATACAAATGATGAAAATATTGTTGAAAAGTATGACCAAAGATTGTACAAGAAATGTGCATTGTTTTTATTAGAGTTACAGACTGTCTCAAAAGTACCTGTGCGGACAATAGAGAAAATATTAGAAGGAATCAAGGATATTCATAGACTATCTGAATCTCTGTTAGTTGACATTGTAAAATCAGTGACAGAAAAACATAAAATTGATTCATGTGTGGCAACAGAAATTTCAGAGAAGCTTTTAAATGAATATCCTTTCATAAGATACATCAGTAAGAGTCAAGAATGCGGCAGCACTGACTTATCAAATAATATAAAAAGGAAAAAGTATTTTCAGCAATCTTTGCCATATGTAGATTTTATTGAGTGTGACTTAGGTTACGTTGATGGGAAGAAACGCACATTTGTGTATATTCCAATATTACAGGTTCTAAGTAAGCTTCTTGAAAAAAATGACATCTTAAAGTTCATATTAGATACTGAGGCAGTGCCAGAAGGGGTTTACAAATCATACAAAGATGGTCTTTATTTTAAAAGTAATACATTCTTGCAAAATAAACATTGCCCAGTCTTGATAGGCCTCTACACTGATGATTTTGAATTGTGCAATCCTTTGGGTACCAGTAGAAAAATACACAAGTTGACTGCTTTTTACTGGATTATTGTAAATATTCCTCAGAAGTGTCGTTCCAAGTTATCTATGATTCAGACTGCAATATTATGCAAAAGAAGTGATCTGAACTACTTTGGACCTGATATAGTTCTTGAAAGGTTTTTAAGAGATATATCAATTCTGGAAACAAATGGTGTATTTGTGGAATCTTTGCAAGATGTTCTTTATGGAACATTAGTATATTGTAGTGCTGATAATTTAGGGGCTGCATATATTGGTGGCTTTACTGAGTGTTTTAGCCAGACTGTCAAAAAATATTGTAGATTTTGTGAATCCGAGTCTTCAGAAATTGCACGAAAATACATACCAGCAAAAACATTTAAGTTGAGGAAAAAATGTGACTATCATGAAAAGGTATCACTTGTTCAGGCCAATTCATCTTTGGCAAGCACTTTGGGAATTAAAAGAGAAAGTCCATTGCATAACTATGTTGAACATTTTCATATTTTGGAAGGTTTACCCCCTGATGTGAGTCATGACCTACTAGAGGGAATAGTCCCTTTTGAAATAGCAGTCTTTCTGCAGTACTTTATTGGGCACAAATACTTTACATTAGAATACTTGAACAGATGCATACAGGATTTTCCTTTCAAAAGAAGTGAAAAAGTAAATCAGCCCAAGCCAATTCCAAGCAGGCTTTCTGAGAAAAAAACAGTTGGTGGCAATGCAACTGAAAACCGAACTCTCCTGAATTTTTTGCCTTTAATGATTGCTGAAAGAGTTGCTGAAGATGACCCTGTTTGGAGATTATTACTAAAACTGAGAGATATTCTTCTGATTGCCCTAGCACCTGTGGTATCTGATAGTGACATAGATTTGCTGGAAACTTTAATTGAAGATCATTTAAATGAGTTTAAGACTATTTTTCCAAATGAAAACCTCAAGCCTAAGCATCATTTTATTCAACACTACCCACAACAAATGAAAGCTGTGGGCCCATTGGTATTATGTTGTACAATTAGATTTGAAAGTAAACACAAGTATTTCAAATCAATAATGCAAAAGACAAAAAACTTCAAAAATGTTTGTAAATCTTTAGGAGAAAGCTGTCAGCTTGAACAGGCATATCAGCTTGCGGGTCATCAGATGTGTCAGGCTGAAATTGAGCTGAATGACACATACTTGTTAACATCTGTTGAAGTTTCAAAGCATGAACAGGAATATCTGTCTCAACATCTTGAAACTCCCTTACATACAGTTCGTGCAACAAATAAAGTGGTAATCTATGGATTAGACTACAAACTGGAACAGTTTTTGGTGAAGAAACATGATTTGGTTCCTCAGTTTAGTCAAATTTGTAAAATAGTTGTTGACACAGGAATAATGTTTTTAGTTGAAGATTTTGAAACTTTCATTGAAGAACATGTGGCTATGTATTCTGTTTCACCCAAAAATAATTTGGAACTCTTAAGACTAGATGAATGTTATGACTTTCATCCACTGAATGCGTATGACTTTGGTGACAAATTGGTGATATCACTAAAGCACTGGATTACAATGCCAGTAGCTCAGAAAATGTAGACTTCTTTTAAGTGTTGTGATATATATGTAACTGCTACAATTTACTGTAGTCACAAGTAACTGTAAATTTCATGATTACCAATAATTGAAAATGTTCTTTCGCAGACAATTGGCTTGTCCTCCACAGTTCATTACACAGACTCTGGTGACCACCCAATTTTGAAGGAAAGAGGCATATTGCAGGAGCTTCTAGAGATAAACCAAATTAAAAGAGACTTGCTTCGTGAGAAACAGGTGACACTGATAACACAGTACCATAACATTCCAACTGCCGAAGCAACGTGGAACACTAAACACAAGGACATATTGGTTATCCTTTCTGAAAGAAGAACAGAATTGCTTTCACAAATGCAAAAGTTACAGGTAAAGAACTTTTTTTTCACATCCAGACACAATTGGTTTGAAATTAACACCTTTCATTGTGCATATGCCCTATTTTATGAAATAGTCATAACACAAAAAATTAGAAACTACATAGTGAATTTTGTTCATTCTGATCAATGTACCATAGCTTGGTGGGAGTTGCACTCAAATCAATACCCTTATCTTTTGGACCTGTGCTAAGACTGCTGTTCTACTATTACCAGTAGATAATGGTTAGGCTCTCAACAATGAATAAATAATAGTCTTTTAAGGTAAGCATGTTTAGGGATACTAATTTCTAAACTGATTTATTTTGTTTCTTGCAGTGTCAAGGTCTGTGAAGTTTTGTTGTTTAAGGCAATTAGGCAACTTTGAAAGAAAGTTTTGACAGCATTTTATCCTGATATGTTACAGTGTTGTGGTGCCACTTGATATTATTTTGACCAAAGCGATATACTTTTTACCCCACAGCCCTTAAGGGCTGTCGGGGTATTGTTTTCACCCATGGTGTCCGGATGGGGGGGGTGGTGGGAAAAAGTTTGTCCGGGCTTTATCTCAGAAACCGTAGGGTGTAGGAAGTTGATACTTGGTAGGGACATTGGTTAGGGGGTGTAGGTGTGCAACGTCATTGTGTGACCTTGATTTGACCTTGCCGTAGTGACCTTGAGTTTGAAAATCTTGTCCGGGCTGTATCTCGGAAAGCGTAAGGTGTAGGAAGTTAATACTTGGTAGGGACATTGGTTAGGGGGTGTAGTTGTGCAACGTCATGGTGTGACCTTGATTTGACCTTTGACCTTGCTGTAGTGACCTTGACCTATAAAATCTTGTCCGGGCTATTTCTCGGAAAGCGTAAGGTGTAGGAAGTTGATACTTGGTAGGGACATTGGTTAGGGGGTGTAGGTGTGCAACGTCATTGTGTGACCTTGATTTGACCTTTGGCCTTGCTGTAGTGTCCTTGACCTATAAAATCTTGTGTGGGCTAGATCTCAGAAACTGTAAGGTGTAGGAAGTTGATACTTGGTAGGGACATTGGTTAGGGGGTGTAGGTGTGCATTATCATGGTGTGACCTTGATTTGACCTTGTCGTAGTGACCTTCACCTTTAAAATCTTGTTGGACCTTTGTGTCTGTCTTTTGATGCAGATTAAGCACTGTTAAAGCCATATTAGAATTTATTAAGAATTTTACTTTCATAACTTCCCATTGTAAGAGATAGAATTTCAAGTGAGCCACAGATTTTGCTCCAACACCACACATAAGCATTCATTAAATGTATTACCACTTCTGTATGCATAGTAATATTCAAACCATCTAAACCATAATTCGGCCATGCAGATGTAGATAAAGAGTGTTGAATTTTAGTTTACTGATAAATGCTGTCATCTTGTTATTGAATTATCTTGTTTTAATACTTCATCTTTATATACATTATCTTTCTTTTAAACATTATTTCTCCATTTAAACATTGTTTGGACCTTTATATAACTGACAGTGCTCTCAAAGTATCCTGAAGTTTGTACTGGTACAGTACTTCTATATCTCATGGTGTTGAAAATATTTCCCTATAGGCTGTGGGGTACGGGTATCTCTGATACTATTTTTTTTTCAACAAGCCTTCTTCTCTTATAATACTCTTGTACATGGATTGGACACTTGCAATACTGAAATCTGCGAGAGTTACAATTTGGAATCTTGATATTTTTGATATATTTTAAGCTTTTGCCTTGCCCATTATTTGTGTTCAATGTTGAAGGGATTTTTAATATTTTGTATAGTAATTAAGTAAGAAACACTTATAAAGGGCTGAATTGATGTAAACATCCTCTAAGGCGCTGATGTGCAAAAAGGGATAGTTCAGTTCCAAAACAAGGTTCGTTGCCATATTAGCGTCCGAAAGGGGAGAAAAGCTAAGGTGGAAGATAAGCTAATCTGAAAAGATGTTTTCACCTGTTTTCTGAAACCGGAAATGCTTTCTATGATACCAATGGCTTGAGGAAGCTTGTTCCACTCTATGGGAGTCCCTACTATGAAGCTGCGCAGCCCTGAGCATTTATTTGGTTTAGACGAGGAAATATATAGGCGATTGCTCCGTGTGAGATCACTCCTCCTTATTAGAGAGGAAAGATATGGAGATTGGCTGAAATGTATTGCTTTATATGTAAGGAGATTGTATTTGAACAATATACGGTAATGAATGGGGAGCCAGTGTCCTTTGTGCAGGAAGGGTGTGACGTAACAATATTTATTTAGCTTGCATATCATACGACATAAGACATTCTGTAGCCTGCTAGTATATGCCTTTTTGTGTTGTAAAGCAGTGAGTTACAGTAATCCAGGTGACAGCTAACCAAGGCATTTGCGACCTTTACAGCTGTTTAATGATTTAATCAGGGCTGTGACGGGTGCTGAAAAACGGCATAGAATACTCGCCCTCTGAAAACTGGCCCGAATTCGAGTAACCGCGAGATTTAGTACCTAACATTAGAAGTCTTCTGTAAACAAATAGTCGGTTCCGGAAACGAAACTTTTGAAGAAAAACGTCTTCTATTTGAACATATATTATAGAATATGGAGTAAATTGTATGTTTTCAAGCGAAAATAACAACTTTATTTGATATTATGAGACGGAAATGCTGAAATGTAGCATTTTTTACAGAAACGTTTGATTACGTGGGTGATAATACAATATCTCGCACCGGTTTTCCAATGCGCTAGATCTAGTTTATTTTCGGGACCAGAATTCCAACTGTTCTTTAGATCATTGTGCTCTTTTTATATCGCTGCCCTTAAAGGCTGTCCAGGTATTGTTTCAGCCCATTGTGTCTGGTGGGGCTGGCTGACATATAATAAATATCTTTTCCAGTTTGTTTCTCAGAAACTGCAAGGTGTAGGATCCCCATATGTTGTAATGTACAATTAACTAGGTACTGAACTTCTGCATTTGACTATAAGCAGTAAACAGATATTTCTTTCAACATTATTTTTCAGCATGACAGAGTGTGACAGTTCAACACCACAGGCTACTTTACACAGATCACAAAGTGCAGAAACTATAGCATACAATACCTGTAATATTTGTGAGTCTGGACACGTCGTATCTAATGTATGCCAATGTGATGATCATGTTCTTCTAGAAAATAATATTGTTTTCTTAAAATGCTTCGAATGTCAGCGCTTATTTCATTTACAGTGCATCAGTGAGAAAATAGATCTTGATAAGTTGCTGACAGTGGTTGAAACTGGCTATTTATGCAGTTTGTGCCAAACCTAGGGACTATATATAGGTGATAGCCAACTCAAAGGTGGGGAGACAATGGCAGAAAAATATTGTATAAGCGCTGAAGCAAAACAACATGGTGTTTTTGCTAGGTGTGTTGGGGAATCTACCTGTGATTTGAATGTAAGGGTTGTTCTCAACTCGTCAGATATACGAAAAGTAAAACTTAAGATAGATGAACACACATCCCTGGATTCAGTCAAGAACTCCGTGAAGGACTCTGTAAATGTTAAAGGTAACTTTGTTCTACAATATTTGGACAAAAAATTTGGTGATTACTGTAATGTATCCCATGTTAAAGAAATTGAAAACTTTAGCACACTGAAGTTGGTGCAGAAAGAAGAGGTAACTGATGCTGCACCTACAAGTCATAATGCAAATTTGCCCAATTCGACTGAAGGTGTCACTGCCAGTGTTAGCCATGAGAAATGGCCAGAGTCGTTCCCTTTGCCCAATTTTGATGAAGTTGACCCACCATTGGCTGCTTACTTGAACAAGAATGGTGGAGAAGGTAAAGTAAATCTAAGTGATGTTCACAGACGCAAAGTAATTAACTGCTTGGCTAACAGTATTGCAAGATTCACAGTGTATCCAAAGTATAAAGATATTGATCATGTTTGTTTGAAGTTGATCACAAAGTTCCCTGCTCTACGAGATGGTGGACCAAGTGGATTCTCCTCCTGGTCAGTAGCCCTCAGGTATAAAATCTGCAATTTGAGGAAAACATTGAAAGGTGTTTCTGAAGAAGTTGATGTAAACAAGCGTAAGAACAAGGATGATCCACCAAATAAAGGGATTAAAAAACAAAGGAGGGGAATTACACGACAGTTTGTTGCTGAAGAAAGTGTAGAAGAAGGAGACCTCCAGAAGGAAATGCAAGAGGAGATGAAAAAATGGAGACCTGATCTGCTAAGGGTAAGTTGAGCATAGCTAACCCCTTAAAGTTATATCTGAAGGTACTGATAAAAATACTTAAGAAAAAAATCCGTTTGGGTCACACAAAGGCAATTTCTTTAAAATTAAAATATGTCCTAGAAGTAGTAATTAAGAGGCCCGTCTGGGACGCTTCTTTGTTTTCACCTAAGTTCGACTGATTACCGCCGCAGGTTTATGGTCTCCCTTAAATAACTTCTTGATCTTTCAAATTTTTCTTTCCTTCTCATCTTTCTTTAAAACTATAGGGACGGGAAAAATTTGTGGGATACTTTGCGGAGATCTTAAGCTTTACTAAAGGTAACCTTAAGCATTTTTCATAAACACCCCATCATTGTGTTTTGGAAAAAAACACACCAGTGCTATAAAATTTATCAGGTACATTCTGCACCAAATTTTGAAGGTCAGAAAGGATTTTCTGATGAATTGGACCATATATGTCTCAATGAGAGGCGTTTCATTTTCGTAAATTTTTTTAAAATGGGTACTGGGTCTGTATCTCAAAAATATTCGGCATTTGTTGGATAACTTATTCAGCTACTTTTTCATAATCTTTCATATGCCAAAGTTTTAGCCCTGTATCTGCAATCTTAAGGTCACCTTAATGTCAATAAAGGGGGTTTAGCCCTCCAGTTCACTTAGTTTTTCACTTTTTTCAACCAAACTTGGCACATATATTTAGATTTGCCAAAGGAATATCCTGACTTTATGGTGACCTTAAACTCAAAGCCCTATGGCCTGTTTAAACTCATGAAATTGGAATAAAATCCTCTGGCTCCTTTCTTTTTCCATTTTTTTATATCTAAATTATCACTGGTATTAAAATAGATCTAAATAATACTTATGGTCACCTTAAACTCAATATGAATGGAGTTGTAGCCACCTTAAAGAGAAATAAGGGGGTTTTCAGCCACCAACTATCTTATTGTTCAACTCACCGGAGTTAAACTTTGCAGACCTATAAAGGATGGCAAAAGGAACACTGTTATTTTATGGTCAACATATTATTCTCTACATTGGCCACATTATAAAAAAATACCAAAACATAAATTTCACTTACAGAAGAATGCATACTTTATCCTTAAGCCAAAAACAAGCCTTTACCTAAACTTGGCAAGCTTTAATGTATTGTTCATACAAAAGCACACAAAATATCACTGGTTAAAACAGATACACACCAGCAGTAAAGAAATAGGAGATTTATTTTAAACATTATACTATCACTTGTAAAATAACAAACACGTCACAAGATTATGAAAATCAAACTGACAATACTTTTTCCCCACACTATTCCAGTGAAAGGAGTATAAAAACACAAAAGCTTTTCATGATACGAGTGCTTGGATTGAACAACCTACATATGGTCTCCATTATAAAGAAACTTAATCCCCTGTTTCAAGTAAGTCTAATCAGAATGGGACCTTTGTCTGTCTTTTAAGGTAATCTTATAGTCACACAGAAGCCATCAAACATCTCGAACTACCATAGTCTCCTACTAAACATATAAAAATTTACTTGTAGGATTTGAAAATTATTTACACAAAATGTGAAAGGAAGACTGATTTCCCTTAAAAACTAATCACATACTTCCAGATGTTTAAGGTTAATTTTATCTGTCTGCATCAGATGACGAGGCTAGCTGAACCAACAATTACTTCCCAAATACTTTCATACGTTTTAGAAGAAGTTTATCTGTCTGCATCAGATGACAAGTTTAACTGAACCAGCAGTTGATATTAATATCTTGCATATGTGTACAACACCACCAGTAGTTTCCCTTGTGGGAGTATCAGGCCTGCATCTTTCTTAATTATTTTTTTATAAATTTTTCATGCACTAAATCACTTATAACTTGAAAAGTATTACATATAGAGCATTTTGTTAAATGTGTTTTTTATGTAGTTTTGTGTCGGTTATAACATAGTAAAATTTCAGAACTGTAGACCCTTACATAATTAAGTAATTGCTGTAAAACCTAAGCATTCTACTGCAGTAAGTAATCTTTTTCTAAACTGGATTTTATTTCAGTGAGGGGAGTGATGAAGAGATAGTCTTTTTCTGCTCAGATCTGCCACCTCCCCACTCCCCTCACTCAAATAAAAATGCATATGACAAAAGAATTTCCGTCTGTGGAGGATGGGGGGAAGTGAGATGGGGAAGTGAGATTATGTGTGTGCCAAATTAATCTGTAAGTTGTTTTTTCTTGCAAGCAATAACTCTGAAGCAAAGTCATTAACTTTTGAACAAAACGTCTTAAGCACTTTGGTTCACTGGATTTGATGAGTGTTTTTGTTAAGTTTTTAGTTGAAGCACAATCAGTAAATATAAATAATAGTTCTTAAGCATATTAGCCCACTGCATTTAATTAGTGTTTTATACTTAAGTCTCATGCTAGTGACATTTGTAACAGAAACGTCTGTGGTCAATGTATCCCTTACACTTGAGACCTCTTCTCTGAGAACATTCCCAAAGAATGTAGGACATCCAGAATTCGGGGAAAAATGCCTCCTGGAAAAAATGCCTCCTAGAAAAAAGATCTGGAAAAAATGCCTCCTACAAAAAATGCCTCCTGAGAAAGAAATGTTATTTCAACTTGTAAACATGTTATACAATGAAAACTATAACGTACAATATCAAAAACATGTTAATTTCAAATATGTTTAGTCAAAACCAGAATATACAATATCACAAAGTACAAATTTTTACAAATATCTTCTTGAAAGGGTATCCCTTCAGCTGTACTCAGTACCAGTTTAAAACCAGGATTTGTGGCCTTTATGGCTTAGAATGTGCATTCTTATCAAATTACAACATAGGTTATCCCCTCTGTATGGAGCTGATTGCAGTTAGATGCACTAGGAGGGGCAGAAATATACTTAAAGAAAAACATGGAAACTGTCATGGTGGAAACTAGGAATGAGCAGCCAGCCAAAAGAGTGAGAAGAACCAGCAAAACCTTGCAACAGAAACTTTACAAGAGAAACTTAAGTACCTTTCTACAGCTAAGCAAAATGGGTAAAAGACTGTAAATTTTTGACAGACATTGGCAACTATAAGACTCAAGTGGAAAAATGAAAATGCCTCTGAAGTTGTAATGTGAACCTGTAGTATTATAATACTTGAAAGAACTTTTTTTCTTAGGAGGCATTTTTTTCTAGTCACAAAATATTCAGGAGGCATACATGTATTTTCTAGGAGGCATTTTTTCCAGGAGGCATTTTTTCCGCATACCAGACATACATTCTTTTGAGAAGTAAATTTCACACCTACAATTTCTCTTCTGCCAAGCTTTGATTTGTTAAATATAGTAACATACACAATGCAATAAAGTTCACATTTTCTATTCCTTATGATGCATATATTGACATCTTTTACAGATTACTTCGCACTTTTTCATCAGGGCCGCTTCGTTTTTGTCAGCAAAACCTTTTTTCTAGTTGTAGTACAATTTAGCATTTATAAATGTCCAAATTAATGAAAACATCCTCTAATGTGCTGTGGAAATTCTGCTAAGGTTGATGTATTTCATTACATTTATTTATTTGGGGTTTTACTTCACTTTTAACACTGTACAGGTCATATCACGACGGGTAGTTTGAACGGCAGAGGAAACCAGTACATAGAGTTTGTTAGGGTTCTGTACTGTAAACTGCCGACCAACGGCAAGCAACTACCAGCTTTCCCACTTGAGACCATGGCGGGGATCGAACCCCAGCCTCAGAGGTGGGAGGCGAGAGTGTTGCCACTCTGCCACCGTGGCCCCTGTATTTCATTAGAACCTCTGGATATTCAAGTGGATTCAACAATATACCATAATTATCCTGCATGGGTACCTAATATGACAAAGTAGTTTATTAGACCCATGAAAAGGTCAATGGGGTATAAAATAAGGAAGTTTTATCACAAGGATCAGGTCTTTCTGATAACAACTTCTATCATGTTTATTTGTCTTAGTACAATATTTCAGAACAGAGTGTAATAGTTTCTTCATGTCATTGGCACTCTTCTGGAATTTCATCTAGTCAAGTGAGGTTCCCCCTTACAAATTAAAAGGATTCAGTCATTTTTGCTTTTTTAAATTGCTTATGTTTTATTTTAACCATTTAAAATTAGTCATTTATTCTCAGCTTTCAAGATATCCCTGATAGAAGCATTCTCTGTTGCAACATTGATGTGTTATGGTAATATTTTGGTCAGAAATGCTAGCGTCTGTTGTACTGGTATATATAAAGGCCAGTAGCCACATATTTTTCCATTTCAATAGTTAAAACATTTGAAACACCAAAAAAATTCTAGCATGTTATTTGAACTCACAATTTTGCATTAATATAGGTCAAGAGACTAATGGATGCGACATGGTCGAAAAGATGGAAGTTCATTAATTCTGATCCCCCAGTATGTGCTATACTACAGCAATGGCCAGCTTATAGACTCTCAAGTTTGGTAAAGCCTAATATTAATATAATACTTTCAGTAAATTTCTGTATCTGTCAAAAAGTATAGAGCTTCATGTGTTACAGGCGCATAACCCAGGGTGAATAACACAGTAAAAGACTAAACTATACTATTTATTGTACTAAAGTTTTCTTAGAATGCCGTACAGTATTTTTTCAGTATGAGAGAAGGAATTAAGTTCCAAAGAGGTTGTGTTACTGGTTATGACCTCAAAAACAGTTAATAACTTTGTTTCGGTAAGATTGGTAAGATCTAAAAGCATCAGTGAGAGACATGAAAGTGTTGAGATAAAGACTTGGTGTTGTAAAATTAATGCCTGTAATAACTAAGGCTGTGATAGATTACCCGGTTACTCAAAAACAATCCAAATTCTTTAAGAAAATGAGTACAAACTGGCGAAGCGAGTAACCCAAAAAATATTAAATATAGCATAAATCAATGAAATACTTGGATAAACCTAAGTATTCTGTCAGATTTCTTTAACTGACATTAGTTTTTCACCTAATTTTCCTTATTTATACTTATATTTAACAATTTTGTGTAATGGTTTGTTTACATCATCTGCTATGTTTGCTTCACCGCTACTTCCACTGGGTGACAACTAAAAATGGTTACCCTAATTCGGATTGGTTCTTTCAAGGCGAATACCAGGTATCGTTTTTCTAACAAAGTCACAGCCTTAGTAATAACTGATAGACCTATTTAAAGTTTAAACTTTTGCAAGAATGTGCTATAACATTATGCTATGGTGACCTTAGAAGGCCAAGCTTCTTCATGTCACCCATCTGGCCATGGCATTAATGTTAAAGGTAACAATGAAAACAGATAGCATAAAATGCCATTGAGAGTGATCAGGTGCTGTCCCCCTTTTGTCTAGAATAAGTACAAGATATTTGTTCAAGGAAAAAAATTGTTAAGACTTTATCTGGATTGGATTCATCTTTGTAAAAGACCGAGCTGCAGTTAAACTCAACCATATATGAAAATATGATTGATTACAATTCTCTTGCCCCTCTGCTTTGGAGATATCAGTTAGAAAAATATGTGAACACTTGCTCACTGACATTTAATTTTGGGTGAATTTTTGCAACAAGGATTTTGAAAAACTCAACTATATTGTACTGTACTTTTAGCCATTGCGGATTTCTTAGAATTTGTTGAAATCTAGGGATGGATCAACAACCGAAGTGTCAAGATATCAAGTGCACTTTATTGAAATTCTGTGATGGGCTTTACAACTGCCATCCCACTGGTCTGGATATATAATGAAAGGAAAACATAAAATATTGGAAACAAAACTCCAAAAGAAACTTATACCCCTTTTTTGGCATTTGCAGCCTTTTATAGCAATTTTGTGGTAAATAAGGTACTTTAGAATCTTCATCTGGCTTGTCAAGATATATAATGGAAGGAAAATTTAAAATAATGGAAAAAATCCAGAAATATGACAAAATTAGACACTTTTATTCCAAACTTTTGTGTATTTCAATAGTTGATTGTGATTATGTTTAGAGGAAACATCCATGTTTTTGCTTCAAGAATTTTCTTTCTCAATTATATTGGGGCGTACTAAAATGTGACTCCCTTAATCGGAATGGTTTTAAATTGGCAACCATCCGATAGCACATTTTTGAAACCAACCCATCCCCATTAAAATCTTTATCAAAGTTTGATAGGTAAATATCTTCGGTGTCTTTTGGGTTCCCTGTGTTGTATTTACTATTCTAATCCTATTCCTTCTGCTTTAGTTAAGCTTTGTTAGCTAATGCAAATGTCCCTTCATGGAGTTTTGACAAACATATTTGTCACTACAGTGCATGTGTTTGGCAGGCATTGTGTTGGAATACTCGAGTTTCATGACGAGTCAATTTGAATCAAACTCAAGTCAATTACAATACTGAATACCTTGTGTATATATGCACTAGTATGCTTCCTTTCACAATAAAATCTTTATCAACAAAATTTATCATATTTACTTTCAAACTAAGGATTAACATCCCAATATTTTGACAAGTAAGATGATTGGTTTTGATTGGTTGTTTTATCAGGTAATGTATATGGAGAGAATTCATTGGTTTAGAGTCATAATAGGAAAACTTGAAGGAAATATTAAGTAAACGAGACAAATTGGGCTTTTATTGCATCTTTGTACACAGGCAAGTGGTTTATGTATGTATTTTTCCAATTGTTTTATTTATGCTTTTAAAGAACTCAAATTTGCAATAAGCCAAACTCACATTCACCAATTTATATCTTCAGCTCTATGAAGATTTTTATCGCCTTACAAAAGTACGGATGGAAGTTGCATTCAAGAAAGGACTGGACATGGTCCATCAAAAAATTGCTACTGAATCTGATGACACTGCTGTTACTGTAAGATATAAACATGTTATAGTTGATGTTTCATTGATTTGTACTAGACAACAATATATAAAGCATATTGAGTGACTTCATGCTTAGAATATTTTTGATAATACTGTACAGACATCACTATTGAATGTAAAAATATTTCAATATTGAGGTTACATTTTTGTCTCCAAACCATGGCAAATCCAGGATACTGAAAACTTTGTGTTGTACATAGTATATACCCAATCAAAGAGATATACCCACAGAAAGTAGAAAGGAGTTCATGAAAGCAAAATGTGGGATTTCCGAAATAACTTAAAATTTAAAAAAACAGATAGAAGTTTATAATTTCTCTAGATTTAGGGTTTCTTTACAATATTTGAAGATAATACTGATACATGCATCTGTTATGATCTGCACATCAATATTGTCCATGCTATCCTGATACATATTGACAATATTGATAAACAGTATACCCACTAGCTAGAACCTCTTTTGTGAAGTACCATTATCCCACAAACTTAGGTTGAGAAAAGGATTGATCTCCTTGAGGTTTTGGGTGTATAAATTCAGTCCATAACTTGACACTCATATTTAGAAATGAAACAAAATGGGAAATATTTTAGATGTCTAACTTGTTATTGTTTAATATCTATAAGAATAAATGTGTCTTAATTTCATAAAACCACTTGTTGAGTTGTACTATTTCACCTATGTATTATTTTTTTCCAGGATAAGGACAGAGAAGAACTTCTAAAAATTCTTCCAGATGTTTTAGGATTGAGAAGTTGTAAGGGTAGTGAAAAGCCTCATATAATAAAAAAATTCAAGGTATGTGTTTGCTATGGAATTATTCATTTAAAGACATAAACATCTTTGTTTCACATTTACTGATGGTAAGTCGTTTGGCTGTGTGGATATTGATATTGAATGTAAAGATATTTCAAAATCGGCTGATATCACTTAATGTTCTGAATCCGGCATGCTGTGAACATTTTGTTCAAACATAACCCCAGGAAGTGAAATTTTCCAAAACAAAACATGGCAATTTTCATCAAAAAAGCATTGAAAACTACAAATAAGCTAGATAATTTTTTTAAGAATTTAGGCTTTACTTCAAATATTTGCAGTTTTTACCCAACAGCCATTGAGGCTCTGTGGGTTTTGTTTTCACCTATGGTGTCTGGATGGTTGGGCTGGGCTGGATGGTTTTTGGCTGGGCTGTTTCTCAGAAATCGTAAAGTGTAAGAAGTTGATACTTGGTAGACACATTATTTGGGGGTGTAGGTGTGCAACGTCATGGAGTGACCTTGATTTGACTTTTGCTTTAGTGACCTTGACCCTAAAAATCATGTCTGGGCCATATCTCAAAACTGTAAAATGGATGAAGTTGACACTTATAGGGATGTCAGTTTGGCGAGGTGTAGTTGTGCAATGTCATAGTTTGGCTTTGATGTGACCTTGCTATAGTAACATTGACCTTGAAAATCTTGTCGGCCATATCTCAGAAATTGTAAGGTGTGCAAGGTTGATATGTGGTAGGTTTTAGGTATGCTAATTCATAGTGTGACCTTTTATCTTGGCTGTACCAAAGTGTGTGCACGTGTCATATTTAAGATATAGTTCTCTCAGGACAAACATACATGGTTTGCTGTTACTGATTATTTATGCAACTTTACTAAATTGTGCTATTTCCATTGACAGCAATACTTCAATCACTAAATTTTACAGCTTCATAATTTCTACTTTAATTATTTATGCTGCTACCTTGCTATTTAATTGTCCTGTTTTGATATGGTAGCTTTACATACATTTTTTTCTCTCTTAGTCATTACTTTCTCTACTATTTACATACATGTATTTATATTGTATCACTTCTGTATCTCACGGCATTTACTGTAGATTACCAGGGTACTGTTAAATACAGGTCCCTCCCATGCTATTTATTTGTGTGTAATCATTGTACTTGAAGTAAGAAAACAAACAGTATTCATCAGAGAAGTCTTATACTTGCTAACTTAATAAATTGCAGCGTAGTAGTGTTTACTTGATACTGAAGTATTGTAACAACTTCCATCCTTTGTTTCACAGGAGGGATCATGTGAAGAAGACATAATTCAAACAGAGGATCTAATCTTCATTGCAGCAGTTGACACTGATGATGTTGGAGAAGACCCTCCAACCTACAGTATTGTTGTTGAAAAGGAAATTGTAAAAGAAGAATTGTTAGACTTGCAACAAGCAGTCATGTTTGCCATGGCATTAATTTGGGTCTGCAACATAAAATACCCAAAGCCCATCTGTATTTGGGAATTTTTGGAAAAGATAGTGTTACAAATTGACCCTGGAAATCTCTCACCAAAACTTGCCCTATTAAAGGCAAAATATAATTTGTAAAGAAATTATCAATACTGGTCAGTGCATTATGACCTTTCACTTAAATCTCATGCCATATTCCCACTTGGGTTATTGAACACAATAAATATTTGAAAGTTAGCTAGAACTGTAATTTTCTCAGAAGTACATTGTTTTCACAGATATTAATGTATGTTATGATTAATGTGGCCTTTGAGATAATTCAAGCAGAGGATGTAATTTTTATTGCAGCAGTTGATACTGATTATGTTGGAAAAGATATTGTTGCAAATTAAGTAAAGACATTTTTAATACTGGTCAGTACATTATTACCTTTTCACTTGACCCTTAATGCCATATTCCTACCTAGGTTAAAAAAGTTGGATCTTTGGTAATTTTCTTAGATGTACTGTTTTTTTAGTAAACATTAATGTATGATGTGATTAGCTAGTATATGGTTTGATTGACTATGTCATTAATACATTGTTTATTTCGTTCAACAGTTTGACAGGGTCGGGGAGAGCAACCTGTGTATAATGCAAGAGTATTTATTTTAAAGGCACTTGTTGGACGTGTATTGGCAAAAGTTAACCAATATTCATGTCTTTAGATGATACATTTATAGAGTTTGTGCTTATTGAAAATGGCACTTATAATTTCATTACATTTGTGCATCTGTTTTATGGTACTGGGTATATTTAGAACAATATTTTTAAGACGAGACTGTAGTCTTTATTCTTTGTTTTGAGTATCAATCAGTTTTTTTTTGGTGAACTTAACACTGTTGTTTCACCAAATAGATATACATGAGGAAAAAGTATTTCATGTTTATGCTTCCTCCAGTCTTGGGTTTTTTATCTTCGTTGTTTCCTGTTTGGCACTTTTTAAGGCAAAGGGTAATTCATGTAGTATTTGTAAGGATCTACTCTGCATTCATTTATTTAGAAATTGAGTTAAGATGTTGAAAAGTGCTCCATACTTAAATTTATTACCATAATTTGTGATACACCCAGCCTGGATTCATTATAGTGATTAACTGCAGCAATGTGTAAAGTATGTAACACTGCAAGACAAGGTGTGTTCACCTTGTGGGCAAGGTGATGATATTGTGTACAGTTTTCATATGGTGGTGTTTAGTTCCACATCGTCCTGATGGAGACTTCTTGGTTATCACTGACACAATAATTCAACAGTGCAATAATCTTTAAAGGTGGAGATTATGACTTAAAACAGGTTAAATACTTATTCTGTTTGGAACCTTTTTGGGTAAGTTATTTGATGATTTCTGTTTATATTATGCATACTGGAATTTATTTTTTCCTTTATCTCTGATGGGACTATTTTATTTGAAGTTATCATACAGTAATCAAGGGTATATTTGCAAAAGTGTGCTAAGTGCACCGGTATTGTAATTAATTTTTTGCCCACTTCTATGTTCAAAGCATTTGTATGGTTCAGTCTGTAATTATCTTTTTTAAAAGCATACATATTGTGAAAATTAATGACAAAATAAATGTTTAATTTTCCTCAAAATGGTTTTCTCACTGTTTCTTTACAGGTTTGACTGCACATTTGCAAGTTTGCAATATAAAAAAATCATCATGTCAGTCTTTCATAGTCTAAAGGTTGGCAAGAAATTTATAAAGGTCTTATACTTTAAAGTTAGAGTATCATATATTTGAAATGTATACATAACAGAAAGTCTCAATAGTTGACCCATTTAGAAATGTTAAGTTCGCATGACTTCAATTATTTTAGTTGTGGGAACACATCCATATTCTCACCAAGATAATTGGGTAAGTTGTATTTTACCCAGTAAAGATGGTAATGTTAACTAACTTTTTTTGGGTCATCTAAAATGGGATACCCAAATGTTTTGGTAATGTCAACTTAAATTTTTTATGGTCAACAAATACATATTTACCAAGAAATTTTGATTTCTCTGACACAATTTAAGAGGTACAGATAATGTTATGCACAAGCAAAGTTAGGTAATGAAAACATAAAAAATATTGATAACTGTTGAACAAAGTTGTTAGTTTCTGGTAACACATCCATTCTCACCAATTTTTTTTAGTTGCAATTACAAGAATAATTTTACAGTGTAGATGAGCAATAACTACATTCAGATTTTAAGTGTCTAGTACATCAGTTGTAACTCAAAAACTATTGCACTCAGAGAATTCTGTTTAAATATGTTATTCACCTACTTATGGGTCAGTTATAACATAGTGAAATTGTAAACCTGTAGGTCATAGCTGGGCAAAAGCTACTTTCAGGTTTTCACTTTAGAGTAAATCAGTCGTAACTTGAAAACTATTGAGAATGGTTAGAGAATGTTATTCACCTACTTTTGGGTTAGCTATAAGATAGTAAAATTGCAGACCTGTAGCTCATTGCACAGCTGAGCAATAGCTACTTTCATATTCTCACTGTTGAGTAAGTCAGTTGTAACTTAAAACTATTGTGTTTAGACTATTTTCTTTAAATATGTTATTCATCTACTTTTGGGTCAGCTATAACACAGTAAAATTACAGACCTATATAGCTCATTACATAGCTACTTTGAGATTCTAACTGTTGAGTAAAGCAACTTTAACTCCAAACTATTGGTTTTACAGTATTTTGTTTGAATATGTTTTTCACTTACTTTTTACAATGTAAAAATTAACTTTGTACTTTTTTCTGAATACAATTTGCAGGGCATAACTTTTGTGTTCGTTTTTGCTTTCACTTCTATTCTGAAATTCAAAACACACGGTCAGCTGCCACAAAGCCCGTTCATGGGAACTGATTGCTTGTTTTTGAATTTGTGTGTTTTCCTCCAAGTAGAGTTGTATTAGTTGGAAGTAAATTACTTTATTTGTAAAATTTCTTTGGTTCATGAGGCTAATTGGTAGGACAATTTGTAGAAATTCAGTTTACAGGTACATTTAACAGATTAATTAAGACCTTTAACCTTTGAAAATTGTTATTTTTATACACACTTGTTAAATAAATACATTGGCACTTTTTAAAGAAAAATTATTTAGAATTTTAATTGCAGTTCTACTCTGAAAGACAAAATCTAAACTTGAGCATCCATTTTTTTAAATTGTTATTCTACCTTAAACCTACCCTTGTGTGGGAGAATCTAACAAGTAATATTTACTTGATACATAGTAGAAAAACCATGCATGTTGGTGGGCAATGCTCATAATAAAAGAAGTAATATTGTGGATGCATACATATTTATAAATTCTACATGGTGTAAGACAAGTATGTGTAAAATAAGAAAATCAATTGTCCAAAATAGCATGAGCTTATGACTCCAATTGCAACATTTAATCACTAGGAGAATGCAATAGCTCAGTGATGTCATGAGGTTCATAGATTTCTTTTATCTATTCTCCTTACTGCACACACACATTGGTCTTTTTACTAAAAATAATTACTAACAGGAACACACAATGGGAATGGTTAACTCTTTCTCAATTGCATAGTGTGGGCTTATCTAGGCCCATTCTTAAGTGATCAAATCTGAAAACTAAAAAAGGCAGGACAATGGTAAAGTTATAAACAATTAACATGGTTTGTGCTTTTCTAGTAATCTAAATTCAAAAGTTAATATTTCAAAAGAGGGAAACTAATTGTTGTGCTTTTACTTCACTGTTTGCTGTATGATTACATTTTTAAGCGTGAGCCTCAGTAGAGCTCGCATGTCTAGAAGTCACTTTTTTGTGTCTCCGGATTTTTATCAGGTGTGGCACAGCGTGATCAGTATTTGTCTGCTCACTGAAGTTAAGCAGCAATGGGCTACATTAGTACTTGGATGGGTGACTGTCTGAGTTCTAGACCAGCTGTGGGATGTGTCCGAGTTGGAATTTCTTTGTGTCACCAGATTTTCATAAATTCTAGTGCACTACTCATGTCTTTGATGGCTTCGCGATCGGGCTAGGGGACCGAAACCCCTTTCGGCCTTGTTTAAATCTAAATCTAAATCTACTGCTTTGCAGGCGCAATATCTTCTAGGTTTATACCTAGAATGGCTATATTTTATTATTTAACTCCACCCACATAAAGACCCAGCCGTTGATCAAGTTTCTGAACAAATTCATCGTCAGACTCAGACATAGGTTGCTTGCTGAGTGTCTCTGTTCTAACAAATTGAATCAGAGACTCAGACTGTTTTACTTCTGTCACTCTCTCAGGATGCCTGTCCACAATGTGGCGTCGTATAAGGTCATCCTTCCTGGTATTTGAAACTGTGCAATAAGGGCACTTGTATTTCTCCTGTGGCTTTCCGCATTTCTTAATGTGAGCATAGAAGCTCTTGTTGTTATCAAATCTCTTACTGCAATTCAAACAGGTCTTGATCTTCATTTCTGCAATGCAGATAGCAGATCAATATTAAGTCTTAACAAATCATTATCTACAGTATATGTACAACTTGTACTAGATTCCTTCAGGGTTTCGGAAACAGAGTCATTCTGTATAAGGTCGATACCATCCCCAGGTACCTCTGGCAACTGCCTCACTGGCCCATTGCCGATACTATCAGTTACACATGGTGTCTCTGGCAACTGTCTCACCGACCCATTGTCACACCATCCATAGTTATCCAAGGAGACTCGGGATGAATCTATGACACGGTATTCCAGCTGGCCAGGCAGTCGGTCAATCACTGACTCATCCTCGGAATCTGACTCAGAGTCACTTATGAACCTGCAGAGTTTTGAAGTATGCCCAGTGAGATCAACATTGTCCCTGTGATTGCCTATACCAGGGTACAGTGGATGGTTGTCTGAGGCGTCTGACTCTTTTCTATCATTATCGCCATTCAGACTTGACCCACCTTCCCTGCAATCTACTGAATCAGTCTCCCTATGTGATCTCAAATGGACATCACTCCAATCCTCTATACCAGGGTCATGCAGGTTTTCACCCTGGGCTTCTGATATTTCCCCGTCATTATCGCCATCAGGGTTTTGCCAACATTCCCTGATATCTACAGAGTTTCACACTCTGTCAGTTTCGGAGCCACTAGCTCCATAAGCAAAATTTCAGACATTGTTTGTTCTAGATAGTGGTTCCAACCAACTTTCCAACTCAGTTCCTTTGTATGGTTTCAATCTATCAAAGTGGACTACTTCTTTCTTGGATGCTTTGCTTCTTTGTACTGCATACAAAGCATCACTTATCTTCTGGACAATCAAATAAGGGCCTTCCCAAAAGGTCTGCAGTTTGGGTGAGAGGCCAACTTTGCGTCTAGGCAAGTGAAGCCACACAAAGTCTCCTCTCTGGTAAGGGTTACCATACACCTTGAGATCATCATATCTCTTTTGCCGACAAGCACTTCTCTGAAGTTGCTGTCTTGCAAACTCATGTGCTGCTTCCAGTTTCCACTTCAAAGTTTCTACATATTCAGACTCAGTCTCAAACTGTTCATCTGTTACCGGTCTGCCATATAAAATGTCAACTGGCAAATTGACTTCATGCCCCAACATCATCATATTGGGCGTCACATTTGTACTTTCTTGGGGTGAAGCACGGTAAGCCATGCAAAGCACAGCAACATACTCATCCCAGTCTCGCTGGTTTTCTTCAACGAACACTGAGCATCCCTTGTAAGGTACGATTGTATCATTCTACAAGACCATCTGATTGCGGGTGATATGATGTTGTTCTTGTTTTGGCAATGCCCAAGAGATTACACAGTTCTTGGAACAAATTGCTCTCAAACTGTCTCCCTTGATCTGTGTGCAGTTGTAGCGGTACACCAAATCGTGCAATCAAACCATGAACCAGCTTATCAGCAACAGTATGTTCTTCCTGGTTTCGCATGGGATATGCCTCTGCCCATTTTGTGAAATAGTCAATGACTACAAGTATATATCTATTTCCTTTGTATGTAGCTGGGAGAGGCCCAAGTATATCCAATCCAACACGCTCCAGGGGTTCACCAGTCAGATATTGCTTTAGTTCGGTCCGTGGCTTCTGTGGTGAGGGTTTCTTCTTGGGACACTGAGGACAGGCTTCACAAAACTTCCTAACATCAGCACACCAGCCCACCCAGTGGAATCGAGACTTCACCTTTTCAGTAGTCTTGTTCCTACCAAGATGTCCACTGGTTAAAACACCATGTAATTCCTGCATCGTCTGATTTCTGAGGGATGATGGTACTATGAGCTGAAGGTGGCTGCTTTTGTCATTGGGATTTAACCATTGTTTGTACAAAACTCCATCTTTCTGTACCAAAATTTCCCAAAGTGACCAGTATGCCTTGAAGTCAGTACATTCTTTGGACACTTCCTGCCATGAGGGCTTGGTGGATTCAGTTTCCAACATATTGAGTACCTTGCCAATTACAGGATCATCCAACTGATATTGCCTTAACTGTTCATGAGAGAAATGGCTCACCCAACAGCTTTGCTGTTGATCCTGGTGTGATTCTGCCACTCCATTACCATCAGTTGGGGCTTTACAAGGTTCATCTTGCTGTGATCTAGAAGCTTGGCTTCTTGTTAACACTTGAACAAGATTCGATCCACCTATCCCACATTGGCGACAAGGGACTCTAGATAGGCCATCAGCATTTCCATGCTGTCTACCAGGCCTATGTTCAATATCAAAATCAAACATAGATAATGTCTCCAGCCAACATGCAATTTGACCAAAAGGATCTTTGAACCTAAAAAGCCATTTCAATGCACCATGGTCTGTTCTCAAGAGGAACTTCTTTCCATACAAGTAATGTTTGTATTGTTTCATGAACAATACAGCAGCTAAGAGCTCACGTCTCGTCACACAATAATTTCTTTCAGCCTTAAGCAAGGCTTTACTGCCATAAGCAATAACATGTTCTTAATCATCAATGATTTGAGAAAGGACAGCTCCAATGGAGTCATTGCTTGCATCAGTATCAAGAATGAACTTGTGATCAAGAGATGGATAGGCTAAGATAGGAGCTGTGATGAGGTGTTTATTCAGTTCTTTAAATGATTGATCACATTTGTCTGACCCCAAGAACCTTGCATTCTTTTCTGTGAGTTTGTGCAAAGGTCTTGCAATTTCTGCAAAGTGTTCAATGAACTTTCTGTAAAAAGAACATAGCCCCATGAAGCTATGTACCTCATGCACATTCTCAGGTGTAGGCCATTCTTTTACAGCAGATATCTTTGCTGGATCAGTTAGAATACCTTCTTTTGACACCTTATGCCCAAGGTATATCACTTCTTTCTAAAACAAGGAACATTTCTTTCCTTTTAGTTTCAGACCAGCTTGTCTAAGCCATTGAAAGACCATTTCCAATCTTTGAAGGCCTTGTTCAAAGTCTTTGCATGGAATGATAATGTCATCCAAGTATACCAACAAAGTTTCAAACTGTAATCCACTCAAGAATTCTCCATCAGTCTTTCAAAGGTGCTAGCTATAGGGGCATTACAAAGCCCAAAAGGCATGATTTTGAACTGATAAAGTCCATGTCTTGAGGTTCCAAATGCAGTTTTCTTCTTATCATCTGGATCCATCTCTACCTGCCAGTAACCACTTGCGAGGCAAGACAACTGAATAAAGATGCACCAGACAAGAGATCCAAGGATTCTGCTATTGAAGGTAACCTGTAGGAGTCTTTGACAGTGATTTTATTCAGAGGCCTGTAATCAATACAGAAGTGCAGGCTCCCATCCTTCTTTCTCACTAGGACAACATTTGATTGCCAAGGACTAGATGATGGTTCTATGACATCCTTATCAATCATATCTTGCATTGCTTTGTCAACTTCATCCTGTAAATGCATTGGAACACATCTCAATTTCTGGCGAATAGGGCCTTCAGTGCCTATATCTATTTTATGCCTTGTGACATTAGTGCGACCCAATGTTTCATCTTTGGATGAAATGACATCAGCATATTGTGCAAGCTTTTGCTTCAACAGTTCCTTCTCAGTGTCTGTCAGATGAACTGATCCTCTGTCAAGAACATCTTGGAGATGTTCTGGAAATTTTGTTCTTTCACCAGTTTGAGTGCTTGAACACACACTTGGTTCTGTTGTGATGCTACACACTACAATACTTCCACTGGTTCACCAATAGCAATAGTGGTTGCCTGGTGGATTTCAATATCAGTAGTATTAGGATTGCACACACGTACAATCACATTGCCACTACTGATACATGCAAGGGATCTTGCTATGAGTAGACCAGTTCTCTCAATGAACAAGTTTGTTCCCTCAATGAGGTTCAGGTTAGACTCATTCCCCTTTCTAATGACTCTACCTGGTATGACTTTCTCGTGTAAGGCAGGAATCACCATGTTGCAAGGAACTGATATTCTACAATATTGGGGATTTGACTTATCTTCATTCTACATGGCAACTTCTTTCCCTTGTACTTTCATGATTAGGTGGTGCAAATCTAATTTACATTCCTGTTTTGCCATGAAATCAATACCAAGGATTGCCTGTTGCTTAATATCAACGATAATGACAGGATATTCTACCTTCATTGGACCCAAAGTTATTTCCAACAATGCTTGTCCTTCCACCTCTAGCTTCTGCCCATCAGCTAGGTAAATATTAAATGGTACACCCACCACCTCAAAATCATCCTTATCTAAATGCTTAACTACAGAAGCTGAAACCAGAGTAACAGCTGACCCAGTGTCAACAAAGAAATTTACAGGCTTATCAAAGACCTTTCCAACCACACTGAGACCATCACCGTGGTTAAAATTTGAAACAATTACAGTGGGCCTTGAAATTTTGATGACTGAATCTCAACCCTCAGAATCAGTCAAACCTAGTTTGAATTCAACTTTTTGGTACCATGAGAGAACTTTTTGTCTCCTGCAAGTTTCGGACAATTTTGTCGGATATGACCAGTCTCATGACAGTAGAAACACTGAATAGGTTTCTTTCTGTCTGTTTTACCTAAGAGCTCATTCAGGAGATCTTGTAATTTCTTTAACTTTTGATTGAACTCAGTCATGCATGCAGTATTTTTAATACCGTGAAGGGCATTACAGCCTTTAGCTGGCTGATCATCCATGGCCTCCATCATAGAGATATCAGCTCTATGTATTTCTAAAACATATCTTCTTCCTGGCTTCATTTTGCATGATTGGCTCCATGCCTCATATTTGATGGCTTGTGACACCAAGTCATCAAATCTCTCTACATTCCCACCAATCAACCTCATCTTCATTTCATCATCCTGCAAAGCCTCTATGAAGTGGTCGCCACACAGAGAATCCAGAAGTTGACGATCAGCAGTAGGATATGCTTGCCTTGCCAAAGCTCTTATAGCTTGGGCCAACTGTGGAAGTGACTCCTTTGCTCTGAGTCCTGGTTCGCAGCTGTATTTGGTAGAGACTCTCACTATGGTTTGGGTGAAACCTCCTGTCCATGGCTTCTACTAATTGTCTATAATTCCGTCTCAGAGCTGGTTCTAACAGCTCCACAACCTGGCAGGCCTCTCCTCGCAGACTGACTGCCAGGTATTGAGCTTTATCATGCTCATTCCAGTCGTTCAGTTCTGCAACTGTGTTAAAATGGGCTTTATACTGACACCAGGGTACTACCATCAAACAAATCAGGCATAACCTTTGGCTTTGCATGGCCAACGTTTGGTCTTCTTTGATCATATGGGTCATGTCTTAGCTGACCCACTAACATGTTGATGCCATCCAGGGTTTCTTGCATGTTTCTAGCATCTTGAGCAGCTCTAAATGGCTCACTTCTCCTATTTTCATATCTTGGCTGAGGCACATATCTACTGTCAGAGGCATTGCCACCGACGCCAGTATGTTCTTGCCTATTATACCTGTCTGAGCTGTCATCGCAGTACTCAGGTTCAAATCCAAGTCTGACACAAAAATAGTCCCAGATTTGAAAGCCAAGTCAAATATTTTATTCAGATTATTGGTTGAAACAATGATGTCTCAAGTCTCAATTATTTCTGATGTAAAGAAACTTGAAACAGGTTCAAAAATTCACTATCTTTCAAAGATCAGAATGTGTTTGTTTTAAAGTAGTAAATGAAAATACACTTTTTGTGTCACCAGCATTTATGCTACGTGGCATATAGGGATTGCTTTGTTATCTCATTTTGTGGCGATGTTGTCGTCTGTCTTTGTCATCTGTCGTCTTCACACTTTCTATTCCAGAGAGTATCTCCAAAATGGCTTGTCAGATTTAATTCATATTTGGCACATGAGTGTAACTGGTCCTCAGGGTGTGCCCTATTGTTAGGTGACCTTAAACTCAGAGTAGTAACACACTTATATTGAGTTTAAGTTTTTTCGTTTCCTGACAATAACTCAAAAATGGGTTGACAGATTCAACTCAGATGTGGCATTTGGTTATAACAAGTTTTGAAAGTGTGCCCTATTTTAAGGTGACCTTAAAGTCTCATTTATTAAAAAGTCATGTTGAGTTTACGTTTTTTTCTTGTATATTGTAACTGGCCATAGGTGAGTCCCATACAATAAGGTGACCTTAAACTCCCAGTAATAAAAGAATTATATTAACTTTAAGTTTGACCATTTTTGAACAATATTTCAAATATTGTGCTATTGTGTGCATGTTTCAGTTGTGGATGTAACAAACCATGAACAGAACCATAGAAATATTACCTTAAACTCCTTACTTTAAATTAACATTGACTTTAAAGTTGGGATAATTGTTTTGATGTTTGAAAGATATTTGATGTGCTATTTGAGATTTTTTTCATTGATATTCATCATGTACATATATTTAAACAAAAAGAAGAAAGTCTCTTTTGTAAGGTTACAATAAATTGCTGATATTTTAGAAACTTTGAGTTGAAGGTTGTAACAGTTTTATGTCACTCAGCTGCAATAGATCACATATAGGACCAGCATCGTCATCACACTTTGTTTTATCAAAAATTGCTTGTATCAAATTTGGTATGTAGATGTTGCCAGTCATCGATATGTGCCCTATTTTAAAATGACCTTAAACTCCCACAAATAACACATTTATTGAATTTAACGTTTTTGTGATTTGTGGGCAATAGCTTTAAGATGGCTTCACAGATTCAAATCAAATTTGTAAAATCAAATGTGGGTGTAACTGGTCTTCAAGGTGTCACCTATTTTAAAGTGACCTTAAACTCTTAGTGATATCATAATTATATTGAATTTGATTTTTTTTTTATTTCTGGAGAGTATTTCAATGACAGATTTAATATAAATTTCGTAAGTTGATGTATCTTGTCCTGGTGTGCCATACTTTAAGGTGACCTTAAACTCCCAAGTGTAAAAGAATGTTACAAAGCTCAAGTTTTCTATGGTTCCACAAATTATACCACAAATGGCATGACATATTTGATCTATATTTTGCATGTACATGTAACTGATGTTACAGAAATGCCTTAAGACTACATTGAGGTGACCTTAAACTCCCAGTAATGGCATAAGTATAATTACTTTTCTTTTAAAATTTTGGATAATATCTTAAATTATGTGCAATAGATTTTAAGAACATCTAAATTTTTTAAATAACTAACCTTGAACTGAGTCTGCATGGTTAACATGACCTTAAACTCTTAACATTTGCCATGGCAACACTTTTTTTCTGTTTCTTGGACTTATAAATATATTATGGGTTCCCTGCTTTCCATACCCCTGCACAAATTGGAGCTGATTAGTTTTTGGGCAACACCTGGCAACAAGTGTTGCTGTGGCAACACTTTTTCATGTTTCTTGGGCTTAAAAATCTTTCTTGGGGTCCTTTACACTCCAAACCCCTGCTTTGCAACAATAACTGGCAACAAGTGTTGCCATGGCAATACTTTTTCTGTTTCTTGGACAAAAAATATTTCATGGGTTGATACTTAGCAGGGACATTAGTTAGGTTTTGTGGCTGTAGTAACCTTGAACTTTAAAATCTTCTCTGGGATATTTCCCGCAAACTGTAAGTTATAGGAAATTGATACTTGGTAGTGACATTAGTTAAGGGTTGTAGGTGTGTAACATTATGGTGTGACCTTGATTTAACCTTTTACCTTGCCGTAGTGGCATTGACCTTTAAATTCTTGTCCGGGCTGTATTTGGGAAACTGTAAAGTGTAGGAAGTTGATACTTAGCAGGGATATTAATTAGGTTTTGTGGGTGTACTACATCATGATGTGGCCTTTAGTTGACCTTTGTCCTTGCTGTAGTGACCATGACCTTTAAAATCCTGTCTGGGCTGTATTTCAGAAACCATAAGATAGATGTATCTATTGTTGTCCAATTGATGTAATATACAATGCAGTGAGACTGTTATATAATACTAAAAAAAATAAATATGTAAAAACTTTCACAAACTATCTATATTGCTTTTACTTTTCTTTAAATATAATCTATTTATTTAATTGTATCTTTTATGCAATATGGCATAACTTGTATTAAATAAAACACAACAACAAAATAGTTAAACAACATTGAAACATTTAGAGAATTATTGAACAAAAAACAAGTTATTCAGTCTAATAGGAAGTAACAGAAAAGTAATAGATTTCTTTTGTTACTCTGCAATCTATTACTATTACCAATACATTTTAATTAATTTAATTATTTGGGGTTTAACGTTGATTTCAACACTGTATAGATCATATCACAATGGGTAGTTTTATGGGGAGAGGAAACCAGTACATACAGGTTTTCAAGGTTCTGTACTATAAACTGCCGACCATCGGTAAGAAAGTACCCTCTTTCTGACATAGGGTCAGGGGTTTGAACTGCTGACCTCAGAGGTGAAAGGTGAGTGTGTTACCACTGTACCGCCATGGCCCCTAATATATTTTAAAAGTTTCAAACTATTACATTTAAATTTAAGCACATCTATTATTATTCTTTTACTTCCATTATATGTACCTCATCTGTACACTAATCACTTTTATGATAAATGCATCACTTGAACATGGTTAGTGCCCAAAGTTATTAAATGGACCCACATTACTCCAATCCTCAAAAATCAACCCCCAATAAAGAATTTTATTTAAAAATTTAGGCCCATTTCCAAACTCAACTTTATTTCAAAGAGTCTTGCAGGAACATCTCATCTTCAAACCTACCTTGATAAAACTGGATGTCTTATGAATTGGTTTCAATCAGCTTACAGAAAACACCACTCCACAGAAATGTACCTCCTTAACATATAATTAGTGGGTTAGCCAGTTTGGCATCTAACCACAGGATGTCACCTCTGTGTAGCTTTGACTTCCTCAAGTGACAATACTGAGGACCTGTCCCAATATGATCCTGGATGTTGAATGGGATAGAACCCCAACTGTGGCCTTAATATACAAAATGATCTCCTGAACATGGCTAAAGAATGTTATAACCATTACTCTTCTTGATCTTTCTTTGATACTTTTCACCACACTATTCTGCTGGTTCTGTATAGGCTATGGTATTATGGTTTTCTACTGCTTTAATTAATATAAAGATCAATTCAAATTTTACAGTTTCATAGCTTTTAGTTCACAGATTAATACTGTTATCTTGCTGTTAAAGTATCTGACTCTGATTTTTTGTGTTTATTCTCCAGGACTTTTACATAACTAACTCATACACAATGTACACAGTGATGTTACAGTGATGTTACATAAATTGACACAATAACAATGTATCCTTATACTTTAATAAATTTTTCAGACTTAATACCTCAAAAACTATTAATTGCATTTGGATCTTATTTTTAACATGAGATGGGACTAAAAATTTTTTAAGAATTTTTTTCCAGTATCTTCTCTTGGATCCTTAATCAAGGGTTTGTTCTCCTTCAAACACTGTTTATTTGAACATGAACTGGGGCGTGGTGTGCTTCACATTGTATGTAATAGTTCAGCTCATATCAGGTGCTGTGCCAGTTTATTGTGGGTAAAGCGTGCTTTACCATGTAAGGACATTGAATTATTGATTATCTCTGTATTCTGCATAAGTGGCCTAGTTGGTAATGATCTTTTTTGTACTCTGTAGTTGTGACAATATAATTAGTTGGATGATTCTAGAACTTTCTATGTACTTCAAATTTCCTGGAAATGCATTGATGAATGTGTTTTATTTGTTTCTTTAGTGATTGCAACCTTCTTCTTATAATGTTTTATGGTGAACTCTAATTGAAGTGAACTAGATTTAGACAGAACTAGATTTAGTGTCTGAATATCCTGGATAGTGGGTTGTTACTGATCAATGGATATTGTTCACATCTGGAAGCAAACAACAAAGTTCTGCAGACATAAACAACATTTGGAAACAGATGTTTTGTGCTGATGAACACTGGATGGATCACTGAACAGATTGCTGGATGGCATGGACAAACTATATGTAGATTTAATTATTAGTTAGGTGGGTAGGACTTGGGTCAGTTCAGATTTGTTTCAGTTTACATTTTCTTTACTATTACTGTATTATTAACCATCAGGGTATCTCAGTTGACTGTAATTATTACTTTAATTGTTAAATAAATTTAAGTGAAACTTTCTGTCTTTTGCTACAACTTGAAAGCAACTGATAATTGCCACCATTCTTGCCCTGTGGACCTTTATATAACATTTTAATGATCAAAGTTGTTTATATTCTGTATGCCCTAATGTATGTAATAATATATTCAGAACAAAAATAATTCTTCCACTACAAATACAACCTGAACAATTTTAAAAGGGTATATTTTAATTATTCAATAACAAAGAAGGGGGTTACAAAGAAGCCACCCAGTTTTACAATGCATTGGTAATGATTATAATAATACATGAAATGTCAAATGACATTTTTAGTGGAGTTTATTACCAGTTAGAAATAAACAATATATCAACTACATGATACTTTAATGTATAGCAGCAGCATATAAATGTTAAAACACACATCACATCAATACAAACGTGTAATAGAAACATGATTGATAAGAATATATAATACATATTCACACTAGGAAAAGGTTGAAATAAAAAACGAAATGTTTAAGTTTGGCTCATCACATAAAGTGATCATTCATTTCTTCATTTATAAAGTCATTGCCATATTAAAATTTAATTCATGTCTAATATAGTTTTAACAGAGGTATCAGTCTTCATAGCTTAACATGGAAGTTATTGCTCAAATATTTATCACATACTCTTGGAATTAATGTGACACAACACAAATTATTGGGAATAGGATAGCCTTTATGCAGCTAAGAAAGTTTGTATTGTGTAAACCAAGGGCGTTGTTCCCCAGAATTTCTGTTGTGTGAAGAAGGACATATTCATCTAAGTCCTTTTTGAAAGTGAGTTTATTTGCTGATTCATATGGCTGGGTCAATGGCATCAAAATAGTCGAGAATGTATTGGCAATGCCCACTTTTTCTAAGTTACGAAACTGGATTGGTATTTTGTCATCCATGTACCAGTATTTGTTTGTAAGTGTTGTATAAAAACTATCTTTTTTACTGTTGTAAGATAGATCAGCATCCAGGTACAGTCCCATCTTCATTTTCAACTTATCCTGTGAGTGGTGTTCAGTGATGATAATTTCTCCAAAAGCTGGATGTACATATGTCCCAGTATAGTATGAAGGAGCATTTGGTAGAGGATGGCTGACTAATTCTTCATCTATATCACTGCTATCATTTCTCCATGGGTAGGGATAGGTGCATACTGTTGTGGTATTCATCCATGGTGTTTCGCTGGCCAGTAAATCTGTAATGTACTGTGCTATATGTATCATCACCCAACTTCCAGAAGTACTGGGCCCATTTGCTGTGATGAACAAACCGGCCTCCAGACCTGGTAACAGCCAGACTTGGGATTTGTATGTAAGTATCCCACCAGAGTGCCACAATCTACGATAGCCTACAACACAAATATACCGTCAGGGTGAACTTGTTGTCTGCAGTAAAAGTTTAGTCATATACAGTTTGTGTTTTACAAAGATTAAATAGAGAAGTGGAGGTTACTAGATTGCAGATGCCATACAGTTGTACAGATCTCACAATAATAGTCCAATAGTCTAATGTATAGTTTAGGTTAAATTGAATTTACTAAAAAAAATTTAAATGTAATGAAAGCACAGAAACTCTCTATTACAAGTAACACTGTAGTTTTACCTCTGTAGATATTATTGATCCATCCCAATGCGTACGTCTGACCAATATCAGAGATTGGAAAAGTTGGTTTGGTCATGTCTGGCATCAATGATATTCCACCTATGGGTGTGGTGTACAGACTCTGCAAGGAGGCAGTGGACATAAGTGCTTCACCAGATGGCAGCTGTCCTTGTCTGAGGTGGAACTGCAACCAGGAAGACATGTCTTTGGCATTGGAAATAATGGCGCCCGCTGGGGATAGTATGTTCACTTGTCTAAAATATCAAAATGTTACATTTGAATAAAAATGTGTTTTATCAAAAGTTGCTTCAAATGCCTAACAATGGAAATCAACAACAAGTGAGAAAACCAGTCATAATTTATTTTTTCCTTAGACAAAAGTTTTATCATAAGATTAAACCTGTTTCTCACCTTCTGTGTGTTAAACTGATGGATTTATATCTGTTTTCATAGCCACAACAATTGATTCATATCAATTCAGATAATTCGGCATATAACCCAAGATTTAGAGGAATTTGGTCCAGTGAACAGTTATGTTTTATCCTTTTCTTGTGACTGCACCAATTTAACAAGCTAGTTACATATTCTATCACATTAAACCTACATTGAGTTGTGACGTCACAACTTTATATTTCAGCCACAACCAGTCGGGGTCCTGCTCTATTTGGTGTGCTCAATTTAACAGGTGTATTTCAAAGAATGGATCCTTTCTGAATATGAAATCCCAATTAGTCTTGGAATATGTGTTTGTAAATCATACCTTAGAGTAGTGAGATCTATCTCCACAGTTTCATTGTCTTTATGCACATAAGGTTTCGCCATTTTCAGGTCTTCGCTGTTGATGTTGATGCGGTTGACAAAAGTGGAATCTGTCATGTTAAGTGGTTTGAATATCATTTCGGAAACAATGTCTTGCCAGTTGTCATCTGCCATTAATTCAGCTATGTACCCTGCCAAGCCGTACATGTAGTTATTGTAGATGAACTCTGTTCTCAATGGTTGTGTTGGAGGATGGTAGTGGATTTTCCTGGAATAAAACATCAACATCAAAATTTACATAAAGATTAAAAAGTAATATGTGCAGTGACTAAAGTGCAGTTACCTATGACTACTGCCTTATGTTGGCCAATGTGCTTGGCAATATTTCGAAAATCTAATTGAATTTTCTCATCAGAGGCTGAAGATTTTAACCCATTTTGCCCCTAAGGTGCAAAAATCCTATCCGCCTTGAGCCGTCAAAATGAGCCGTCATCCGGTGGATAGAGCCTCTGTAGGAGGCTCAGGAGGATAAAATCCTGAAAAAAGTCATTTTTTGCTTTAAAACCATTATTTTTAATTTAATAATGGGGAATAAATTAATATTCAACAGTTTTCAATCCAAGATAGGTTTTGATAGTCCTAATTTGGTTAAGAATAACTATAAGTAGTTAACAGAGTCAGTAAACTTGATCATTTACTATTAAATAATAACCCTTAATTCCAGATTATGGTTATAAAGGTTCGAATTTTAGGTATGTTTTGTACCTAAAATATCTGGAGTAATTGGGAGTAGCCAGGTCTTATTTAACCCTATACCAAAATCAGAAAGTCACTCATACACTTTTAATAGGTCTCAATATTGATGTCTATGAGGGTTTGATTGCAATCCAGTATATTTCACTGGGAGAGCACAGTCACTCAAGTGTCTTGTTGGAGTGGAGGTGTACTCAATTGCGTGTGCGTGATTGCATAGCAGTCTGACTTCAGAGATACATGGTCTCTAATAAGTGAAACTTGATGATGGTGGGTGAATTACAGAATATACCATTATTAATTGTGTATGATTTAATTCTGTAAAAATCGTGCCTGACCATAAATCAGAGGTGTTAACAAGAGTGCTAACTGATGCATATGTGGAAATTAACGTGAATTCCATCAAAAATGCAACATTCAAAAATAAAGTATGTTGAACATAATGGTCAAGTAGGAATAGTGGTGGCCACTTGACCAGGCTTATTTTTGGATATCATATTAATCGCATAATTTGTGATATGAGGTTATCAACAAATTTTAAATCTGATGAAAAAAACATATCAAAGAAAAAAAAAATACTGGTTTTCAATGAAAAAATCTCATTTAATGCATGAGAAATCAAATATACATAGTGTAATAAATTAAAACACAACAGAACTAACAGGATAATGTTAATTACAGTTCATAAAATATATATCCAATGTGACAGTTTTATGCATATACATTGACAGCATAAAATAAATTACAAAATGTTTAGTGGAGGAGTAATGTTGGAGCAGATAGAGTCCAGGAAATCAACGAGTTGGAATGCAGGGGTGGTGTTGTTGGTCACTGTTCCCCATTGTGGGTCTTCAGGTGAGAGGTGTGGGGGGAATGGGTCTTCCTCCTCTGTTGCACCTTGATATGGTACAGCCTCAGGTAGGTTCATAGATTTTCTCCTTTCTTGATATTCCACTGTGTAGTAGCAAGGTATATCTAAGAATGGAGTGCGAGGCGAACTGGTGGCGAACTGTCTCGAAAAAGGCTAATGAAGCACCAGTAATGGTCACCCAATACAACCCTAGGAACCCACAAATCGGTTCTCTAGTACAAAGAAATTGGAACATTATCCAAAATACTGAGGAACTAACACAAATATTTAGCTCCAAACCTCTAATGGGATTTAGAAGACTGCCAAACCTCAGAGATATTCTGACCAGTAGCACTATTTCTTACCCTCCTAAACCTACAACTGATGCAAAACCATCACTACACACCCCAGTCTGCACCAGACTTGGGAAATGTACCTATTGCCCCACAATTAGGAAAGCTGAACAAATAACCAGCTTCCACACTAAGCAAGTATTCAAATGCAAGTCACTGCCCCCTAAACACAAAGTCACTTGTGAATTATCAAATGTAATTTATATTATAAATTGCAACCAATGTGGCCTCCAATACATTGGAGAAACCAAAAGACCCTTCAGGAACAGGATGTATGAGCACCAAAATAGTGTTCAAAAATTCCAACCAGAAAAATCCACTCCTGTCTCTAGACATTTTACACAGAAAAATCATTCTGTGAAAAACATGGAGTTTAGCATCTTTCAATGGATGGGGGATCCAACAAGCCCAAATGCCACCTCAAGGCGCAGAAGCCAAGAACTATATTATATTTGGGCATTCCCTACACTCCACCCTGCAGGCATCAATATGTTTGTATGAAGTTATGCCCTCTCATGGCATCAATTACCCAGATGCCCCCCTTTTCCCTTTATCAAAATTTACATGTAATAAAAAACTGACACTTCTGTATGCAATAATATAGTCTTTCTTAATTTAGATTTGTCAGGCGAGCTCAATCCTTTATTATGTATCAGAAGCTAGCCAGTATCTAGGCTGTTAGAAGGATCTAAGTTTTATTGTGTACTTGTGGTGTATCACAACATATTGTATTAAATTAAATTAATTTACTCATTAAATTGTTCTTTTATTTCAATTTAGTCATGCTTTATTGAATAACGAAGCCAATTCAAATTGGATGGTTTTGGATATACAAAGTGAGTTTCACCTGGAAATAATTACCCGGGACTAAGCTTCAGTTACAGATTGATATGTTTTATAAAATACCAACCCAATTTTTATAAAGCTTAACTTTTGGATTATCAAGTGACACTCCTCAAATATATGCTGAAACTCAAATTTGAGATTAGGTTTAAAACTCAAAATATAATGTTCAAATCTTAAATTATAGGGATTATATTTGAGGTTGAGATATGATTTGTTGTGGATTTCAACTTGCATACCAATACCTTAATCAGTATGGAAAACAGATACTGATTGGAGTAAGAGATCTTTAATTTTGCTGCCACATCCATTGTTAACCACTTAGATTGTACTAAGCAAAAAATAAGTGTCTTAACATTTAACTTTAAAAAGAATAGAACTTCATCTGTGATACCAACAGTATTACTTCATTGAAACCCTTTGTACCAACCTGATGAGATCCTCTAATGACAAGTCATCTGGATAACCTGCCATAATGCCAACAAAATACCCTGGGATACCAGTCCTGTGTGTTAGTATGTCCCTCAAAGTCACGTGACTGGTTAGCAACTCGCTGTGCAGTTTGAGTTGAGGGTCCATTTCTTTCACCGGGGTGTCCCAGGTAAAGCTGAAACAACACATATCATAACTATCAAATAACGAGGAATAGGGTCAATCTTCAACATTGCAGAATTTCCTCCCGGAAGTAGAAAGGCGTAGGAATATAAATTAATTCATTTATTTTCAATAATACAGTTCCTAATTGAAGGGGAAGTAGAGAGGTGGACATGTTACCAGGTAGACAGGTTGGCAGGTAAGCGGGTCACCAGGTAGGCGTGTCAGTCAAGCACACTCTCAATTATGACCTGTTGACCCACTGACCTTTCTGCCTGTCTACCTGCCTATCTATTTATATATACTGTAGTATGTCTAATAATAGAATCAAATTGCAATTGAACTAGACAATATACATCACACCATTGTCTAAACTGCCTTATATATGCATTTATAGAATGCCTATATTTCGATTAGATAAATGTATCATCATCTCATCAGAGGCGAGGATAAAGCTATTTTCATTCCCCTGAGGTAGGATTTTTGCATCCGCCTGAATCCTCCTTTGTTGACATAGTAACCAGTTCAAATTTGAACTTTGGAGGGAGTGCAGAAAATGGTGTATTCTACAGTAACTTAAAATTCTCAACAAATAATTATTAGATTTCACAGCTGATCACAATTACAATGTTCTTCTGGTCATGTACTGAACATAATTACTGTTTCATGAACTCATAGATAAATCACCAGCTTTCAGATAATAAAATTACAAGTCTGAAAAAATCCTGAAAATCATCAGGATTTTTGTAATAAAAACGAAAAGTTTACTTGTTTATCTGCACTACTTCATTATACAAATATAATGATATGGGTGTAGAACTGCATGTTTTACAGTGTGTTAGATAGGAAGTCTTTCTTATAAACATGTACATTTGTTTTTTTATATATATTCTAGACTTCTCAATGCAACTGTTCGACAGATAACAAAAAGTGTGATAGATAGTGCCCTATACTGCACCCCTGATGCCTGTAGTGCTCCTGTATTTTTGTCTTATATATAATAATATATAAATTTATTTCTTATATATATCCCTTTTGATGGAACTACTTTCATCTACTCCCGGGAGGGGAATTCTGCAATTAAGCCGGCCAACCTGAAAATGTTGTATTTTTTATCTAATTGCTGAGCTCTTATCTCGTTAATTGTCTTTATTTATTAAGATGATCAACTGAGAATTCAAGCAAATTGTACCGTCATTGATAAGATAACAAGGGCACTGCCGCAGCGGTTATCTCCGGCCTTACAATCAGTAATAATGGAGAAATAAAGGAGTTATAAGACCTTTGTAGTAAGATAACCCCACTTGACATGGAAGAAGGGGTCAAAGCTAAAAGTCAGCAATTGGAAAAGAGTCTCAGGCCATGACTTCCTTTAAGTTGTTTTCACATTTGGAACCCCTATTAGCAATGATAAGGGAGATATAAGGCCTTTTTAATAGGATAATCCCATTTAACTTTTAACATGTGATATGACGGCCATTTTGTTTTCAAAACTAGGCCTAATTACTATCAGGCTAACTTTCAAAGCCATATATCTTTTGTGCAAATTTGATGAATCTAGCTGCAATAATTTCAGGTCAAATTCAACACCAGGGACAGGTTTCACAAAGCCTCCTTTATTTTTTCCTTCCTTAAAGTAAAGGAAGGGGGATTTCTAAACTTTGGCAAGGTTTCCCTTAAATCCTGTTTCACAAAGCCTCCTTTATTCCACCTTACCAAAGATTTTCCTTAAAACAAAGGAAGGGCAATTCCCTGTATAACCACACTGCTTGGAATTTCCCCTCCATTGCTTATGTAACCTTCACACAATTTATTTTAAATATAAAGAAAGTAAATTGCATTTTAACATTTTAATTATTTTAGTCTTGGTACATTAGGTACATTTTAATTTTCAGATACATTATTTGCTTTTTTATTTCTTTTGGGAGTTGTTTCCAAAACCTATAACCACACCAATGTTTTTGTTTCACTGTAAGTACATGTGTACTTATTTTGTACCTAAATTACATTATGGAGGCAATGTCCTTATTGTAACACTGTTAAAGATCAGGGCCGGGATTCACAAAAGTTCTTAAGTCTTAGGCAATTTTTTTTTGCTTAGACCAGTCTTAAAGTTATGACTTTTGTCTTAGTTAAGATTTCTCTTAAATTTTGATTCGCAAAAAGTGCTTAGCAAAATCTTAGCTGAGACAAAATTTGTGCAAAAAGTCTAAACTATTTTGTATCCAAATTCACAAATTTTAGCAAAACAAAAATATTTTTCACCAATAAATACACCAAACATGCTCTTCAAAATTATAAAACAGACTGGTTACTTTCTTTTTGTAAAATTATATAAAAAGAGTAGTTTTTGTGTTTTATTGTGAGTCAGCCATTTTTATGACAGTATTTTTACCACAAGAAGGTAAAATATGGAAATTTATAGGTAATTAAATATTTAAATTTCTTTTATAATCCACAGAAAATACTTCTTTTGGAAGTATAGATCCCCATAGTATATATGTTGTTTTCATAACAAAGGGTAAAATGTAAATACATGCAATGGGATATTTTAAAAATGACTTAAGTCTGCCCTGCAGTGTCTTAAAGTTATGACAAAATCTAAGACAAATTTTTGTCTAAGACCTTTTATGAATCCCATTTTGTCTAAGCAAAAAAAAGTCTTAATTTTATGACAAAATTCTTGCACAGTTATGAACTTTCTCTTAAAGTTATGACAATTTTTTGCTTAAGACATTTTGTGAATCCCAGCCCAATAACGTCAGTAAATCTATATTTTACTATATTTTAATAAATTTTGTAAAATGCAGATTGCTTGTGATTATATTTTGCAAATTAATACAGTAGGTCACATGACAATTTTTTACCCAAAGTAAGGGAGGGGCCATTTATGTTCAACTCCATAAATATGTTTCTCACTTCAAAAGTTTGAACATCAATTTTTCAAGAATTAAACAACCAAATTGTATGAAATAAACAGCAAAACATTGTTTGTGGATGTACGTTTGACAATAATGTTTCAAGTTCTATATATTTAGGTGGATTCACCTTAAAATATTCATTAAAGTTAATAAACATTCCTTGAAGGACACTTCCTTAAATCTAAGGTAGGTCCTTAGCTTCCTTGAAATTCAAGGGAGTTTTTGAGGTCTCCTTTAAGGAAGGAGGCTTTGTGAAACTGAGATTTCTTAAAGGAGGGCGAAAATCAAGGAAATCCTAGAATTTAAGGTGACCTTTATCTTAAGGAGGCTTTGTGAAACTGGCCCCTGGAAAAGATTCCCAGGTCATGACTTCTTGCAAGTTGTTTTCACATTCCCGAACCTCTAGGAGCAATATTAGGGGAAATATAAGGCCTTTTTAATAGGATAACCCCATTCGACATTAAACTTGTGATATGGCGGCCATTTTGTTTTTGAACTAGGCCAAAATTACTATCAGGCTAGCTTTTCTAGCCATATATCTTATGTGCAAATTTGATGAAGATAGCTAGAATATTTCAAGATTTAAAGCACTTTTATCATTTTTAAACAATTAGCTATGGCGGCCATTTTGTTTTTCAAAATGAGGCCAAAATTTTGCACAGACAGGTTTTTATAGCCATAATCATTCCCTGCATATTTAGTAAAGATATCTTTATAAATGAATGAGATATTAAGGTTTATGTAAAAACGTACGGAAGGCATTTTATAATCTCCCGACCACGGCCTTCAGCCGCAGGCAAGAGATAATTAAGCGTTATTGCATTTCTGGGGTCAGTACCTCTTGCCCCAATGGCTGAGAAATGTCCCAACCCATCATTTTACCAAGTGAAAGGTATAGAAAGGTGAGACAAATTGTACTGGTGTATATTTATTTGATTACTTGGAGGCAAATTTTCTGTTTTTAACCAGTGTTACCCCATACTTTTGCTGCTGCAATTCAGTGCTGTATTGTATGTGTCATCATGTAAAAAAATATTCTTTTCAGTATTTATGCTGATACCGTGTTAACTTGATATTTACTGTTATTTTTTTTCAAAGGGCTGTAACCTAACTGTAGTACTTATGCCAGTCAAGGGGCTGTTGTGTAATTTATCATATTTTAAACACCAGTGGTACTATATTTATTTATTTATTTGGGGTTTTATGTCGCTTTCAACACTATAAGGTCATATCACGATGGGTAGTTGGAAGGGCAGAGGAAACCAGTACATAGAGTTCGCTAGGGTTGTGTACTGTAAACTGCCGATCAACAGCAAGCAACTACCAGCTTTCCCACTTAAGGCCGTCACGGGGATCGAACCCCGGCCTCAGAGGTAGGAGGCGAGAGTGTTACCACTCTGCCACTGTGGCCCCTCAGTGGTACTATAATAAAAGCTTAAAGAAGTCAATGTTGACTCTACTGAAAGGATTTGGACTCTGTGTCAAATCTTCAACGACACAAATACACCTGTTTAACATCAATGTGTACTTTGCGGTGATGACGCAGATATACTAAACAATAGTGTGTCAGGTGACACAGGTACCCACAGTGTACAAGCTGAACAGACCATCAGTGCTCCTCAATCATACCATGACCCATGGTCAACTGATTAAAGGTCAGACTTATAAAAATATACAACCACTTATGCATCTGTAAATAACAGAGACAGATGAATCAGAGAATATCACAATCTTAATATATTTCAGATGATGACTCTAATATAGAATCACAGCACAGATTCAAAGTTAGGGTTGTATGTCCCTTGTAACAGGTCATAAAGGACATGCTCCAAATGCATCTCTCACGTTACCATGTGGTGGATTAAATGCCAACCTTGTCCAACACCCATCCAGTGAGGCATATTTTTAGTACTAAAACAGTCTATTCACATATATAATATCTACACAAAATTTATGAAATATTTAGAACCTATACAAGTCAGTGTAATGGGAACAGAACTTGAATTTCACCTCTGAGGTCATCCCAGATTTATCTTTTTTGTGTTATATTTTTAAGCTCTAGAAATCAGTTCGCCAGTGACGTCTATACAGGGTTCACCTTTTGGGTTTGGCAGGAATAAATTTCAGCAATTGGGAAAACAAATACAGAAACAACCCAGCTTAAGTTACAAAAACATGGATATTTCTTCACCAACTGCTATTACAGAACCGTTTGATAAATCCTGGCAAGAAATCTTCTTTGATAAACTAAATTAGTTAATCATATTATGTCACTGTTATGGAGGTTTGAGATTTACACCATGTTTTCTCTGTAGATAATAATCCAGATAAGAAGGCAGGTTACTGAGTCTTTGGTTTACACATAATCTGGTGGTAATCTCTTACTGTGGGCTCGCCTTGCACACATGTGACCTTGTAATCATTTTGGAGACTTACAGGCCAATATCTTACAATAGCTTTTACATAGCTCCGTGGAAATTAAAAATCCTTAAATATTGTTTTTATTGCGAGTGTTACATGAATTGTGATGCGCAATTCTGATTTATAAAATGTCATTTATTAACCATTCTTTAAAGTCTGGCATTATGACATATTATTTTGTGCTAAGTATATGATCTACTTTAATTTAAGCCCATAAAATTTTACCTGGATATTTTAAGCTTTTCAAAACTGTTGTAGCACAAACTCAAACCATCGCTTGCGAGTGTCAGTTTTATTACCCCACAGCGGGTATTGTTTTAACCCATGCATCTGGATTGGTGGGCGGGAAAAAGTTTGTCCGGGCTGTATCTGAGAAACCATAAGGTGTAGGAATTTGAAACTTGGTAGGCACATTGGTTGGGGTGTAGGTGTGCAATCTTAAAGTGAGACTGTGATTTGACCTTTGACCTTGCTCTAGTGACCTTGAACTTTAAAGTCCAGTCAAGCCTCGGAATCTGTAAAGTGAAGAAGGTTCATATTATGTATGAACATTAGTTGTGGGGTGTACTTCTGCTATGTACGTTATGGTGTGACATTTAACCTTGGCTCTGCCACAGTGTGTTCACCAGATAAATCAAGTAGTTCCTTGCGTGATATCCAGGATGCATCTGAATCCCTTTTTGGTAAAATTTTTGTACTTTTCTATCCAGGGTCTGTATTCATAAAGATTCTTATTCTTAGAATTTTTCTAGATTTGTTGTTCTTAGAAAAATTCTAAGAATAAGAATTTTCCTATTCTCAAAGATTTTTATTCTTAGAATCACACTTATTCTTAGAATTTTTCTAAGAATGTTTTTTTTTATTCTTAGAAATTTTAAGAATATGAATTTGCTATTCACAAAACTCTTATTCTTAGAATATTCTAAGAATTTAATTTAAATCTAAGACTGGCACATAGCATGCTTAACTTAAGAAATATAGTTGCTTTGGTGATTATAGTGCAGTAAATGATTGCAAATCGACATCCAGAACAGAGTGTTAGATATTAAGTTGTCCATTGTGTGAACTGTAATGAAATTGAGCCTCTTTATATCATTTCAAAAATTTCTACCTTTCTGTTCACATATGCCAAGATCTGTATTCTTAGAATTTTTCTTAAATTTACACTTAGTCTAAGAAAAATTATAAGAACTGCATACATTTCCTTTTACTTCTATTCTTAGTATTGTTCTTAGCTAAGAATTGTTTTATGAATAAGATTTTATTCTTAAAATAAGAAAATTATTAGCACAGAATTTTTCTTAGACTGAAGTGTAATTCTAAGAAAAAGTCTAAGAATCTTTGTGAATACAGGCCCATATCTACCCCGATATTAACCCTGTCCAACAACCATTTTAGTGCCACGTTACATTATGCCAGAACTATACTATTCTACATTTCCATCGTGATATTACATTGTAAATTAGAATCAATGTCGACATGCTCTTTCACTTTCGAGGGTATGGAGCTGCTCGTCTGGGGAAGTGTAAACTAGACATTAGTTGTGTTTTCGGATAAAGTTGAATGTTAATTTGGTACACTTGGGTCGTTTTATTTGCACATCTGCTGAACCAAATTTAAACCAGATGCCATTTCCTGAAATAGTTATATTTTGTTTAATTTCTACATTTTTGTCTGCATACGTGTTTTAGAACATATTTTTATATTTTCACACTTCAAGATAGTAAACAACTGATTGTCACAAAACTTTCCTTATGTGAATTAAAACAAAGTATTGACTTTGTTTACACAGCTTGTTGTCTTAAAAAGGCATTTTCTACAAAAGCTTATTTTCATGGCATATCTATGAGAGTTTTCTCTTGTTTCAATGGTCAACCGATTACCAAAGTATAGGTAATTCGGTTTGTTATACAACCCCACGTAAATCCTTTAAATAGAAGATACACAGCTCTATAAGTCTATTCAGTTAAACACAGTAACTGGATCCCAGTTTCTATTCATCGGTTAATCTTTATCCTGATGTTATTTTTAATTCATGAGGTAGGATCACTCTACTATGTTGGTTAATTAAAGGATCAAGTCCACTTGATGTACTTGTATGTCGTGTTGCGCGTGTCTATGCAATAATTAAATCCAAACTGTGACTGAAAGCATTTCAGGGATCTGATTGTGGGCTGGTTGTCGGTATGATCAAAGTGTGGGCAGGGTAAATAAATTACCATTTCATCAGTCAATACTTATATTAGTTTTTTTTTCAGGAAGACTGCGTCTATCAATTGGTTATAGGCTGTATACCTTAATTTAGTAAATATGTAGCATGTAGTAAGTCACTGTTTTGCGCCAACAGTCTTTGAAGACGGACCCTTTCATTTAAACTTCACTCTGTAGTAGTAAAGAGGAGTTAGTATAGAAAATAGTACTAATTTAAGTAAATTTTAAACTTGTGCATCAGCCTCTGTTGCTGGACTGACGTGCAAACGACAGCATGCAAAGAGAATGTGAAGTATGTGAAACAGTCCTTTCTTGCATTACAAGAAGAAACCAAGAACATTTTAGAATGGTAGTTGCTAAAAATACACAATTACACAGAGCTAAGGTCATTGCACGTGTTGCCAATTAGTGAGAAGAATGTACTGATCATCACTTTGTGTATCTATTAATAGGTATATTTGTACTATTTAAGGAAGACCACTTGAAGCTGATTTGGAAAGTCTTTTTAATTCAAATATTTAAAAAGTTTAGGTTGTATAATTTTGTAATTTTAAGATGATTATGTTACTGGTATTAATACGGCATACATGGTGAGCTCATGTCTTCTTGATGGTCGCATGTTTGTCAGTGTAAAAATGTGCAGTGAGAAAATTGACGCGTCCTGCATTTAGGACAGAATCTTAATATGGAGGTACAACATCTCACCTTTATACATATAGCCATAAATTATATTGTGCTAACTGCTATTTACATGTCCACTAAGCATACATTCAGTGTACAAATAAGCTAGGTGTGTTTGTAACTTTGGCACAAAAATCCTCATATTTAAAAGTATTTCCAACCAATACAATTTTCCTGTAAGCATAAAATATACATTGCAAGTTATATAGATAATATAACCAACACACAGGGAATGAGGGCCAGTATTCACGAAAGGTCTTAGCCAGGACTTAGTCTTAAAATTGAGACAAGTTTCTGCCCAAAAACTGCTAAGACTTTTGTCTTAGGCTTAGTGGTATTCACAAAGATTTTAAGACCGGTCTTAGGCTTACCCAAGGGCTCAACTTTAAAACTAGTTGGTAGCGGGCTTAAATTTTGTAAAGAGGACTTAAATATGGTCGCCATAAACTTTTCTCCACTTCAAAATTTGAAATGGCTGTAAATAAAGTATAATTATACAGAACACCTCACTAAAGCAGTCTTTGGGAAGTGTATATGTGGTAACAAGGTTTTCCAGTACAAAACAGCACTTTTTCCTTAGATAAAATGCATTAAATGAAGGATATATGTCACCAATAGTATAGTTTGAATAGAAAAGAAGGGTCACATGGCACAGAAAACCACTGTGGTTATTTGATAATCTTGGACTTAGCTAAGTCACCCTTTGTGAATACGGTTTTAAGACAAAACTTAGCTGAGACAAAAGTCTTAACTTTAAGACTGGATTTAAGCCTAAGACCTGGCTAAGTCTAAGACCTTTCACGAATACGGACCCAGATTTACTCATCTACTCACTCACATGTAGGAGCACTGTGTGTGACACACACTTTAATATTTATTGTAGTGGCATACAAACACAGGAACAAGAATAACACAACATTTGAAACATTAATACTTCATTCTGGATGAAAGCAGTCATTAAAATGAAAATAGTGTGAGACAAATTATAATATTACCACCATTAAGTGTAAGAAAGTCACTGGAATAGAATATCTAGCAAATAATAAAACAATATATTTATGACAAATTCACCCCCTACAGAAATTTTTACACACACTGACTTACATTTAATAAATATCTATCTACTTATTAGGCAAACATTTTATGTCATTCTACAGGCTTTGTAAATTAAAAATCAACCAGTCGTTTCTCAAACGAATTGATTTTTAGAACATTTTTTTCAATGTCTTATAAAATTAAAAATGTGGATTTTTCGTGTAACTGGGCCCTCAAGTTTCATCTGATTAGGACTACAATATTAAACAGGGATATGATTCCTTTAGAGAAGATGTCTTTTCTTATGACTGGTCAAACTGTGAGAAACAATACTGAACACAGTTAAACCCTAATACTAACCCAAACTTGTCTCAGTTTTATGCGTCATTCGGTGTGGTATTAAAGGTATAAGTGATTCGGTGCCAAACATTGTTGTTGCAGCCACCTGTGGAAATAAATAAGCTGGCCCAACTATTTACATCACTGGAGATAGTAACATTAGGGCTGCTTTTTAAAGGGATCAAAGAATTTACAAAAAAAAATGTCAGCTCAAACCTACAGGTTTTTTTACTGAACTTAACCTAATTTTTTTTGTTTGCTTGTCTAAAATTAATATAATTTGTATGTGAAAACGTCCCAGTAGTCACTTGAGACTGACCTCCTCACTTATTGGTCGCCTCTCCAGACTCTTATATGTTTCAATGAACTTCCATTGTTTTGGTTTCTAATATCTCAGTGGATGTTCTCATCAACTTAGCACTTTTACAAATGTTTTGGTTCCTATCTATATTATGAGTTTACAAGAAGTGAATTAAGATGTAAGAGCATTTATGATTTGTGGTAGAGATACGACATGTATGATATTAAGGTACAGAGGTATAGCTTCACTTGTGTAGTATGTAGACAGTGTGAGGTAGACAGAAGTGTTGTTTTTAGCTAATGGCTACACTAATCCTAACTCAAGTACCACTTGGAACGTATTTACACCAACTCTCAGATCCACGTCAACAATCAAAACTGGTGCCTCTGTAGTAACAATCAACTCATCTGGTATTTTACCCTTGAATCTGTATTTACAGGTTGTAATGAGTATCTTAACCAAATTACACACTCAATAAGAGAAAAACACCATTTAATTAAAAAGAAATGAAATTCTTCAGTGATCAGTTCATATGCCAGAGATTTATTTATTTATTTTGTTTATTTGGGGCTATGTTGATTAAATGAATGATTTTACAACACTTTGAGAAAGTGAGTGGTCGTTTTAAAACTTATTTATTGTTAGCTTTGCAAATTTTGTTCAAAACAACACACCTTACAGCTACGAATTTCACGTGTTTTCTAGTTTTTGTCTATGTCTAATTACATTTCTACAATCTACATTGCTTCATGTGTTATAATATTGGCTGACACTGTAACACTGATTGTACAAAGCTAGAGAAAAATCTGAATCATTTACAAGTACACTGAAGTCAGCTGCTGTAAAATGGCACATAAAGTAACTCACGCACACAGAATCAAATGTGTGACATATATTTTTTAACATTGCAAGAATAATAATCAAATTGGTAATGGTAAATTTTTTCAAGTTGATTACTATTTGTCATACAGTTATGTAAACAATAAAATATACAACACAACAGCCGGTGGAGATAATAAAACTGTTTAGATGACATGCGTGTTTGTAAAGTTCTTTATTTTACTATTGATTGAACTTGCCCACTAATTTTGACCAATTTCTGCCAATGTGATTCGAACCCAGTTTTATGTGCAATACCTGTCCAATATAAGCGCCCTGGTTGCTGTTATGGTCCAACATTTACAATTATTAATTATTAATCTTTTATAGATTTATGAAAATATTACAGAGCAAAAGTTTGAACAAAGGAATTTACCTCTCAATGAAGTCAAGTAACATTATAATCTGATATAGATCAAATACAATCTCTAGATTTACTCAAAAGTTACAAGATCCAAGAGGCCCATACTGCATCTGGAATACCTTAAGGAATCACAACACTAGGAAGTTGAGTGGTCTGGCTTAGTCTGTGAATATTTCATTACTTTATAACTTAAGGTAAATATGACTGTTATATAATTGTATTATTATAAAAGCAAAGCACACATAGTAGCTTACTCTGTCTTCTCCAGTAACATCGCCAGCACTGCAGTGGTGAATGCTTTGGTGGTAGATGCTATAGGGAACAGTGTCTCTTTGGTAACAGCTTCCTTGGTAGCAGTATCTGCATAGCCATAACCTTTCTGCAACAAGACCTGGTCCTTGTTTACCACAGCTACACTCAAGCCATTTATATGCTTACAGGCCATGGCCGACTGGATGAAAGAGTCTATCTTACTGATGGCATCTGCATCTAGGTCACTATTGAAGAAGAAGTAGAATAAAAAGCAATAAATGAATTCATCATCCAGTAACAACGCATTCTAAAAGTAAGATCTGAAGGTGATGGTGTACTGGAAAACAGAATCTATCTTAATGAGGGTATCTCTAGTTATTTACAGAGGATTACAAAATAACTACACCAAAACAAAAATAATTCTGGTAAAGGTATACCTGGTCTGTGATAGCCCAAGTCAAAATAGAATTCGTATTATATGTAATGATTTCTCCTCAGATAAGTGATACTGAATAAACCTCCTTATTTTGAAAGACATTTTCACAAATGTATTTAAATTTTGCAACAAATAAATGCAAGTTATTGCTTTCATTTAGCTATCACACAAAACTATGAATATCGTGTTTTCTATACATCATCAATAAAATCCTCAATAATTTGAGTTATCACTGTTCAGTACTACATTTTGGGTCGAAATTGAAAAACAAAATGTTTTTGAACAGTTGATGAATTACTGTAAGAAAGATCCAATTTTCATAAACTAATTACACGGATTTTATGTTTTGTTTTTCAATATCAAAATTAAACAACATATAGAAAATAGTCTGTATAATAATACACAAACTCTATTCTGTTATTTACTGTACATGCAATATCAGTAATCATTTGCAATTAATATGATTATTGATTAAAATATTAAACTGTGAAAATATAAACTGTGATGTTATTTTCCTTACCATACATAAAATACAGCATTTTTAAAGTTGAAGTTGTTAAAAGTGTCCTTGCAAATGATAGCATTTTAGGAATATAACTGTTTTAGTTCATTAGATGTTTCTGTTATATTTAAGTAATTAAACTTGAACAATTTTACAGTTGTCAGTAGATTAAGATTTAGGTACTTACACAACTGTCTGAATACCTGAGATATAAACTGTTAAAAACAGTTGCAATCTTATCCAAACATGGACTCCTCGAAACACAACCATGCTTTTCAAAAAGCCGGAATGTAAACTAGTAACTAAAACCTCAACACAATCAAGTCCCTCAGAATCATTAACTTCATTGAATAACAGGAAACCTTCAAGTCATTTAGTAACAATTGGCCTGGTTTTTATTTCCTCACTCTGAAAAGCTTCCAGGGTCTTTGGTTACTGCCTGATTCTGTGTCCCCGTTTTAATAGCATCAGCTCCCAGTCACTGTAAGACACCATCCAGTCTCCACCAATCTGCGAATAGCATGCATTACTCCATTGTTATGGTTGAGTGTTTTTACTGACTTTAAAGGTCCCAGTGGGTAAGGTAAAACAGTGTACAGGTATGTGTGTGTCTGAGTAATGGCAACACCTTACACTTATAGTGTGTATGTTACTTCCTCATCTCAGCTAATTGGGACAGAAACTAACAGAGTACACTACAAAACATGAATATTTTAAATATAAATATATATGTATTTTTTAATTTCTTTCCTTGTGGTAAAGTATATTTGACATAAATATTTCTTTACAGCAAATATTATATTTATTCACACGGATATATATTAAAGCAACAATAACCAACATATATATATATTAATACAACGTGAAATGTAGGTCATGGTAAATATTTTTTGAAGGTTTGTTTTCACCAAACAATATATCTGTGTGAAGATGATCCTGGTATGGAATCAGTGACTCTTGAATTAGACAATTCTTCCCTGGTGAAATTGAGGTGACTAATGTTGTACCTTCATCAAATCATTGGATAGATATAAATAAAAACAAAAAAACCCTATGGACAGCTAGTTAAACATAAGCAAAGTTATTTGACATGAGCAAATTGTATTTTGCAGTATTTTAACAAATTATTTTCATATTAACGATGGACATACTTCCCACATTAGAGTACTTCCTTATATTAAGAGTACTTAATTATTTGTCTTTATAAACTGATTTTTCAGGTGCATGTCAAATTTATTAAGAATTAGTCTTACAAAGCCAAATAATTGTAACAGATGAACTACACCAAAGTTAAAATGCACTTTTTCATGCATATCAGGCGATATAGACTTAATTAATTTTATTTGACCTATCTGTCCGTTGAGCAGATGTTGTTTAACATTCCAGTCCAGTCCAGCTAAATCCTTCTAGTAATCTCCTATTAAACACTGTATCTTCATCTACTGAGAAAAAAGAATGCTTTATGTCACCCACGGTGTAATGAGATCACTCTGATTAACAGTATCTCTCAATAATTTTCCCTCTCTTGCTTTTATTCTTTAATAAGTATTCTCTGAGATATCAGTATTGTTATAGTTTCTTTGTCTTTTATTATAACTTTTGACTGTTAGTTAACACAGTAAATCTAACAATATAGTGTATTTTAACTATTGTCTATGTTTCAAGAGGCACAGATTGTAGAAACATTTTCTGAATTATATCATTACTATTATTGGCAAGCATATTAACAAATATTGTACGTTTTAAAAGAAATAGATAAAATAGATACATTGAACGGTTCCCTGACGCTGGGTACATGTCAGTAATTTCTACAAACATGAACTAATGCAAAAATAAAAATAGCATCAGAGATGCCTGTACCCCACAGCCTGGGGAAATCGTGTTGTGCATGATGAGAAACAACAGATATATAGAAATACAAAGACAAGGAGTATTTCAGAATAGTGTATTTATATGTGAAGGTGTAGGAGAAATAACGCAAAAGAAAGAGATAATGTATGTTTAGATAAATATCAAAGCAAACAATAAAATGGCAAAATGACATCATTTATTTGTAAACTAAAAGTCATGAAGCCATAAAATTTATCTACTTTTTTATTGAAGTATATCCCTCAATGAATATAGCATAATTATAGAAGTATACACACATTAGTCAGTTGCAGCAACTCATTTAGTTTAGTGATATGAGAAATATGTCTCAAATTTGGCATTTAAAAACATTCTGGCAGAACCAAGGTCAAAGGGGTCAACAGTTCACACTATGGCTTTGCCGACCTGTAAACGCTCCAACCAATACACCTATCATGTAACATCTCCTACATCGTACAATTTCCGAGATATAGCCTGAGCAAGATTTTAAAGGTCAAGGTCACTGTGGAAACGTCAAAGATCAAATCTTAGTTACATATGATGTTGCATGCCTATGTCCAACCACTATCCTTCCGAAGTATCATGTCTATGTCACAAGTGTTTCTGTCATATGTGTATTATCAAATAAACATAAAAAACAGGGATCTGTTAATGAAATAGAAGGTTTAATCTTCACTAGTTAGGACCCACAATAAATACTAGATTATGCAGTCTCCATGCTAATATATGCCTAGACAGGCCATCTCTCATGCCACAGGTATTCACTGAGTAATTTTGTATCACTCATTTTGTGTGATTCATAATTATCATAACCATTTTTCTTTTACTTGTTTATTTTTGGTCAAACCATTTTTTTTTCATTTTTTGACAATTCCTGCAATGATTAGATTAATCCTTTTTCAAAGTATTTAAATGGTTTGCAGTACTTTCTAAAATAGTAAAGAGATTACATTTGCACATGATGTATAAACTGGGTCCTGTGGTAATTTTAGAAACTTTAATGTGACCTTAAAATTAAAAGTACAGAGATCACATTTTCCATAAAGAAAGATCACATATACAAGTTCGAGCCACTACAGTTTGAGTCTGGTCAGATTTGCCACTTCCAAGTTATAAGGCAAAATATGTCAAAATTCAGCAAAGTCTTCTGGGTAGATTGTTCATGATTCTCATATACAGGTTAAATGTCTACTTAAAGCCTTGATTTATAGCACATTTAAAAAGAACATAGTATATTTTCAGATGAGATTTCAGCTCTATCAGTCACAAAGTATTTTGACTTTGTATTATTGGGCATTTTGAAGACCTTAAGGATACCTTAAAATTAAAGCTACAGATTTCACATTTTCCACAGACAAAGATTACATATAGAAGTTATATATAATAGAGTTTGAGACTTGTCAGATATACCATTTCTAAGTTACAGGACAAAATATGTGAAAAATGTCGAAAAAGGGTTACTCAGGTGTTTGTGTTTCGTCCTCATACACAGATTAAATGTCTATTTAAAGCCTTATTTTTCTCACATGTAAAAAGAACATATTAATGTATTCCCAGTTGAGATTTCTGCTCTATCAGTTACATAGTTTGACAGCTATAAGGCTTAAAAGTGGCAAAATCCATAAATTGGGTCTCTTTTGTGGGCAGGTGACCTTAAAATTAAAGCTACAGACTTCAAATTTTCTACAAAGATTACATGTAGAAGGTGTATTTACTTTAGTTTGAGACTTGTTAGACTTACCAATTCTAAGTTACAGGGCAAAATATGTGAAAAATGTAGAAAAAATGTCCAAGTAGGGTCTTAATGGGCCTCAAACACAAGTTTAACCTCAATAAAAGTCTTGATTTTAGGTTTTTGTAAGAAGAATATATTAGTGTGTTCCCACATAAAATTTAATCCATATGAGCCACATGGTTTTTGACATAGAAGGCATTAAGTTGCCAAAAGATAAATTTCTGACCTTAAGGTGGCCATAACTTATTTATCATTAAGAATGTAAGGTCGCCTTAAAGTAGGGTTCCTCTCCTGACCCAAATACATGTGTGTGACAAGTTTGAATGAAATCCGTAAAAGCATTTTTTGAGTTATCACTCACATAAGTCAAAACATGCAGCAATGGCATGACTGAGGTGAAACCAGTATATCCCTGACTTTTTGTCTGGGGATATAATTACATCATTTCATTAAAAGTAATATAAGGTACAAAGAAGAGAAACAAAATAATCTATATGTTTTGATAACAATTGATTAAAATTACATAATCGAAATTCATCAATTCTATGTAATTCACCTACCCATTGACAAACAAACAGGAATATTGATGATCTGATTTATGAGTTGCAATAAGGTAACCAAATTATTACTTGCAACATTGAAGTTTGAATTCAACTAATTTGGATCAAGTTACCAGTGTGCACTGCACTAGTAGGCATGCACCTTGACTACTGCAATTCTATGTTCAGAAGTCTGTCCAAATCCAACATAAAAAACAAACTTCAGTGTGTCCCAAAATAGCCTGCTGGAATGATAAGAAACAGTGGTCAATGTTGTGGAATCACACCTCTTCTTAAAGAAAGACACCAGTTGAACAATGCTTTCAAAAGTCTGACTTTTGCAAACAAGTATCTCCACACTATTTAAGTATTTCAACCTCCGCCCTAGTCAAGTACCACGCACCTACAACACCAAGTCCTGCAAACATGTCATCATTCCCCTGGGGTAGAAACACGCAAAGATATCAGATGGAATTAATATAATATTTATTCTACTAAAAGTTACTTGTAAAATAACATTAACAACAGTAATACAGCGATTAATATAGTAATGCTCTGATAATTACATATAATACTGTCATTACTCTGATCTTAATGAGTTACACAATTACACAAACCAAGGTCACTGGTGAATCCAAACTGTTGAGGCAGACCCCACAAGCTTAATAATTATAAAACATTACAAAGCCCAATACCAATGCAAACGCATGACACTAAGCAGCTAAGGAAAGGGGTCACCAGTGACCCCGGATGTCAGGCCCATGACCTTTATGACCCAATGTCATATAATGGTTACAAAGGTCAAATTGAAAAGGTATATCTAAGTAAAGTGACTTGTCAGAGACGTGAAAAGCCCACCAAACAGCCAAACTATAGAATTAGGTGTTGTTGAAAGGTGTGAGAAACAGAAGAAGAGGTTGTAGGGAGATTTTGAATGTAAGCCCATATAGCATCAGATTTCCAGGTTTCATGGTGCATGATCTGGTGCAAAGGGATTCCATGATGGAAAGCCCAGGTGACTCCAGAACGTCTGACGTCATGGAATGTTAATTTGGATAAAAGCTGAAGAAGATGTGACAAATTGGTCAAAAATCTGTGAGCCACTTAATCTGTAAGGGGAACCAGACCATGGCGCCTAGAAATCCAAAATATAGGTTGGTTAGCAGAACCTGGTTGTTTTTGCAAAAGCATATGCAAGAATGTTACTGGACAGAGTGGTGAATCTTTTAACCAGGGAATAGGAATTGTCCTAATGTCCTAGATTGTAAGGTCTTGGACCATTTGATTAACAATGTTGCACGTTCATTTGTAAACAGGACATCTCCTCTGACTAACTGTCTGTTTGGATCAAAAGATCCAACTGTATGTAGCAATAGGTTGGACAGCCTAAGAAAGGAGAAATATGCAGCCAGTAGCAAGGTCTTATAAACTACTGAATCTTGAAAAGCATCACATAATGAGACCAATGAGGTCAAAAGGTCAATGTCTAGGTAAGTATGATTTTTTTGGCTGCAAAGGCCTGTTAATTTTAATGGACTTGTAAAAGTACTGTAGTTGTTGATGTTGAAAAGGAGAGGTATCCAGGTTGTGTACTATGAACTGGGCCCTGATACCTGCCAAATAATTATGAATATTGGCAGACGAAAAATGATACAGATATTCCATAAAGGCTAGTAAACAGAAATGATTTACCTGAAAAATGGACAGCCCAGCTGCCACCAGAAAGGCATTGACGTCTTTAAACATACACTCATATGCTTTCCTAGTGGCTGGTCTGAAGGCAGAAGCCAACCTGACACAGGCACTGGTGGCAAGCTGGGCTGCAGGCAATAGTAAATATGAAAATAGAAATCATATGCAAAGATTAAGTTTAGTTAAATCAATGTGTGTGTTAATCCATATAAAATCAGACATATATTGTCTAAGCTTATTTTCTGGGTGAATAGTGGTAACCCACCTAGATAACAAATCAGCTATCGGATTATCTTTGCCTGGCACATGGATTACCACGATTTCGATATTGAAAATGGCAGTTATGAGCCAAACATTTCTGGCACAAGTGGCCAAGAAAGGATCTTTAGTTTTGCCAGTTTTTAATAACTACAGCCTGATTGTCACAATATATTTTAACTTTTTTGTTCTCCCAAAGTTGAGACCAAATTTTAAGGGCCACCACAACATTAAGCATTCCCAACTGTGTCATATGCAAATGTTGGAATTGTGTGCCTAGAGGAAGTGTATAGATTAAGGATCCAAAAACACCCCCAATCCCAACAAAGAGGCATCCAGGTGAACCTGGAAGTCAACTGGTTTATTGTCAAAGAAGGTGACCCCATTATATTGTTTCAGAAAAACATGGAACCAGTTTAAATCACAATGAGAATTCTGTGAAGGTTTGAAAGAAGAAGTATTATGGCTGTCTCTAAGTACCTGTAACATTCTGTTTAAGAAAAAATCTTTCAGGTCTTATGCATTTAGTAATGTAAAGTAGAGAACCCTGCAAAGATTGCAACTGCCTTTTGGTACAAGTGGATCTAGAAGTCCATTTTGTACATATATTTTGAATTTCTTGCAACTTTTCAGAAGGAATTGATATAGTCCTTGTAATGGAATTTACTTCTATACCTCAGCAAGTGACCCGCATATCTGGTAGAATTAGTTTGCTATGACTTATCTGCAAACTCAGATCTTGCAAGAGAGATAACAGAGACTGATAAGACTGATGTATTTTTGAAGGTAGTCCTATATATTAGATCATCAATGTAGTTCATGAGGGTGTTATCACCATGCTGTTTCATAATGTATCTTATAGTGTTGCTGCATCTCTCAAAACTTCCGGATCCAAGATGATATCCGAATGGCATAGATCCATCCAGATATATATGTTTGTGATGTAACCCTAGCAGATCTATGTCACTCGGATCAATACATATGTGTCTAAAAGCTCTACTAATGTTCACCTTGTACAATAATGCCCCAGGAACAATATTTTTAATTTTCTCAATAATATGATTGAATGATGGATACTGTTAACAAAAATAAGAATCCAAATATTTACATTTTTGGATGGCATAATTTACAGAGAAACCCTTAGGCCAACTGAGGTCCATTATTATACGGCGGTTAGTAGAATTTTGCTTTCCCCTAGTCATTAAAGGGGAGACATGTATATCAAAATCTAGATCTTGGAATGGGCCATAGAGGGCCCTATGTTCGAGTTCCTTTTGAACATATGCATCAACATGGGTTTCATAATTTAAAGCTGAAGCATGATTAATTTTTGATGAAGAAAGAGGACATTTTCCACTGTGGCCTAGCGGGTAACACACTTGTCTAGGAACTCAGAGGACGTGGGTTCAATCCCAGGTACAGGCAGATACATAGTGGCTCGGATGACCACTTAAAATGGCGGTCCTCTGTCATTGGGTCCTATCCCCAGTGGCAGGTTAAAGAACCTCAAGGACGTTGATAAATGGTCATCCTTGAGCCTCTATCTTCCAGTTAGGGGAATGTCAGTTACTTGTGAGTTGGGGCTGTACCTGTACAGTCGGATTGGTTAAATAGCGCTTTGAGTCCTGTAGTATATGGAGATATTGCGCTGAGTATAAATACATAATAATAATAATTTTCTATCAAAATCTAAAGGAAACCCATATTGTATGCGGTCTGGGAGTTGCTTGTCCCAATAATCAGTTAAGTAGTATCTCCACCTATCTGGATTCAACTGGGATTCTGCAATTAAAAAAATTTGGCACCCCACTTTGCCTGATTAATTTATGTGCCTATCATGTACAGTACTCACATTGTCAGGATCTGATATGCCACATTTGACTGGAATATGCTTTACTGTAACCAGTTCTTGGGATACTACCTGCTTGCCATGTGGAGTGGTGACATTGCTTTGCATTTTCTGAGAATTGTCATGATATTGATGGGTAGAGTTAGAATTGAATTAGTTTTCATCATTACAAGCATCCCTTATCTTTCCTTGAGATAATTCTGTGACATTATTTTGATATAGAGATTTTTTGGGTACTTTCCGAACCTGTGTCTTCAAATTTATAAGTGCAACCCCTGTCTGTGCAGTTCTTGCCCTGGTTTCCCTGGCATCAGGGATGTGATGTCTAGGACATTATCTGAAATTTGTGTCAATATTTCAAACTTGTTATGCAATGGAAGCAGCTCCACTTGTTTTGAAGTTCTAAATCATGAACTTTGTGAGTGGACTTGTACACGATCCTTGATGCCCGGGGAAACGTTGCTTCAAATTTTCATACCAACCTTAGAGGGGGTAACAAGTTTTGCATTTGCATTCTTTCGCTGAGTCGCAATGATGCGAGTACTCTTGTTGCCATATAATGGGTGATAAAGACTTTGAGATTGTGACTGTGCAGAGAGAACCTGGGCATACGTCCTACCATCATGCCTGTTATCAAAAGCTTTAGAAGCATGAAACTAGAACAAGTAAGTGTCTTTATTAGTCATAGTTTAGCCAATAGTTCATCTTTGACCTGCTGTTTAGAATGTTTAGTTACTGACCAAAAATACCTAGAAGCAAACTGACAGGCTGATGGTGAACCTACACCCAAGCTTAATCTTTTTTTGTCTTTTGCTTGTTACGGTAGTGCATCTCAGTGTGATGGAAAGAACACATGTGCCTGTATGTAACCCCCTTTTGTTTTGTGTGTGTTTTGTTGTGAGCAAGTTCCTGAGTTATAATACTGGCACACCATGGATTGCTATTATTTCGCTTTGATGCGTTCTTTACAGTATCATGACCAGTATAGGTGTGCCTTTGCGCATGCACACGTCTAACCCTATCTATCTTCTCAGTTTGTGTGTAATCTTTAATCTCTCCCTGTTCTATACGACAAAGCAACACTGCATGGCTGGCCTTTGGAAAAAATCGTTGGCATCATCCAATAAAGATATCGAATAATCTAACATTGCATCTTTAGAATTTTGATATGTTTCCTCTCTCATAGCTCTGCAAAACCAGCCATCCACTGCCCCATGGTAAGCTGGTCGTATGTGACACATTCTTTATTACTCCCAGCAAGGACATATTCATGTAGTTACTTAGCTTTATGTTTTACAAAGACTTCAACACCGCCACGTTGAGATTTGATTTTTTGCAACATACCTGTTGAATTTAGATGATTTAGATCTCTCCGCTACCGGCTTCTGTATATTGTCATTTGCTTTCAAATGATCAAGTGTGGGTAACGAAACATTACTAGGAACTGTGTGTGTATTTGTAACATTTGTATGTGTTCTTGCAGAGTGATTACCTGTATGTGTACTATCGGATTGGCTCACGACCTTGGTGTTTTTAGTCCCAGCACTTCTACTTTTAGATTTGTGGGGACCTGATATCTTCTTGACTGTCTTTTGTTCGATTTTATTTAATCGTTTTAATCACAGTCAATTGCTGCAGAATGGTTTGATTTATGAGAGATTGTGTATCAGAAGTTGTTGTTTTACTAGTAGAAGTACTGGGACTATCCACCACGAGTCTATCAAACGAACGCGCTTGAGTACTTGCATCGTCGCTTTCTGAAGTATTTAACAGACCACTACTGTCCAGATCACTGTTAGAAGAATTTAGATCCGAAGCTTGCTGGGCATGGCCAGGAGAATTTGCTTCCAGCAAGTTCTTAAAAAATTTGTTATCTTCTGAAAGCTGCAGTTGGATGGGTATTTGTACACCATCACTCTTTGCAGAACGCAAATTGTATTTTTCCCCTCCATCTGTGCAACTAGTTGACTAAAAGATTGTAAAATAAACTAAAAATATAAAACAAGTGCACTAAGGAGATGAAAAAATAAAATTTGATTTTCTAGCTGTTACCCCTTCCAAGTCTTGAATGCAAATGGAAGAGTGGATGCAGATTTTTAACCTCGAATTGAAAAGGGCCAATAAAATGATAGTTTACAAAAGGCATGGGCTACATATTAAATTCCAAAGCCCAAACTTTAAGGTCCCCCAAAGGAATGAACCTGCATGCACCATGGTGCCTGCCAGTAAAATTACCTGAAGGATTCCACAATTCTTGTCTTCAGTGCACAAATAAAAAAGCACTTTAGCCACAGCTTCGTATTTGAAGCTGTAACTCTGAGAAATGAGGTCCCTGAGGACATCCGAACAGCAGTGTCTCTGTCTTCTTTCAGGTGTAAATTTAAGACATACCCCGTGAATAACGTCTACCCTGCAGTGCTGTCTCTGGAATTCTGACATTTTTTCCTTCCCCCTTTATGGCTCCAGCACCTTAGAGTCTGCATTATAAATTATATCAAACGGTACAAAAGTACTCATTACATTATTTAATGGGTGTTCTGTGTACTCTTTAAATGGCTCAGTCAGTTCATTTCAGACTGGTTTCATCTCTGCGAATGGACAACGCAAAAGGTGAAATTGGCGTTATATATTGGTTAGTATCAGCTTCGTTTTAAACTTATATTAGTCTAGATCTGACCACATTCACTATTATCGCTTGTATTGTGAGATTAAAATTCTGAAAATGAGAGAATTTCTAAGAATAAGAATGCAGGAGAATATGGAGCCACATAAATGTCTAATAAAGACCAAGCCATTCGCTTCATTAACACGATTACTTTCTGAAAATGTTCAAAACAGAATAAAAAGATTTATTTCACAATAGAACAGAAAATTATTAACTGTTTTGAAAATGAATGTAATGATTTGAATAGTTTCTTCACTTTTGTCTTTCTTGTTTGTTAAATTCAAACTGTGTATATTAATACAAAGAAGAAATAAGTAACTGAACTAAGGGTAGGTATTGTTGAGTTCTCCTGATCCTAGACTGTGTAAAATGTCATAGGTGAATCCGGGTGAAGAAAAAAACTGCATATGGTAAAACATTTATTTTTATTTGTGGCACCATGAAGCTGGGTGCTTTGATTCGCCCAGTTTTCACCTTGACCTTTTTTCTGTTGTTACATCACGGAAGTATCTCCAGTTTGTGACGTGGTGAATCAGGGGGTCCAAAAGGCATCCATTATTACACAAAAGGCTATTTCTTTCTGTAAGTTCTAAATGGATGTAAAACAACATTATATGTGACATATTACTGTTTGCAGATGTAATGTAGCATATTGGAATAATGTCACTGGAATGTCAGTTATATAAGTATGATGATGGTTAAAAATAAGACTTTTGTCTGCAATTTTATTTGATCCAATCTTTTTATCAGAAAAGGGCATTTAAATAAATAAAAAGTAATCAGGTGACGTTACAAAACCATATTTATTGTTTGTCCACGTTTTGTATAAAGATGTAAGGCAAGTGCATTAGTGATTGTATGTGTGCCATAAATTAAGTATATAACCTACTCGTTGGTAAGTATGAGGACTCAGAGTTACACTTAGCTTAACAGCTGCAACTTCTATATAAACATCATAGTTCTTAATATTTCATTGAATTTACTATTGCACATCACAAATATGACGTTCTTTGACAAGAATTTGTTAAGACATTAATATGCAGATCTTAAACAGTGAGTTCAGTTTGACTTTAAGTACAACTGTGTATTGAATAATCACTGTTAAAGAGGTCACCATGGAACATTGTAACAGATTCTGAACTTACTGCACGCAACTACAGTCTACACTAGCCAACAAAAACTTTGCATCTGATTGAACTTGAAAGTCATTAACCCTAATGATCCCGACCCACTTCTTTATATTTCTGCTGTGCATTTGAAACTACATTCTATACTCTATTTCCAGTCTAATTATGATAGTTATTACTGTTACTATTTTTTAAATAATTCTTTTAAGAAAACACAGAGAAATTTAGTAAGTTACACACATACCGAGAAACACAGTAAATCAATGGCAAAAACATGGAAACAAGCAGTGTCTGGAAATACACACACCCTCGCTTGTCTCTTGTGCTGAGAAAACACAAAAAATGGGATTGTTGAATCTAGATCTGGATCAGTTTTAAGGAGGACCAAGTCACAGACTGACCCCACTTTGTTTGAAAAAAATACCCCTAGCCGATCGAGATGTACAGTTTGTGAATAAATGTATCAGCAACCTGTCATGGCCAGCCGCACTTTGTGTGAAAATCTGTCGCCATCCGATGTATAGTATACATGTGGATATTGCGGAAAAATTATAAAAACAATCCTTCAACAATCTGGATCCAGGCCATCTTTCAGGAGGACTGGGTCATGAATGGACCATATCTGGTGTTAAACTATAACCCCAATTTGATAGTTTTTGCATTATGTGTATGGGCAAACTGTCAAACATTTGGACACAATTATAATACCCTTATTCCTTAACTTCATGGGGGTGTGTCTAATTATATGAAAACACAGAATCATAGAAACTTATATATGGAGAGATATGGTAAATTATAAATATAGACAGAGAGAACCATAGGAACAGCCAGACCAACCCTTACTCAGGGGTAGTGTTGGAAAAAAAGGAAAATTGATTCTTGCTTTTCTTATCTAGATCTGGGTCTTGACCATCGGCCCAGATCTGGATCAACAGGGAACACCAAGCCACATTTAGACACTGCCTTGTATGAAAAGATGACCCCCGATAGGATGAAGAGTTTTTGAGTTATTCATGCGGATATTACTAAAATATAAAGGAAACAAAACTTGGTATAATTATTGGGCATTTGCATGTATCTGGTGATTCTGTATCTGGATCATCTTTTAGGATGATCAAAGTATGGTTAAACCCCACTTTGTGTCAAAATATGACCCAGATCTGATGCATTATTTTCAATTGTCAATTCAGAGTTTTTTTCTTGTTTTTTTCGTATTACCTATGGGTGAGGGTTTATATGTTTTCAGGGCACAGTTTGTCAGCAAGATGCCTTTCCACTGTATTAGAAAAGTGACACACAGATGGTTCAGATAATCCAGCATAATATAATTTAATGAATGTATTATGTCAAACAAGTCAGATATAACATCACTTAAAGCTCTATCATTTATTTACTTGGGTGTTAACATCGCTTTCAACACAATGTACAAATCATATCACGACGGGTAATTTTATGGGCAGAGGAAACCAGTACATACAGTTGGTCAAGGTTCTGTACTGTAAACTGCCGACCAACGGCAAGCAACTGCCAACTTTCCCACTTGAGCTCAGTCCGGGAGTCAAACTCTGATCTCAGAGGTGGGAGGTGAGAATGTTACCAGTCTGCACTGTGCCCCCCCCCCCCTCAATCATTTACATAATGAAACATAATTTGAAGATTCTGTTCACATTCAGTGAACAGAACAATATCATCTGCATATAATAATATGCACACATGCAAATGCCTAATACTTATACCAAGTTTTGCTTCCTTTAACTTCAAGGCTAAATATAAATATTGAGATGTGCGAGGTAAATGTCGTTTTTGGTATTATTATTATTATTAACAACCACAACAACAACAACAACAACCACAACAACAACAGACTTTTGAAGTGGTTAATTTGGATGTGTATCAAATTCTAAGGCGCGATCAAACATAAGTAGTGGAGGAAGTATCGAAAGTCCATGAGGCAGAATAAAGTCAGAATAAAGTTGATCTTCCCTCTTCATTTATCACAAATCACTCAGTTGTTACATGTGTATTTCAGACAAATGAAACTGTTATGTACATAAAGAAGAAAGGGTGAAATACACGTTACCATTGATCATGATTGATATTGTCATTAAAGTTCACACAGTGGCAAGGAACGATAAATAAGCAAATATACAAGGGCAATGAGACAACGAGAAGAAAAAGTTTTATTTTTATATTTATATTTTATAATCATATATGAGAATGTGAAATATTGTCTTCACCAAATCTGAATTTCCTAAAATCAATACGTTATTCCCATCTTGATAAGTGGCCAGTCTATTATTATATGCCAGAGTCTGTTTTTCCACCACTGGAAATTAAGCTGATACCTCTGTAATTCAGAGATATGTATAGATTATCATAACTCCCAGGAATAGCTTTCACCACTGATTTCAACCATAAGCTAGGAAGGATATGTTTTTCAAAACAAAATGGAAAGAACTCAATGGTCAAAGCTAAGGCTTTTTAACAACAAAACAAATAGTTCTAACATGTAACAGGGAACTGAATGACTTCATTCAGAATAGTATCAATAACTGCAGCTTTAATGGTTCTGTAATTTCAGAGAAATAGCAATTTCATACATATTTAGTATGGCCCCTGTGAACAGTGACATTCCGGTAATTCTGGTGCTGGTCTCGTAATTATCTTTTGTAATCAGGTGCTGATATAGTTTTAAAAAATGCTCTCACGTGTAAGAATGAGCACTCAGAGAGAGAAAACCACCGCCAAGGCCCGACACCTCCACTGTTGCTTGCAATTATAAAAAAATCCATTAAAAAGTCTAGAATTAATTTTGGATCATTCTCAAAATTATATCAGTTCTTTGTTAGACCAAGACGCACCTACAAATTTTATGTAAACCTGTGCAGTAGTTCTTTTGCATTCTAGCCTCCTTGGCGGAGGTAATTACATACAATATGTTATAGTCTTTTCACAGAACTTTTATTTGAACAGCTGTATGGAGAGAAATCAAATATCAAACACCCACCAATCAGACATTCTGCATATTCGATTGCAATCACTTCATTCTTTGATCTAATGCCCCTTTCACACTGCAGGCAGTTTGTCCCGTGGTTACAGGTGCTCCTCAGCAGCAGAACTGTGTCCCAGGACACCCTATTTTGTCTGAGTTGTTCACACTACCGGTGGTGTAATTCACGATGATAGGTGTTTGGTGAAACATCAATGTCCTTCAGCTACCATCTGAGGTTTATATACGAACCTTGTGTCACAGTGGCGAAATGTCCGTGTACCTCCATTTGCCTTATGTTGCCATATTACACCGAAAGACGAGCGAATCACAACCTTATGTACACCATGGACCACACCTTAGGTTACTGTAGTGAGAAATTCATATGCACATGCGTGAAATCGTCTGTGCATGCCCACGGTACCAAATTCAGAGGCAGAAATCTTAAACATTTTAAAACTTCCATAGGACACGCAAGGTAATGGGCGGTTCGCCACTGACTCACAAGTATGCAAACAAACGTCAGACGGTGATCCAAGAACAAGGACGTTTCACCAAATGCGGGTCACCGCGGGTGATACCATCCGTCGTGTGAAAGGGGTATAAGTATTCAGTTTTCCTCGTAAGAACACTTGGTGTAATGATTTCAGCTGCAGAAAACACCGCAATCAAATAGAAAAGATCACTTCAGATTACTTAAATCAGTTGCAATAAAAACAAGTAGTGTCACATTTGTAATTGGTCAGATGCATCACAGGATTAGGTGATTACATGAAAGGCAGCCTATACAAAACACTCCGGTGAACATTGTGACAATAGTGACCCATTTACACAGTTCTGTGAGGTCACAACAACCCGTATTGGAGTTTTGGTTCACAATATTGTCCTTGTGTATATGTTAATGGCCAAGTGTCCAATATTGGAAAATAATGGATTGTGTACTAGCTCACGAAGGTTGACAGAGGCAACAGTCTATTATTTTTTTCAAATAAGGCTTTTAGGCTATTTAAATTGCACCCCTTTCTTAATTTGCAATTTCTAAGACGTTGTTTTACATCATTACTTTTCATGGTTATATTTTCATGTTTATATTTCTGGTAGAATTCTATGTATTTTTGGGATCATTTTAGTTGAAATAAAAGTAAAAGGGTTTCTTCGGAAATGTGTAAAAAGGCTTTCATATGTGGTATTCATCACCAAGTGGAACAACAAAAGGAAAACTCTCAGGTGTAATTTAATGTTCTGTAAATGGGCGTTGTATGTGGTGGGTGCATGTTGAGAAACGAGCTGGCCAATAAAGCCATAGTATCCAGTCACCTGCCTGTATGTTTTAATACAGCCCTCGTGATGGTGTAACAAATAGGAATGTGAAAATCGCTACAGTAAATGAAATACTTCAGTAAGAAAGCTCTTTTATTTACCACATCCTTGACTTATTGGGACTTCTTTTCATATTTGTAATTTTTGGCGACTACATTAGACCTCTGATGTCCCTGATGTAATTTCAAATACTTTCAAATACTTTCCAAAACTTCAGTAAGAAAACCCTTTAATTTACCATTTCCTTGACTTACGGCTTCTTTTCACATCTGATGTCCCCGATGTAAATTTGAATTACTTTGCTTTAGTTTTAAATGGTGCCCACATACCACTGTGAATTCCAAAAATTTCTCACTGCATAAAACAAATTAACTAAAACAATAGGTAAGAAGTAGCAGGTATTGTTCTGTTATTGCAGTAAGACTCCATTGACGAGCTAAGTGAGGCAATGAATTTTATTAATAACCAGAGTAAACAATAAAGTAAGAGTTGTGTGAAAGCTGTTATTCTGTGGTCTCTGTCCAAAAACATGCAACACAAAAGTCTTCCTCAATAATTCAACTCCTCTAGTAAAATTGCAGAGTCTAATGAAACATAGCTCAGTCATAGTGTAATGAAACTAAATATTGTTAGAAGGGAGACATACATTGTCTAGCTGTAATGAACCTGTTACTGATACATCTCAAAAGTCAATGAACACGATAAACCAGGTCACAAGAAGTGATGACTACAATTATATTAACTTTGGGGAGGTAAGTGATGTCATTTTGATGTCACAAAACCTTTTGTGAGGAGTTGACACCAATCGGTTATTAGCTAGGTTGTTCATTTTTTTCATTTTAACTACACCATGTTTTGTATAACCAAAGTTGTAGCCAAAGAAAACAATGGTCTTTCTTTATTGGCTATCTTTTTCTTATTTGTTGATTTTTGTATTGAAGGCAGTATTTTGGTATGCCATTACTTCATGGCCATACACAGAAAGTAAGATTTACTTGGAGCAATTATCTGTTCACTTTTCTTGTCTTGTTAGTAAATTATCTGTTCACTTTTCTTGTCTTGCTAGTAAATTGCATGATCATTTACAGTGTCAACATTGCAGTTAATGTTATGAGCAGTAGTGTATTTCCAGTCAAAAATGTAACTGTCTAATGAATACTGTGTTATCACAAATCTGCAAGACACATCCTAAAACTTCTTCTTAACGGCTGGTTCAATCTGATGCTAAGTTTTGAGTCCCTCAAAAATTCCAGGGTACTTTTTAAGAATCTTTCTGGGGGTCTAAAATAATAGGATGTAACCAGCTTTTATACAATAAAACAAATTAGATATTGGTTCATTAGATTTGAACTTGGAATCTAATGTCATATCTTGAAATGTAATGGGGATTAGTTTGAGGGGTGGTGTTTTAGCAATGCAAAGATCCATGAACCATTCAGGGGGTGTACATACACAAATTAACATCCACTCAGTTTCACCGATTATGCTGTTGTTACAAAGTCGGCTTAATGGACATACCTGGATATGCTTGGTCACAAATCTAGCAGAAATCTGAGTAAACAAGTTTACCTTGATGTGCCCTGCACTGAAACAACCTTGTCATTAAGTGCTCTGTGGGGGTTCGACTGGGGTAATTAAAGACAATAAATCACGCCATGGAATAGCTTATGGATGTGATATGAGCAGAAGTCCAAACAATTTCCCCAATGGACTATTTCCATAACATTTACATCTGGTAGCATGATAAACCAATGCTGGAGGTAGAAGTCAGAAGTGCGCATGCGTGGTATTGAATGTTAATTAAAAGGTATGCCTGAAAGAAACAACAATGCCAGAACAATGGCTTAGAAAAACAAAAGGATTAAAAGTGCAACAAGGACATATGCACGATTTGAAGCTAAAAAGTCAGTTTGAGAAGATTTAAGTTTGACACAAGTAGAAATGGTGTGAATTTGTAAAGTTTCTTTTATACATAGTTCACACATTTCCTTACTAGAATCATGAAACAGCTAGTTTCAGTTACGGTTCAGTCCACTCCATATTTTGGTACTTGTGTATTGGGATTCAAATTTACGGGATGACACCTTGGTGTCAGGTAGATCATTCCTGAGAGGGTACCTTAAATTGTCATTTAGTATGCATGACCATGCTGGTTGTGAACTGGCTTCTGATTGGCTCCCCATGCCTTCTTTAGCCAAAAAATTTGAACCCTTCTTCCATTTACAGCTCACACTTGGAAGGGGTAACACCTCAAGGACATTTTAATTTATTTTGTTTTTCTTCTTCGTGTACTACTGGTTGTTGTTTTAGTACATTTTATTTTTCTTAGTCTTGCAACCTATAGTATATGGAGAAGAAAAAATATAATTTGCGTTCACAAAAGTCTGATATATCTCAGGTACAGTTTGGTTTACATTTGTCGGATGATAACGAATTTGTAACGAACTTGTTGGGACAAAATCATAATATGTCTCACCAAGATTCAGATTCTTCAGCATCAGACAGTGAATTAGACTGTGGGCAAATTATGCATGATTCTGACAGTGACGGTGCGGGCCCAAGTGGGCGTTCGTTTAACCGGCTACATGTTGAAAAGTCGGATAAGGTTGCCCATGACTCTGATTTTCAAGAAACACAAACGTTGGTTAACCAACAAATTTTGTCACAGCTTACTGCAATTAGTGATAGACTTTCAAAATTAGAGGACAAACCTGTCAAGAAAACAGCTGATAAATCCAAAGTCAAGGGCAGCCGTGTATCAAAAACCCATAAAAGTACTAGTGTTAACAAAACAAACAGTACTCATGCGGAAAAAAGTACTCCCACTGTCAATACTGAATTGTCTTCCCAGTCTGATACTGCACAGATTCCCTCATTAGAGTATATCAGAGCAAATAACCAAATACAGCGTAGTGTTGAAGAAAGAATTAAAGAATTACAACAATTAGCAAAGTCAGGTATGTCAGAAAATAAAATCAAGTCCCAAAGGGGTGGGGCGGTTGATGTTTTTGTTAAACATAGAGTGAAATGGCCCCATGAACATGTTTTGGCTGGTTCCCAGAAAGAAAGAGTTTCATAGGACCAATTAACCATGGGTCAGTGGATGGCGGGCTTTTGCAGAACAATGAGGGATGAAAATTGTATTCAAAACAAAGATGCTATGCTAGATTATCTTATTTCGTTACTGGATGATTCTAACGACTTTTCTTGGAGTTCTGCAAAAGCCTGCCATGCAGTGTTACTTTGTCGTATGGAACAGGGGGAGATCAAGAATTACACTCAAACTGATCTCATTGATCGTATCAGACGAGCCCATGCTCAACGTCATACCCCTTCCACTCAAAATTTTGCAAAAAATTTTACCAAACGTGACAAAACTGCTAGGACAATGATTTGTCAATTTTTCAACCAAGGCCATGTATGCTTTTGAAAATTCCAAGCTTGGGAGCTTCCCCTGTGTGTCCTGTACTGGCAATAAAAAATCTCCTGGCCTTAACCCCAGGGACTGAAAATTCACCATTATTCCAAATAAAAATTGATAGAGCTCAGTAGGTAACACTCACTGACACAAAGGTTAGGAGAAATTTTTCAACGATCCTTCAGAGATTGGGAATGCCACGGGCTGACATGTCTCTCCACACCTTCAGGCGTTCAGGTGCTACACTAGCTTTCAGTTCAAATGTCGCCATACAAAGCATACAGAGTCATGGCACTTGGACGTCTGACTGTGTGTAGAGATACATTGTACAGGATCACAATGCCTCTCACGAAGTGGCCAACTCATTCAAAAGGCAATTATCTACCCCTCCAACATCTACTTCCTAGTCGGGGTTTGGTGTAGGTTGGTTTTTATTTATTTATTTGGGTTTTTACGTCGCTTTCAACACTGTACAGGTCATATCACGACGGGTAGTTGGAAGGGCAGAGGAAACCAGTACATATAGTTCGCTAGGGTTGTGTACTGTAAACTGCCGACCAACGGCAAGCAACTACCAGTTTTCCCACTTAAGGCCGTCACGGGGATCGAACCCCGGCCTCAGAGGTGGGAGGCGAGAGTGTTACCACTCTGCCACCGTGGCCCCTTTGGTGGAGGTTGGGCATCTACCTCAAATATATATTTTTCTCAGTTATTTTTAACTTAAAGTCATGTTTAAAGGTCACCTTGATATTTGGCAAGAAGTAAGATTAAGCTCTTTTTCATTTAACGCCACCCTAACTTTGTGTAATATGTGAAACATGAAATATAATTGATTTTTTCTTAACATGTAACAGTAATGGTAAACGTTTCTTAACCTTAACTTGATTTAATGGGGCCTTATATATCTAGCTTTCTTCAAATCACTTAAGGTGACCTTAAAGATGCCTGTAGTATTATACATAAAAGTATAAAATAATAATTAAAAAATTATTCTCCCATTTGTGCTTGTTATTCTTTGTCAAACTGTACTGAACTGTAGAGGCACTGAGTTTTTAGAAATCCAAAAGGTTTTGTCTGAGAGAAAGCTAACTTGACTCAACACAAAAGACTTGCTTTACATTTTCAGCTTTTTTATGTAATTACCCAGCTGTTATATCCATCTTGTTGTTGTGCTACTTGTTTGATCAACACTAATGTCTGATCACAGATATTTATAAAAGGGGAGGTTGTTCAGGAAACCAGATAAAAGAACAGTTTAAAAAGGTGTGTGAAGTTACTGACTGACAGTACAGCTACATCAGTTAGGGAAGTTGTGTGTTGTGCAAGTGAAGCTTTATAAACACTGAAAGACCCTAGTGTGAACAGCTGCATAAAAATGTTCAGGAATGTCAGAGTGGTAATACGCCGATTTACAAAGTTTCACTAATAATAAAAACTTTGTGTTTAAGTTTGAGAAATCACCATTTAGTTGCCAGCTCTGTGCACGCGGGGTCGAATCCAGCTCATAACATTATACTGATAGCACGTTCCAATATAATCCAATATTATTAAAGTGCGCAAAAGGTACAGAATCAAAATCGAGATTGTACCACATATGTTTAGCCGTACATTGTATCTGTCTACAGCCCCATCTGAGTAATATCAAGTAGGCCTATTCTGTAATTTGAACCAGAAACCTCTTACTTCGCTACACCAGATGTCATTGACACGTCGTCAGGTGATAAATTTTTGGTTTCGTCCCAACCTGTTTGCGGCAAATGTTAAAATAGCCAGCCTCGGCAGGCAAGAAACCCAGAACTAAATGGGCAACAACATTGGGATTTGGGAAAATCTAGATCACCTTCAGTTGAAGAAGTACACAGGGCCAACGAGATGTCAGATATAAGAACTTTCATGTATTTGAAAAAGGGGGCTAACTTACATATTTTATTTGTTCATGATGCGAGTTCCAAGCCTAAGGACCAATATGTAAGAGAAATATGACCGTTTTAGTATGATTACCCCACTTGACCTTATAACAGGTCAAATATCAACTTGGCACTTACAAACGACTCACAAACAATGATTTCTTACAAGTTGTTTTCATATTTTGAAGCCCTAGGACCAATTATCAGGGAGATATTAAGCCTTTTTAGTATTATAACTCTACTTGACCTTGAAGCATGGGTCAAAGATCAAATTTGACACTTGCAAAAGATTCACAGGCCATGATTCCTACAAGTTGTTTTCACATTTGGAATCAAAAGAAACAATGATAAAGGAGATTTTGCTAAATTGCTAAATATTTGCAGGACATGATTTCCTAGGTCGTTTTCGCATTTTCAAGCCGTAGCACAAATAATAAGGGAGGTATAAGGTCTTTTTTTCAGTATGATCACCCCACTTGAACTTGAAGCAGGGGTCAAAGGTTAAATTTGACACCTGCAAAAGATTCACAGACCATGATTTCTTGTAAGTTGTTTTTTCATTCCGAACCCCTAGGACCAATGACAAGGAAGATATAAAGCCTTTTTAATATGATGACCCCTCCTTCACATTAAAGATGTGCATGGCGGCCATTACAAATGGGCACCATAAGATTTATGCTTTATTTTGATAAAAAATATTAATGTAACCAGGCTTCATGGATTTAATACAGACAATCATAAAGCACACGAATATGTCATTTATTGCAATATTCATATATGAATACATCTTTACCAAATTTGCAGAGTATTTATGGCTATGAAAACGTCTAAAAATATCTTTATTTTAAAAAACAAAATGGCTGCCATAGCGGATTCTTTGAAAATCATTCATATGTTCCAAAACTAGAAATATTGCAGCTAGATTAATCAGATTTGCACAAAATATATTGGCTAGGAAAGCTTGTCTGAGAGTAATTTTGACCTTGTTTTAGTGTCAGGGTCTAGAGTATTTATAAGGGTTTACTACTGTCGCAAGTTTACTTCCCAACTGCCTCAATAATGTTGTCTTGATAATGTTATTGGTTGTGTGGCAAATCTTTACACTTTGAAAGTCGGGCCGTGAATCACAGCAACAGACACCTACTGAAATACTGAAGGTGTCAAAACCTGTCTGAGTGGGCATTTCTGCCTTTTGTCCTCACAATGACTTCTTGTTTGTTACACCTGTGTTCTAATTGTAAATCCTATCTTGTCCATTCTTGTCATGGTACATCCCCCTACCCCCCCCCCCCCCCCCCCCAAAAAAAAAAAAAAAAGTGGAGCCGAATGATCTTGTTCTTAGAGAAAATTTTAAATTTTGATTACTTAAATGTAGCTTTTATAAGCTACAAGCTTACCATGTGGAACTGAATGCTAAACTCGGGAGGCCACAGGCATCCGGCCAACGTCGAAGAAAAATAGACGTATAATACTGGCGAGATGCCTTGGATGTCAGCCCAGTAGTGACGTAACCTTCCACTTCCTCTTTCAAGTTGGAAATTTGCCCAAACCCCCTCAGCTGTTATTCAGTGGGGAGGCAGGGTGGGACTCTCTTCAGTTTCAATTTTATTGTGCTACAATAGCTTACCATGTGAAACTGAATGCTGAATCCAACCACTCAGTAGAGGGATTACAGCTGAGACTGGAAGTATGTGTCAATTTTTCTTGGATTTTGAATTAATTAAATTAGAATGAATGTATTAGAATGACCAGTTTGAGTCCCACTTACAGTGAACTGGTTTTGGAAAACTGGGCCTGCAAGAAGCCAAATATCACAAGGTAATTCAAAATGACAGTACCGATACTGTCTGGAGGTCTGGATATTGCCATACTCATTAAAAATGACATAAATAGCCCCACAGGCTACACTACCAATGACGACAAGCCCTGGGCTTGGAAATCTCATTATCTTTGCCACCCTCAAAAAGATGAAAACTAAAATGGGATTATGAGGTCACCTGAAGAAACACATAATACATTATATATATTAAACACTGTCTTAATAAAATCAAAGCTAAAAGACCTTACCAAACATCCTGAGGAGGTAGGCGTTTACCTAGACCCTGGGATTTAGACTCCTGAAGACTTGGTTGCAGAGCCCTTTTCCTTTTTAAGGATGACTAGACTGAGGGGGAAGGGTCTAGGACTTGTTAAACCGCTGTTACTGTACCCAGATACATATTGTTGTTATCTAAGGAAGGTCTTTTTGGTAAAAAGTTGTAAATGTGTGTGAGCTTTCCAGTGACAGGTTTGCATGATTTGGTCCACCAAAACCCCACTGTATAACTTGGACCCACTCCAAGGACTGTTGATCTGCTTGTTGTAACAGAGTAGGATTGTTGTTTAGCCAAGAAGAGAGTGAAGCGGGTCTGATGACTGAGGTATTTCCTTTAAAGAAGGAAATACAAGTAGGGACCGAGACCCTCTCAGGTCTTTGGTTTGATCCAGATAATACCTCTGGGCCCGTACTGGACACAAGGTCTTGTCTTCTTGAATTGTCTATCTACAATGGTAGCCAAGGCAGGAATAGTCACCGGAGACACACTTTAGAACATTGTCTTGCTAGTTGGTTTTTGGCTAAGAAATCTGAAGAAGGGAACAAGGCTATCTTTTCCCATTGGCCTAGAGTAGAAACTTTGCAACCCAGGCATGAATTTCGCTGCGGCGCTTGCCAGAGGCCAAAGCTAGCAAGAAAGCAGTTTTTGAGGGTAAGATGTTTGAAGTCTGTGGCTTTCATAGGGAGTGGGGAAATCCACTGAATTTTCTCTGCATCATTTCTCAAATAGGGCCCGCTTGACTTGTAGATGATCCTTGTTGATGACCTTTGAGGAGCAGTAATTCTCACTGCTACCTCCACAGTGGAGCTCCGTCCCTGGAGCTGTCCACTCCTAGACACCAGGGGTGGAGGTTGAGATGTTGTGGATTGCTGTGAAATACATAGTTTTGGGACTGAATGAGACGAGTTGTTGACACTGCTAACTGAAGTGGGATCTCTGTTGAGAGCTGCACTAGGTCCCAAAACCAGGGCATCCCTGGCCAGCCTGGGGTCATTACAATGATCAGGCAATTGTATTGCCTGACATGGATCGCCCTGTAAAGGAGAGCCATGGGAGGGTAAGCAGAAGCAGTGAGACCCGACCAGTTCATGTTTAGAGCATCTATGTCCCAAGCATGTTGGACTGGGACTGGAGATATGTATAATGGAACTTTGTGGTTCAGATGAGTGGCAAATAGATCTACAGAGGAGTGAACCACTTGATAGATCTGTTTGAACATCTGCGGATGCATTGACCATTCTACTAACTGGACTGGATAAAAGGTTGGACATCACATTCAGGCATACTGGAATGTGTCTGGGTCTAAGGTTATCTGGTAATGATGGCACCAGGTCATGATATTCCACAGGAGAGTGTACATCTCCGCCGAGTTCCTCCTTGTTAGGTTATGCAGGCTGCTACTGTTGAGTTGTCTGTGGAAACCAACACTGTTCGGTTTGGCACTGGACCTTGAACCTTTTCAGGGCCAGAGAAATCGCCTTCAAATCTACAATATTTATATGTATGCCTTTTATTCTGGTCTGACCACAGACCTTTGAAGAGACTTGCTCTAAGTGAGCAAACTTCTGAGAAACCTTTATACATGTATAAGGCATCTGTAAAATTTTAGATACTGTGGTCTAGGGGTGAAGGTCTGCACCCTTTATAGCGTTTGCCACCACTTCGGTGAGCTGAAAGGTCACTGACCATTAAGGAGGATGTCCAAAGACTAAGAAAATTTCCAGTGCTCCTTGAGGTGAATCTGAAAAGGTCTCATGTGAAGGCATCCCTCTGGGACCATCTTCTCCATTGAGGTGAGCAACCCAGTTAGAGACATCAGACATCTTGCAGTCAAAACATGTTTTGACTTTAAGTATAGGATCAAATCCTGAAGATTGAGCCATCTCTCTGAGTGTGTCTTACAATGGCTAAAACTAGTTGGTATTCATAGCCCACGAATGGAAAAACACCTGAGTAGGTTTGAGTTCAGACTTCTCCTGATATATTTCACTCTAGGGACTCTGTCAGGTACTTCCTTGAGCTTGGTGGATGGGGATGTGAAGGTAGGGGTCTGACAGGTCTATCGAAGACACCCAATCCAGTGGAATCAGGGAGACCTGATGGATTCAGGCGTTTCCATTTGAACCTTTCTACAAGTAGAAAGGTGTTGAGCCTGCTTATGGCTGTCACTGGTCTCCACCCTTGGTGAGGCTTGGGAACTAGGAACAGGCAATTGTAAAACTGGAGAGATTTTACATTTTCCACCCTTTCTATTGTGTTCCTGACAGAAGAGACTTGATAAGTGGCCAGAGCTAGATCTTTGATGGGCGTTGAATCCTGAGTGAATCAGGGGAACTCCAGGTAAATGGATTGGTGATGAATGGTAGAATGTAACCATTGGTAAGAAAGTATATATTGTTTTGAGCATTTGTTTCCAGTCTCTTTTGAAAAAATGGAGGAGACCTACTGGTGGACCGAGGGAAGCTTTTTAATGAGTCATTGGAAGGAGGGGTTCTAGACCTTCTTCCCCTTGAGTGAGGTCGAAAATGACCTCTGGAGCCTCTGCTACTCGATTTCCCCATACCTGGGGAAAATGAAGGATACTGCTTGGAATGGATTGACCCCCATAAGGGTGTTTCCTGTAGGAGCCTCAAGATTGTGGGGAACGTGAAAGAGCTGATTTGATAGGGCCTAAACCCTAAGTGTGTTTACGGATGCCTTGGGGAGGAACTCCTAAATTAAACTAAATTAAACAAGCATCTTAAGTTGAGGACTGAGGGGATTGCTGTTGGCCTAGGCATACTGTCCCTGCCTAATCTTAAAAGTCCTCGATATGTCCTGAGGGAAGTCAGACAAGTCTACTTCCCTATGAAATACAGGGACTGGTTTTGAAAGACCTTGTTCATCAGAAGAAGCTCTTTTGGGCTCTGAGGACTTTTGACTTGCATAGATAACATGGACTCCCCTATTGTGTCTGAACGTATTAACATCCCAAGAGTCTTGCAGCAGCAAAAGACTTGGACAGGCCCATGTGTTCAGAACCCGAGGGTTGGGGACCTGAGGGTCGGGGCCCGTGAATGGGATGGGGATCCGTGTGTTTGGATGTAGGGGGCCTGAGCATGGAGAGAGGATCCGAGCTCGGATGGGGAGCCGAGGTTTGGAAACAATGGTTGGATGGATGCAAGTCAGGTTACCGGTATGTTAGTACTAGGCTTCAGATCTGAACCGGATCTTAAAACTAGTCCCACAGGGACTACAATATCATAATAGAACCCTGTTTTTATAAGAAAACCCCCATGTGGTTGAAGTTGGATATAATAATTTCCGTGTAAGCTTTCCTGTTAAATTTTACACTTCTTTGAAAAGAACTACACAACTAGAATTATTTTAATCACGAGTGACACATGGTCATCTCCCCCATCTACCTCACTGCAGATATAGGCCTAGTTGTGAGATAAGGAAAGCATTTAATGCACGGAAATTTATAAAATAACATAGAACCTTGAATGCAAAATACATTTTATAAAATTATATGAAAGAGAGGACGACTTAAAAAATTGCCAAACCAAGGTCTCCCAAATTGCATTGGAGGACCCAAGTTTATTATGTGTCTTAAGATTTGCTTGGTTTGCAAGCACCACTTCATTTCATGCCAATATAAGATTGTATAATGTGTTGTTTTAGCTTCTTGGGATAATTTTTTTTCAACTACCATTGAACCCTTTTAAGTAGAGTCTGAAATGACCCGGGGCCAATTTCACTAAAGGAGTTAAACTAAGTCCCATTATTGGCTAACTCTCGTTTTGTGCTAAATTTATATATATTTTAACCTTTCAAATGGTCAAATAATGAAGCAGACAGGCATATATTGCAGTAATAAATACCAATTGTGAGGGCGTTTGTTACAGGATATATGCCCGGCAATAATTTCAAATAATGCCAGAGCATGAAGGCATTATTAAGGAATTTTTGCCGGGTGTATATCCTGTAACAAACGGCCGAGCATGAGGTATTTATTACTATTATAAAGACCGGCCTACCTGGTTGAAAGAAATATCCCTTTATTTTTACAAGGTGACACAAACAAGGGAGCCACCATATTGTTTTGAATGCATGATCGCCCTCGTAAAAGTGGACAAATTTCCAAACAAGAAATTCGAAACGACACTTCTGTTTTTCAGCTGGTGGTTATCAGAGGTTTTACTCCCAGCTGATTCTACGCGCACAGATGGGTTTTCGTTCACTGCGCACTTCCGGTCTTTATAATCCTGTATAAAAATCACATACACATATATCCATATAAAATTAAATTTCTTTCCTTGCAATAAAAAGGCACATATTCCATATTCGCGGCCAACTCGAAAGAGGAAGTGGATGGCTACGTCACTACTGGGGTCACCTCCAAGGCATCTCGCCAGTATTATGCGTCCATTTTTCTTGGGCGTTGGCCGGATGCCTGCGGCCTCCCGAGTTAACATTCAGTTCCACATGGTAAGCTATTGTAGCGCAATAAAATAAATAATTTGAATCTGCTTATTAATCTTCTGTATTCAAGTGTGATCAAGATTTAATGTTATGAGTGAGGACAGTCAGGAGCATGTCATAAGGTCCCCTTTTTAAGCATGATCTCTAGTGAGGCTTGTGCTTCTTTTTTCATTTTTTTGTTACTAGACTTTCATGAATTGTGGCAAAGCATGACGAGTACCTGTCTCATCACTGATGTAAAGCAGCAATGGGCTACGTTAGTACTTGAATGGGTGATAGTCTCAGTTCTGAGCCAAGTACAGGATGTATCAGACTTTTTTTTTGACAGACTTTCATAAGTTCTAGCATACTACTTGTGCTTCTGATGGCTTTGCAGCTCGCTCATGTAGACTGAAAAACTTTTGGACATTGTTGATCATATAATCAATCTTTTCACTTTGAAAAAATTAGCGATAAATATGTAATGGGGGTACTAGTTTAAAATAAGAAAAGTCATGCAGATATTTTCTGCTCAAACAGCAGTTTCTGATAAAGTGAGACCCGTACTTAATTTTAACACCGTGGTAATGACTTTGTCATGTATTGTTGTATTGCTCACAGCCAGTCACAACATTTCTCTGGTTGTGTGGAGGGCTTCAGAGATTTTTGCTGGTCAGCCTAATCTGATGCTTTGTACATGCAGTATCTTCCCCATACAGGGTCAAAGTTCAAAGTTGGCATTTTACATCCCATTCAACATCCCCGGTCATATTGGGACAAGCCCTCAGCATTACCACTTGCGGGAGTGGAACCCACACAGAGGTGCATGCCCTGTCATTAGATGCCAAACATGCTAACCAATATGCCACTCAGAGCACATTTCAAAGCCATAGAACCAGGGAGATATAAGGACACGCTAACCAATAGGCCACTCAGAGCACATTTCAAAGCCATAGAACCAGGGAGATGTAAGGTCTCTGCAGTATGATCACCCCGCTTAACCTTGAAGCAGGGTCAAAGTTCAAATTCGACACTTGCTAAATATTTGCTGGACATGATTTCCTATAGGCCGTTTTCAAGGCATTTTCAAGCCGTTCACATTTTAAAGCCATAGCACAAATAATAATTGAGATATAAGGCCTTTTAAAAGTACGATTACCCCACTTAAACTTGAAGCAGGGGTCAAAGGTTAAATTTGGCACTTGCAAAAGATTCACAGGCCATGATTTCCTGTAAGTTGTTTTCACATTCCGAGCCCCTAGGACCAATGATAAGGGAGATATTAGGCCTTTTAATACAATGACCATTTAATTGACCTAAAAATGTGACATGTCGGCCATTTTGTTTTTAAAACAATACCAAATTTACTCTAAGCAAGCTTGCTAGCTACACACATTTTGTACAAATCTGATGAATATAGCTGCAATATTTTAAGTTTTAGAATATCCTAAGAATTTTTTAACAATTGGCTATGGTGGCCCTTTAGGTTTTTAAAATGAAACCAAAACTTTTTACAGGCTTGTTTTCATAGCCATTAACATAATCTGCAAATTTGGTAAATACATCTTCAAAAATGAATGAGATTTAAATCCTTATGTGAAAACGGGATAGATGGACACACACACACATGTATGGAAGGTGTTTCATAAACCCTCACCCTGGCCTTCTGCCGGCAGGAGATAAAAACAATCTATTTTCTCAAGATATAAAAGACAAGAATTCAGTAGAATTGTACTGTGTTACCAACTTTGGTTAAAGACTGAAGCGGATGAAATTTGAAAGGACAAAAATTATGCTGGAGAGAAAAAAAATAGTTGGCTGACTGGTCGTATTTTTTCAGATTTCACTAGATGTCAGCAGAAAATTCAATAAAGTATCATTTTGGTAACCTACTGTTAAACTGCTAGTTATATGACCATACAAGTTAATGCATTGTGCAAGATGGGGCCTGTCATTTCTGCCTCCTCTCTACATGTAGGAAAGAAGGACTTATATTTGTCCGCCTCCTCTGTTCATGGAGGAAAGAAGGACTTATATTTGTCTGCCATTTTATGGGAGAGTAAACGAGCAAGATCATTGTCTAATCTTGTGGAGTGTTAGGTCACTTTACCACACAGGTCTTCTTTAGGACTTTTTATATCAACAACCTAGAAACAGAAAAAGTGTTGCCAGATATTGCTGAAAAGCTAACCAGCTCCTATTCATACAGCGGTTTGGAATGCAAAGAGCCCACAAAAATATAAGTCCAAGAAACAGAGGTTGTGGCAACACTTGTTGCCAGATACTTCTTGCATGACAACACTTTTTGCCAGGTGTTGCCAAAAAGTAATCAGCTCCAATCTGTGCAAGGGTACGGAGAGAAAAGAACTAGTGTTCTCAATATAACATTTTTTGTGGGACCAGGTGAGTAGTGATTTTTACGGGCGGGTACCCGGGTACTCACACCGATAGGCGGTAACAGGTGATACTACAAAAGTCTCCACATTTACAAACTTAAAACTCATACAAATCACAGGATCCAACCATTTGCTTTATTTCTTGTGTGCTATCTTTTTGCATTCAAAACAGGACAAGGAAGAAATGTTAAATAAAAAAAAGACTCGTTTATGATAAACAAGCATGGTGGATAAAAATGGAGTCACATGACCTATCAAGGAAAGCATTAAACTATTGCTCAAATGTAGTTTTGGAATCGCAACTTTATTTTTTCCAGGTAGGCAAGTCAATTTTATTGATACAAAAGTATGAAATACTGTGTAAAAACATTGTACTTGTATTTTATTTAAGGTGTGCATGTCATTTATAGTCAATATACAGCTTTTTATGTTGTCGGAATTACATAATTTTTTTCATATACTGACGATTCTGAAAGAGGTCCCTCATTTGACAATGCATAAACAACCAAAATAAAAGATAATATAATACTGTATATGGTGTATAAAGGTGAGAAAACATTATTCTTGTGCATTTTAATTGAATAGTTTCATTTTGATGTGAATTTATTAGGTTGAGATATGTATGTACTACTCGGTTATCCAACATGGCGATATTGGGCATACTCGGGTATGAGATTTTGGATTCGGGTAGATATTCAACCATCGGGTACCTGGATATTCGGATACCCATTGAGATCACTAGAGTCCAAGAAACAGAAAAAAGTGTTGCCATGACAACACTTGTTGCCAGGTGCATGGCAACACTCATTGCCAGGTATCGTTGAAAAGCTAATCAGCTCGTATCCATGCATGGGTTGGGAGTGTAAAGAACCCCGAGGAAGATTTATAAGTCCAAGAAATATAAAAAAGAGTTGACATGTGTTGCCAAAAAACTAATCAGCTTTAATCTGTGCAGGGGTATGGAAAGCAAAGAACCCATAAAAATATTTATAAGTCCAATCCATGCATGCCGGGGTTTGGAATGCAAAGAAGAAAATTTTGCCATGGCAATACTTGTTGCCAGATATTGCCAAGAAAGCAGTCACACACAAACTCTCATACCATTAAACCTCCACACCAAATTTAGAAAGGCAAAATAATATCCATGTCCAGCAGGATGGATATAATAATTAAAATAAGTTGTAACCTTAAACTCATTTCTTTAACTATCAGGTTTTTATGGTAACGTTACAATAAAGATCCTGTTTTTGTCTAGATACGTGTACATGTTCAATTAAAATGAAAATTCTGAACTACCACTTTAATATTGCTAAAATATCATAAAAATTTGTCCTAACCTTAAACTGAATGTAAGTCAATGTCAATGTTGAGAGTTTAAGGTCATGTTAACCATGCAGACTCTGTTCAAGGTTAGTTATATCCAAAATTTAAATGTGCTTAAAATCTACTGCACATAATTTAAGATATTATCCAAAATTTTAAAAGAAAAGTAATTATAATTATGCCATTACTGGGAGTTTAAGTTCACCCCAATGTAGTCTTAGGGCATTTCCATAACATCAGTTATATGTACCTTCAAAATATAGATCAAATATGTCATGCCATTTTTGTATACTTTGTGGAACCATAGAAAAACTTGAGCTCAGTAACATTCTTTTACACATGGGAGTTCAAGTTCACCTTTAAATAGAGCACACCTTCAGGACTAGATATATCAACATACCAAATTTAAATTAAATCTGTCTCAGGCAGTTTTGAAATACTCTCCAGAAATTAAAAAGTTAACTTCAATATAATAATGTTCTCACTAGGAGTTTAAGGTCACCTTCAAATAGGCCACACATTGAAGACCAGTTACACCCAAATGCCAAATTTGATTTGAATCTGTGAAGCCATCTTTAAGCTATTTCCCACAAATCACAAAAGTTAAATTCAATATAAATGTGTTCTTAGTGGAAGTTTCAGGTCATCTTAAAATAGGGCACATATCCATGACTGGCAACATCCACATGCCAACTTTGAAATTCATCCTACAAGCAATTTTTATAATATTTTCCAGAAACAAAGTGTGTTGACAATGCTGGTCCTACATGTTATACATCACAGCTGAGTGACATCAAACTGTAACAACCTTAAACTCACTAGTTTCTAAAATATCAGCAATTTGTAACCTTACAAAAGAGACAGTTTTTCTTTTTACCTAAATATATGTACATGATGAATATCGATGAAAAAATCTCAAGTACACATCAAATATCTTCCAAACACCAAAACAATTGTCCCAACCTAAAGTCAATGTTAGTTTAAGGTAAAGAGTTTAAGGTAATATTTTCCTGAAGATTTTGTTCAAGGTTTGTTACATCCACAACTGAAATACGCCTGGAATTGCACGGTCTTTAAAATATTGCTCACAAATTGCCAAACTTAAAGTGAATATAATTTTGCTATTACTGGGAGTTTAAGGTCACCTTATTATATGACACTTATCTATGGCCAGTTACATATACATGCAAAATTTGAATGAAATTTATAAAGTTATTTTCAGTATACTCTATGGGAAAAAATGTAAACTCAACATAACTTTTTAATATGTGGGAGTTTAAGGTCACCTTAAAATAGGGCACACCTTGAGGATCAGTTACATGCACATGTCAAATTTAAATTTAATCTATCATGCCATTTTTTTGAGATACTGTCTGGAAAGGAAGTGTGACGACACTGACCATATTTGCAACCTTAAACTCATAAGTTTATAAAATATCAGCAATTTACTATAACCTTACAAAACAGACTTTTTTGGTGTAAACAGATGTACATGATGAATATCAATGTAAGAAGTCCTAATTAGGATATAAAATATCTTCCAAACACCAAAACAATTGTCCCAACTTTAAACTCAAAGTTTGTTTGCAGCTGTGAGTGAGTTTAAAGTCATCTTATCCTGAAGGTTATGTTCAAGGTTTGTTACATCACACTGAAACATGCCTAGAATTGCACAATATTTGAGATACTGTCCGGAAACGAAAAAACTTTAACTCAATAAAGTATCTTACTACTGGGAGTTTAAGGTCACTTTAACAATAGGGCACACCCTGAGGACCAGTTACATCCCCATGCCAAATTTGAATTAAATCTAACAAGACATTTTTGAGATACTGTCTGCAATACAAAGTGTGACGACGACAGACGATGCTGATGCAACAAAATGAGGCGACAAAACAATCCCTGTATGTCACTCAGCATAAATGCTGGTGATACAAAAAGTTCAGAACACCTGGCACTGGATTTTTTGTGGAAAAAATTGGTGGATATTCCATCAAAGCTCAATTAATACAGGTATCAAAGCCATACAGCTAATGCTTTGAAAACCTTCAAACTTTCACTAATTCAGGTTAATGGGTGAAGGAAAGTCATTCTTCAGCATGGAGAACCATCACCCTGTGATGGTTGTCGAATTAATCTCAATGAAAAGTCCAAATGTGATCATCTGAAAAGCCACCTACCCCAAAATACTTTTCTACACATGATCCAAAACAGGAAAGAAAAAATACCAAATGAGCTTGTTTATCAGGAAAACAAAGTCAAAGTAATAATGATATATTATAGACAATTGGATATACATTACATTAGTAATGAAACCAGATGTAATTTGTTATTAAAATGAAAATATCCAAAGAAAATAAAAGCTTCTTTCTTTGCAATAAAAACACGTCTGTACATATCGATGCCAACGAGAAAGGAGGAAGATCATGCGGTATTTCACGACAGGGATTACCCCCCCTCTGAGGCACCGGCCAGTACTAGATGTCTATTTTTTCTTGGACGTTAGCCGGGGCCTGCGGCCATCCGAGATCAGTTTTCAGTTCCACATGGTAAGCTATTGTAGGTCAATAAAATAGCATCAGAGATGTCCGTACCCCACTGCCTGGGGAAATAGTTTTCTTCAACACCATGAGATATAGAAGTAGTGAAACAGTACAGAGATCGGGATACTTTCAGAGCAGTGTCAGTTATTAAAATTTCCAAATTATGTTTACGTAGAGAAAATAACATCTAAGAGAAAGAACATGTATGTAAAGATAAAGTATTAAAACAGGACAAACTCAAGGTCACTGCGGCAAGGTCAAATCAAGGTCGCACCATGATGTTTCACACCTACACACCTAACCAATGTCCCTACCAAGTATCAACTTCATACACCTTATGGTTTCTGAGATATAGCCTGGACAAGATTTTATAGGTCAAGGTCACTACGGCAAGGTCAAAGGTCAAATCAAGGTCAGACCATGACGTTGCACACCTACACCCCCTAACCAATGTCCCTACCAAGTATCAACTTCCTACACCTTACGGTTTCCGAGATACAGCCCGGACAAACTTTTTCCCACTGCCTATGTTAGGGTCACAAGAGCAACCTTAAAACCAAACAAGCAATCAGTGCCTGTGAAGGGGTTCTGTATCTGCTGACTGTGTTTTGAGTTGCAAAGTAGAAGTGAAAGCATAAAAGGACACAAAAGTTGCTCAGTTATGCAATGAGCTACGGGTCTGCAAATCTAACTATCTTATAGCCGCCCAAAAGTAGGTGCATAACATATTTAAAGAAAAATCTGTAAATTAAATAGTTTCGATGTGATTTACTCAACAGTGACAACCTGAAAATACCTATTGCTCAGCTATGCAATGAGCTACAGATCTGTAGATTCACTATGCTAAGGCTGACCCTAAAGTAGATGAATAACAAATTTTAAAAAAAACCTCTAAATGTAATAGTTTTCAAGGTACAACCGATTTACTCAACAGCGAGAACCTGAAAGTAGCTATTGCTCAGCTATGCAATGAGCTACGGGTCTGCAATTTTACTCTATGTTATAGGTCATCCAAATGTAGGTGAATAACATATTTAAAAACACTTCTCTAACAGCAATAGTTTTCAACTTCCAAGCGATTTACGCAACAGTGAAAACCTGAAAGTAACTATTGCTGAGCTATGCAATGAGCTACAGGTCTGCAATTTTACTATGTTATAGCTCACCCAAAAGTACGTGAATAAGATATTTATAAAAATTCTCTAAATGCAATCGTTTTCAATTTACAAGGGATTTTTTTTAGATTATGGAATCTACTGAAAAGTCAGGAAGTAGGTATTACTCACCTATTTGAAAAGGTTCCCAAGTTACTCAACATGTTGTAGCTATGGATAACGTAGCTGAATAACATACTTTAGCAAAATGCTCTAAATGTAATACCTTGTAAGTTATAAGTTATTTAGTACATGATTTTATGAATTTTAATGTATTAAAAATTATTTAAAATGCATTAAAAATATTTAAGCTCCAGGCGTGATACCCACGAAAGGGAATCTACTTGCAGCCTAGTACATATAGCCAAGTTAAGAGATAAATCCTTTCCATAGTCAATGAGAAAAACTGTAATAAAGTGTTGAAATTTTCACCCTTTGGGTGCAGTTACCTCTCTTCTAACAGCTATGGGGAACAGGTGAACAGACCGATCTGTATGCCTTGAACAAGTTACCATCCAGGTATGTTTTAAATGTAACAGCAAGCCTTTGGGCCGTGTACTTTTGGAGAAGTTGTTCACGAGTATGTGAATGTGTACCGGACAATGCAGAGGGATACCATGTCAGCTGACCAACAAGTCAGCTGACATAGAAACCAAGAAACCATAATTTTTTTGCATTACTGATCATCATAACTGCTCAAATGGGCTACTTAAAAACCAATAATAAGATTTCATTAACTCAATCATGGGTAAAACCTGTGTATGTACACTGCATGACTGAAGTACTGGAAATTGAAGAATGTGACTTCATCAGTAGACTTACAAATGCACTTGTTTTTTTTTTTTATTGTAACTTATAATTGACTTCATTTTGCTTTGTAACATAATTTTCACCACATTGGTTAAGCCCCATCACGATTGGCATTTTTTGATGGAGTGAAGCAGTGCAGGATAAAATAGACCAAGGACGCATCTGTGGTCAGATGCAAGATGTATCCACCGGAAAAGGACAACTACCATGGTTTTGAAGATAAACGGCATTTTTCAATAATAAGCGAGTTGTAAGCACTTTTAAGTTTGGCTTCACTAGCTCTCAGCATGTCAACTGCTTCATTTAGATTGACTACCTTCTCTCTAAACATCCGTGCTCTTGTAGCCTTGTCTTTTGTCCCCAGAACCATTCAGTCTCTCAACAAACTGTCAGTCATTGCTTCAAAGTTGCAAGACTTTGAAAGTTGTCTCAGTCTGTAAACCCAGTGATCCACATTTCCATTGGGTCCTTTATCACGAGTAGAACATGTACTGTTTGTAAATCTCATTTTGGGTTGGTTTGAAATAACTTTCTAGTGCCTTTATGTACTTTGCTGGATCATTGCAGTCTTCATCTGTTATCTCAAGATTTTATAAGATTCTAAAACAATCTCTACCCATAACAGATCTTAAAGTTGCAACCCTTACATTCTTTGATTTCTCCCTTAGTCCAGTGGCAACTTCGTAATCTTCCCATTCATCCTTGAAAAATGTCCAATTTCTGAGTAAGTCACTTTTCACCTCCATTGGAGTTGGAACAGGGATATTAAAAAAGCCTTTCTGAATATTTCGATTGTGTTGTGTATTATAACCTGTTGTCAGTGAAAAACCTCATTTGAAACTTCAAGTGAAGCCTCATTTTGAAAAACTTTCAAAATGAGGCTGAAAATATTCCCAGGCAAAATTTTATGGGTATGAATATATCCTGCAAATTTGAGAAGTCTACATTGCAGCTGTGTACTCTTATGTCATCCATAGTATCCACCGGATATGTGTTGGGTGTATAAAAAAAATTATCTGAAAGCTATGTCATCTGTAGATAATGTCAGTAAGACAGTAATACATGATATTATTTGTAAAATGTACTGTGGCATATTACAGGAAATAAAATGAATATGATGCAATATAAATCATCATAGGGACTTGTGAAATATTATTTGTATTCATCTTGGGCACATCGATCACCAATATGACATCAGACAATACAACAAACTGATATTAAAAAGGTGATTAAATTGCAAATTTAATAAGTAAATTAAATTTTTATAAGTTAATACCCTATCCAATGGACCATAGCTTATCCGGTTGGCGCAGACTGGCCCGCCAAACGTCAGAAAAAGACGTCCTGTGTCTCCACTGGCAGGCCGGCCCGTAGTACTAGTGCACTCGCCAGGTGGCGTGTCCTACTTCCTTCCTGTCTAGACAGAGTGACGTCATGGCATCTTTTTCGTTGTCTAAACCAATTAGACCCCTAGTAACATGATAGCGGGGTCGGTGGGAGGGTCTTGTGTGTCCACTGGATAGGGTATTAACTTATAAAAATTTAATTTACTTATTAAATTTGCAATTTTATTGCGTTAATACATCCTATCCAATGGACAATAGCTGAATAACTACCGCTTGGTCGGCGGGTAAGTTACTAGGGACTTATGTGAACTCTTAAACAGAACTAACAAAATTCTCCCCAAGCCTGGGTCGACCCTGAGGTCCGGAAACCCTTAAGGCCATAGTCGGTCAACAGAGACCAGTTAAATGGTCCAAACCGACTTACCCCCCCCCCCCTTTTTTTTTACAGACCTGCTCTGAGGTAGGGGAAGAGAGGGATGAGTTCAGTCCCATAGAAATAAACCTCCCGAAGGAAGCACGTCAGTTTTTTTTGTTTTTGTTTTTTTGTATGTTTCTTAAATATATATACAGTATATACAAATGTACACTATTTACATTTGTACAGATCTCCTTTAAGTTCTGGGTTTTTGGTGGATCTGCTGAGCAGCCACTACCAGGCCCAGATGGTAGAGCTCCGAATCAGCCCAGGCCACATCCTTCAGATAAAACTGAGTGAAGGTATTGTGTGATTTCCAGTGGCAGACTGATAATATTTGTTCGTAGGAGACTCCCGATTGGAAGGCCTTAGAAGCAGCAAAGGCCCTGACATCATGGGCTTTGACCTGATGTAAAGTGTGGGCCTTTTTGTCAGAGAGCTCATGACATAGGATCACAGTTTGTTTGATCCACGAGGAGATAGTGGCAGGTGAGATGTCCTTGTCAAACCCTTTCTTGAAGGAGACAAAGACCAGTTCCTTGTTCTGCCTGAGATCTGAAGTCCTGTCCAAATAGTAGCGCAACGCTCTGACCGGACAGAGGAACCTATCAGATTTGAGGGATCTATCCAGAGTTGGGGCCAGGGCTGGTATAACCACTGGTGCCACACTCTCTGAACCCTCCTTGGCCAGCTGATTCTTTGAAAGAAAGCTGGGAGATGGATACAGGGAAACCTTGGACCAGTCAGATTGGTGTCTGATATTTCTATTCTGCCGGGCATGAATCTAACTTCTGCGCTTGCCCGACCCCAGGGCCAAAAGGAAAACTGTTTTGAAGGTCAAATGCTTCAAAGAGGCCTCCTTAATGGGCTCAAAGGGAGCCTTCGTCAACTGGTGTAACACCAGGGAAAGGTTCCATGAGGGGATTCCCCTCCGACCTTTGGGCCTGTCTCTGTGGAAACTATCCAAGAGACGAGTGAGATTTTCGTCTTTGCTGATATTAGTGGACGAATTCCCCAACTTATCAGCAATGGCAGATCTGTAACCATCGATGGTACTGGGCTGTAACTTCCTGTCCTCGAAGAGGTACATAAGGAAGTCAGCTACTGACTTTATAGGGGGCGACCTGAAGTCCACCTTATGAGTGAGGCACCACTTTGTAAAAATGGTCCACTTCGTTCATAGACTGATCTGGTGGATCTCCTCTGAGGAGCTTCAATTCTTGCCGCCACTGCCTCAGAGAAGCCTTGCTTCTTGATTGCTGAGGCTCTAGGAGCCATGCATGGAGATTTAGGTTTATCAGATTTCTGTGAGGGATCTGATTGAAGGGCTGTGTTAACAGGTCGGGCAGATTGGGCAGGCTCAGTGGGAATCTGGCTGGACATGGCCACCAGGTCTCCAAACCAAGGCATGTTGGGCCACCCCGGGGCAATCAGAATGATTCTTGTGCATGGGGTGTCCTGCAACTTCTCCACCACTTTGCCCAAGATGGCTGTTAGTGGGAAGGCATATGCGTCCAGATCTTCCCATGGCAGGCTGAGTGCATCCACTGTCGTGGCTTGGGGATCTGGTACTGGGGACACAAATAGAGGCAGCTTGTTGTTGAACCTCGTAGCAAATAAGTCTATTTGTGGTCGATGCCATTCGCTGCAAATTGCCTGGAAAACTTCTGGCAGAAGGGACCACTCTGTTTGAATGGTCTGGCCTATCCTGGATAGCTTGTCTGCTATCACATTCTGACGACCTGGGATGTGTCGGGCTTTGAGTGTCACTTGGTTCCTGGTACACCAGCTTAAGATTCTCCACAATAGGGCGCACAGGGGGCCCGACCTCATGCCCCCTTCCTTGTTTATGTACGAAATCACTGTCGTGTTGTCAGTTGCCACAAGAACTATCTTGTCGGTACAGAGGTCTTGAAATTGTTTCAAGGCTAGAAAAACTGCCTTCAGTTCTAGGTAGTTTATGTGCAGCTTGCTTTCTGGCAGTGACCAGACCCCTCTGGCGGTGTGCTCGTCTAAGTGAGTGCCCCACCCTTCTTTTGATGCGTTGGTAAAGATTTGGTGAGCATATTTTATTGGGTGTAATGGTTGTCCTGTGAGAACATTTGCTTCTTCTAGCCACAATCGTAAGTGAGGGTGCAACGGCCTGGAAATTGGGATGACTTTTTCCAGGGACTCTGGTACGGGCCAGTTGTTTTTGAGATGCCACTGTATGGGCCTCATATGAAGTCGGCCTAAGTGAACTTGCTTCTCTGTCGCTGTTAGCAAACCTATCAGGGACATGAATTGCCGGACCGGGCAGGTCGGTGATGACAATATTCTTAGCATCTTGTCCTTAAGGTTCTGCCACTGGTCCGGTGTCGGTCGGACCCGACCGGCCTTGAGGTCGAACTGGTAGCCTACAAAATCGAAGATCTGCTTGGGTTCCAGTTCCGACTTTTCCAAATTCACCAGCCAACCAAGGTTTCGGCATATTTTTACAAGATCCTGAGTGTGCTGGAGACAAGCCTGGTGGGATTTGTCCCTCACCAGCCAGTTGTCTAGGTACTGGTGGATCCTTATACCCCACCGTATGGCCATCAATTTCACCTCCTTGGCCACTACAGTGAACTCCCAAGGGTGCTGTGGACAGACCAAAGGGCAGAGCCTTGAACTGGTATGTCCGACCCTGTACATGAAATCTCAGATATTTTCTGGACCGTTCCTGTATTGGTATATGGAAGTAGGCATCCTTGATATCTATGGAAGTGACCCACTCCCCTTGCTGGAGGGATGTCCTGATGGTTTCTGGTGTCTCCATTTTGAATTTCTCCGTCTTGAGGAAAAGATTCAGCTTGCTCAGATCTAGAATAGGTCTCCACCGGTTGTTTGGTTTTGGGACTAGAAATAGTCGGTTGAAAAACCGCAGAGAAGTTTGGTTGTGGACCAGCTCTACGGCGTTTTTGTCTATAAGCCTCCAACAGGTAGCTATTCCTGTGAGGATTGACATAACAGCTTACGACTGTGGGAGACCTTGCGAGATTGGGCCAGATCCGAAAGGGGAGGGTGTAACCCTCTTTCAAAATCTGAACTACTTTCGGACCGGCACCCAGGTCCACCCAAGATTGCCAAAAGTTTTGAAGTCTGGCCCCTACAGGCAGATTTAAGGCAACATTTTTGACATTTGTTACAGGTTGAACACAAGACAATTGAATGACACAAGAAACACCTTTCACATATTTTAATATTGACTTGTTTAAATGACAATCTGACACGCCGGGACTTATTCCTTTCCTTTGCGGAAACCCGGGTGCAGAAGGAACAAATTCGACAACAAGAGAGTTTACATTTGAAATTTGCAAATTGTTCATTGTCTGTCCTGTGAGGTTGCTCCCAGTCAGCAGCCGACTTGGGAACCTGTTTAAACAATAACTGTCATTTGTAAGGCTGCTGACCCTTGGCTGGGCGGGAGGAGAAGTTTGAGGTCTTGCCCCTGCCTCGTCTGAACTGTCTTCTGTTAATTTTCTTCCATGTGGGCCTTTCCTGTTTTCCCTCTGACCGACCCTCCTGCTTTTTGTCGCTCCTTTCATAAGGATGATACCGACTCTTGGTGCGTGAAGTGGTAGCTGTAGGATGGCTTTTGGTGTCATACAGGGCAATCTCTTCTTCGGCCCGTTTAACAATTTCCTCCGGGAACAAGGTAGCAATGTGAAGAGGGCCTGTCCTGAGGGCCACAAAGGTGTCCGGCTTAACCCCATTCTTCAAATGGCTGAGATATGAATCCCGACGGGTCATGGTAAGGTTCCCCATCGTGATAAAAACGAAATCTGTCAAATGTTCCATTGCTTTCGCTGCCGCTTGAGTAATACTCGAGTTGAACTCCATGAGGAACTGCAGTTCTTCAGCAGCTTCAGCCATCTTGTTGGAACCATTACCTTTGTTCTCTCCCCGGATAACCTTGATCTGTGTCTGCATATCACTTTGTACCTTAAACCAACATCTGTTAAAGCTTGCTGTCTGATTGCAGACTACAGAGGCTTCCCTGGCTGTCCTCTCCCATCTTCTAAGGGTATCTTGCGATATCATACGTGAGGCTGGTGGGGTAGACGCCAAAGCCACTCTCCTAGCTATTCTCCCGAAGCTATTGTTTAGCTTAGAAGGGCCTGTATTCCAAGTGGAGACAGTCACCGGATCCAATTGTTGATCAGAGTAAAGTCCGTACCATTTTGTCTGTGGTTTGGGAGGTCTCAGAAAATGGTCTACAGGAAGGCTACCGGCTTCAGTAGTTCTGGAGGGGTAACCCTAAGTCATAGTGATATTAAGTTTATTCAACTTCCTACAAAGCCATTCCTCTGTAGGCATTTGGACTGAAATCTTGCTGGGAGCTGGAGTCTTCAGACCCGCGAAGGGGTTGTCGTCGGAGGGGTTTGAACTGTCCACATCAGGGATATGCGACCATCCCATAAAAGAGCGTATGCCTCTCATAGTTTCCCTGTATGTTTGCTCTTCTGAAGTCGGCAGTTCTTGTTCAGGAAACTCTTGTTTGTCCAACAGCTCCCCCTCGTCTACGAAAAGATCCACTGGAGGCGTGTCTGAGAACTGACTCTCAGCATCCGACTCAGGGCTAGAAATACTGTCCGGTCCGCTTTTCTGAGGAGTCGGTGAAACAGAGCCAGTGATGCTAAAGGGTCTGGGTCGGTCGGAAGGAGGTTGGTCGGTGCTCTCAGCAGAAACAGTGGAAGGTCGGTGATAGGCTTGCCGGTCGACTTTTGCTTCTGAGAAGCGGTGTCTGGACCAGTGCGCCCCTGTGTAGCAGACTTGAGTCTGTGTTTCAGCTTACTGGCCGACTGTTGCTGTAAAGCAATAATGTCTGGGCCAGTGTGCTCAGATGATGAAGATCCATGCAAGGGAGTGTCCCTTGTTAGCTTACCAGCCGACGGCTGCAAGGCAGCACTAGAGTCTGGGCCAGTGCGCTGAGAAGTATCCACAGGTCTATTTGCTGGTTGAAAAGAGGATTCCGAGTCACAAGCTACATTAGCTGGAGGTGAGTGAACTGGTGTAACTCTAACATCAGCGGAAAAGGTCGGTTCCATAGATTTAGCTAAGAGTAAGGCTTCTAACCTATTGAAGCGCTCCGACCACTTATCATCCAAGGCTGAAAACTTGTCATCTACAGAAGAAGAGGTAGCCGTAGTGGATTTCTTTTTTTTTTTTTTTATATTTTTATTTTCTTTTTCATAACAGGTGCAAAAAAACATTTACATATAAAAAATTAAACACATACTTGTCACTTTTAGGCAAAGAAAAAAAAATACACAAAACAAATGAAGCATAAAGAATTATCCCTGATAGGGATCAAGAGTAACTTTTCACACACCACAATTTATTATAGTAATTAAAGCAATACCCTATACATCTTCATTTTGATCAATTTTTTTGTAATTCTAATGCACACTCCTAAATACAGATGCCCATCTATCCCAAACGTGAGAAAACTCTGTTTCTTTTTCATTTAATTTGGCACAATATTCCTCGTCTCTTAACAGGCTATTCAATCTATGTTTTAGTGACTTTAGAATTAGTCTCTTGCCGTCTCTAGATGTATCAAATATATACTTCTTAGTAACGAGAATCAAGCTATTGATTGGAATATGATTCTGGTCTTTATTAATATATCCAAAAATGATTGTAAAACAAGAAAATTTTATTTCTAAACTTATCCTCTCTTTCAATAGTTTTTCAATGTCATTCCATAGTTCGCTTGAATTTGGACATTCATAAAAAATATGCAGTAGGGATTCTGGCTGTTGACAGAAATGACAGTTGGGACTATTTCTTATGCCTAGTTTATGCAGATAACTGTTGGTTCCTAAGATCCTATAAATCAATTTTAGCTGAAACCATATTAGATTGTTATTAGTCACTGTTTTAAAACATATGCAAAAGAACATTCTCCAGGTGTCGTGGTCAGTGCAAATTTCAAACTCTTGGTTCCATCTGGATTTCATTTTGTGATCATTTTGAAAATTGGTATGAAAAATTCTATAAATTGTTCCAACCCCTTTTTTGCTTTTTAAAATATACTTAAGATTGACAGGAACAAATGGCCTCTCCAATATAATATTTTCCAATGCATACCCAAATTTTGTCAAAAGTATATTTATTTTACATTTCACTGAAAGGTAATTAAGATAGTTAAAGCGGGCAGAAAACTTTTGACAAAGTTCTTCGTAACTGATCACCTTGTTATAAGATACAACATCTGCAACTGTTATAACTCCTTTCTGGTACCAGTCAGGAAGATATAATGGTTGGTCTGAGATGAATGGGTTATACCATAATGGAATTGTCAATAAGTCAATACTGTTGTAAATTCTTGTGGCAATCCACCCCTCAAAGACATCTTGCCAAAAGGGGTTAAAAGTTCTTATCATTTCTGACAAATATTGTGGTCCAAAGTGAGAGATTTTGGTTAAACAAATTGAAGTTTCAGCTTGTAGAAGCTCAATCCAAGGGGCATTGTTGTATCTAAACAGTCTCCTTATCCAAGTAATTTTCAACGATTTCATAAATACTTCGATATCTATCATTTTTAAACCCCCTGCCAAATATGCCAGTCTCATCACATACCGATTAATCTTATCTGGTTTGTTTGACCATATAAATCTGTAAAATATGCTGTTAATCTTTTGAAGTATAGAGGGTTTAGGATTAGGGAGTGATAAAAACAAATGGTTTAACTTAGATAACAAGAAAGTCTTTACAATAGTGATTTTACCAATAGGAGTTAAATACCTTTTGTTCCAGTTATTAATAATCTTACAAATTTCTGTTATTTGTTTTGAAAAATTGATTTCAGTGCACTCTGTCAGATAAACTGAAAGTGACAATCCCAACATATTGAAACAAATAGTATCCCACTGGAGATTCAGCCTTAACAGTTTTTCTTTACAGTACTTTTTCTTTCCTATCCATACCACTTGAGTTTTTTCAGTGTTCACCCGTAGACCTGATAATGATCCAAAAACTTCTAAAACATTTAAAGCAGCCTGCAAGGACTGAGATGTTCCATCTAATATTAATGTTGTGTCATCAGCGAACTGACTGAGCTTGATTTCTGTACTTCCGCAGAAAATACCCTTTATTTTTTTATTATTTAATATAAGTATTGTCAAGACTTGGGCAGCAATAATGAACAAATATGGGGAAATAGGGTCACCCTGATGACAGCCACGTTCGATATTAATAAACTTTGATAAAAATCCACACTGAATAATGGTAGCTTTGATGTCTGTATTAAATAATTTTATCCAATTGATAAATGATTTTCCAAATCCAAAAAATTCTTAAGTTTTATAAATAAAAGTCCATGAAATAGAATCAAATGCCTTTTCGAAATCAATAAGGGCCAACATTCCAGGAAGGTTATGCTTTTCAGTATAATTCATAATGTCAAATACCAGTAGAGTGCACTCACCAATATACCTTCCTGGAACAAATCCATTTTGGGTTTTATTAATAAGATTGTCAAGATATGGCTTAAGTCTATTTGCTATTGCAGCAGATGCTAGTTTATAAAGCACTGACAGCATTGAGTAGTGGATTTCTTAAACTTGGTAGGAGGTTTGTCCTTCTTGGGCTTTTTCTCAGGAGGAACAGGTGATTTAGAAGAAGCAGTTTCGCCCACAACCCCAATGACAGAGACGCTGGAAGGGTCGACAAGTTCATCTGTGGGTTGGGTACTATTCATACGCTTTGCTTCCCGTTTCTCCTTCTTTATCTTATAAGACGGTGTAGAGATTTGTGCCCGCTGCTCAGGGGTAAATGCGTTGCAAAATGAACAATCAGAAGGGTTTTTGTTAGCGATACAAGGTTCCTCACCTTTCCCCTTTTCCCTACAACGAGCACAGAAGGCGTGACCATCAAAGGAAGCCATGGCGTGGCCACAGCTCCCCCTTTTCTGCCCAGGAGACATAGTAGGCTATAAGCACTGATGAATCCAATAAAATAATGTACAATGAAGTTCTTCCAAATATAAGACTAAAATTCACAAAAATCTGGCAGAGGTAAAAAACCAGTGTGCACTAGTTCGCGCCAAACGAAAAAGATGCCATGACGTCACTCTGTCTAGACAGGAGGGAAGTACGACACGCCACCTGGCGAGTGCACTAGTACTACAGGCCGGCCTGCTGGTGGAGACACAGGACGTCTTTTTCTGACGTTTGGCGGGCCGGTCTGCGCCGACCGGATAAGCTATGGTCCATTGGATAGGATGTATTAATGCAATAAAAATGGTGATTTCAACTGAAACAATCTGTGCACCTGAACAAGGCTACATGGTTTTTTCATCCTTGAAGTATACAACAGTGTTTTTTTCTCCAAATTCTCATTTAGTAAGTGTGGTGAAGAAAAGGTCCATGTAAAAATGAATAATTTGGACAAATATTTAAATATATGCAGTACAGCAGACATTTACAAGCATAACAACTTACTGTCCTAAAATATATCATTAGAACATTATTCAGTGGTAATTCACTTCAAAAATTTGGTAAACTGAGTAAAGTTTCTGTTTGTTGGATTAATGAAGGGGGCAGGTTGGGGGGCCTGGGAAAAGAAATCTATGTAACTTCAGTCAAAAGCAAGCGGTTGCAAACCAAAATTTTCATGTGATTGTAAGATGTGTTAGAATAACATATGTATTTTGTCTTTTGTCATTTACACAGAAGCTATGACTTGTTAGATCTGAATTTATGACATAACTTATCTGTAGGTAAATACTTATAATAGGAGTATTCATTTCAGGAAAGCCAAAAGATTTCCTAATAGGTTGATTTCACACCCCAAACCTCTAGGACCAATAAAAAGTGAGTTATAAGCACTTTTAAGTGTGCCTATCCTCGCTTGACCATGAAGGAGGGGCCCAAGGTCAAATCCGACCACATTAAAAGATTCTCACCCCAGGATTTTCTATACGTTAGTTTACCATCCCAAACATATAGGACCAATAATAAGCAAGTTATAAGCACTTTTAAGTTTGCCTATCCTCGTTTGACCTTGAATGAGAGGCTCAATGTCAAATCTGACTACACCAAAAGATTGCCAGCCCACGATTTCCTGTAAGTTGGTTTACCATCCCAAACCTCTATGACCAATAAACAGCAAGTTATAAGGACTTTTAAGTTCGCCTATCCTCGTTTGACCTTGAAGGAGGGGCCCAAGGTCAAATACAACCACACCAAAAGATTCCCAGCCCTTGATTTCCCATAGGTTGGTTTACCATCCCAAACCTCTAGGACCAATAATAAGTGAGTTATAAGCACTTTTAAGTTCGCCTATCCTCGTTTGACCCTGAAGGAGGGGCCCAAGGTCAAATCCGACCACACCAGAAGACTCCCAGCCCATGATTTCCTATAGGTTGGTTTATCATTCCAAACTTCTAGGACCAATAATAAGTGAGTTATAAGCACTTTTAAGTTTGGCTATCCTCATTTGACCTTGAAGGAGGGGCCCAAGATCAAATCTGACCACACCAGAAGATTCCCAGTCCATGATTTCCTACATGTTGGTTTACCATCCCAAACCTCTAGGACCAATAATAAGCGAGTTATAAGCACTTTTAAGTTTGGCTATGCTGGTTTGATCTTGAAGGAGAGGCCCAAGGTCAAATCCGACCACACCAGAAGATTCCCAGTCCATGATTTCCTACATGTTGGTTTACCAATCTGACACGCCGGGACTTATTCCTTTCCTTTGCGGAAACCCGGGTGCAGAAGGAACAAATTCGACAACAAGAGAGTTTACATTTGAAATTTGCAAATTGTTCATTGTCTGTCCTGTGAGGTTGCTCCCAGTCAGCAGCCGACTTGGGAACCTGTTTAAACAATAACTGTCATTTGTAAGGCTGCTGACCCTTGGCTGGGCGGGAGGAGAAGTTTGAGGTCTTGCCCCTGCCTCGTTTGAACTGTCTTCTGTTAATGTTCTTCCATGTGGGCCTTTCCTGTTTTCCCTCTGACCGACCCTCCTGCTTTTTGTCGCTCCTTTCATAAGGATGATACCGACTCTTGGTGCGTGAAGTGGTAGCTGTAGGATGGCTTTTGGTGTCATACAGGGCAATCTCTTCTTCGGCCCGTTTAACAATTTCCTCCGGGAACAAGGTAGCAATGTGAAGAGGGCCTGTCCTGAGGGCCACAAAGGTGTCCGGCTTAACCCCATTCTTCAAATGGCTGAGATATGAATCCCGACGGGTCATGGTAAGGTTCCCCATCGTGATAAAAACGAAATCTGTCAAATGTTCCATTGCTTTCGCTGCCGCTTGAGTAATACTCGAGTTGAACTCCATGAGGAACTGCAGTTCTTCAGCAGCTTCAGCCATCTTGTTGGAACCATTACCTTTGTTCTCTCCCCGGATAACCTTGATCTGTGTCTGCATATCACTTTGTACCTTAAACCAACATCTGTTAAAGCTTGCTGTCTGATTGCAGACTACAGAGGCTTCCCTGGCTGTCCTCTCCCATCTTCTAAGGGTATCTTGCGATATCATACGTGAGGCTGGTGGGGTAGACGCCAAAGCCACTCTCCTAGCTATTCTCTCAAAGCTATTGTTTAGCTTAGAAGGGCCTGTATTCCAAGTGGAGACAGTCGCCGGATCCAATTGTTGATCAGAGTAAAGTCCGTACCATTTTGTCTGTGGTTTGGGAGGTCTCAGAAAATGGTCTACAGGAAGGCTACCGGCTTCGGTAGTTCTGGAGGGGTAACCCTAAGTCATAGTGATATTAAGTTTATTCAACTTCCTACAAAGCCATTCCTCTGTAGGCATTTGGACTGAAATCTTGCTGGGAGCTGGAGTCTTCAGACCCGCGAAGGGGTTGTCGTCGGAGGGGTTTGAACTGTCCACATCAGGGATATGCGACCATCCCATAAAAGAGCGTATGCCTCTCATAGTTTCCCTGTATGTTTGCTCTTCTGAAGTCGGCAGTTCTTGTTCAGGAAACTCTTGTTTGTCCAACAGCTCCCCCTCGTCTATGAAAAGATCCACTGGAGGCGTGTCTGAGAACTGACTCTCAGCATCCGACTCAGGGCTAGAAATACTGTCCTGTCCGCTTTTCTGAGGAGTCGGTGAAACAGAGCCAGTGATGCTAAAGGGTCTGGGTCGGTCGGAAGGAGGTTGGTCGGTGCTCTCAGCAGAAACAGTGGAAGGTCGGTGATAGGCTTGCCGGTCGACTTTTGCTTCTGAGAAGCGGTGTCTGGACCAGTGCGCCCCTGTGTAGCAGACTTGAGTCTGTGTTTCAGCTTACCGGCCGACTGTTGCTGTAAAGCAATAATGTCTGGGCCAGTGCGCTCAGATGATGAAGATCCATGCAAGGGAGTGTCCCTTGTTAGCTTACCAGCCGACGGCTGCAAGGCAGCACTAGAGTCTGGGCCAGTGCGCTGAGAAGTATCCACAGGTCTATTTGCTGGTTGAAAAGAGGATTCCGAGTCACAAGCTACATTAGCTGGAGGTGAGTGAACTGGTGTAACCCTAACATCAGCGGAAAAGGGCGGTTCCATAGATTTAGCTAAGAGTAAGGCTTCTAACCTATTGAAGCGCTCCGACCACTTATCATCCAAGGCTGAAAACTTGTCATGGATTTCTTTTTTTTTTTTTATATTTTTATTTTCTTTTTCATAACAGGTGCAAAAAAAAACATTTACATATAAAAAATTAAACACATACTTGTCACTTTTAGGCAAAGAAAAAAAAATACACAAAACAAATGAAGCATAAAGAATTATCCCTGATAGGGATCAAGAGTAACTTTTCACACACTACAATTTATTATAGTAATTAAAGCAATACCCTATACATCTTCATTTTGATCAATTTTTTTGTTATTCTAATGCACACTCCTAAATACAGATGCCCATCTATCCCAAACGTGAGAAAACTCTGTTTCTTTTTCATTTAATTTGGCACAATATTCCTCGTCTCTTAACAGGCTATTCAATCTATGTTTTAGTGACTTTAGAATTAGTCTCTTGCCGTCTCTAGATGTATCAAATATATACTTCTTAGTAACGAGAATCAAGCTATTGATTGGAATATGATTCTGGTCTTTATTAATATATCCAAAAATGATTGTAAAACAAGAAAATTTTATTTCTAAACTTATCCTCTCTTTCAATAGTTTTTCAATGTCATTCCATAGTTCGCTTGAATTTGGACATTCATAAAAAATATGCAGTAGGGATTCTGGCTGTTGACAGAAATGACAGTTGGGACTATTTCTTATGCCTAGTTTATGCAGATAACTGTTGGTTCCTAAGATCCTATAAATCAATTTTAGCTGAAACCATATTAGATTGTTATTAGTCACTGTTTTAAAACATATGCAAAAGAACATTCTCCAGGTGTCGTGGTCAGTGCAAATTTCAAACTCTTGGTTCCATCTGGATTTCATTTTGTGATCATTTTGAAAATTGGTATGAAAAATTCTATAAATTGTTCCAACCCCTTTTTTGCTTTTTAAAATATACTTAAGATTGACAGGAACAAATGGCCTCTCCAATATAATATTTTCCAATGCATACCCAAATTTTGTCAAAAGTATATTTATTTTACATTTCACTGAAAGGTAATTAAGATAGTTAAAGCGGGCAGAAAACTTTTGACAAAGTTCTTCGTAACTGATCACCTTGTTAGAAGATACAACATCTGCAACTGTTATAACTCCTTTCTGGTACCAGTCAGGAAGATATAATGGTTGGTCTGAGATGAATGGGTTATACCATAATGGAATTGTCAATAAGTCAATACTGTTGTAAATTCTTGTGGCAATCCACCCCTCAAAGACATCTTGCCAAAAGGGGTTAAAAGTTCTTATCATTTCCGACAAATATTGTGGTCCAAAGTGAGAGATTTTGGTTAAACAAATTGAAGTTTCAGCTTGTAGAAGCTCAATCCAAGGGGCATTGTTGTATCTAAACAGTCTCCTTATCCAAGTAATTTTCAACGATTTCATAAATACTTCGATATCTATCATTTTTAAACCCCCTGCCAAATATGCCAGTCTCATCACATACCGATTAATCTTATCTGGTTTGTTTGACCATATAAATCTGTAAAATATGCTGTTAATCTTTTGAAGTATAGAGGGTTTAGGATTAGGGAGTGATAAAAACAAATGGTTTAACTTAGATAACAAGAAAGTCTTTACAATAGTGATTTTACCAATAGGAGTTAAATACCTTTTGTTCCAGTTATTAATAATCTTACAAATTTCTGTTATTTGTTTTGAAAAATTGATTTCAGTGCACTCTGTCAGATAAACTGAAAGTGACAATCCCAACATATTGAAACAAATAGTATCCCACTGGAGATTCAGCCTTAACAGTTTTTCTTTACAGTACTTTTTCTTTCCTATCCATACCACTTGAGTTTTTTCAGTGTTCACCCGTAGACCTGATAATGATCCAAAAACTTCTAAAACATTTAAAGCAGCCTGCAAGGACTGAGATGTTCCATCTAATATTAATGTTGTGTCATCAGCGAACTGACTGAGCTTGATTTCTGTACTTCTGCAGAAAATACCCTTTATTTTTTTATTATTTAATATAAGTATTGTCAAGACTTGGGCAGCAATAATGAACAAATATGGGGAAATAGGGTCACCCTGATGACAGCCACGTTCGATATTAATAAACTTTGATAAAAATCCACACTGAATAATGGTAGCTTTGATGTCTGTATTAAATAATTTTATCCAATTGATAAATGATTTTCCAAATCCAAAAAATTCTTAAGTTTTATAAATAAAAGTCCATGAAATAGAATCAAATGCCTTTTCGAAATCAATAAGGGCCAACATTCCAGGAAGGTTATGCTTTTCAGTATAATTCATAATGTCAAATACCAGTCGAGTGCACTCACCAATATACCTTCCTGGAACAAATCCATTTTGGGTTTTATTAATAAGATTGTCAAGATATGGCTTAAGTCTATTTGCTATTGCAGCAGATGCTAGTTTATAAAGCACGGACAGCATTGAGTAGTGGATTTCTTAAACTTGGTAGGAGGTTTGTCCTTCTTGGGCTTTTTCTCAGGAGGAACAGGTGATTTAGAAGAAGCAGTTTCGCCCACAACCCCAATGACAGAGATGCTGGAAGGGTCGACAAGTTCATCTGTGGGTTGGGTACTATTCATACGCTTTTGCTTCCCGTTTCTCCTTCTTTATCTTATAAGACGGTGTAGAGATTTGTGCCCGCTGCTCAGGGGTAAATGCATTGCAAAATGAACAATCAGAAGGGTTTTTGTTAGCGATACAAGGTTCCTCACCTTTCCCCTTTTCCCTACAACGAGCACAGAAGGCGTGACCGTCAAAGGAAGCCATGGCGTGGCCACAGCTCCCCCTTTTCTGCCCAGGAGACATAGTAGGCCGAAGGTCAAATCCGACCACATTAAAAGATTCCCACCCCAGGATTTTCTATACGTTAGTTTACCATCCCAAACATATAGGACCAATAATAAGCAAGTTATAAGCACTTTTAAGTTTGCCTATCCTCATTTGACCTTGAATGAGAGGCTCAATGTCAAATCTGACTACACCAAAAGATTGCCAGCCCACGATTTCCTGTAAGTTGGTTTACCATCCCAAACCTCTATGACCAATAAACAGCAAGTTATAAGGACTTTTAAGTTCTCCTATCCTCGTTTGACCTTGAAGGAGGGGCCCAAGGTCAAATACAACCACACCAAAAGATTCCCAGCCCTTGATTTCCCATAGGTTGGTTTACCATCCCAAACCTCTAGGACCAATAATAAGTGAGTTATAAGCACTTTTAAGTTCGCCTATCCTCGTTTGACCTTGAAGGAGGGGCCCAAGGTCAAATCCGACCACACCAGAAGATTCCCAGCCCATGATTTCCTATAGGTTGGTTTATCATTCCAAACTTCTAGGACCAATAATAAGGGAGTTATAAGCACTTTTAAGTTTGGCTATCCTCATTTGACCTTGAAGGAGGGGCCCAAGATCAAATCTGACCACACCAGAAGATTCCCAGTCCATGATTTCCTACATGTTGGTTTACCATCCCAAACCTCTAGGACCAATAATAAGCGAGTTATAAGCACTTTTAAGTTTGGCTATGCTGGTTTGATCTTGAAGGAGAGGCCCAAGGTCAAATCCGACCACACCAGAAGATTCCCAGTCCATGATTTCCTACATGTTGGTTTACCATCCCAAACCTCTAGGACCAATAATAAGCGAGTTATAAGCACTTTGGCTATGCTAGTCTGACCTTGAAGGAGAGGCCCAAGGTCAAATCCGACCACACCAGAAGACTCCCAGCCCATGATTTCCTACATATTGGTTTACCATCCCAAATCTGTAGGACCAATAATAAGCGAGTTCAAGGCTTGATCTTAGCAAATTTTTTATGAACCGATAATCAATCGCCCGTCAATCGGTCAATTATGACCTAATTGATCCCAATATCGATTGGCGCCTAGATTCTTATGTCAGGAATGTGCATACCAAATTTGGTTGACCCACACCCTGTACTTTCTGAGGAAATCTGGTGAAAAGGAAGTAAATTTTTTTTGAATTTTTGATATGTGACCTTGATAAAGGTAAAATTTATGCCTATAGAAGATAACTGCCAAATATCATTTGGATAGGCCTAATAACAAGGGAGATATTCAAGGGAGACGATAATGCAGCGGCGGCCGCTGACTGAAAACCGGGGATGAAAACAATAAGCGTCCCCTTTTCAAGGGATGCTTAATTATGAAGCTGCAAAATTTTATAAATTGAAGAACAGCTGTCAATATTCCTGTGCACGGAGAACTAGGACATCACAAACCCAGAATTTCTTTTTAACAAGGCTACCTGTATGACTGCTTTTACAATTTCATTAATTAATGTGGAGATATTTCACTGCGTTTGACATGGTTAATGAGAAACAGCGATTTCTTGCCAACCTGATGTGAGTGTTGGTAGTTGCTGCTAAGTGCCCAATGGTTTTTTCAGTACAGAACTTTGAACAACTGGTACATAATACTTTTCACCATCACTTTGTAATTTGACCTTTATAATGTATTGAAAGTCAACTGACTTGGTTTGCCGTTTAATTCTTGCTCTCATAATGTCCTCCTGAAGACCAGCATTATAGAAAGACTAAGTTATTATGATGATTCTTCCCTTACTTTCCTGAGCTCTGTCTTCAAAGAGTCCATCTTTATGCCTGTCACTACAGTATTCTGGGACTCCAGATATTTACCTCGGATATTGTCCAATGCATTACATAGTTTGACATGCTGAAAAATTCAATTTCTGAAATGTGTCCAAAGGAAATTTACCCTATAATGTCTCCTGCAGACAATTTTAGCATAATGTAGACATAACACTATAATTATTCAGAAAATATAGAAAAACTAATTCATTCAATTTTTTTTCCAACGTGAAACAATATGTTTAACTGTCACAGCTAATTATATATGGGTTAATTCCATAGTAAGAAAAACAACCATTTCCCAATTAGTTTTATTGCAACATGTGCAAACGATTCAATTACAGTATATCTGTCTTTCAACAAACATGCAAATCAATAATTTACAATATCAGGTCTCTGTCAAGCTAACAAAATTCAAGCAAAATTGACAAACTTTTGATATATTTCACACTTTGGATACATCAGAACAAAAGATAAATATTGTACTTTTCAACTTTTCATCTACCTCACCTCTTTATTATAAAAGACAAGGACTGTACTTTCCAAATTTCAACAACATTTCTTTTAACTTATTTTCCATTTTGTAATTTACAGAATATACTATGGCTGTTTTGACTAAAATGTAGTCACTTGCTTTTTGACAATTTACTTTTATATGTCTACTAATTCTTGTATTACCATTGCCCTCCACAATAGAAATCAGCATGGTGAAGATTAGGTATATCATCGGACTTACTATATCAGTCATAGAGTAAGAAATCTAAAATTCGCCAGGAATCTAAAATTCGCCACCTGTAAAACCTTAGTTAATTTTATGAAGAAAATGATGTTTTTGTCCAAAAATTGGTATTTTTCAGTTCAAAAAGCCTTAATTTACTATACAGTCAACAAATCTCACCACAATTCATTTATTTTATTAGTATTTTCACATGTGGCGAATTTCAGATATGTGGCGAATTTTAGATTTCTTACTCTATACAAAAATACAAGCATGGGGCTGAAAAACAAATCATCACAGTTTGTGCAGTTTCTTGATGTATAAATATTGAATTGATTATTGTTGGAATGATCTGAAGTCTTCATCAGAAATAAAGAATCAACATGAGTTATTGCAGTACACACATACAAGAACTATAGATTAGCACCTCAAAATAAATACAAGAACTGCAGACTAGCACCTCAAAATACATAGAAGAATTGCAAAAATCAAATGATTATTGCTGCAAGACTAGCACTTTAACATGCACATATTTTGATTATATTTTACAACATTTTAAAATATTTTTATTTATTTCTATTCTATTATGCTAAATTAGTTTTACTGATATTGCACATTAAACTGGAACACCTTTTGTGTTAATCAATTCATTACTATTGTACATAGATCATATTGATTAATTTTTTTCCATCATGATTAATTCCTCAACTTTAGCATTTTCCCCCACCTTTAACTTTACTTAAAATCCCATTTTATTGACCAAAGAAGTAATTAAACTTGAGAATGTGAAATAATTACATTTAATTGAATACATGCCAATAGAATATTTATGCTGACCAGATTATTCATTGTGCAGCACTTAGGTTTTCAGATTTATACTTGACACACTGGGATGTGCATTTTAATTACAGACTGTCTCATGATACCTGTCAGTGTTTCTGAAAGGTCTATTAAATGAACTTGTATTACTATTCTAATTGACTCCTCCACTGACTTTTATTTAACACTGCGTTTCACATTGTCTAGGTTCTTTCCATTATTCAGGAGTGTGCAGTCAAGTCATAAAAATATGGTAGAACACTAGGCCGAGTGAGATTTACTGGTATGGATTCCATATTTTTGCATAACATAGTAGAAAATAGCAAACTAGAGAGTGGAGTGGTGTCTATAAAACCAAATAATCACAAAATACAAGTTCAGACAATAAAGGTTTTATAGTAAGTAGTGTATGGTTACATATGAGATATCCTGATGTGCACTTTGTTCAGCAAACTTTTACTTAATACTTTTCAGGTTCATGATTAATCCCCACTGTATATGATCAGTAGAATTGTTCACTGGTGAATCTGCTCTATGTTTACTGTGCCATCTGTTCAGCAAAGCCCTGCTTGATTTTTTTCAGGTTCTCGGGGTCACACATCACATCTATGGCTGTCATTGCGAGTGCCTTGGCCTGTTTGATGGTGTAGCTCTGTGCCTTTGGGTCTCCTAGTATACACACAGTCAAAACACACACTTTCTTTAAGTTCTAAAGTAAAATCAAAGGATAATGTTACCGAAAATTTGCAATTTTGAAATTTCTTCAAATTGACCCATGAACTCATAACCATCTATTTACCAAGTATAAAATCTACTCCGATTGTGAACAAGCTTCAATGTTACATCCCTCGACTCAACGCCAACATATCCCCAGACAGGCCATTTTTCATGCCACAGGCATTCATTGGGTATATTTTGTAGCACCCATTTTGTGTAATTCTCAATTATTATAAATTATATCCTTTTTTTTGTCAATCTTCTTGTAATGAAAAGATAGATTCTTTTCAAGGTATTTAAATGGTTTACTGTAAATTCTAAAATAGAAGCACAAAAGGTTTGTAGGGATTTGACTGTCTGAATAGCCTTTCAAACAAGGTCTTTTTTTTCTGGTACAATTGATTTCTTCATTTGGTTGCAAAGGGTTCATATCTATTGAATATTTACCAACAGTATTATTTTACCTGCAGCCGTGGTGAAATCTCTGGTATGGTTGGCAGCCTTTGTACCAATGTAAAACATGGGGTGTATGCTGGGCACAACTTGGGACACATTGCCCATGTCTGTGCTGCCCGAGGCAGTTTCTTTGTCCGCATTCGGTGTAAACTCGACCCCCAGACTCCTGGCATTCGTCTCATACAGGCCAGCAAGAGTACGATTGGTTACCACATTAGCATAGGTCTTGGGGTTCCACTTCATCTCAACCTATAACAATGTACAACTAGAGTGAAAAGAAAAAAAATCAATACACAGGTTTGCAAATTTCAATGTCTTTTTTTTTTCAAAAATTAAAGTGCACATTTGTATTACAATGGTAATGTCATGATAATCTCACTAATTAGTCACAGTTTTGTCTTTTTATTTAAAGTATACATATGAAACCTTTTCAGTTTATAATTTAACCACCTTTTTACAATGCAGATTCCTGGTCTGTAGCATAATCAATACATCTGTAGAAATGACTTAATGGGGGCTTATTCATACATGAAGTTGTATAATCAATACAACAATCAGTCCCTGAGACACCACAAAACCCTTACCTCTGGTTCCATAACTGGATACCGGTGAAAAAATCTCTAGAGTCTCAAAGCAGATCCAGACAAAACAACATATTGTGGCGAAGGTGATGGCATCATTCAAGTAAAAAATATATCTTATTGATGCACATTTAAATTTTTTTACACCATGTTGATTACAGCCTCACTTTGATTTCAATATAGAGGCATTGTGAATATGATTGATTTGGGTTTAATATCGCTTACAACATATTTTATAGATTACTGGTACCTCACGATTAGCAGTTAGTTAGGGATGGAAGGACACAAACAATACACATTGGTTTGTCAAGATTCTGCATACAAAACTAGACCTACGCATCGGAGACCGACGCAAATTTGTATCCACCGAAAAGACAACTCACCAAAGCCAGTGAACCACTGCTTGACCTTGAAGGAGGGGCCCAAGGTCAAATCTAATATCAGAAAATTCCTAGCCCAAGATTTCGTATGAGCTGGTTTTGTACTGTAAACTTCTAGGATCAATAATAAGCGAGATATAAGCACTTTTAACTTTGGCTATCGGCGTTTGACCTTGAAGAAGGGGCCCAAGGTCAAATCCGACCACACCAGAAGATTCCCAGCCCATGATTTTCTATAGGTTGGTTTACCATCCCAAACCTCTAGGACCAATAATAAGCGAGTTATAAGCACTTTTAACTTTGGCTATCCTCGTTTGACCTTGAAGGAGGGGCCCAAGGTCAATTCCGTCCACACCAGAAGATTCCTAGCCAATGATTGCCTATACGCTGGTTTACCATCCCAACCCTCTAGGACCAATAATAAGTGAGTTATAAGCACTTTTAAGTTTGGCTATCCTTGTTTGACCTTGAACGAGGGGTCAAAGGTCAAATCCAACCACACCAAAAGATTCACAGCCCATGATTTCCTATATGCTGGTTTACCATCCCATACCTCTAGGAGCAATAATAAGAGAGTTATAAGCAATTTTAACTTTGGCTATCCTCTTTTGACCTTGAATGAGGGGCCCAAAGTCAAATCTGACCACACAAAAAGATTCCCAGCCCATGAGTTTCTATAGGTTGGTTTACCATCCCAAACCTCTAGGAGCAACAATAAGCTAGTTATAAGCACTTTAAACTTTGGCTATCCTTGTTTGACCTTGAAGGAGGGGCCCAAGGTCAAATCAGACCACACCAGAAGATTCCCAGCCCATGAGTTTCTATAGGTTGGTTTACCATCCCAAACCTCTAGGAGCATTAATAAGCGAGTTATAAGCAGTTTTAACTTTGGCTATCCTCGTTTGACCTTGAAGGAGGGGCTCAAGGTCAAATCCGACCACACCAGAAGATTCCCAGCTCATGATTTCCTATATGTTGGTTTACCATCCCAAACCTCTAGGATCAATAATAAGTGAGTTATAAGCAGTTTTAAGTTTTGCTGTCCTCATTTGACCTTGAAGGAGGGGCTCAAGGTCAAATCAGACCACACCAGAAGATTCCCAGCCCATGATGACCTCTAGGACCAATAATAAGCGAGTTATAAGCACTTTTAAGTTTGGCTATCCTCGTTTGACCTTGTAGGAGGGGCCCAAGGTCAAATCCGTCCACACCAGAAGATTCCCAGCTCATGATTTCCTATATGTTGGTTTACCATCCCAAACCTCTAGGATCAATAATAAGTGAGTTATAAGCAGTTTTAAGTTTTGCTGTCCTCATTTGACCTTGAAGGAGGGGCTCAAGGTCAAATCAGACCACACCAGAAGATTCCCAGCCCATGATGACCTCTAGGACCAATAATAAGCGAGTTATAAGCACTTTTAAGTTTGGCTATCCTCATTTGACCTTGTAGGAGGGGCCCAAGGTCAATTCCGTCCACACCAGAAGATTCCCAGCCCATGATTTCCTATATGCTGGTTTACCATCCCAAACCTCTAGGACCAATAATAAGTGACTTATAAGCACTTTTAAGTTTGGCTATCCTTGTTTGACCTTGAACGAGGGGTCTAAGGTCAAATCCGCCCACACCAAAAGATTCCCAGACCATGATTTCCTATATGTTGGTTTACCATCCCAAACCTCTAGGATCAATAATAAGTGAGTTATAAGCAGTTTTAAGTTTTGCTGTCCTCATTTGACCTTGAAGGAGGGGCTCAAGGTCAAATCAGACCACACCAGAAGATTCCCAGCCCATGATGACCTCTAGGACCAATAATAAGCGAGTTATAAGCACTTTTAAGTTTGGCTATCCTCGTTTGACCTTGTAGGAGGGGCCCAAGGTCAAATCCGTCCACACCAGAAGATTCCCAGCTCATGATTTCCTATATGTTGGTTTACCATCCCAAACCTCTAGGATCAATAATAAGTGAGTTATAAGCAGTTTTAAGTTTTGCTGTCCTCATTTGACCTTGAAGGAGGGGCTCAAGGTCAAATCAGACCACACCAGAAGATTCCCAGCCCATGATGACCTCTAGGACCAATAATAAGCGAGTTATAAGCACTTTTAAGTTTGGCTATCCTCGTTTGACCTTGTAGGAGGGGCCCAAGGTCAATTCCGTCCACACCAGAAGATTCCCAGCCCATGATTTCCTATATGCTGGTTTACCATCCCAAACCTCTAGGACCAATAATAAGTGACTTATAAGCACTTTTAAGTTTGGCTATCCTTGTTTGACCTTGAACGAGGGGTCTAAGGTCAAATCCGCCCACACCAAAAGATTCCCAGACCATGATTTCCTATATGCTGGTTTACCATCCCAAACCTCAAGGAGCAATAAAAAGTGAGTTATAAGCAATTTTAACTTTGGCTATCCTCTTTTGACCTTGAATGAGGGGCCCAAAGTCAAATCTGACCACACAAAAAGATTCCCAGCCCATGAGTTTCTATAGGTTGGTTTACCATCCCAAACCTCTAGCAGCAATAATAAGCTAGTTATAAGCACTTTTAACTTTGGCTATCCGCGTTTGACCTTGAACGAGGGGTCTAAGGTCAAATCCGCCCACACCAAAAGATTCCCAGACCATGATTTCCTATAGGTTGGTTTACCATCCCAAACCTGTAGGAGCATTAATAAGCGAGTTATAAACAGTTTTAACTTTGGCTATAATCGTTTGACCTTGAAGGAGGGGTCCATGGTCAAATCCGACCACACCAGAAGACTCCCAGCCCATGATTTCCTATATGTTGGTTTACCATCCCAAACCTCTAGGATCAATAATAAGTGAGTTATAAGCAGTTTTAAGTTTTGCTGTCCTCATTTGACCTTGAAGGAGGGGCTCAAGGTCAAATCAGACCACACCAGAAGATTCCCAGCCCATGATGACCTCTAGGACCAATAATAAGCGAGTTATAAGCACTTTTAAGTTTGGCTATCCTTGTTTCACCTTGTAGGAGGGGCCCAAGGTCAATTCCGTCCACACCAGAAGATTCCCAGCCCATGATTTCCTATATGCTGGTTTACCATCCCAAACCTCTAGGACCAATAATAAGTGACTTATAAGCACTTTTAAGTTTGGCTATCCTTGTTTGACCTTGAACGAGGGGTCTAAGGTCAAATCCGCCCACACCAAAAGATTCCCAGACCATGATTTCCTATATGCTGGTTTACCATCCCAAACCTCAAGGAGCAATAAAAAGTGAGTTATAAGCAATTTTAACTTTGGCTATCCTCTTTTGACCTTGAATGAGGGGCCCAAAGTCAAATCTGACCACACAAAAAGATTCCCAGCCCATGAGTTTCTATAGGTTGGTTTACCATCCCAAACCTCTAGCAGCAATAATAAGCTAGTTATAAGCACTTTTAACTTTGGCTATCCGCGTTTGACCTTGAAGGAGGGGCCCAAGGTCAAATCAGACCACACCAGAAGATTCCCAGCCCATGAGTTTCTATAGGTTGGTTTACCATCCCAAACCTGTAGGAGCATTAATAAGCGAGTTATAAACAGTTTTAACTTTGGCTATAATCGTTTGACCTTGAAGGAGGGGTCCATGGTCAAATCCGACCACACCAGAAGACTCCCAGCCCATGATTTCCTATATGTTGGTTTACCATCCCAAACCTCTAGGATCAATAATAAGTGAGTTATAAGCAGTTTTAAGTTTTGCTGTCCTCATTTCGCCTTGAAGGAGGGGTCCAAGGTCAAATCCGACCAAACCAGAAGACTCCTAGCCCATGATTTCCTATATGTTGGTTTACCATCCCAAACCTCTAGGATCAATAATAAGTGAGTTATAAGCAGTTTTAAGTTTTGCTGTCCTCATTTGACCTTGAAGGAGGGATCCAAGGTCAAATCCGACCACACCAGAAGATTCCCAGCCCATGATTTCCTATATGTTGGTTTATCATCCCAAACCTCTAGGACCAATAATAAGCGAGTTATAAGCAGTTTTAACTTTGACTATCCTTGTTTGACCTTGAAGGAGGGGCCCCAGGTCAAATCCGACCACACCAGAAGATTCCCAGCCCATCATTTCCTATATGTTGGTTTACCATCCCAAACCTGTAGGACAAATAATAAGAGAGTTATAAGCAGTTTTAAGTTTGGCTGTCCTCGTTTGGCCTTAGAGGAGGGGCCCAAGGTCAAATCCGACCACACAGAAAGATTCCCAGCCCATGATTTCCTATATGTTGGTTTACCATCCCAAACCTCTAGGACAAATAATAAGAGAGTTATAAGCACTTTTAAGTTTGGCTATCCTCGTTTGACCTTGAAGGAGGGGTCCAAGGTCAATTCTGACAACATCAGAAGATTCGCAGCACATGATTTCCTGTAGGTTGGTTTCACATTGCAAACCTCTAGGACCAATAATAAGGAAGATATAGGCACCGGATGCTTCTGGTGGATACAACTACTACAAACTGCTCCACATTAGTCCAATTAGAATTTTAAAGTCTGCTATGTGGGTTACTTCAGCACTCCGTGGATAACCTTGAATTAAGAGCTTCAAGGTCAAATGTGTGCAAGGTTGTAGAGGACATGTATATATGTTATACATATCACCTATGAAGAGATTCAACCTTCTACCTATGAGAAACAGCCAGTAGAAAAATGTCGATTATTTTCAAAGAAATGCCCGTGGCGGCCATCTTGCTTTTCAGAATGAGGCTATTTTCCTTCCCAGAGAAGCTTACCCCCCAATGAAGATATCCTGCAAATTTGGTGAACCTAGCTGCTGTCGTTTTCCTCTTGGAGCATTAACGCTGAAAATCTCTCTACGTGCAGCGACAACGTAGCGAACGCTAAACCAAAGTATCCACCGGATGCTTCCGGTGGATACAACTACTACAAACTGCCCCACATCAGGTCAAGCTTGAAATGGAACTCAGTAATTGAAAGAAGGCCAGTAAGTGTACTACCTGCTAATAGGGCACTATGTGGCTGCGCCCCCTCAGAGCTGTCAGATGATGTGTACCATAAATATTATCGTAAAGATTTATTTATATCCTATGGACCAAGAATTATTCATAGTGTCTTTTCTCCAAATTGCTGACCATGTTTGAAAGCTTAAACATCAGGCTGGTCATTTCCTGCACCAGAAATGTGGATATTATATTACAGTACAGAGCTCCAATATAGTTTCATTTCATTATATTTTGAGCTGAATTTTAATCTGAATATCCTCAACTGAAAGCCAGTTCCAGAGTTCAAAGATTGAGGTTGTACACCCCATCCATCCCTTTACGTAAATCTCACATATCGGAAAAACTAGATGTAAACCCAAACTAAAGAAGTGCGAGCCGAGAGATTAAACAACCAAACTTGTGAACCACTTGGCCAATTTTGTCTCAAAAGCCATATCTAATAATAAAAAGTCTTTTTCTTCACTTACCGTACATCCAGTAGCAGTGGCTGCAGCCTCGAAACATTTTACAACCTTGGCCTTCAGTACGTCTAACTCCTGCATGGTTGGTGCTCTGATGTAATAATCAAGCTCACTCACCTCAGGGATAATATTAGGTTTACTCCCACCATTTGTTATGATGCCTAAACATATAAAAAATCTGTACTACTCCATATAATATTGAATATAAATTATACTCTTACTCGCACATAATGTTCAGTTTAGACATTGCCATTCTACAGTCTACCCAGACATACACAATACATCTTTATGGTTTTACATATTTTTGCAGTATGAACTCTGCATATAACTAAGGGATGATATCAGGGTTAGTATTACTCTGGTTTATGCTACATCATCCTCAACTCAAATTCAAAATTAGACGTCATTCTATTGGTGTTTTTCCAAAATGTTTCATGTCAACCTAATTCTGTAAATGCCTTATACTAGAACACCTATATAAGTCTAGGATAGTGTTGAACGTGAGTAATGTTTTACCATAACTCAAATCTTTTCATAAGAACTTTTCTTGGATAAAGTTAAATGTTAAAACAAAATTCACACTCAACTGTAACAGACTATATATTTTAAAACAAGGGTGACGTGGTTAGCTTTCACCCAACCACAGAGTCGAATCTTAGAACAGCACTGGGTGTTGAAATCTGTAAACTCTGTATTATCGCCCGCATTTGGAAACCGCTTTCACGGAAGTTTTCAGATTTGTTTTGCGAGATGGGTATTTGTAGTGACGTGATGTGAAAGGTTTACAAATATAAAGGGTCTGTAGATGCGCAGTTTTACAAAGCTGGTTTTAAGATGAAAACTACCAGCATATTTCCTGTCCATGGACTTGCCTCATTAATATTAATGAGCAAACATGCGCAGTCACGGCAGGCTGGTTTAAGATGAAAACTACCAGCATATTTCCTGTCCATAGACTTGCCTCATTAATATTAATGAGCAAATATGCGCAATCACGGCAGTTTGTTGTTTCGTGACAATATTTTACAAGGCTGGTTTAAGACGAAAACTACCAGCATAGTTCCTGTTGACGGAGTATATGGATATTTTACAGAAGCAAATTGGAAGTATTCGTGTGTTGTTTCTACAATATTACGAATAGCCACAATGAGCGAAAATAGGGAACCACAGATTATGCTGTATTTTATGACGTGATAACTTCTAGGACATGCAAAAGCGCCTTCAAGTGGTTGAAAGTAGAACTACGGAGTTTGAATATTTTCATTGTCTCTGCCAGAGGTGTCCTCGATTTTGATTGGCTGAAAGACAAATGTACTACTACCGTAGTACTACCGTGACGTCACTTAATTCATTCATTAATTTCTTTGCGGTTTATTTGTTTGACAAATAATTGAGTACACGTAGATGGGCAGACAGCAATTTTACATTAACAGTGACTGCGTGATAAACCCTGCAGACGAATAAATTAATTGGGGTTTAAGGTCTAGAAACCAGCAGACGAAACCGTTAAAAAAAACTCGTTCGAGTAGGCCATTACAATGGCAAACACAATAGTTTCTAGGACATACGGGTCCTTGGAGAAAGCCAGACGAAGTGCTAGACAAGCTTTTTACTTTATAAAATATAACTGAATAAAAGCATTAAAAATCTTCAAAATGGCAGAGTGTATAGTATACACCTTAATGTACCGATATGTGAAGAAATATTATGCAGAATTTGATATTTAAGGGCTTAAACGGCCATTTTAAAATCGCGGCCGCAACTCAGTACATAACTCGAATCAAAGATTCGACTAATAATAGTAATTTAATGCATTTAAAACAATAGCACTTCGATTTAATTTTATTATAAATATTATTTTTAATATTATAAATTTTTGGCCTATAAAACTTTAAATCTTAAGTGGGAGCAAGGTGGCTTAGAAGGACAATGTATGCCATTCCCAGTCAACACATGTGAAACATATTCTGAAAGGTTAACAGCAACACAGTCTTCAGTTATATGTCAGGAGCATGCATAAATTTTCAAATCCTGAAAACAGCTAAAATACCCAAACATAAATGGTTGTCATGGTAATATGTTTTGCCTAATCTTGGGGAAAATGTTCCAGTTAAGATGTTTTATACGTGTTGATCTTAGTGAAGTAAAAAATTGAAACAGAACAGAAAATAGTTACTATGGCAGTAGCTTTTGCCAGAAGTTCATAAACATTGCCAGAGACTACCTTTCTGTCATGGTGAACATATTCTGACAGTTTGATAGCAATGAAGCTTCAGGTTTGATGTCACGAGCATGTATAAGCTTTCAAGTCCCGATAACAGATAAAATTGCCAAAGAAAAGCCATTGCCATGGCAACATTTTGTTCTGAATCTTGTCAAAAATCTTTGTGGTAAAATTTTTAATGGAATACAAATCCTGTAAAAATTTGGTAAGGATTGGACAAGTATAGTGGATGTGAGAGAACACTGATTTCGGATGGAGGGACAGATGAATTTTCACCGACTATTCCTATAACTCCCTTCAACTTTTGTAGATGTATAAAGTATTTATACATTCAAGCACATTCAGATTTCTTATGCTAATACAATTTTGAATAAGGAATAATAACTGGAAGAAAAATGTTGCTCGTGTCCAAAAGAAAAGTTAAGCTCGTTCCTTGATACTCTAAATATTTGATTTCTCTTTTCTTTTAACAAGTACCATTGGAAATAAGACGCATTTCTCGAAATGCTGTGTAAAACGTATCTGGGGCTGGAATATGCTTCCAAGATAGAGTACAAGCAATACAAGTAACTTTAAGTAATACAAAAAACTTTATGTATTCTAAACAGCTTAATGACTATAATTAACAGTTTGCTTCAATACATGAATACTCACCATGTATCCTCCATGAGGGTTTCATTTGCTGTCTGAGGTTGGAGATACTGGTGTAAGCCATCACTGCCGCATCCAGGGCATTGACCCCTTCCCAGGGGAAACCTGCAGCATGACTAGCCTTGCCACGATAAGTGATTGTCACACTGTTAAAAGGCACAAGTTTGTTGTACAACCAGGTTTATGACAAATATAGTATCCAATGAATTGGTAAAAAACAGGTCTAACGAATTAAACATGGGTCAGTCTGCACATTTGTGATGCTTTGAATGTAAAATCTGAGATGTATGTACCATTACAATCATGATGGGTAACTCATCCTGTCTAAAAGCAAAACTAAAGAGGGATAATTATATTATGATCGTAAAAGTTTACAAAAACAGGTATTACTTGGCACCCAATTGCAAGGTCACATTCCTGTGACAATCAATTTATAGGGTATTACAAAGACCGAAAATGCGCAGTGAACGAAAACTTGTGACTGCGCATTGTTGCTAGCATACATTATAATTTGAGGGATCTGATTGTAAAAGTAGTTCCACAGACTGGTAACTGTGACAGTACGAAAAACAGAATTTTACGGAAACCAGTTTTCAGCAAAGATATAGTTCCTACAACTACCGGTCTTTATAATAGCAATAAAGGACTTGGGTTGAGTATTGTATCGGCGAATAAATCACAAACATCCGACCATAATGGACTTAGCCCTATCAGGCTTCATCCATTGTACCGCCGGAAGTTTGTGATTTATTCGTGGATACAATACCCAAACCTCGTCCTTTATTGCTACAATGTTTATTTTTGCAAACAGGTTGTGGCATTACGCTTACTGATAACATGTTCAGCCACTCAAAAAAACGGAACTCACAAAAAGAAAGGCTACTTTTTGCTCTTCTCAGATTAAGAGAACAAGAAGTAAACATTAAAAGAATAAACAAGAGGACTCGGAGAGCACATCCCTCTGCCAAGGCATATATTAACAGGAAAATGGAAAAATCCAGATTATTTTTCTCAAATTTAATGGGCTCTAAGTTGGACCAAGGGCCATCTTCTGATTTTTTTCCAAGAATATCCAAGCAGTGGTATTTCTGTAATTCTCCTAACAAACAGACAGAGAAACAGTGAGATAAACGGTCATGAAAACAATACCTCCTTGGCAGAGGTAAATATGCAAAAAATAGTTAGGTCATTTATAGAAAGCATTCACTGATTTGCATTAATATGAAGCTGTGACAATTTATCATGTTATACATTTTGATAACCATTCACATTTATAAGATTTCACTTAGATAGCTATATGTTTGAATATACTTTTCATGTGATATACAGTAGACAGGGAAGTAGTTCTCATTAAATATTCAACTTTTGCACTGGTACAATGCCCTGACCGTTCCTTAATACAAACACATTTTTATAAACTTTAAACATTTGCAGCTTGTGGCAGCCACTTTATTGGCTATCAATCAAACCAATAAACATCAATTTGGGGTCCCGTTAAAAAGGTCGATTTTTTTCAAGTGAAGATGTCATTTTTAATGAGTTTCACTGTCATTTTTATGTAGATTGTTGAACCACTTTCACTGATCACATGTTTAACTGCAAAAATGGTATTCATCAAATGAAAACAACAGGGTAAAAGTAGTTATAGATAGCACTAATGCAGTTAGAAACCATGGCAAAATGGTTGAGCAACTAAAATACAGCAAATATATTGGCGGAAGTAGGTAAAATACATAGTGGTAGAATTATATAAAATAAAAATGTTAAGGTATCAAAATCTTGTATCATGTAAAAGTATAGTTATTTCATTCTGCTGATATTTGAAGAAATAACTGTGGCATCTGTAAGTTTAAACAACAGAGCTTAATCATGAGAGAGGGCACCAAGCTAAAATCTAACTACAAAGTTCTAAATCCATGATTTCTAAAAAAGTGGATGCACTTTCAAGTTTGGCCAAAACAAATACTTTGGCTCTCTTTCAATGATGTTAATGATGTTAAATGAAGAATGATGAATTGTCTGTATGCCTGTGCAGGACATGCACATCTCTTCAACGCATCATCCATATTGATGTTCCAACTTTTTGTCAATGGTGTAATATATATGCTTTTCATGAGAGAACAGTATCCCACCTCTAAGTCCGGGGTTCGATTCCCGGCACGGCCTCAAGTGGGAAAGCTGGTAGTTGCTTGCCGTTGGTCGGCAGTTTACAGTACAGAACCCTAACGAACTGTATGTACTGGTTTCCTCTGCCCTTCCAACTACCCATCGTGATATGACCTGTACAGTGTTGAAAGCGACGTAAAACCCCAAATAAATAAATAAATGAGAGAACAGTAATGCGAAAATCTCTCTGCACACTGTAACAGGAGCATGACAGTGAATAACCAATGTATCCACCAGGTGCATCTGTGTAATATAATTTACACACCGTACAACCTGAGAAAAAATTACCTGTTACTTACACAACCTATCTATTTAATGACCTAAAGATAAGCATATTGAAAATATTCCTTCTATAATTGGCATGTATGTGCATCACTGTAAAACCATGACAATATGGGAGCAACAGATGACATATAAAGGTCAAACAGATGCTCTTTATTTCAGAGAGAGTAAAAGCTGGGTATTCTTAATCTATAATTAATTGTAAGGTGCATAAAACATATGAAATTACGTTTAAGTTGGTAGTTTTCCCTGTAATTCACAATTCAACATGACTGAAATAAATTTCACTGGTTATGAAGAAAGAAATCATACATATCCATGGCAAATTTGATGGGGTCTGGCCAATCTACAGGATAAGGATGACACATCATGGCAATATCAACTGAATCAAATGCTTCAATCATATCTATCTTTCCCCCACCACCATTCTCTTCACCTGGAGTGCCCAGGAGAGTGACCTAAAATGGGGTTGAATATAGACCAAATCAACATCCCCACAAAAACAGCCAGTGGGTGACGTCAGTGGGTAAACATGCTGCACTCCAGTCAGCTCTGTTATCAGTAGTTTACATTTACTTTCAACTGTGGTGTGCTTCTGTTGTATTCCACAGTGTGACAATTCTAGATATATATCAAGTATATCAATGCATGATTTTCCCAAAGATGACAATATTAAGAAAGTAAAGCATTTTATATAAAATAAAGGCTAAAAAACATTTTTTTACACATTTTATGTTTGTTAAATGATCTCTTACTGAACAACTTATAGTACTTGAGACTTCAGTGTTTGTGTGATTTGCTTGTTACTGTATAAAGAGAACCTTTCAAAAGAATAAAAGTTCAAGGCTGATCAATTTATTTTAATACCTGATACTGATAAACACATCTTCATACATGTATTAACAATATTAAGTTAGAGATAAATTTTATTCATGGTTTCATATAAAATGTAATGTTTAAATATAGGTAGATACATGAATAGCACTAATTGCTGTAAAACCTTAAAGTTAACATTTTACAGGCTTGGCTGGCCAAAATAAGAAGGGATGCTTTAAATCTAGGCAAAAAGAAAGTTTGCTCAGTACATTTTAACCAGATACAGATAGGAGACACCTTAAGTCAAATGCTGTCCCAACTATTTCAGGGAATACCTGAAAAGCAAAGCACTTTATAGAAGAGAACAGAATAAGAATTGGAATAGAATAGAATAGAATTAGAATAGAAATAGAATAGAAGAACTCTATTTCAGACACATAAGTAAGGTATGGTCCATATAAAACAAAGAGGTAAAAAATTAGTCAGTAAATATACAAGAGAAATTAGTTGTTTATAAAAAATACACTCTACATCATTCACCTTGCTTTACATAAATCTAAACCTATGTTACAAATAACACATTGTTTCACTTTGTGATTAGTTTAGAATATTTTGTAGTATGACTGAAGTAATAATTGTTGATGAATTTATTACTACTTTTCTTTTCACAATTCTATATATAAAAATAGCACAATTTGATCTCACTATTTCTTTAAGGTTATAGTTTAGTTTTCCCGCAAACATTTGAGAGACACTACAATAAATAGGATAATTCATTAGAGACCTAAAGTTATTAACATAAGACCTTTCATCTTTTCTCTGAGAGGCATTATAACACTGAGCCCTGATATAGAGCTTGTGGTCACTCCTTACTGCAGTTAAAACATTATGAATGTATTGTTCTGCAACAAATTTGTAGTCTTTAGCTATTGGATTATTTTTTTTTTGTACATTTTTTCTGATAATCTATAATGTTTTGCATGTTAAAGGTATTAATTTAAGTTTTTAACACAATTTAATGAAGCTGATATTAAAGCCACTGTGAAAAACACACAGCACACTATATACAATACACAGGACTTCACTAGATCAGTGGAGTGAGTGGAGTGTTTGTTTACCCAGTAGTGTGACGTGGAGGGGATGTTGATTTGGTCTATTCTCTCAAGACGCATTACATCTTTTAAAATTTATTGTCATAAAATGAAAACAAAGCTTACAAAATAGTGAAGACCTTGTATAAAAGAAACTGTATTATACAAATAAATAAAGAACTGGTGAAAATAGTTCAATTAGCTCTGGTGATGGAGAAACAATCAATGATCATGCAGTGGGAAGTGCCAATCAAAGTTTGGAAAATTCTATCACTAACTTAACCAATTTTTTTCTTCTGGCAGTAACTCAACATGATTAAAGTCTTATTTCTTAAATTCTAAAGGGCATATTCATTCATTGGCTACACAAAGAAATAGTCACAAAAAGGTATAGCATGATGTAATAAGAATGTCTCACTCAAATCAACGGTATATAATGAGGTGTGGAGGATATGGTTGCTTGATACATGAGCATATCGGAGGGTAGCATTTTATACCACAGAAGCCACTGTCCAATGCAAAAGACTTAACAGAGACCATTAGAATCTCAGATCAACAGATACTATGAGCGGAGTAAACTTTGTAGATGTTAGTGCTGGACTGTTCCTGAAACAACTGCTCAAACCAGTATGTATACATCAGATTCTTCTGGTTTATACATAAACCCAAGTAGATTGCTCTTACCGATATCTAGCAAGAAAAATGTCACAGTGGCTGGCAGTGAAAGACCAAGGATGGCACATCATGGATACATCAAAGGGTTTAAAAGCACTCGCATTGATGAGGTCCACCTTGCCCCCACCACCCTCCTCAGCAGGTGTGCCCAACACTGTCACCTGGTGGTGGGAGCAGAAAACAGGGATTACTTAAAAAACATGGATCAAGGAAAATATAAGGGATGCCTCTCAATAAACAAACCAGAAATACTACCACATAAAAGAACAGTACCACTCATTTTCACAAGAACACTTTTGGCGATTAAAAGAAGAGTTTCAAAGGCTCAGTCCAAGATGACCAAAAAAGCATGTGAATCAGATGACATGAAAATAAGTTTGTCATGACCATTACTATGACCATTGTCATGTAGCACATTGATTAGCCAATCAGTGACTAGAATTGCGCTATATAAGAACTAAGTATTATTATTATTATTTTTACTAAGGCAGACATTCTAGGAAGAAATGGCAGTTGAGAGGAAATAAAGGGTGAACTAAAGCTGTCCCAATTTTATGGGATGCTGGAGGAGCACCAAGTAGACTGCTAATGTGGTGGCACAAATAAACACAATAATAAAACAAGGCCATTGCCCTGGTGGTTATCTCCTGCCGAGTATTAAGCAAAAATGGTAGTGTGACCTTGAAACAAAGTTCTAAGACCAAGGACCAATACGAAGGGAGATATAAAACCCTTTTAGTGTAATAACCCCAATCAACCAAGAAATAGGGGTCAAAGGTCAAATTCGTCACTTGCAAAAGATTCATAGGTAATGATTTCTTACAGTTTTCACAATTCAAAAGAGTCACAAGCCATGATTTCTTAGAAGTGGTTTTTATATTTCAAAGCCCAATAATAAGGGAGAGGTAAGGCCTTTTTAGTATGAGGACCCCACTTGAAGCAGGGGTCAAAGATCAAATGCTACACTTGTAAAAGAGTCATAGGCCATGATTTCCTATACACTGTTCAATATTCTGAGCCAATAAGATCAATAACAAGACCACTGCTGTGGTATGATCTCCCGCCGCACTACATCAAAAAGTAGGTGAACAACATATTTGACAAAACTCCTTTAAATTGAATAGTTTTCAAATGAAAGGACATAAGCAATAAGGTCATAAAAAACATTGAAAAGGCCAAGGAGAAACAACCAGCGTGATGTACAGCCCTTTATAAAAGCGTGACACACACTCAATAACACACGAACACATGCACTGAATGCGTTTTATAATCTCCCGCCGTGAAACTTCACCACGTGAAAGCTCTCCCAAAAGTAGGTGAATGAGTTATTTGAGAAAAATTGGCTATCTGCAATACTTTTAGCGATAATTCGCATTTACTCATTTTGAGTAGGTGAGTAATTAGCTATGAGTGTGAAACTTCATCAAGTGAAAGGTCTCCCAAAAGTAGGTGAATGAGTTATTTGAGAAAAATTGGCTATCTGCAATACTTTTAGAGATAATTCGCATTTACTCATTTTGAGTAGGTGAGTAATTAGCTATGGGTGTGAAACTTCACCATGTGAAAGCTCTTCCAAAAGTAGGTGAATGAGTTATTTGAGAAAAATTGGCTATCTACAATACTTTTAGCGATAATTCGCATTTACTCATCTTCAGTAGGTGAGTAATTAGCTATGGGTCTGAAACTTCACCATGTGAAAGCTCTCCCAAAAGTAGGTGAATGAGTTATTTGAGAAAAATTGGCTATCTGCAATACTTTTAAGAGATAATTCGCATTTACTCATTTTGAGTAGGTGAGTAATTATCTACGGGTCTGAAACTTCACCATGTGAAAGCTCTCCCAAAAGTAGATGAATGAGTTATTTGAGAAAAATTGGCTATCTGCAATACTTTTAGAGATAATTCGCATTTACTCATTTTGAGTAGGTGAGTAATTAGCTATGGGGCTGAAACTTCACCAAGTGAAAGCTCTCCCAAAAGTAGATGAACGAGTTATTTGAGAAAAATTGGCTATCTGCAATACTTTTAAGAGATAATTCGCATTTACTCATTTTGAGTAGGTGAGTAATTAGCTATGGGTGTGAAACTTCACCAAGTGAAAGTTCTCCCAAAAGTAGGTGAATGAGTTATTTGAGAAAAATTGGCCATCTGCAATACTTTTAGAGATAATTCGCATTTACTCATTTTCAGTAGGTGAGTAATTAGCTATGGGTCTGAAACTTCACCAGGTGAAAGCTCTTCCAAAAGTAGGTGAACGAGTTATTTGAGAAAAATTGGCTATCTGCAATACTTTTAGAGATAATTCGCATTTACTCATTTTCAGTAGGTAAGTAATTATCTATGGGTCTGAAACTTCACCATGTGAAAGCTCTCCCAAAAGTAGATGAAGGAGTTATTTGAGAAAAATTGGCTATCTGCAATACTTTTACAGATAATTCGCATTTACTCATTTTGAGTAGGTGAGTAATTAGCTATGGGTCTGAAACTTCATCAAGTGAAAGCTCTCCCAAAAGTAGGTGAATGAGTTATTTGAGAAAAATTGGCTATCTGCAATACTTTTAGCGATAATTCGCATTTACTCATTTTGAGTAGGTGAGTAATTAGCTATGAGTGTGAAACTTCATCAAGTGAAAGGTCTCCCAAAAGTAGGTGAATGAGTTATTTGAGAAAAATTGGCTATCTGCAATACTTTTAGAGATAATTCGCATTTACTCATTTTGAGTAGGTGAGTAATTAGCTATGGGTGTGAAACTTCACCATGTGAAAGCTCTTCCAAAAGTAGGTGAATGAGTTATTTGAGAAAAATTGGCTATCTACAATACTTTTAGCGATAATTCGCATTTACTCATCTTCAGTAGGTGAGTAATTAGCTATGGGTCTGAAACTTCACCATGTGAAAGCTCTCCCAAAAGTAGGTGAATGAGTTATTTGAGAAAAATTGGCTATCTGCAATACTTTTAAGAGATAATTCGCATTTACTCATTTTGAGTAGGTGAGTAATTATCTACGGGTCTGAAACTTCACCATGTGAAAGCTCTCCCAAAAGTAGATGAATGAGTTATTTGAGAAAAATTGGCTATCTGCAATACTTTTAGAGATAATTCGCATTTACTCATTTTGAGTAGGTGAGTAATTAGCTATGGGGCTGAAACTTCACCAAGTGAAAGCTCTCCCAAAAGTAGATGAACGAGTTATTTGAGAAAAATTGGCTATCTGCAATACTTTTAAGAGATAATTCGCATTTACTCATTTTGAGTAGGTGAGTAATTAGCTATGGGTGTGAAACTTCACCAAGTGAAAGTTCTCCCAAAAGTAGGTGAATGAGTTATTTGAGAAAAATTGGCCATCTGCAATACTTTTAGAGATAATTCGCATTTACTCATTTTCAGTAGGTGAGTAATTAGCTATGGGTCTGAAACTTCACCAGGTGAAAGCTCTTCCAAAAGTAGGTGAACGAGTTATTTGAGAAAAATTGGCTATCTGCAATACTTTTAGAGATAATTCGCATTTACTCATTTTCAGTAGGTAAGTAATTATCTATGGGTCTGAAACTTCACCATGTGAAAGCTCTCCCAAAAGTAGATGAAGGAGTTATTTGAGAAAAATTGGCTATCTGCAATACTTTTACAGATAATTCGCATTTACTCATTTTGAGTAGGTGAGTAATTAGCTATGGGTCTGAAACTTCATCAAGTGAAAGCTCTCCCAAAAGTAGGTGAATGAGTTACTTGAGAAAAATTGGCTATCTGCAATAGTTTTAGCGATACTTCGCATTTACTCATTTTGAGTAGGTGAGTAATTAGCTATGGGTCTGAAACTTCACCAAGTGAAAGCTCTCCCAAAAGTAGGTGAATGAGTTATTTGAGAAAAATTGGCTATCTGCAATACTTTTAGAGATAATTTGCATTTACTCATTTTGAGTAGGTGAGTAATTAGCTATGGGTCTGAAACTTCACCAAGTGAAAGCTCTCCCAAAAATAGGTGAATGAGTTATTTGAGAAAAATTGGCTATCTGCAATACTTTTAGCGATAATTCGCATTCACTCATTTTCAGTAGGTGAGTAATTAGCTATGGGTCTGAAACTTCACCAAGTGAAAGCTCTCCCAAAAGTAGGTGAATGAGTTATTTGAGAAAAATTGGCTATCTGCAATACTTTTAGAGATAATTCGCATTTACTCATTTTCAGGAGGTGAGTAATTAGCTACGAGTCTGAAACTTCACCATGTGAAAGCTCTCCCAAAAGTAGATGAATGACTTAAAAAGTAGATGAACAACTTATTTGAGAGAAATTGTGTAGCTGCAATACTTTTGAAGATATAAGGCATTTACTCATTATGGTTATCATTAAAAATTGACAAAGTAGCTATTACGGTTTGCGAGATATTTGTCATTTTTCACATTTTCACCAAAAGTAGCAATAAAGTAGCCATTACTCACTTGTACATTGAGCAACAGTTGTGAAACTTAAATATGTTACAGTTCACAAACAAGAGGAGAGTGGCCGTGAACGGGCACTGTGTCAGCTGATTGAGTGTTTTTGATTTGTGAAGGTAATAATGAGAGGAAAGCATAAGTATCAGGGAAAGTGCTGTACAGAAGTAGAGTAAATGGTAATTGAACAGCATGTTCAAAAGAAATTCTGAACCTGACAGAAGAAAAGGACAAAAAAGTTGTGCCCTGCAAATGGTATTATGAAGGAAAGTAACAAGGTAACTGTTTAAGTGTAAAGATTAGGTTAAAACATATTTAAAGAAATACTGCAAATGCAGTATCCTCGTACGACCTTGAAGAAGGGGTCCAAGGTCAAATCCAACCACACAAAAACATTCGCAGCCCATGATTTCATATAGGTTGGTTTACCATCCCAAACCTCTAGGACCAATAATAAGCGAGTTATAAGCACTTTTAAGTTTGGCTGTCCTTATTTGACCTTGAAGGAGGGGTCTAAAGGTCAAATCTGACCACACCAAAAGGTTCCCAGCCCATGTTTTCCTATAGGATGGTTTACCATCCCAAACCTCTAGAACCAATAATAAGCGATTTATAGGCACTTTTAAGTTTTGCTATCTTTATTTGACCTTGAAGGAGGGGTCCAAGGTCAAATCCGACCACACCAAATGATTCCCAGCCCATGATTTCCTGTAGGTTGGTTTACCATCCCAAACCTGTAGGACCAATAACAAGCGAGTTATAAGCAATTTTAAGTTTGGCTATCCTCAACTGACCTTGAAGGAGGGGTCCAAGGTCTAATCTGACCACACCAAAAGAATCCCAGCCCATGATTTCCTATATGTTGTTTTACCATCCCAAACCTCTAAGACCAATAATAAGCGAGTTATAAGCACTTTTATGTTTGGCTATTCTCGTTAGACCTTGAAGAAGAGGTCCAAGGTAAAATCGGACCACATCAACAGATTCCCAGCCCATGATTTCCTATATGTCTGTTTACCATCCCAAACCTCTAGGACCAATAATAAGTGAGTTATAAGCACTTTTAAGTTTGGCTAGCCTCGTTTGACCTTGAAGGAGTCGTCAAAGGTCAAATCTGAACACACCAAAAGATTGCCAGCCCATGATTTCCTACAGGTTGGTTTACCATCCCAAACTTCTAGGACCAATAATAAGGGAGATATAAGCACTTTTCATTACTGACAAAGAAACACCTGTGGCGGCCATCTTGTTTTTCAAAATGAGGCCAAAAATATTCCCAGTCAAGATTTTATAATGAGGAACATATCCTGCGAATTTGAGATCTCTACCTATAATACCCTTTTCTCTAGAGGGCCAACAAAAGTCCTTGTTAAAAGTCCCTGGCGGCCATCTTGTTTTTCAAAAATATTCCCAGGCAACATTTTATGGTTATTAATATATTCTGCAAACTTGAGAAGGCTAGCTATACTATTTTTTTCATTAGAGCGGTAATGGTGAAATCTCTCTACACACTGCGGCTATCCAGTGGATACAATGATTTACTCAATAGTGAGAACCTGAAAGTAGCTATTGCTCAGCTATAGCATGATATAGAGGTCTGCAATTTCACTATGATATAACTGACCAAAAATTATGTGAATAACATATTTAAACAAAATACTCTAAATGTAATAGTTTTCAAGTTACAACTGATTTACTCAAGAGTGATAACCTCAAAGTAGCTATCACTCAGCTATGCAATGAGCTACAGGTCTGAAATTTTACTATGTTATAGCGGACCCAAAAGTAGGTGAACAACATATTTAAGCAAAATACTGTAAATGCAATAGTTTTCAAGTTACAACTGATTTAATAGTGAGAACCTGAAATAGCTATTGCTCAGCTATGCCATGAGCTATAGGTCTGTAATTTCACTATGTTATAGCTGACCCAAAAGTAGGTGAACAACACATTTTAACAAAATACTCCAAATTCAATATTTTTCAAGTTACAACTGATTTTCTCAACATACAGTACCTGAAAATAGCTATTGCTCAGTTGTGCCATGAGCTACAGGTCTGTAATTTCACTATGTTATAGCTGATCCAAAGGTAGCTGAATAACGTATTTACTCAAATTTCTGTAAATGCAATAGTTTTCAAGTTATAAGTGATTTACTCAACAGTGATATAACCTCAAAGTAGCTATTACTCAGCTATGCCATGAGCTACAGGTCTGAAATTTTACTATGTTATAGCTGACCCCAAAATAGGTGAATAACATATTGCAACAAAATACTCTAAATTCAATAGTTTTCAAGTTATAAGTGATTTACTCAACAGTGATAACCTAAAAGTAGCTATTACTCAGCTATGCCATGAGCTACATGTCTGAAATTTTACTACGTTATAGCTGACCCAAAAGTAGGTGAACAACATATTTAAGCAAAATACTGTAAATGCAATAGTGTTCAAGTTACAACTGATTTACTCAGTAGTGAGAACCTGAAAATAGCTATTGCTCAGCTATGCCATGAGCTATAGATCTGTAATTTCACTATGTTATAGCTGACCCAAAAGTAGGTGAACAACATATTTAAGCAAAATACTGTAAATGCAATATTTTTCAAGTTACAATTGATTTACTCAACAGTCAGTACCTGAAAATAGCTATTGCTCAGTTGTGCCATAAGCTACAGGTCTGTAATTTCACTATGTTATAGCTGATCCAAAAGTAGCTGAATAACGCATTTACACAAATTTCTGTAAATGCAATAGTTTTCAAGTTATAAGTGATTTACTCAACAGTGATAACCTCAAAGTAGCTATTACTCAGCTATGCCATGAGCTACAGGTCTGAAATTTTACTATGTTATAGCTGAGCCCAAAATAGGTGAATAACATATGAAACAAAATACTGTAAATGCAATAGTTTTCAAGTTATAAGCGATTTACTCAACAGTGATAACCTAAAAGTAGCTATTACTCAGCTATGCCATGAGCTACATGTCTGAAATTTTACGATGTTATAGCTGACCCAAAAGTAGGTGAACAACATATTTAAGCAAAATACTGTAAATGCAATATTTTTCAAGTTACAATTGATTTACTCAACAGTCAGTACCTGAAAATAGCTATTGCTCAGTTGTACCATGAGCTACAGGTCTGTAATTTCACTATGTTATAGCTGACCCAAAAGTAGCTGAATAACGCATTTACACAAATTTCTGTAAATTCAATAGTTTTCAAGTTATAAATGATTTACTCAACAGTGATAACCTCAAAGTAGCTATTACTCAGCTATGCCATGAGCTACCGGTCTGAAATTTTACTATGTTATAGTTGACCACAAAATAGGTGAATAACATATTGAAACAAAATACTCTAAATGCAATAGTTTTCAAGTTATAAGTGATTTACTCAACAGTGATAACCTAAAAGTAGCTATTACTCAGCTATGCAATGAGCTACAGGTCTGAAATTTTACTATGTTTAGCTGACCCCAAAATAGGTGAATAACATACGAAACAAAATACTCTAAATGCAATAGTTTTCAAGTTATAAGTGATTTACTTAACAGTAATAACCTAAAAGTAGCTATTACTCAGCTATGCCATGAGCTACAGGTCTGTAATTTCACTATGTTATAGCTGACCCAAAAGTAGGTGAACAACATATTTTGACAAAATACTCCAAATGCAATATTTTTCAAGTTATAACTGCTTTACTCAACATACAGTACCTGAAAATAGCTATTGCTCAGTTGTGCGATGAGCTACAGGTCTGTAATTTCACTATGTTATAGCTGACCCAAAAGTAGCTGAATAACGTATTTACACAAATTTCTGTAAATGCAATTGTTTTCAAGTTATAAGTGATTTACTCAACAGTGATATAACCTCAAAGTAGCTATTACTCAGCTATGCCATGAGCTACAGGTCTGAAATTTTACTATGTTATAGCTGACCCCAAAATAGGTGAATAACATATTGAAACAAAATACTCTAAATTCAATAGTTTTCAAGTTATAAGTGATTTACTCAACAGTGATAACCTAAAAGTAGCTATTACTCAGCTATGCCATGAGGTACATGTCTGAAATTTTACTATGTTATAGCTGACCCAAAAGTAGGTGAACAACATATTTAAGCAAAATACTGTAAATGCAATAGTTTTCAAGTTACAACTGATTTACTCAGTAGTGAGAACCTGAAAATAGCTATTGCTCAGCTATGCCATGAGCTATAGATCTGTAATTTCACTATGTTATAGCTGACCCAAAAGCAGGTGAACAACTTATTTTAACAAAATACTCCAAATGCAATATTTTTCAAGTTACAACTGATTTACTCAACATACAGTACCTGAAAATAGCTATTGCTCAGTTGTGCTATGAGCTACAGCTACAGATCTGAAATTTTACTATGTTATAGCTGACCCCAAAATAGGTGAATAACATATTGAAACAAAATACTCCAAATTTGTAAATTTTAATTACTTAAATGTAGCTTTTATAAGCTACAAGCTTACCATGTGGGACTTAATGCTGTTCTCGGGTTGCCACACCCGGGGCCAACGTCTTAGAAAAAAAGACAGTTCTTGTTAGCCACCGGATACACTGCTAGTTGTCGTCACGTGATAACCTCTGACCTCTCGCCCTACTTTCTCGTTGAAATTTTCTAAAACCTACCCCTCAGCTGTAAACAGCGGGGAGGCAGGGTGGGACTCTTCTAAGTCCCACATGGTAAGCTTGTAGCTTATAAAAGCTACATTTAAGTAATTAAAATTTACAATTTTATTACGCTACAATAGCTTACCATGTGGGACTTAATGCTGAATTCAACCGCCCGGTGGCGGGATTACAGCTGAGACTGGAAGATATGTCATTTTTTCTAAGATTTTGAATTAATATGTATAGAATAGTGCCAGAAATACCAGTCTGAGTCCCATTTACGGTGCCCCGATCCCGAAGACCGGGCCTGTAACGAGCCAAAAACCTAAATAAAATGAGAGACAGTGCTGAAACTGTCTAGATGTTTGATTGTAGGACGGAAGTGCAGCAGTGCTCACTTCGAGGTCTAAGGGTCCCTGAGGGCCCTTCACTAGTGACTGACCAACCCATGGTTGGACATCTCATAAATTTTTGCAACCTGAATATGAGATTAATGACAACTAAATAAGTCCTTAATAGAAGTTACTTGATAACTGAAAAACAAAAATGACCTTACCTGTAACATCTTGAAGGTAAAGGAATACCTAGATCCTGGGAGAGACTCCTGAAGACTTGGTTGTAGCGGATGTGCCCCCCCCCCCCCCCCCCCCCCCCCCTTTTTTCTTTCCGAGGACAACTGGTCTGAGGGGAAGGATCTAGGACTTGTTGTGCTGCCACTACGGGTCCCAGATACATATTGTTGTCAGTGTCCGACCAAGTAAGGTCTTTTAGGTAAAAATTTGTAAATGTGTTGTGAGCTTGTTGATCTGCTTGTTTGTAACAAGGTAGGATGGTTTGTTTCAACCATGAAGAGAGAGTAGCGGGTCTGATGTCTGAGGTATGTCCTTTCTTAAAGGAGATGAAAAGGAGAGAACGAGACCCTCTCAGGTCTTTTGTTCGGTCCAAATAAAACCTCAGGGCCCGCACGAGACACAGGGTCCTGTCTTCTTTAATTGTCTATCTACCATGGTAGTCAAAGCAGGAATAGTCACCGGAGATACACTTTGAGAACCTTCTCTTGCTAGTTGGTTTTTGGCTATGAAATCAGAAGAAGGGAACAAGGCAACCTTTTCCCATTGGCCTAGATTAGATACTTGTTTGCGACCCAGGCATTTATTTCGCTGCGGCGCTTGCCGGAGGCCAAAGCTAGCAAGAAAGCAGTTTTAAGAGTAAGATGTTTGAGGTCTGTGTCTTTCATGGGCTCAAATGGTGCTTTTTTGAGCTCGTTGAGGACAACAGAAAGGTTCCACTTGGGTAAATTTCTGGAACTTTTGGGACGATCCCTGTGAAAACTGGAGAGTAACCTATGAAGGTCTGCATTGTGTGCAACATGTTGGGCCGTTGGGCCCAAAGTGTCAACGATTGCAGTCCTGTAACCATCAAAGGTCGAGGGGCGCCTGTTTAGGTCTTGGTACAGGTACATGAAAAAATCTGAGATTTGTTTCACAGATGGAGTGGAGAAATCCACTGAATTTTCTCTGCACCATTTTTCAAATAGGGCCCACTTTGACTTGTAGATGGTCCTTGTTGAAGACCGCTGAGGGGCAGTAATTCTCTCTGCCACCTCCACAGAGAAGCCTTGTTCTTGGAGTTGTCCGCTCCTAGACACCAGGTGCTGGGGGTTGTTGTGGAACACATACCTGTGGGACTGTTTGAGTAGGGTTGTTGACACTGGGAGTTGTAGTGGGATCTCTGTTGAGAGCTGCACTAGGTCCCAAAACCAGGGCATCCCTGGCCAGCCTGGGGCTATTACGATGATCAGGCAATAACATTGCCTGATCTTTTGGATCACCTTGTGAAGGAGCCGTAGGAGGGTACGCATAGGCCATGAGGTTGGTCCAGTTTATGTTTAGAGCATCTATGTCCCAGGCCCTTGGGTCTGGGATAGGAGACACGTACAGTGGGAGCTTGTGGTTCAGGTGAGTAGCAAATAAGTCTACATGAGGTGTGAACCACTTCTGGCAGATCTGTTCGAACACCTGTGGGTGCAGAGACCATTCTGTTGACTGCACTTGGTTGGACCTGGACAGTAGGTCGGCCATCACATTCAGGCACCCTAGAACATGCCTGGCTTTCAATGTTATGAGGTAGTGATGGCACCAGGTCATGATCTTCCACAGGAGAGCGCACATCTCTGCTGAGTGTGTTCCTACTTGTTTGTTGATGTAGGCTACCACTGTTGAGTTGTCCGTCGTAACTAACACTGTTTGATTCTGGCACTGGTCCTTGAAGTCTCGAAGGGCCAGGGAGACCGCCTTCAATTCTAGGACATTTATGTGTAGCATTTTTTCCCGATCTGACCACAGACCCTTTGTGGAATTTTGGTCTAAGTGAGTGCCCCAACCTTCGTTTGAGGCATGGGTAAAGAGTTGGATACTGTGGTCTTGGGATGAAGGTCTGCAGCTTTCATCACGTTTGAGGGATTTTGCCACCAATCTAGGTGGGCTGCAATGGCTTCTGTCCAAGGAAGGAGGTTGTCCAGCGACTGAGGATATCTCCAGTGCTCCTTGAGATGAAACTGAAAGGGCCTCATGTGAAGGCGTCCCTCCGGGACCATTTTCTCCGTTGAGGCTAGCAACCCAATTAGAGACATCAAACATCTTGCAGTCAAAACACGTTTTAACTTGAGTCGTAGGATCAAATCCTGAAGTTTGAGCCATCTCTCTTGAGTGGGTTTTACAAGGGCTGAATCTAGGTGGTATTCGTAGCCCATGAACGAAAAACACCTGAGTAGGTTTCAGTTCTGATTTTTCCTGATTTATTATCCACCCCAAGGACTGAGTTAGGTCTACCACTGCCTGTGTGTTCACTTGGGTTTCCTCCTGAGACTGGGACCTGATCAGCCAGTCGTCCAGGTATTGGTGAATTCTGAGTCCTCTTGAGAGGGCCATTAGTTTCACTTCCTTTACGATCATTGTAAAGACCTGGGGGGGCTGTGGCTAGTCCGAATGGGAGGGAGGTGAATTGGAACACCTGTGACTTGTAGCAAAACCTTAGGTATTTCCTTGAGTTTGGATGGAAGGGGATATGTAGGTAAGTGTCCGACAGATCTATCGATGATACCCACTCCCCTGGAATCAGGGAGGTCCTGATGGACTCTGGAGTTTCCATTTTGAACTTTTCTACGTGTAGAAAAGTGTTGAGCCTGTTTAGGTCTATGACTGGCCTCCACCTTAGGTGCCCTATGCCCTCGTCCCCTGGAGTGGGTCGAAAAGACCTTGGAGCCTCGGCTACTCGATTTCCCCCTACCTGGGGAAAACGATGGATACTGCTAGGGATGGAATGACCCCCATTGGGGTGGTTCCTGTAGGAGCCTCTAGATGTGGGGAATTGGAAAGGGTTGATGAATAGGGCCTAAACCCTAAGTGTTATTACAGGTGCCTTGATGAGGGACTCCTGTCCCTCCTAAAGTAGTGTGAATGGGGAACTTTAAGATCTAAAGATCCAGTATCTCACCTGAATTCACCATACCCCTTCTGACTACTATATGCACCATGAAATTGAGTTTGACCTGTCTGGTAGTAGCCTTGCTACTGTCTTAACAGATATAACCAGGTTGTATTCACGTTATATTCAGAAGAACCTAGTGAAGAGCAGCCTGAAGCTCAACTCTTGCTGACCAGAAGGGGGAGGGGGGCTTGCCCAAGGAGGCCCCTAGGGAGATACAGATTTGAAAACTTGTAATTTGTGTTCAAAACAAGGTTGTTCCATTTTAAGGGAAAATAACAGCCCAAGTTCCTGTTGGCCTAGTAAATCATTCAGAGTCCAGACTGAGGAGGATCTAGGCATAAATTCCCTGGGGGAATGGAGGTTCAAAAAACTGCCTAAGTTTCAATGTCCTCAGAAAATGGTTAGGGTGAAGTCAGGCAACCTACTTCCCTAAAAATACAGAGCCAGGACTGAATGAAGGACCTTGTTTAGAAGCCCTCTTGGGCTTGAGGACTTGGACCCAAGCCTCCAATAAGTGATATTTACTGCCAGGCTGGTGAACTATTAGTACAAGTGTGTGTTAGGATTGTTCAGTGTTCTGATCTGGAATCATCATCCGAACATCAGATTAGATGATCCGATCATCCGAGGATCAGATCTACATACAATGAACCGAGCATTGGATTTCAGATGATCCGAGAGATGCAATGAAAATACTGCATCCGATTCTCGGGTGCATAAAAATCTCGGATGAACTAAGATCCACCCTGGAGAAGAAGTTGGATACTATAATTTCTATGTAAGCTTTCCTTAAAAGTAAGCTTCCATGTAAGCTTGCCTTTCTTTCTTTGAAGGAACTACACAACTGGATTTACGTAGGTAAATCAAAGTGACACAAGGTCACGTGCCCCACCCGCCTCACTGCAGGTAGGGCTAGTTGTGAGATAAGGAAAGCAGTAATTACACAGAATTTAATTAAGTAACATAGAATCTAAAAAACAAGTATAATATTTCTTATATTATAAAACTGGATGAATTAAAATATGATTAAAATAATGGAAAACCAAGGTCACCTTAGTTTGAAGAAACACGTAGTCTAGATGATTTGAGGAAGGATTCTATTCCTGTTTATTTAAGGATTAACATTTTAAAAGAAAATAATACAGGAAAGAAGGGATAAAATATTTTATTTCATTTATTTATAAATTATTTATTTTATTTTATTGATAAACGTACTGTAAGAAACACGCGTCTCTCAGCGCATGTAGTCTAGATGTGACGTCATCACAGGGGGTTTCCCCCGAGGATTCCCCCAAGTTAGTTTCGTGCTTTATATCATATTTTAACCCTTAAAATGGACCAATAGGGTCGCAGAACGGGGATAAACCCTTGTAAAATTTATTTTATTTTATTTCAACGGGCATATATTCCTGTATATAAGCTACCTAGACGAGACGTGCATATTGCAAGAAATGCTGTCTCGACAAAAGTTGTTTCCGAAGATTTCACTCGACAAGGACTCGTTTGTGTTACATTTATATACTTTTAAACCCTAAAGATGGTCCAATAATGAAGCAGATAGGGGTTAAATATTTTAATTTATTGACAGGCATATATATATATCCTGTATTAGAAACCACATAAACGAGTCACTGTTTTATTTACAACGTGAAACCGGAAGTGGACTTCAGTTGTAAAATAGGGTAAAGATACTTATCTGAACTATGAAAAGACATCGAATTGTGATTCTATGTAATAAAATAAAGAAACTGATGTAGTTTCCATATACTTGTAAAAATGAAATAATATTCCTTGTAAAATAAGGTATTGTCAATTCGCGTGGCCAACGAGAAAGTAGGGCGAGAGGTCAGAGGTTATCACGTGACGACAACTAGCAGTGTATCCGGTGGCTAACAAGAACTGTCTTTTTTTCTAAGACGTTGGCCCCGGGTGTGGCAACCCGAGAACAGCATTAAGTCCCACATGGTAAGCTATTGTAGCGTAATAAAAGCAATAGTTTTCAAGTTATAAGTGATTTACTCAACAGCGATCACCTAAAAGTAGCTATTACTCAGCTATGCTATGAGCTACAGGTCTGAAATTTTACTCTGTTATAGCTGACCCAAAAGTAGCTGAATAACATATTTATACAAAATTCTCTAAATGCAATATTTTTCAAGTTACAAGTGATTTTACACAAGATGGTAGTTACTGAAAAGCCCAAAAGTAGCTATTACTCACTTAGCTATTCAGACAGACACCCAAGTTACTCACTATGTTGTAGCTATGAAAAAAGTAGCTGAATAACATATTTTAACAAAATGCTCTAAATGCAACACTTTTCAAGTTATAAGTGATTTAGTCCATGATTTCATGAATTTTAATGCATTAAAAATTATTAAAAAATTTATTTAAAAAAAACTAAGATAGATCCAGGTCTCATACTCACACAAAAGAATCTACCTCTGGCCTAGTACATATATGCAAGATATGAGAGAAATCCCTGCAATAGTCACTGAGAAAATTGTGATAAAGTGTTGAAATTTTCACACTTTTGGTGGGGGTACCTCCGTTGTAACGTCTCTAGCTAACAGACGAACAGACAGATTTGCATGCCTTGAACAATTTTTCATCCTCGATAGATAAGGTATCTTTTAAAACAAACAGCATGTCTCTAGGCCTTGTAGTTTTGGAGAAGAAGTTGTTCACGCGTACGCCCACGCCGCAGAGTGACGACATAATGTCAGCTGACTGACAAGTCAGCTGACATAAAAAGTAGATGAACAACTTATTTGAGAGAAATTGTGTAGCCGCAATACTTTTGAAGATATAAGGCATTTACTCATTATGGTTATCATTAAAAATTGACAAAGTAGCTATTACTCACTTAGATATGGAGATAAACTTCCAAACTAGTGACCATGTTGTAGCTGTGGAGATAGTAGCTGAACAACATATTGGAACAAAATTGTGTAGCTGCAATACTTTTGAAGATATAAGCCATTTACTCATTATGGTTATCATCAAAGTAGCTATTACTCAGTTAGCTATGGAGTTACAGCTGTGAAAATTCACAATACAGTATATCCAAAAGATAGGTGAACAACATATTCGACAAAAATCCTCTATATAAGGAGAAACAACCAGTGTGATGTACAGCCCTTTATAAAAGCGTGACACACACTCAATAACACACGAACACACGCACGGAATGCGTTTTATAATCTCCCGCCCGGCCGGCGGGAGATAATAAGGGATACAAGGCCATTTTAAATATATTGATCAACGATTTGGCATTAAAGATGTGACACGATGGCTATTTTGTTTTCAAAACATCTCGAAAATTACTCTCAGGCAAGCTTATTTGGCCATACATTTCATGCAAATGTGATGAAGCTAGCTGCAATATTTTAAATTTTAGAATATCTTAGTAAACAATTGGCTATGGTGGCCATTTTGTGTTTTAAAATGAGCCCAGTATGTTTCATGGTCATGTTTTTATAGCCATAAACATTATCTGAAATTTGGTGAAGATATTTTCATAAATAAACTAGAAATAGGACGCCCTGTTAAGAGTAGCTGCAACATTGTATTGTATTGTGTATTTATACTCGGCCCAATATCTCCATATACTACAGGACTCAAAGCACTATTTAACCAATCTGACTGCACAGGTACAGCCCCAACTCACAAGTAACTGACATTCCCCTAACTGGAAGATAGAGGCTCAAGGATGACCATTTATCAACATCCTTGAAGTTCTTTAGCCTGCCACTGGGGATAGGACCCAATGACAGAGGACCGCCATTTTATTTTGTCGAAATCACTCTATCTCGCACCGTTTTCCAAGATAAATCGCTTTATCTCTAAGGTTTTTTGAGATAAATGACACTTTCAATTTCCGCCAAAATTCAAGATGGCAGCCAAAATCTCGTTCCCAAGATAAATGTGTTTTTGCGTTTTACACAGAAATTCAAGATGGCTGCTAAAAGTGGTGGGAAAGCGATTTTTGCGAAGTCACCAGTAGACTCGGCATATACCCTGTGGGTCAAAAATTTCGTCGAAATCTCTCTATCTTGCACTGTTTCTGAGATAAATGCGCTTTTGCATTTTATGGAGAAATTCAAGATGGCTGCCGAAAGTGGCGGGAAAGCGATTTTTGATTAAACTCGCCAGTAGACTTTTCATATACCCTGCGGGCCAAAAATTTCGTTGAAATCGCTCTATCTCGCACCATTTCCGAGATAAGTGTTTTTAATGTTTTATGCAAAAATTCAAGATGGCCGCCAAAAGTGGTGGGAAAGTGATTTTGGGAAAAGTCACCAGTACACTCTGGACACCCTGGGGGTCGAAAATTTCGATGAAATCACCCCTATCTCGCATGGTTAAGGAGATAGAAGCCAATTTGTGTTTTTCCATTTGCGGCGAAAATTCGAAAATTCAAAATGGCCGTCATTTTTAGAGAGAGGAAAATCTTTTGAAAATTGGCAAGCGTAGATTGCTGAGATACCCTGTGGGTCGAAAATTTCGACGAAATCGCTCTATCTTGCACTGTTAAGGAGATTAAGTAAATTTGTGTTTTAGCAATTTTTGCAAAAATTCAAAATTGCCGCCATTTTTGGGGAGAGGAAATTTTTTTTGTAAATTGCAGAGTAGTTTGTGAGGTACCCTGTGGGTCAAAAATTTTGACGAAATCGCTCTACCTTGCACGGATAAGGAGATAGAAGCAAATTTGTGTTTTTGCATTTTTGGCAAAAATTCGAAAATTCAAAATGGCCGCCATGTTTGAACGAGTAAAATTTATTGAAAATTGCAAAAAAGTAGTTTGCTAAGATACCCTGTGGGTCGAAAATTTCGACAAACTTGCTCTATCTCGCACGGTTAAGGAGATAGAAGTAAATTTGTGTTTTTCCATTTTTGGCAAAAATTCGAAAATTCAAAATGGCCACCATTTTTGGGGAGAGGAAATTTTTTTGAAAATTGCCAATATTACATGGCTTAGATACCCTGTGGATCGAAAATTATGACAAAATCGCTTTATCTCACACGGTTAAGGAGATAGAAGTAAATTTGTGTTTTTGCATTTTTGGCAAAAAACCCCGAAAATTCAAAATGGCCACCAATTTTGGGGAGAGGAAATTTTTTTGACAATTGCCAATAGTACATTGATTAGATACCCTGTGAGTTGAAAATTTTGACGAAATCGCTCTATCTTGCACGGTTAAGGAGATAGAAGCAAATTTGTGTTTTTGCATTTTTGGCAAAAATTTGAAAATTCAAAATGGCCGCCATATTTGGGGAGAGGAAATTTTTTGAAAGTTGCAGAGTAGTTTGCTAAGACACCCTGTGCGTCGAAAATTTCGACTAAAATCACTCTATCTCGCATGGTTAAGGAGATAGAAGCATTACCCCGGCGAAATGGTGACCATGAATGACCATGGACTGCATGGTATTTGATGGTCGACCATGGATATCCATGAATGACCATCAAAATCCATACTCATATGAAGGACCAGACCATAAAAAAACATGGACATGATGGTTTTTCATGTCCCGACCATGGACTGCATGTAAGTGTCCATGTTAGACCATGGACTCAGTCTAGTTGTCCGTGGTTGACCATGGACTACATTCAAGTGTCCATGATTGACCATAGACTTTGTTCTCTGGTCTATGGTTGACAATGGACTCTGTTCTCTGGTCCATGGTTGACCGTTAACTACAATTAAGTATTCATGGTTGACCATGGACTCTATGTTAAGATCGAGTCCATGTGAGGCAGTAATATTATAACCTTTAATTGTCAGTCCTCATTGTCTAAATTCATGTATATAGATTATATACTTTTGTTTGCACCATGAAAAAAAATATTACTATTAGGCAGGTCGTGACATTTGTGGATCTACAATATTATGGAAAAGTAATACTTATAACATGTAAAATCATGGCAAACCAACATTGGTAAAAAATAAAAATAATTTTAACATAATACTATTTTTTTCATTTGGTTGTATCATATATTAACAAATGAATAAAACTGTAAAGTAACAATGTGCCTCATCTGAATCTCCACATTTTAGTGCAGTTATACAAACTAGGGAAGATTTTATGTGATGGGGAAGATAATGAAACATTTAATACAGTGGACACAATTTCATAGTCTTCTTGAAAGGCTGGTCTTTCTTGATAATTGGCTGATAACTAAGTTGTTGCATACCAAATCATAAAGCTGTGAAAAAAACTTTCCTATCTCGATAATTACATGTTACAAGTTTTTATTCTCAGAGTAATAGGTATATTCAGTTATGCTCTAATAATTTGCTGATGATACGTATATTTAAATAAATAAGATTGTGTAAGAATAAGGCTAGCATACAGCTAGATTCTACACTGATGGCTTTTCTGTCTGTTGTGTGTAAGCTGTGTTCACTGAAAAGGGTGTCCAGATAGAAGTAACAGGTTATCTTAATATAAAAGTTTGCCTTAATTTAAATATGTCTAAGTACACCTGTGTCTTTGCAAAACAAGTTATATCAGTTTAGGATTGGTCAAGTTATATTAAATCATGTAGAACCTATTTATTTACATGGGGTGATTACACTAATTTATGATAATGATTATGTTGTAAATATAAACTAAGATCAGTTATTCCAGAGGTTACTGTACATACATAAGGTTAATGTGCTGCCTGTTAGTGTGATAACTTCAGGGTCAGGTCACCTTAAAGTGAAAAATATATGAAGGAAGATGTGCCATAAACTCAAGTTATGAAGTATCAGTCTATAATTTTATTCTATTTCTTGATTTATCCTATCCAAATTGTATCATTTTTTGTTCATTAATTTTTAGGCTTTGAAGGCCAGTCTTCATACCTAACTATAACTTATAAACACCAGTTCAAAGTAACAAGTACTCCTGTACCCAAGATAGGGTTCTTTACCATTGGCTGGATTTTGGCTCCAAACCTGTTCTCAAGGGATTTACATTGAAGAAAGCCAAACCATTTTTACTTTATTATTTCAAACAAAGAGCTGTGTTTTGTTGGAATCTATTTCCATAAAATGAGTGGTGAAAATTTCTTTATATTAAGTGTTTTACATAGTTCAGATGTATTCATAATGTCTGTTTGTGTTCTACATATTAGATTGAATTGGATAATCTTGGATAATTGCAAAAATGAGATTAAAGAAGGAAATAGTGTTTTACATACTTGAGATGTATTCAAAATGTCTGTGTTCCTACATTCTATATTGAATCAGATAATCTGGATAATTATATACATTACATTAAAAAGGAAATATAGTAATGTGTAGTATGTCAGGTTATCTAACATCTTCAAAGCTGATATTCCAAATGGACTAAAGGTATGTAGCTTCTAATTACCTATTTCTTTTTCGAACATCTACAAACATGCTTGCATATTGAACATTGTCAGGGTCCATGGACAACCATGTGTAGTCCATTGACTATATCATGGAAACCAGACCATCAGGTCAAAGTCCATGGACTAGACCATGGTCACTGAGTCCATGGTCTCTGACCATGGTTCCATGTAATACATGCACACTGACCATGGATAAAGTCCATGGATAACCCTGTGAAGTGCATGGACTAGATCATGTTTTGACATACCATGGACTCTGAACATGGTCAGTGAGTCCATGGTCTCTGACCATGGTGCCATTTAATAAAACATGGATATACATGGACAACCATGGACAATGGCCATGGTTAAAGTCCATGGAGTAGACCATGGTTTCAAAGTCCATCATCTTTGACCATGATGCCATTTAACAAAACATGGATGTCCATGGACAATGACCATGGTTAAAGTCCATGGACTAGACCATGTTTTGACAGACCATGGACTCTGACCATGGTCAGTAAGTCCATGGTCTTTGACCATGATGCCATTTAACAAAACATGGATATCCATGGACATCCATGGACTTGTGCCCCTGGACATCCATGGAAGTCCATGGTCAAAATAAATTTTATTCGCCTGGGAAATTTGTGTTTTTGCATTTTTCACAACAATTCAAAAAGGCCGCCATTTTTGGAGAGAGGAAATTTTTTTGAAAATTAGCAAGAATATATTGCTTAGATACCCTGTGGGTCGAAAATTTCGACGAAATCGCTCTATCTCGCACGATATAGGAGATAGAAATATTTATGTTTTTTGCTATGTAGCTATTACTCTGGAGGTTAAAGCTATTACCACCAACAACAATACCAAGCAAGCAATTGACCCTGTAAACCTTCACACCAAATTTTACAAAGATGAGTTAAATATGTTTTCTTTAAAAGAGTGAAAACAGAAAAGCAATTCAGAGTAGGCTCAAAGTAGCAAAGCAGCTATTACTCAGATAGCTACAAAGCTACCATCGACCAAAAGCTATCCTGGCCAAACTATTGACCCAATTATCCTTCATACAAATTTTTGTGAAGACAAAAAACATTGTTTCATTAAAATGTCCAGAAAAAAGTTAACTCAAAATAGCATAATAGCTATATAGCACAGTAGCTATTACTCAGTTAGCTATAAAGGTACTATCACCAAAAGCAATCCCAAGCAAGCTACTGATCCAATAATCCTCCATCCCAAATTTTGTGAACATAGGTGAAATACTTTCCCTTTAAAATGCTTAAAATAAAAAAGTTACTCAAAGTAGCTAAGTAGCTATTATGAGTCAGTTATATAGGTATTATCACTAAAAGCAATCCAAGCAAGCTATTGACCTAACCATTGCTCATACCAAATTTGGTAAAGACATGTCAAACATTTTCCTTAAAATGCCCAGAAACAAAAGAAGTACACAAAAGTAGCTAAGTAGCTATTACTCAGTTAGCTATAGAGCTATCTTCACCAAAAGCAATCCCATGCAAGCTATTAACCCAATAAACCCCCATACCAAATTTGGTAAAGATAGCATAAATACTTTTCCTTGAAATGACCGGAAACCAAGTGTGACGGACGGCAGAAAAAGCAGTGGGGTGGACATAATGAGATATTAGGCCTCTAAGTATGATCAGCCTACTTGACCTTGAAGCAGAGGCCAAAGATTAAATCCAACACTGTAAAATATTTGCAGACCATAGCTTCCTGTAGGTTGTTTTAACATTCGGCCGGTGGGTGACAATTACAGGTATCATCCAGTAAATTGCTCTCTAGTAACGGGACCAGAAAAAAAAAAGAACCACATTATGAAAGGACTGACAAACCCATCCTACAGTCACGTCAAACAAAGGTTTGGAGACAGGGCCAACTATCTCAATACTTTTGTGATTAAAATGAGATCAGCTAAAAGTTACTTCAGCGGAAACGAGTCAGTTTGGCTAGCAATAATCTGCATGTGTGACTGTGTATATAGACAGCATCTTATACTAGATTCACCAATAAATTTAGAATTCACCTGAAGAAAGAATAAACAGATACCTATTTAAAGTAAGTTAACTTTGACTTGAGCCAGAAGTCACTGTACTTCACAGAAATAACCAAAAATGTGTGACTATTTAAATATATTTTGCATTTGAAATGTAAATATGCAAAAACTTATTTAAAAATACCTTACTGTCTAAAGTCCACATAAAATAATGATCTGATTAAACAACAACTTGTCCTATGGTAAAAGAAAATCATGGAAAATATTCAACATAAACATGCATTGCATTCTTGTGTGCAGTAGAATTATGTATAAATCCCTTACATGCAGTTGAAAATATGTCAATGAATGTACATACAGTAAAATGGTACCACACAAGCAGTGACTAATGTATTATAATTCATAATATGAAATCCAGCATCAGGCCACTGAAAACCTGACTTACATAGACACAGCAAGCATGTCTACATGGGACGTGTCAAACCGTGATGGGTGGCACATCATTGACACATCATATTGTTCAGAGAAGCTTCTTTTTCTATCATGTCAATTTTCCCTCCACCTAATTTCTCAGCTGGAGTACCTAATACTGTGACCTGGATGATCAAGTTATAGCAAGAATAATGGACAATGTTACGGTATGGACACTTTAAAAGCTAAGGTCATACAAGGACACTTCCTCAGTGTAATCCTCAAGTTTCTGAAACTAGACTTGAACCCATGACAGGAGGAATGAGAGTCAAGTAACGATTTGTCAAGGTTGTTTGAATTTTGGCCACTGAGGCCAACTTAGGTTAGACAATTAAAAGAGTGAATTGTCAAGAAAATCTTCATAGTAGTCAAAAAGTAAAGTAAAACAAGACCACCACAGAAGTATGATCTCCTGCTGGGGATTAAATGCTAAATGATATACAAACATGAACCTATAGCTCTGAAAATATGCCACAACACAGAACATCAACTAGACCATGGATGAATCCATGGCTAGATGCAAGATTATCTACCACAAAAGGATGACTGATACGGTTTTCAAGATCATTTTGAATTTCCAAAAAAAATATTCATGATGGTGGCAGAAATTTGAAATATTCTAAATTTTCACAGACCTTAAATGACTAGTTCTTAATACCTAGAGGATCCAAATTTTGCATGAAATCACTCTCTTAAAGTTTTAGAGATAAATGATATTATTCATTTCCAACAAACTTCAAGATAGTGGCCTAAAAACATCCAAAGGTTCCAAAATTATGGTTTTCAAGAAAAATGGCATTTTCAATTTCCAGCAATTTTTAAAATTTTAAAACCGAGGCTGAAGTTTGAAAAATTCCAAATTTCTCAGAGGTCATAAAAGAGTAAAAGTTGTGCCCTGCAAATGACATTCAGAAATAAAGCACCAAGTTAAGTGTTAAGGTGTAAAAAGTAGGAGGAAAACATATTTCAACAAATTATTGTAAATGCAATTTTTTTTTATACCCCGGTAGTTACAACTGACTTACTCAACAGTGAGAATATCAAAGTAGCTTTTGCTCAGCTATGCAATGAGCTACAGGTCTGCAATTTGACTATGTTATAGCTAACCAAAAGTAGGTGAATAATTTATTTAAACAAAATACTGTAAATGCAATAGTTTTCAAGTTACAACTGATTTACTTAACAGTGAGAACCTCCAAGTAGCTATTGCTCACCTATGCAATGAGCTACAGGTCTGCAATTTTACTATGTTATAACTATTCCAAAAGTAGCTGGAAAAATATTACAAGAAAATACTCTAAATGTAATACCTTTCAAGTTACAACTGATTTACTCAACAGTGTTTACCTGATAGTTGCTACTGCTCAGCTATGCAGTATGCAATGACCTACAGATCTGCAATTTTACTCTGTTATAGCTGACCCAAAAGTAGCTGAACATATTTAAACAAAATTTTCTAAATGTAACAGTTTCCAAGTTACAAGTGATTTATTATGGAAGGTACTGAAAAGTAAGAAAATAGCTATTACTCACTTAGCTATTGGAATAGGCTCCCAAGTTACGCACCATGTTGTAGGTATGAAAGAAATGGCTGAACAAAATGCTCTAAGTGCAATATCTTTCAAGTTATAAGTAATTTAGTACCTGATTTCAAGAATTTTGATGCATTACAATTCATTTCAAAAATTCATAAAAACATAATAAGATCCAGTCCTGATAATCACACCAGGGAATGTACTTGTAGAAATAAAGTCGGAGGGTGAGTACTTTATGACCTCTATAAAGGGATGGTACTTCCGGCGGAGAATGGACAAGCACAGCAAGACCAGTTTCATTTATTAATCCATAAATATTGTTATAAATATGATTTTTACACACTTATTTGTCGCACTATATTTTGTCTGTATCGTTTAGTTTTCTATTATCAATGATCGTCCATTTATTGCTTCAGATAAATGGATGCAAAAATATGTGCACTGCATTGTTTTGTGTAGTGTGCACACTCCCAGTCTTTATAATGTGGCCAAGGACATATATCAAGATAATAGAGAAATCCCTGCAATAGGTAATGAGAAAATTGTGATAAAGTTTTGGAATTTTCACACTTTGGGTAGGGGTACCTCAATTGTAATGGCTGTGGGGAAACAGATGAACGAACACATATGCATGCCTTGAACAATTTTTCATCCTCGATAGATAAGGCACCTTTTAAAGGAAACAGCATGTCTCTGGGCCTTGTACTTCGTTGGGGAAGTTGTTCACGCGAACTCAACTTGTATGCCGCACAGTGATGCCAAATAAGCTGACACAAAAACATGGATCAAGGAAAATAAAACAAATGAGTCTCATTAAAAAAACCAGAAATACTACCATATAAAAGAACAGTATCACTCATTTTCACAAGAACACTTTTGGCGATTTACAGAAGAGTTTCAAAGGCTCAGTCCAAGATGACCAAAAAAAGCACGAGAATCAGATGACATGAAAATAAGTTTGTCATGACCATTACTAAGGAAGACATTGCAGGAAAAAGTGGCAGCTGTGAGGAAATAAAGGGTGAACTAAAGCTGTCCCAAGTAGACTGCTAATGTGGTGGTCCAAATAAACACAACTAGAAATAGGACGCCCTGTTGATAGTAGCTGCGACATATGAATAGAAACAGGATAGCATAGAAGAACACACATTATCATGTGTAATGTCCACCCCATGAACCTTTTGGCAAAATTGTACAGTAGTCTTACAACTTACAAGACCCTGTTTCATTTGTAAAATATATCAATGATGCTTAAATATTTATTAGTGTACATGTAAATTATTTCAGCTTCATGCCTTTTTGCATTGGTTGGGTCGAAAATTTTGACGAAATCACTCTATCTTGCACGGTTAAGAAGATAGAAGCAAATTTCTGTTTTTCTATTTTTGGCAAAAATTTGAAAATTCAAAATGGCCGCCATTTTTGGGAAGAGGAAAATTTTTTGAAAATTGGCAAGAGTACATTTCTTAGATACCCTATGGGTCGAAAATTTCAACGAAATAACTCTATTTTGCACGGTTAAGGCAAATTTGTGTTTTTCCATTTTGGGCAAAAAATCGAAAATTCAAAATGGCCGCCATATGTGGGGAGGGGAAAATTTTTTGAAAATTGCCAAGAGTACATTTCTTAGATACCCTGTGGGTCGAAAATTTCGACGAAAACGCTCCATCTCGCACGGTTAAGGAGATAGAAGCAATTTTGTGTTTTGCCATTTTGGGGGAAAATTTGAAAAATCAAAATGGCCGCCATATGTGGGAAGAGGAAAATTTTTGAAAATTTCCAAGAGTATATTGCTCAGATACCCTGTGGGTCGAAAATTTTGACGAAATCCCTCTATCTCGCACGGTTAAGGAGATAGAAGCAATTTTGTGTTTTGCTATTTTTGGGAAAAATTCGAAAATTCAAAATGGCTGCCATTTTTGGGGAGGGGAAAATTTTTTGAAAATTGCCAAGAGTACATTGGTCAGATACCCTGTTGCTTGATAATTTCGACGAAATTGCTCTATCTCGCACGGTTAAGGAGATAGAAGCAAATTCGTGTTTTGCCATTTTTGGCAAAAATTCGAAAATTCAAAATGGCCGCCATTTTTGAGAAGGGGAAAATTTATTGAAAATTGCAGACTACATTCCTTAGATACCCTGGGGGTCAAAAATTTTGACGAAATCGCTCTATCTCGCACGGTTAAGGAGATAGAAGCAAATTTGTGTTTCGCCATTTTTGGTAAAAATTCGAAGATTCAAAATGTCCGCCATTTTTGGGGAGGGAAAATTTTTTTGAAAATTACAAAGAGTACATTCCTTAGATACTCTGTGGGTCAAAAATTTCGACGAAATTGCTCTATCTCGAACGGTTAAGGAGATAGAAGCAAATTTGTGTTTTGCCAATTTTGGCAAAAATTCGAAAATTCAAAATGGCCGCCATTTTTGGGGAGGGGAAAATTTTTTGAAAATTGCCAAGAGTACAATGCTCTGATACCCTGGGGGTCGAAAATTTCGACGAAATCACTCTATCTCGCACGGTTAAGGAGATAGAAGCAAATTTGTGTTTTGCCATTTTTGGCAAAAATTCGAAAATTCAAAATGGCCGCCATTTTTGGGGAGGGGAAATTTTTTTTGAAAATTACAGAGTACATTCCTTAGATACCCTGTGGGTCGAAAATTTCGACGAAATCGCTCTATCTCGCACGATTTAGGAGATATGAGCACATTTGCCTTTTTCAGTATTCAAAATAGCCAATTACTCATTTATTTAATTAATTACTCACTCATCTATGAAGCAATTACCCCCAAAAGCAATCCCATACAAGCTATTAACCCAATGAACCTCCATACCAAATTTCAGAAAGCTAGGCTTAATAGCATTCCTTAAAATGTCTGGAAACCAAAGAGATACTCAAAAGTAGCAAAGTAGCTATTACTCAGTTAGCTATAGAGCTATCATCACAAAAAGCAATCCCATACAAGCTATTAACCCAATAAACCTGCATGCCAAATTTGGTAAAGATAGGATAAGAACTGTTACCTAAAATGTCTGGAAACCAAGTGGGACGCCGGACGGTGGACGGCGGAAAAAGCAAAAATAATATGTCCACCCCACTGGGGGGTGGGGGGGGTGGGGTGGGGTGGACATAATAATAAAACAAGGCCATTGCCCTGGTGGTTATCTCTTGCCGAGTATTAAGCAAAAATAGCATCAGAGATGCCCGTACCCCACAGCATAGGGAAATATTTTGAACACCATGAGATATAGAAGTACTGTATCAGTACAAAGTTTAGGATACTTTCAGAGCACTGTCAGTTATATAAAGGTCCAAAAAATGTTTAAATAGAGAAAATAACGTCTAAAAGAAAGATAAGGCATGTAAAGATGAAGTATTAAACCAAGATAATTCAATAACAAGATGACAGCATTAATCAGTAAACTAAAATTACAACACTCTTTATCTACATCTGCATGGCCGAATTATGGTTTAGATGTTTTGAATATTACCATGCATACAGAAGTGGTAATACATTCAATGAATGCTTATGTGTGGTGTTGGAGCAAAATCTGTGGTTCACTTGATGAAATTCCATCTCTTACAATGGGAAGTTATAAAATTAAATTTCTTAATGAATTCTAATATTACTCTAATAGTGCTTAATCTGCATCAAAAGACAGACCCAAAGGTGCAACAAGATTTTAAAGGTCAAGGTCACTACGACAAGGTCAAAGGTTAAATTAAGGTCACACCATGATAATGCACACCTATAACCCCTAATCAATGTCCCTACCAAGTATCAACTTCCTACACCTTACGGTTTCCGAGATATAGCCCAGAAAAGATTTTATAGGTCAAGGTCACTACGGCAAGGTCAAAGGTCAAATCAAGGTCAGACCATGACGTTGCACACCTACACCCCCTAACCAATGTCCCTACCAAATATCAACTTCCTACACCTTACAGTTTCCGAGATATAGTCCAGACAAGATTTTATAGGTCAAGGTCACTACGGCAAGGTCAAAGGTCAAATTAAGGTCAGACCATGACGTTGCACACCTACACCCCCTAACCAATGTCCCTACCAAGTATCAACTTCCTACACCTTATGGTTTCTGAGATACAGCCCGGACAAACTTTTTCCCGCCGCCCACCCGCCCACCTGCCCGCCCATCCGGACACCATGGCTGAAAACAATACCCCGACAGCCCTTAAGGGCTATGGGGTAAAAATGGTAGTGTGACCTTGAAACAAAGTTCTAAACCAAGGACCAATAAGAAGGGCGATATAAAACCCTTTTAGTGTAATAACCCCAATCAACCAAGAAATAGGGGTCAAAGGTCAAATTCGTCACTTGCAAAAGATTCATAGGTAATGATTTCTTGCAAGCAGTTTCACAATTTAAAGCCCTAGGACCAATAATAAGTCAGATAAAATGTCTTTTAAGTGTAACAGTTGCACTTGTCCTTGACGCTGGAGACAAAAGTCAAATTCCATACTTGCAAAAGATTCATAAGCCATGATTTCTTACAGGTGCTTTTCATATTTCAAAGCCCTAGGACCAATAATAAGGGAGAGGTAAGGTCTTTTTAGTATGAGGACCCCACTTGACCTTGAAGCAGGTGTCAAAGATCAAATGCGACACTTGTAAAAGATTTACAGGCCATGATTTCCTATACACTGTTTCACATTCCAAGCCAATAAGACCAGTGACAAGGGACATATTATAAGGTCATTTTTAATATGATGACCCCCAATTTGGCATTAAAGATGCGATATGACAGCTATTTTGTTTTCAAAATAAGGCCAAAATTACACTCAGGCAAGTTTACCTAGCCATACATTTTGTGGAAATGTGATGAAGCTAGATGTAATATTTTAAATTTTAGGATATCTTAGTAAACAATTAGCTATGGTGGCCATTCTGTGTTTTAAAATGAGGCCAAAAATTTGGTGAAAATATCTTCATAAACAGAAATAAGAGATATTAGGTTTTTTAAGTACGAGTCCACATGACCTTAAAGCAGGGGTCATAGATCAAATCCAACACTGTAAAAGATTTACAGGCCATAGCTTCCCGTAGGTTGTTTTCACATTCCGCTGCTGGGTGATAAATAGTGCACAATTACAGGTATCATCCAGTAACGGGACAAGAAAACTTGTACCAAAGTATGAAAGGACTGACAAACCCATCCTACAGTCACGTCAAACAAACGAGTGGAGACAGGGCCAACTACCTCAATACATTTGTGCTTAAAATGATATCAACTAAAAGTTACTTCAGCGGAAAAATTCAGTTTGGCTGGCAATAATCTGCATGTGGGACTGTGTATATAGACAGTATCTTATACTAAATTTAGCAATAAATTTAGAATTCACCTGAAGAAAGAATAAATAGATACCTATTTAAAGTAACTTAACTTTGACTTGAGCCAGAAGTCACTGTACTTCACAGAAATAACCAAAAATGTGTGACTATTTAAATATACTTTGCATTTGAAATGTAAATATGCAAAAACTTATTTAAAAATACCTTACTGTCTAAAGTCCATATAAAATAATGATCTGATTGAACAACAACTTGTCCTATGGTAAAAGAAATCACAGAAAAAGAGTCAACATAAACATGCATTGCATTCTTGTGAGCAGTAGAATTATGTATAAATCCCTTACATGCAGTTGAAAAGATGTCATTGAATGTACATACATTAAAATGGAACCACACAAGCAGTGACTAATGTATTATAATTTGCAATATGAAATCCAGCATTAGGCCACTGCAAACCTGACTTACATAGACACAGCAAGCATGTCTATATGGGACGCGTCAAACGGTGATGGGTGGCACATCATTGACACATCATATTGTTCAGAGAAAGCTCCTTTTTCTATCATGTCAATTTTCCCTCCACCTCCTTCTTCAGCTGGAGTACCTAATACTGTGACCTGGATGATCAAGTTATAGCAAGAATAATGGTCAATGTTACAGGTATGGACACTTTAAAAGCTAAGGTCATACCAGGACACTCCCTAAGTGTAAGCCTCAAGTTTCTGAAACTAGATTTGAACCCATGACAGCAGGAATGAGAGTCAAGTAACCATTTGTCAAGGTTGTTTGAATTTTGGCCACTGAGGCCAACTTAGGTTAGACAATTAAAAGAGTGAATTGTCAAGAAAATCTTCATAGTAGTCAAAAAGTAAAGTAAAACAAGACCACCACAGAAGTATGATCTCCTGCTGGGGATTAAATGCTAAATGATATACAAACATGAAGCTATAGCTCTGAAAATATGCCACAACACAGAACATCAACTAGACCATGGATGAATCCATGGCTAGATGCAAGATTATCTACCACAAAAGGATGACTGATACGGTTTTCAAGATCATTTTGAACTTCCAAAAAAAATATTCATGATGGTGGCCGAAATTTGAAATATTCTAAATTTTTCACAGACCTTAAATGACTAGTTCTTAGTACCTAGAGGATCCAAATTTTGCATGAAATCACTCTCTTAAAGTTTTAGAGATAAATGATATTATCCATTTCCAACAAACTTCAAGATAGTGGCCTAAAAACAGAAAATACTCAATTTTTCAGAGGTCATAAAGGAGTAGTTTTTTTGCATCCAAAGGTTCCAAAATTATGGTTTTCAAGAAAAATGGCATTTTCAATTTCCAGCAATTTTTAAAATTTTAAAACCGAGGCTGAAGTTTGAAAAATTCCAAATTTCTCAGAGGTCACAAAAAAGTAAAAGTTGTGCCCTGCAAATGACATTCAGAAACTAGACCTAGCGCATCGGAGAACCGATGCAAATTGTATCCACCGTAAAGACAATGCACCAAAACCTCTACGACCAATAATAAGCGAGTTATAAGCACTTTTAAGTTTGGCTGTCCTCATTTGACCTGGAACGAGGGGCCCAAGGTCAAATCCGACCACACCAGAAGATTCCCAGCCCATGATTTTCTATATGTTGGTTTACCATCCCAAACCTCTAGGACCAATAATAAGCGAGTTATAGGCACTTTTACCTTTGGCTATCCTCGTTTGACCTTGAAGGAGGGGCCCAAGGTCAAATCTGACCACACCAGAAGATTCCCAGCCCATGATTTCCTATACACTGGTTTACCATCCCAAACCTCTAGGACCAATAAAAAGCAAGTTATAAGCACTTTTAAGTTTGGCTGTCCTCACTTGACCTTGAAGGAGGGGCCCAAGGTTAAATCCGACCACGCCAGAAGATTCCCAGCCCATGATTTCCTATATGTTGGTTTACCATCCCAAACCTCTAGGACCAATAATAAGCAAGTTATAAGCACTTTTAAGTTTGGCTGTCCTCACTTGACCTTGACGGAGGGGCCCAAGGTCAAATCCGACCATGCCAGAAGATTCCCCGCCCATGATTTCCTGTATGTTGGTTTACCATCCCAAAGCACTAGGATCAATAATAAGCGAGTTATAAGCACTTTTAAGTTTGGCTATCCTCGTTTGACCTCGAAGGAGCGGCCCAAGGTCAAATCCGACCATGCCAGAAGATTCCCAGCCCATGATTTCCTATATGTTGGTTTACCATCCCAAACCTCTAGGACCAATAATAAGTGAGTTATAGGCACTTTTACCTTTGGCTATCCTCATTTGACCTTGAAGGAGGGGCCCAAGGTCAAATCCGACCACACCAGAAGATTCCCAGCCCATGATTTTCTATATGCTGGTTTACCATCCCAAACCTCTAGGACCAATAATAAGCGAGTTATAAGCACTTTTAAGTTTGGCTGTCCTCGTTTGACCTTGAAGGAGGGGCCCAAGGTCAAATCCGACCACACCAGAAGATTCCCAGCCCATGATTTCCTATATGTTGGTTTACCATCCCAAACCTCTAGGACCAATAATAAGCACGTTATAAGCACTTTTAAGTTTGGCTGTCCTCGTTTGACCTTGAAGGAGGGGCCCAAGGTCAAATCTGACCACACCAGAAGATTCCCAGCCCATGATTTCCTACATGTTGGTTTACCATCCCAAACCTCTAGGATCGATAATAAGCGAGTTATAAGCACTTTTAAGTTTGGCTATCCTCGTTTGACCTTGAAGGAGGGGTCCAAGGTCAAATCTGACCACATCAGAAGATTCGCAGCACATGATTTCCTATAGGTTGGCTTCACATTGCAAACCTCTAGGACCAATAATAAGGGAGATATAGGCACTTTTAAAGTCCGCTATGTGGGTTACTTCGGCACTCCGTGGATGACCTTGAATTAGGAGCTTCAAGGTCAAATGTGTGCAAGGTTGTAGAGGACATGTATATGTGTCATACGTATCGCCTATGAAGAGATTCAACCTTCTACCTATGAGGAACAGCCAGTAGAAAAATGTAGATTATTTTCAAAGAAATGCCCGTGGCGGCCATCTTGTTTTTCAGGCTATTTTCCGGCGTAGCGAACGCTAAACCAAAGTATCCACCGGATGCTTCCGGTGGATACAATAAAGCACCAAGTTAAGTGTTAAGGTGTAAAAAGTAGGAGGAAAACATATTTCAACAAATTATTGTAAATGCAATTTTTTTTTATACCCCGGTAGTTACAACTGACTTACTCAACAGTGAGAATATCAAAGTAGCTTTTGCTCAGCTATGCAATGAGCTACAGGTCTGCAATTTGACTATGTTACAGCTAACCAAAAGTAGGTGAATAATTTATTTAAACAAAATACTGTAAATGCAATAGTTTTCAAGTTACAACTGATTTACTTAACAGTGAGAACCTCCAAGTAGCTATTGCTCACCTATGCAATGAGCTACAGGTCTGCAATTTTACTATGTTATAGCTATTCCAAAAGTAGCTGAAAAAAATATTACAAGAAAATACTCTAAATGTAGTACCTTTCAAGTTACAACTGATTTACTCAACAGTGTTTACCTGATAGTTGTTACTGCTCAGCTATGCAATGACCTACAGATCTGCAATTTTACTCTGTTATAGCTGACCCAAAAGTAGCTGAACATTATAATTTAAACAAAATTTTCTAAATGTAACAGTTTCCAAGTTACAAGTGATTTATTATGGAAGGTACTGAAAAGTAAGAAAATAGTTATTACTCACTTAGCTATTGGAATAGGCTCCCAAGTTACGCACTATGTTGTAGGTATGAAAAAAATGGCTGAACAAAATGCAATATCTTTCAAGTTATAAGTAATTTAGTACCTGATTTCAAGAATTTTGATGCATTACAATTCATTTCAAAAATTCATAAAAACATAATTAAGATCCAGTCCTGATAATCACACCAGGGAATGTACTTGTAGAAATAAAATCGGAGGGTGAGTACTTTATGACCTCTATAAAGGGATGGTACTTCCGGCGGAGAATGGACAAGCACAGCAAGACCAGTTTCATTTATTAATCCATAAATATTGTTATAAAGATGATTTTCACACACTTATTTGTCGCACTATATTTTGTCTGTATCATTTAGTTTTCTATTATCAATGATCGTCCATTTATTGCTTCAGATAAATGGATGCAAAAATATGTGCACTGCATTGTTTTGTGTAGTGTGCACACTCCCAGTCTTTATAATGTGGCCAAGGACATATATCAAGATAATAGAGAAATCCCTGCAATAGGTAATGAGAAAATTGTGATAAAGTTTTGGAATTTTCACACTTTGGGTGGGGGTACCTCAATTGTAATGGCTGTGGGGAAACAGATGAACGAACACATATGCATGCCTTGAACAATTTTTCATCCTCGATAGATAAGGCACCTTTTAAAGGAAACAGCATGTCTCTGGGCCTTGTACTTCGTTGGGGAAGTTGTTCACGCGAACTCAACTTGTATGCCGCACAGTGATGCCAAATAAGCTGACACAAAAACATGGATCAAGGAAAATAAAACAAATGAGTCTCATTAAAAAAACCAGAAATACTACCACATAAAAGAACAGTATCACTCATTTTCACAAGAACACTTTTGGCGATTTACAGAAGAGTTTCAAAGGCTCAGTCCAAGATGACCAAAAAAAGCACGAGAATCAGATGACATGAAAATAAGTTTGTCATGACCATTACTAAGGAAGACATTGCAGGAAAAAGTGGCAGCTGTGAGGAAATAAAGGGTGAACTAAAGCTGTCCCAAATAGACTGCTAATGTGGTGGTCCAAATAAACACAAAAATAAAACAAGGCCATTGCCCTGGTGGTTATCTCTTGCCGAGTATTAAGCAAAAATAGCATCAGAGATGCCCGTACCCCACAGCATAGGGAAATATTTTGAACACCATGAGATATAGAAGTACTGTATCAGTACAAAGTTTAGGATACTTTCAGAGCACTGTCAGTTATATAAAGGTCCAAACAATGTTTAAATAGAGAAAATAACGTCTAAAAGAAAGATAAGGCATGTAAAGATGAAGTATTAAAACAAGATAATTCAATAACAAGATGACAGCATTAATCAGTAAACTAAAATTACAACACTCTTTATCTACATCTGCATGGCCGAATTATGGTTTAGATGTTTTGAATATTACCATGCATACAGAAGTGGTAATACATTCAATGAATGCTTATGTGTGGTGTTGGAGCAAAATCTGGGACTCACTTGATGAAATTCCATCTGTTACAATGGGAAGTTATAAAAGTAAAATTCTTAATAAATTCTAATATGACTTTAACGGTGCTTAATCTGCATCAAAAGACAGACCCAAAGGTGCAACAAGATTTTAAAGGTCAAGGTCACTACGACAAGGTCAAAGGTCAAATTAAGGTCACACCATGACGTTGCACACCTACACCCCCTTACCAATGTCCCTACCAAGTATCAACTTCCTACACCTTACTGTTTCCGAGATATAGCCCGGACAAGATTTTCAAACTCAAGGTCACTACGGCAAGGTCAAAGGTCAAATCAAGGTCAGACCATGACGTTGCACACCTACACCCCGTAACCAATGTCCCTAGTAAGTATCAACTTCCTAACCTCACGGTTTCTGAGATGTAGCCCGGACAAGATTTTATAGGTCAAGGTCACTACGGCAAGTTAAAAGGTCAAATCAAGGTCACACTGTGACATTGCACACCTACACCCCCTGACCAATGTCCCTACCGAGTATCAATTTCCTACACTTTACGGTTTCCGAGATATAGCCCAGAGAAGATATTATAGGTCAAGGTCACTACAGCAAGGTCAAAGGTCAAATCAAGGTCACACCATGACGTTGCACACCTACAACCCCTTACCAATGTCCCTACCAAGTATCAACTTCCTACACTTTACGGTTTCCGAGATATAGCCCGGACAAGATTTTCAAACTCAAGGTCACTACGGCAAGGTCAAAGGTCAAATCAAGGTCAGACCATGACGTTGAACACCTACACATCCTAGCCAATGTCCCTACCAAGTATCAGCTTCCTACACCTTACGGTTTCTGAGATACAGCCCGGACAACCTTTTTCCCGCCGCCCACCCACCAGCCCATCCGGACACCATGGGTGACAACAATACCCCAACAGCCCTTAAGGGCTGTGGGGTAAAAATGTGTGACTACTTGAATATATTTTGCATTTGAAATGTAAATGCGCAAAAACTTATTTAAGAACACCTTTCTGTCTAAAGTCTACATAAAATAATGATCTGATTGAACAAAAACTTGTCCTATGATAAAAGAAAATCATAGAAAAAGAGTCAACATAAACATGCATTGCATTCATGTGTGCAGTAGAATTATGTATAAATCCCTTACATGCAGTTGAAAATAGGCCATTGAATGTACATACAGTAAAATTGTACCACACAAGCAGTGACTAATATATTATAATTCACAATATGAAATCCAGCATCAGGCCACTGAAAACCTGACTTACATAGACACAGCAAGCATGTCCACATGGGACGTGTCAAACCGTGATGGGTGACACATCATTGACACATCATATTGTTCAGAGAAAGCTCCTTTTTCTATCATGTCAATTTTCCCTCCACCTAATTCCTCAGCTGGAGTACCCAATACTGTGACCTGGATGATCAAGTTATAGCTAAGAATAATATTCAATGTTAAGGGTATGGACACTTTAAAAGCTAAGGTCATACCAGGACACTCCCTAAGTGTAATCCTCTAGATCTAAACCCATGACAGCAAGAATGAGAGTCAAGTAACCATTTGTCAAGGTTGTTTGAATTTTGGCCACTGCGGCCAATTTAGGTTAAAGGATTAAAAGAGTAAATTGTCAAGAAAACTATTTTTGTTTGTTTTTAACCCTTCACGGTCTGGTAACAGTGTTACCCCAAACATCCAAGTAATGCTCCAGGATTTGCTCCTAATTCCCCCAACTGTACCTGTACATGTCCCTGGATGACTTACGTAGGCCCAAAGTAGATATAAAACTGTGTCTGGTTCACTCACTGATTAACAGGGACTGATCCCGAACAACACCATGTACAAGTAAGGGGCTAGCCCTGGATGAGATAGGAATCTCTTCACTCCTGGACTGCCTCCGGACTATTATGTATAGCACCTAATATTCAAGAAGTATGAGGGATGGGCCAAAAACGGCCAAATTTTATCCAGTATACTCCTGGATCATTTAGGTAGGCCTCCACAATGTCCATGATTGCCAAACTCACCACCATTTTGTTGGTTTGGGGACAATACAGGAGTTCATCCATGGAAATGGAACTGGAGCATAACGTAGATGTATAATAGATGTAGAGTATTAAGGGTACAGAATTCTGCAACAGTAAATTAATGTGCTAGCTAAAAATGTAAGTTAGCCTACAAAATACATGTATTGAGCTAGTCAGTATCAAAGCAATAGTATGAATTCCATAAAAGTCAAAATACCTTTAAAATTCTTAACAAAATTTCATATTTTTAAATGTAAAATACATTTTTATGAAGAAAAATGTATATACTTACCATATGAAAACACTTGGGTAAGCTTTGCTTGGCATTCGGTGACCGCCACGTACACCGTACATACAATTTAAAATATGAGGGGAGACCCTCTTTAAACCTATATACTTGCTACCCTTTGACCCCTGGTGACCTAATTCACTCTGCCATGCGCAGTAATACAGAAATAGTTCATTCTTTTTGTGAATAAACATAAATGCTGGAAAAAGGTTTTTTAAAAGCGGGGCAGGCGGGAGGGTGATTTGCTGTTTTCATATGGTAAGTATATACATTTTTCTTCATAAAAATGTATTTTACATTTAAAAATATGAAATTTTATTTCATAAAAATGTAATATACTATCCTATATGAAAACACTTGGGTTGAATGATGGTGGGAAAAAGACAGACTGAGGAAAACCACCCCAAGGTTAAATTGCAAAAAGAGGATAGTTCCTGGTGCAATTGAACCCAAAACCTCTGTGCTGAAGAAAAAACTCTATTGAGTTAAATGAGTAGAATTAAGCACTTCAAGAACTTCAGCACTGCTGTCTACACCCTATTAGGTCAGCTCAAAGGAGAGGGCATAAATATGCCACTGTGCTCAGAATAGGAACATGCCAAGAGGCACTAAGAAGCACGGATCTGAAAATGGAGATGAAGAACAGAATCCCTAAAAGGGAAATGCCACCCCCCTTTTTCTGAGACTAAAAAGTCTCAGAATGACTTAAATTGAGGAATTTAAGTAGAAGAGAGAGAATGGGCTGAGTGGAAAGAAAAGTCCACTACACTTAAGAAACCATAGAGATTCTTAAGAACAACATCTCTGAAGGAGAATAAGTGAAGTGCAAGAATTCCGAGAGGAATCCCCCATGATGTGAAGCAGTGGGAAACCACCGAAGAAACCAGAATGAAACCTGGGCAAAACATCATGGGCCTTCACATGTGGAACAGAGTTCGAGGGAATAAAGGATAAAATGTTATCCAAAAAGATATTCTGAGCAGCAATATCACCCTCTTTGAACTTCAGAAGAAAGACCAAGAAGAAATCCTCCTAAGAAAGTCAGAATAGCTAGATAGCTAGTATCTTAGGAATCTGACAGTAGGAAAGGAGAGGTCCTCTAAGTCATCCTGACCATAGACAAAAAGTCAAAGCAGGAAGAGCCTTCTGAAGATAACTGGCTAAAGCCAGGAAAGTAATATCTGACTTAAGGATGACTTAGGTCATCCCTAGAGAGTGAGAGAAAACCTTTAAATAAAGGAATCAAAATCACTCCTTCTCCTTCCCAAAGAAAGGGAGTAAGAAAGACTGTCTAATATGTGAAAAACTTGGCTCAGCAAGTAAACAGGGTTCAAGAGGAGCCTTGGTAAGAGCCTGCAGAACCAAGGTTTAAGTACCAAAAGGTAGGTGACAACTACCCTTATTGTGGACTTAAAGAAGCTCTAAAAGAGACTTCCAAGCTCTCTATAAGAACCCAACTCAAAGTAGTACCTGGAGAGAGCTGACCTGTATCCCCATTGTGTGAAAAATAATTCCTTAAAAGGAACAAACAGCATTGAAAGGGACAGTTAAGGCATGGCAGAGTGGCCATGTTCCTCACAAGTTTTTGAAGCAGTTCCACATTGCTTCATAGAGAGTAATGGAGGATAAAAATCCTCCAAGACCCCTCCTGTGAAAATTCTTCTTAAAGGAGACTTCAGCCAGAAAGCTTGAAGAAAGAAACTCCATAAAAATTAATAACAAAACTCTAGATGAGATTGTTATAGAAGAATAAGAGGAAGAGCCAATGGCTTTCTTAAAGGAGATCTTGAGACCAAAAACTTGGCACTTGCCAAGGAAGGCTACAAGAAGAATGGTACAGCTCTGAAAGTTAATTAACTTCCTGGCCATAGCGGACAAAGAGCTGAAGGAGGGAAGGAGTAAAACAAGTACTCCGGACCAAAGCACTCCAGGGCATCTATTGCCAAAGCCTAAGGATCTAGCACAGGAGGCACATGCAAGAGCAGCTTGTGATTGAATCACATGGCAAAAGAGATCTAAATCAGATGAGAAGTCTGAGACTACCATCTGAAGATCCAAGAATAGAGAGAGCACTTTATATGAAAGGTGAGATAAGACCTCCAGAGATGGTCTGCCAAAGATTCATGCCCCTGGAACATGAGAAGGTGGAAGAACAGACTTGTTCTTGTAAAAATAATGGCAAAAGGTGCCAAAGTAGATACACATGTCCCAAGAGTGAAAGCTCTCTTGATATAAAAAGAAAGCACAGACAACAGTGTTACCTGAAACTATCTGAAGTGTCCCTTAAAGGACAAGTGACGAACAAATGTCTTGAGAACAAGACATCTGTGTTGTTTGAGGCTGAAAAGATGATCCTTTGATGAAAGGATAATACAGGAACAAATGTCTGAGCAAAAAGGACAGCTATGAGCTCTAGAACTGATGAACAGATTGGACTGCTACATCAAAGATGGACCTTAGGTGGTCAAAAGAGCACAAAGAACTCCCAAACCCTGAAGTGAAACATCCATGAAGGTAGATGTAAAAACTAGGGAATTAAAGGGAGGTATGCAAAGACATAGTTCCCAGGAAAGTACCATCTTAAATGAACCTTGATAGAGGGATCAAAGAATGGACAATCCAGAGCACCTTTGAGAAGGAAAATCAAAGTGTCCTGAGAATCTCATGACACTGAGGAAGTGTCAAGTACAGGCGACCTTGAAGAAATGGCTTCCAAGTGGAAGCCAGGAGAAATAAAGGTGCCCAGTTGGAGAGGTAATTTAAAGGTGTTCTAATGCAGAGAAAGGAAGAGATGCTGAATAGACAGAACCTTGTCCCTGAGAGGAACACCTTTAGACAGGCTAAGAACCTGACCCAGGAAGGAGACCTGTTGTAGGAACAGATCTAAATAATTCCTGCTAAGAACCACTCCAAGTTGAAAGTCAACTCTAAGAGAGTTGCCAAATGAGCCTCTGACAACTATTGGCTCTAATGAGCCTATATGTAGTCACATGTGCACTGAGATGCCCAAACTCAAAGCCAACTTTCCTTACTTCCTTGACTAAGGAAGTAAATACTGAAAGGATAGTGGCTAGGCCCTAAGGCACTGCCACAAAGTGGTACACCCTGCTCAAAAGCAAAACTCTGAACAAGAGTGAACCAAAGGAGAGAAAGGAGGCATATTGAGGAAGAGAAGTGGTCCACTGGCCAATTAAAAGTGAGAAAATGATCAACTGAAAAGTTTAAATCCTGAAAGTTTGGAGAACCAGGAGAAGATCCAAATCTATGAAAAGATCTAAATCCAATGCTGGTTTCCAGTCTTCTATCTCTTTGTCAAGGAAAAAGGGCCCTGAGAAAATCAGGTAAAAAAGGCAGGCACTTGAACTGCGCCTACGAACAGCAAGTGTGAGGCTGAATGACAAAGAGCAGTATACTTCTGAGGAGAAGCAAAAAAGCTGAAGAAGATGAAATCAAGAAAAGTGGAATCTGAGAGACCACTGGAAGGTGAAAACCAAGTTCCAGGCTTCTGGAAAAAGAAAGGCTGACACCCAAACATTTCAAATGAAATGGAAGAAATCAGTTGATCTCCCACTGGCAAGTGGAGGGATCTGGAAGTAAGAGTGAAAGTTTGAAAAAACAAAACACTCCTATCTCCTGAAGGACACCATGATAGAGGTTGAGGCTGAGCCTCTGCCTGTGGAAGGCATTCCACCATCAGAATGTTGGAACCTGGAAAGGAACCATATCCCTAAAGCACTAAGTTAGAGAGAAGACTCCCTAGTTGGGAGGAGAACCCAAATTACCCTACCAAGTGACTAGGCACAAGTGAGGGAAATGGATAAGGAAATCTCTCAAAACAAAGTGCAAAGATGGCTGAAAGGCCATAGATGTCCAAAGCATGGTGGATGAAAAAGACTACTGAGAAGTATTGCCTGGTCAATCAACTTGAATAAGTGATCAACAAAACAGGACTGAAGGAAAAAATCCCACAGTACTAAGGACCCGAAGGTCCATCTCAGATCTCCCCTAATAGCAGAGGACCTCTGCCTAGGGAAGAGAAGGTCTTAAGAACCCCACCAGGCTAGATCCCAGGTCCAGAAACCTGAGAAAGTCAACCCAAAAAACCCTCTGAAGAGGGTTTGTACCTGGCAAAACTAAGTTTTAGAGGGTAAATTTGGGTAATTACCCAACCTATAAAACTTAGAATGAGAAGATCCCAAAATGAATGAGTGACAGAAAGTAAGTATCTGGCCTCACGAAGGAACTTCTAAGCCTGGAAAAAGTGGATGACTAAGAAAGAAATAAGACTGATCAAAGAGCAGTCAAATTATTCCCTAATTCTGTTGGACAGGAATCCTTAAAAATCTTCTGTGGAGAAGATTGAAGGCCAAAGTCCTAAGCATCCATAAAGTCTAACAGACTGGCACCAAAAATGTTGGAATAGGGTCCCCGAAGTCTGCCTAAAGGTTAACTAAAGACAGAGGGACACCAACATACCCAAAAGGGAGATGTGCCCATTGGAAGTCAGATCTAAAAAATGGTGAAAATGCAATAGGAAGCTGTTGAGAAACAGAAGATTTCCACCAAGCCCCAAACAACAATTTTCTAGATTTAGAAAATGAATGGAGCTGTGTTTAGGAAGTAGCAAAATCAGTTGGATTCAACTGATAAACTCTTCTTAAGGGACCCTGAACAAAAAAATGGTCTTGAGAAAGTAATCCCAGCCCAAAAAGACAGCCTGAATAGGCTGAGCCTTAGGCACAAAAGACCACGACAAATTTGGAATGTAGGAAACCAGTAACAGTGAGATGGATCTCCAAAGGTGGACAACAAAGTCATCCTCGGCCCCAAGAGCCATAAATGAACCTGGAAATGCTGTAATCACTATGAAAATGAATATTTTCTGACAACCGATCGGTTGACCTCCATTTTGGATGTGACGTCATCGTCACGTGACCTGGTGAATGATTCGTAAAAAGCTCAAAATTAAGGTCAACATACGCGGTGAAACAAAGAATTTCATGAAAAGAAAGAAGGAAAACCGTAAATGGTGAATTATAATGCCTGTAGAAGTGCATAAAGAAATTTATTCACCACGCAAATAAATATTTCAAAAGGAAATCCAACATTCTAACACCACGTGACCCGATGAGCGATAATACGAACTTTGTAACTACGTGAAAAACAATGCACACTCAAGGTGACAATACGGTCAAAATACGCGGTAAAACGAAGAATTTCGTTGAAAAAGGATATAAAGGTGAGTGCTAAAGTATTAAGAAAATGTTCCGTTTCTAGCCTTGTACTGTTGGGGCAACCAAAGTCAGCACAGTCTGCTCTATCTAGCATGGTTTTCAATATATAAGCATTTTTGTGTTTTGCAATTTTTGCAAAAAATTCAAAATGGCCGCTATATTTGGCGAGACAAAAATATTTTGAAAATTGGCATGGGTACTCTGCAGAGATATCCAGCAGGTCAAAAATTTTGTTGAAGTCGCTCCATCTAGCACAGTTTTCGAGATATAAGCATTTTTGTGTTTTGCAAAAACTTCGAAAATTCAAAATCGCCACCATTTTTGGTGAGACAAAAATTTTTGAAAACAAGACCATTGCCGCGGTGTGTATCTCCCGCCGAGCATTAAAGGAGAAGAAATAGCTTTTCCCGAGATATTCACAATTTTTCATTTTCGTGTGTGAAAGCTCTTCCAAACGTAGGTGAATGAGTTATTTGAGAAAAATTGGGTATCCGCAATACTTTTAGAGATAATTAGCATTTACTCATTTTGAGTAGGTGAATAATTAGCTATGGGTCTGAAACTTCACCAAGTGAAAGCTCTCCCAAAAGTAGGTGAATGAGTTATTTGAGAAAAATTGGCTATCTGCAATACTTTTAGAGATAATTCGCATTTACTCATTTTGAGTAGGTGAGTAATTAGCTATGGGTCTGAAACTTCACCATGTGAAAGCTCTTCCAAAAGTAGGTGAATGAGTTATTTGAGAAAAATTGGCTATCTGCAATACTTTTAGAGACAACTAGCATTTACTCATTTTGTGTAAGTGAGTAATTATCTATGGGTCTGAAACTTCACCATGTGAAAGCTCTCCCACAAGTAGATGAATGAGTTATTTGAGAAAAATTGGCTATCTGCAATACTTTTAGAGATAACTAGACCTAGCGTATCGGAGAACCGATGCAAATTGTATCCACCGTAAAGACAATGCACCAAAACCTCTAGTACCAATAACAAGCGAGTTATAAGCACTTTTAAGTTTGGCTATCCTCATTTGACCTTGAAGGGGGGCCCAAGGTCAAATCCGACCACACCAGAAGATTCTCAGTGCATGATTTCCTATATGTTGGTTTACCATCCCAAACATCTAGGACCAATAATAAGAGAGTTATAAGCACTTTTTAGTTTGGCTGTCCTCATTTGACCTTGACCGTGGGGTCCACGGTCAAATCCGACCACACCAGAAGATTCCCAGCAGATTCCCAGCCGATGATTTCCTATAAGTTGGTTTACCATCCCAAACCTCTAGGACCAATAATAAGCGAGTTATAAGCACTTTTAGGTTTGGCTGTCCTCATTTGACCTTGAAGGAGGGGTTTAAGGTCAAATCCGACCACACCAGAAGATTCCCAGCCCATGATTTTCTATATGCTGGTTTACCATCCCAAACATCTAGGACCAATAATAAGTGAGTTATAAGCACTTTTAAGTTTGGCTGTCCTCATTTGACCTTGAATGAGGGGCCCAAGGTCAAATCCGACCTCACCAGAAGATTCCCAGCCCATGATTTTCTATATGTTGGTTTACCATCCCAAACCTCTACGACCAATAATAAGCGAGTTATAGGCACTTTTACCTTTGGCTGTCCTCGTTTGACCTTGAACGAGGGGCCCAAGGTCAAATCCGACCACACCAGAAGATTCCCAGGCCATGATTTTCTATATGCTGGTTTACCATCCCAAACCTCCAGGACCAATAATAAGCGAGTTATAAGCACTTTTAAGTTTGGCTGTCCTCGTTTGACCTTGAATGAGGGGCCCAAGGTCAAATCCGACCTCCCCAGAAGATTCCCAGCCCATGATTTACTATATGTTGGTTTACCATCCCAAACCTCTACGACCAATAATAAGCGAGTTATAGGCACTTTTTCCTTTGGCTATCCTCGTTTGACCTTGAAGGAGGGGCCCAAGGTCAAATCCGACCACACCAGAAGATTCCCAGGCCATGATTTTCTATATGCTGGTTTACCATCCCAAACCTCCAGGACCAATAATAAGCGAGTTATAAGCACTTTTAAGTTTGGCTGTCCTCGTTTGACCTTGAGGGAGGGGCCCAAGGTCAAATCCGACAACGCCAGAAGATTCTCAGCCCATGATTTCCTATAGGTTGGTTTACCATCCCAAACCTCTAGGACCAATAATAAGCGAGTTATAAGCACTTTTACCTTTGCCTATCCTCATTTGACCTTGAAGGAGGGGCCCAAGGTCAAATCCGACCACACCAGAAGATTCCCAGCCCATGATTTTCTATATGTTGGTTTACCATCCCAAACCTCTAGGACCAATAAAAAGTGAGTTATAAGCACTTTTAGGTTTGGCTGTCCTCATTTGACCTTGAAGGGGGGCCCAAGGTCAAATCCGACCACACCAGAAGATTCTCAGTGCATGATTTCCTATATGTTGGTTTACCATCCCAAACATCTAGGACCAATAATAAGCGAGTTATAAGCACTTTTTAGTTTGGCTGTCCTCATTTGACCTTGACCGTGGGGCCCACGGTCAAATCCGACCACACCAGAAGATTCCCAGCAGATTCCCAGCCGATGATTTCCTATAAGTTGGTTTACCATCCCAAACCTCTAGGACCAATAATAAGCGAGTTATAAGCACTTTTAGGTTTGGCTGTCCTCATTTGACCTTGAAGGAGGGGTTTAAGGTCAAATCCGACCACACCAGAAGATTCCCAGCCCATGATTTTCTATATGCTGGTTTACCATCCCAAACATCTAGGACCAATAATAAGTGAGTTATAAGCACTTTTAAGTTTGGCTGTCCTCGTTTGACCTTGAATGAGGGGCCCAAGGTCAAATCCGACCTCACCAGAAGATTCCCAGCCCATGATTTTCTATATGTTGGTTTACCATCCCAAACCTCTACGACCAATAATAAGCGAGTTATAGGCACTTTTACCTTTGGCTGTCCTCGTTTGACCTTGAACGAGGGGCCCAAGGTCAAATCCGACCACACCAGAAGATTCCCAGGCCATGATTTTCTATATGCTGGTTTACCATCCCAAACCTCCAGGACCAATAATAAGCGAGTTATAAGCACTTTTAAGTTTGGCTGTCCTCGTTTGACCTTGAATGAGGGGCCCAAGGTCAAATCCGACCTCCCCAGAAGATTCCCAGCCCATGATTTACTATATGTTGGTTTACCATCCCAAACCTCTACGACCAATAATAAGCGAGTTATAGGCACTTTTTCCTTTGGCTATCCTCGTTTGACCTTGAAGGAGGGGCCCAAGGTCAAATCCGACCACACCAGAAGATTCCCAGGCCATGATTTTCTATATGCTGGTTTACCATCCCAAACCTCCAGGACCAATAATAAGCGAGTTATAAGCACTTTTAAGTTTGGCTGTCCTCGTTTGACCTTGAGGGAGGGGCCCAAGGTCAAATCCGACAACGCCAGAAGATTCCCAGCCCATGATTTCCTATAGGTTGGTTTACCATCCCAAACCTCTAGGACCAATAATAAGCGAGTTATAAGCACTTTTACCTTTGCCTATCCTCATTTGACCTTGAAGGAGGGGCCCAAGGTCAAATCCGACCACACCAGAAGATTCCCAGCCCATGATTTTCTATATGTTGGTTTACCATCCCAAACCTCTAGGACCAATAAAAAGTGAGTTATAAGCACTTTTAGGTTTGGCTGTCCTCATTTGACCTTGAAGGAGGGGTTTAAGGTCAAATCCGACCACACCAGGAGATTCCCAGCCCATGATTTTCTATATGTTGGTTTACCATCCCAAACATCTAGGACGAATAATAAGCGAGTTATAAGCACTTTTAAGTTTGGGTGTCCTCGTTTGACCTTGAATGAGGGGCCCAAGGTCAAATCTGACCACACCAGAAGATTCCCAGCCGATGATTTTCTATATGTTGGTTTACCGTCCCAAACCTCTAAGACCAATAATAAGCGAGTTACAGGCACTTTTAAGTTTGGCTGTCCTCGTTTAACCTTGAATGAGGGGCCCAAGGTCAAATCCGACCTCACCAATAGATTCCCAGGCCATGATTTTCTATATGTTGGTTTACCGTCCTAAACCTCTAGGACCAATAATAAGCGAGTTATAGGCACTTTTATCTTTGGCTATCCTCATTTGACCTTGAAGGAGGGGCCCAAGGTCAAATCCGACCACACCAAAAGATTCCCAGGCCATGATTTTCTATATGTTGGTTTACCGTCCCAAACCTCTAGGACCAATAATAAGTGAGTTATAAGCACTTTTAGGTTTGGCTGTCCTCATTTGACCTTGAAGGAGGGGTTTAAGGTCAAATCCGACCACACCAGAAGATTCCCAGCCCATGATTTTCTATATGCTGGTTTACCATCCCAAACATCTAGGACCAATAATAAGTGAGTTATAAGCACTTTTAAGTTTGGCTGTCCTCATTTGACCTTGAAGGAGGGGTTTAAGTTCAAATCCGACCACACCAGAAGATTCCCAGCCCATGATTTTCTATATGTTGGTTTACCATCCCAAACCTCTAGGACCAATAATAAGGGAGATATAGGCATTTTTAAAGTCCGCTATGTGGGTTACTTCGGCACTCCGTGGATGACCTTGAATTAGGAGCTTCAAGGTCAAATGTGTGCAAGGTTATAGAGGACATGTATATGTGTCATACATATCACCTATGAAGAGATTCAACCTTCTACCTATGAGGAACAGCCAGTAGAAAAATGTAGATTATTTTCAAAGAAATGCCCGTGGCGGCCATCTTGTTTTTCAGGCTATTTTCCTTCCCAGAGAAGCTTACCCCCCAATGAAGATATCCTGCAAATTTGGTGAACCTAGCTGCTGTTGTTTTCCTCTTAGAGCGTTAACGCCGAAAATCTCTCTACGCGCGGTGGCGGCGTAGCGGACGCTAAACCAAAGTATCCACCGGATGCTTCCGGTGGATACAATTAGCATTTACTCATTTTGAGTAGGTGAGTAATTACCTATTCGCATTTACTCATTTTGAGTAGGTGAGTAAATATCTACGGGTCTGAAACTTCACCATGTGAAAGCTCTCCCAAAAGTAGATGAATGAGTTATTCGAGAGAAATTGGCTATCTGCAATACTTCTAGAGATAATTCGCATTTACTCATTTTGAGTAGGTGAATAATTAGCTACGGGTCTGAAACTTCACCAAGTGAAAGCTCTCCCAAAAGTAGATGAATGAGTTATTTGAGAAAAATTGCTATCTGCAATACTTTTAGAGATAATTCGCATTTACTCATTTTGAGTAGGTCAGTAATTACCAACGGGTCTGAAACTTCACCAAGTGAAAGCTCTCCCAAAAGTAGATGAGTTATTTGAGAAAAATTGGGTATCCGCAATACTTTTAGAGATAATTAGCATTTACTCATTTTGAGTAGTTGAATAATTAGCTACAGGTCTGAAACTTCAAGTGAAAGCTCTCCCCAAAGTAGATGAATGAGTTATTTGAGAAAAATTGGGTATCTGCAATACTTTTAGAGATAATTCGCATTTACTCATTTTGAGTAGGTGAGTAATTAGCTATGGGTCTGAAACTTCACCATGTGAAAGCTCTTCCAAAAGTATGTGAATGAATTATTTGAGAAAAATTGGCTATCTGCAATACTTTTTGAGATAATTCGCATTTACTCATTTTGAGTAGGTGAGTAATTATCTATGGGTCTGAAACTTCACCATGTGCAAGCTCTTCCAAAAGTAGATGAATGAGTTATTTGATAAAAATTTGGTATCCGCAATACTTTTAGAGATAATTAGCATTTATTTATTTTGAGTAGGTGAATAATTAGCTACGGGTCTGAAACTTCACCGAGTGAAAGCTAGCACGGTTTTCAATATATAAGCATTTTTGTGTTTTGCAATTTTTGCAAAAAATTCAAAATGGCCGCTATATTTGGCGAGACAAAAATATTTTGAAAATTGGCATGGGTACTCTGCAGAGATATCCAGCAGGTCAAAAATTTTGTTGAAGTCGCTCCATCTAGCACAGTTTTCGAGATATAAGCAGTTTTGTGTTTTGCAAAAACTTCGAAAATTCAAAATCACCACCATTTTTGGTGAGACAAAAATTTTTGAAAACAAGACCACTGCCGCGGTGTGTATCTCCCGCTGAGCATTAAAGGAGAAGAAATAGCTTTTCCCCGAGATATTCACAATTTTTCATTTTCGTGTGTGAAAGCTCTTCCAAACGTAGGTGAATGAGTTATTTGAGAAAAATTGGCTGTCTGCAATACTTTTAAGAGATAATTCGCATTTACTCCCAAAAGTAGATGAATGAGTTATTTGATAAAAATTGGGTATCCGCAATACTTTTAGAGATAATTAGCATTTACTCATTTTGAGTAGGTGAATAATTAGCTATGGGTCTGAAACTTCACCAAGTGAAACCTCTCCCAAAAGTAGGTGAATGAGTTATTTGAGAAAAATTGGCTATCTGCAATACTTTTAGAGATAATTCGCATTTACTCATTTTGAGTAGGTGAGTAATTAGCTATGGGTCTGAAACTTCACCATGTGAAAGCTCTTCCAAAAGTAGGTGAATGAGTTATTTGAGAAAAATTGGCTATCTGCAATACTTTTAGAGACAACTAGCATTTACTCATTTTGTGTAAGTGAGTAATTATCTACGGGTCTGAAACTTCACCATGTGAAAGCTCTCCCACAAGTAGATGAATGAGTTATTTGAGAAAAATTGGCTATCTGCAATACTTTTAGAGATAACTAGCATTTACTCATTTTGAGTAGGTCAGTAATTACCTATGGGTCTGAAACTTCACCATGTGAAAGCTCTTCCAAAAGTAGGTGAATGAGTTATTTGAGAAAAATTGGCTATCTGCAATACTTTTAGAGATAATTAGCATTTACTCATTTTGAGTAGGTCAGTAATTACCTATGGGTCTGAAACTTCACCATGTGAAAGCTCTTCCAAAAGTAGGTGAATGAGTTATTTGAGAAAAATTCGCTATCTGCAATACTTTTAAGAGATAATTAGCATTTACTCATTTTGAGTAGGTGAGTAATTATCTATGGGTCTGAAACTTCACCATGTGAAAGCTCTTCCAAAAGTAGATGAATGAGTTATTTGAGAAAAATTGGGTATCCGCAATACTTTTAGAGATAATTAGCATTTATTTATTTTGAGTAGGTGAATAATTAGCTACGGGTCTGAAACTTCACCGAGTGAAAGCTCTCCCAAAAGTAGGTGAATGAGTTATTTGACAAAAATTGGCTATCTGCTATACTTTTAGAGGTAATTCGCATTTACTCATTTTGAGTAGGTGAGTAATTAGCTATGGGTCTGAAACTTCACCATGTGAAAACTCTCCCAAAAGTAGATGAATGAGTTATTTGAGAGAAATTGGCTATGTGCAATACTTCTAGAGATAATTAGCATTTACTCATTTTGAGTAGGTGAATAATTACCTACGGGTCTGGAACTTCACCATGTGAAAGCTCTTCCAAAAGTAGGTGAATGAGTTATTTGAGAAAAATTGGCTATCTGCAATACTTTTAGAGATAATTCGCATTTACTCATTTTGAGTAGGTGAGTAATTAGCTATGGGTCTGAAACTTCACCATGTGAAAGCTCTTGCAAAAGTAGGTGAATCATTAATTTGATAAAAATTGGCTATCTCCAATACTTTTATGAGATAATTCGCATTTACTCATTTTGAGTAGGTGAGTAAATATCTACGGGTCTGAAACTTCACCATGTGAAAGCTCTCCCAAAAGTAGATGAATGAGTTATTTGAGAGAAATTGGCTATCTGCAATACTTCTAGAGATAATTCGCATTTACTCATTTTGAGTAGGTGAGTAATTACCTACGGGTCTGGAACTTCATCATGTAAAAGCTCTCCCAAAAGTAGATGAATAAGTTATTTGAGAAAAATTGGGTATCTGCAATACTTTTAGAGGTAATTAGCATTTACTCATTTTGAGTAGGTGAATAATTAGCTACGGGTCTGAAACTTCACCAAGTGAAAGCTCTCCCAAAAGTAGATGAATGAGTTATTTGAGAAAAATTGCTATCTGCAATACTTTTAGAGATAATTCACATTTACTCATTTTGAGTAGGTCAGTAATTACCAACGGGTCTGAAACTTCACCAAGTGAAAGCTCTCCCAAAAGTAGATGAATCAGTTATTTGAGAAAAATTGGGTATCGGCAATACTTTTAGAGATAATTCGCATTTACTCATTTTGAGTAGGTGAGTAATTATCTACGGGTCTGAAACTTCACCATGTGAAAGCTCTCCCACAAGTAGATGAATGAGTTATTTGATAAAAATTGGGTATCCGCAATACTTTTACAGATAATTAGCATTTACTCATTTTGAGTAGGTGAGTAATTAGCTATGGGTCTGAAACTTCACCATGTGAAAGCTCTTCCAAAAGTAGGTGAATGAATTATTCGAGAAAAATTGGCTATCTGCAATACTTTTAAGAGATAACTAGAAATAGGATGCCCTGTTGATAGTAGATGCGAATAGAAACAGGATAGCATAGAAGAACACACATTATCATGTGTAATGTCCACCCCATGAACCTTTTGCCAAAATTGTACAGTAGTGTTACAAGACCCTGTTTCATTTGTAAAATATATCAATGATGCTTAAATATTTATTAGTGTAGATGTAAATTATTTGAGCTTCATGCCTTTTTGCATTGGTTGGGTCGAAAATTTTGACGAAATCACTCTATCTTGCACGGTTAAGAAGATAGAAGCAAATTCCTGTTTTTTTATTTTTGGCAAAAATTCGAAAACTCAAAATGGCCGCCATTTTTAGGGAGGGGAAATTTTTTTGAAAATTCCTTAGATACCCTATGGGCGAAAATTTTGACGAAATCGCTCTATCTTGCACGGTTAAGGAGATAGAAGTACATTCCTTAGATACCCTGTGGGTCGAAAATTTCGACGAAATCGCTCTATCTCGCACGGTTAAGGAGATAGAAGGAATTTTGTGTTTTGCCATTTTTGGCAAAAATTCGAAAAATCAAAATGGCCGCTATTTTTGGGGAGGGGAAATTTTTTTGAAAATTGCAAAGAGTACATTCCTTAGATACCCTGTGGGTCGAAAATTTCGACGAAATCGCTCTATCTCGCACGGCTAAGGAGATAGAAGCAAATTTGTGTTTTGCCATTTTTGGCAAAAATTCGAAAATTCAAAATGGCCGCCATTTTTGGGGAGGGGAAAATTTTTTGAAAATTGCACAGAGTACATTGCTTAGATACCCTGTGTGTCGAAAATTTCGACGAAATTGCTCCATCTCGCACGGTTAAGGAGATAGAAGCAAATTTGTGTTTTGCCATTTTTGGCAAAAATTCGAAAAATCAAAATGGCCGCCATTTTTGGGGAGGGGAAATTTTTTTGAAAATTGCAAAGAGTACATTCCTTAGATACCCTGTGGGTCGAAAATTTTGACGAAATCGCTCTATCTCGCACGGTTAAGGAGATAGAAGCAAATTTGTGTTTTGCCATTTTTGGCAAAAATTCGAAAATTCAAAATGGCCGCCATTTTGGGGGAGGGGAAAATTTTTTGAAAATTGCAAAGAGTACATTGCTTAGATACCCTGTGTGTCGAAAATTTCGACGAAATCGCTCCATCTCGCACGGTTAAGGAGATAGAAGCAAATTTGTGTTTTGCCATTTTTGGCAAAAATTCGAAAAATCAAAATGGCCGCCATTTTTGGGGAGGGGAAATTTTTTTGAAAATTGCAAAGAGTACATTCCTTAGATACCCTGTGGGTCGAAAATTTCGACGAAATCGCTCTATCTCGCACGGCTAAGGAGATAGAAGCAAATTTGTGTTTTGCCATTTTTGGCAAAAATTCGAAAATTCAAAATGGCCGCCATTTTTGGGGAGGGGAAAATTTTTTGAAAATTGCACAGAGTACATTGCTTAGATACCCTGTGTGTCGAAAATTTCGACGAAATCGCTCCATCTCGCACGGTTAAAGAGATAGAAGCAAATTTGTGTTTTGCCATTTTTGGCAAAAATTCGAAAAATCAAAATGGCTGCCATTGTTGGGGAGGGGAAAATTTTTTGAAAATTGCAGAGTACATTCCTTAGATACCCTGTGGGGCGAAAATTTCGACGAAATCGCTCTATCTCGCACAGTTAAGGAGATAGAAGCAATTTTGTGTTTTGCCATTTTTGGCAAAAATTCGAAAAATCAAAATGGCCGCCATTTTTGGGGAGGGGAAAATTTTTTGAAAATTGCACAGAGTACATTGCTTAGATACCCCGTGTGTCGAAAATTTCGACGAAATCGCTCCATCTCGCACAGTTAAGGAGATAGAAGCAAATTTGTGTTTTGCCATTTTTGGCAAAAATTCGAAAAATCAAAATGGCCGCCATTTTTGGGGAGGGGAAATTTTTTTGAAAATTGCAAAGAGTACATTCCTTAGATACCCTGTGGGTCGAAAATTTCGACGAATTCGCTCTATCTTGGACGGTTAAGGAGATAGAAGCAAATTTGTGTTTTGCCATTTTTTGGCAAAAATTCGAAAATTCAAAATGGCTGCCATTTTTGGGGAGGGGAAAATTTTTTTAAAATTGCCAAGACTAGAATGCTCAGATACCCTGTGGGCGAAAATTTTGTCGAAATCGCTCTATCTCGCACGGTTAAGGAGATAGAAGCAAATTTTGTGTTTTGCCATTTTTGGCAAAAATTTGAAAATTCAAAATGGCTGCCATTTTTGGGGAGGGGAAAATTTTTTTAAAATTGCAAAGAGTACATTCCTTAGATACCCTGTGGGTCGAAAATTTCGACGAAATCGCTCTATCTCGCACGGTTAAGGAGATAGAAGCACATTTGTCTTTTGCCATTTTTGGCAAAAATTCGAAAATTCAAAATGGCCGCCATTTTTGGGGAGGGGAAAATTTTTTGAAAATTGCAAAGAGTACATTCCTTAGACACCCTGTAGGTCGAAAATTTCGACGAATTCGCTCTATCTTGGACGGTTAAGGAGATAGAAGTAAATTTGTGTTTTGCCATTTTTTGGCAAAAATTCGAAAATTCAAAATGGCCGCCATTTTTTGGGGAGGGGAAAATTTTTTGAAAATTGCCAAGACTAGAATGCTCAGATACCCTGTGGGCGAAAATTTTGACGAAATCGCTCTATCTCGCACAGTTAAGGAGATAGAAGCAAATTTTGTGTTTTGCCATTTTTGGTAAAAATTTGAAAATTCAAAATGGCCGCCATTTTTGGGGAGGGGAAAATTTTTTGAAAATTGCAAAGATTACATTCGTTAGATACCCTGTGGGCGAAAATTTCGACGAAATCGCTCTATCTCGCACGGTTTAGGAGATATGAGCACATTTGCCTTTTTCAGTATTCAAAATAGCTAATTACTCATTTATTTAATTAATTACTCACTCATCTATGAAGCAATTCCCCCCAAAAGCAATCCCATACAAGCTATTAACCCAATGAACCTCCATACCAAATTTCAGAAAGCTAGGCTTAATAGCATTCCTTAAAATGTCTGGAAACCAAAGAGCTACTCAAAAGTAGCAAAGTAGCTATTACTCAGTTAGCTATAGAGCTATCATCACCAAATGCAATCCCATACAAGCTATTAACCCAATAAACCTGCATGCCAAATTTGGTAAAGATAGGATAAGAACTGTTGCCTAAAATGTCTGGAAACCAAGTGGGACGCCGGACGGCGGACGGCGGAAAAAGCAAAAATAATATGTCCACCCCCCAGTGGGGTGGACATAATTCGCCATCTAGCACAGTTTTTGAGATATTAGCATTTTTGTGTAAAATTCGAAAATTCAAAATGGCCGCCATTTTTGTTGAGTCAAAATTTTTTTGAAAATTGGCATGGCTACTCTGCAGAGATACCCTGCGGGTCAAAAATTTCGTCGAAAATGCTCTATCTAGCACGGTTTTCGAGATATAAGCATTTTTATGTTTTGCAATTTTTGCGAAAAATTCGAAAATTCAAAATGGCCGCCATTTTTGGTGAGACAAAATTTTTTCAAAATTGCGATAGCTACTCCGCAGAGATACCCTGTGGGTCAAAAATTTTGTCGAAATCGCTCCATCTAGCACGGTTTTCGAGTTATAAGCATTTTTGTGTTTTCCTTATTTGGAAAATTCATAATGATTAATTAATCATTAATTACTTGGCCATTTCTTAACCAATCAATGCCAAAATCTAATGATTTCCAGATTTTAATAGAATGAATGTATTTGCCAAGTTTCAGGTGAATTGATAAAATCCCTTTCAAGTTATCATCCGGACAAGCTTCCCCATCGAAAAAAGACATTTTTGGTCATGTGACCTCTCTGATTGGTTGAAATGTCACTGCAGCATATTCAAAAAAATTCCCCAAGGCTACTGCATAAACCTGCCAAATTTGAAAAGAATCCGCCTAACGGTTACAGCGTTGTAAGGAAAATAAAATGCGGAGCCTGAAGGTCTCCCATACCCAAACAAGGGACGCTTAATTATAATGCCTGTAGAAGTGCATAAAACAAATTAATTTACCAAGGAAATGAATATCTCCAAAGGCAATCCGACATTCTAACACCACGTGACCAGATGAGCGATAATACGAATTTTGAAAAATACGTAAAATTATTGCCCAAAGTACACAATAAATTCACCAGAAATCGAAGTAAAAGGTAAATAAAATGGAGAAAGGGTGAATAAAACAGCAGAAGAGTACTTACAGAGCATCAAATATGTGTAAATGCAGGTCTTAAAATTGGGCAGCAAAATGCAGAGTTGAGAGTTCAACCGCCACAAAAAGAATGAACTATTTCTGTATTACTGCGCATGGCAGAGTGAATTAGGTCACCAGGGGTCAAAGGGTAGCAAGTATATAGGTTTAAAGAGGGTCTCCCCTCATATTTTAAATTCTATGTACGGTGTACGTGGCAGTCACCGAATGTCAAGCAAAGCTTACCCAAGTGTTTTCATATGGTATAGTATATTACATTTTTATGAAATAAAAATATATTTTGTAAATTCAGATAAATGCGAGAACAAAATTAATGCCAGAATACAGCAAAATTAAACTTGACCAAACATGCATTAGTGGTCAGATGCAGGATGTATGTACTTAAATAAGACCACCATATCAACTTTTTATTGTGACAATCTCATTTGACCTTCCAGTGGGGTGCAGATGTCAAAGTATAAAAATAGCATCAGAGATGTCCGTACCCCACAGCCTGGGGAAATAGTTTTCCACACGATGAGATATAGAAGTAGTGAAACAGTACAAAGACTGGAATACTTTCAGCGCAGTGTCCCTTATATAAAGATCGAAATAATGTTTAAGCAGAGAAAATAACATCTAAGAGAAAGAAAATGTATGTAAAGATAAAGTATTAAAACATGACAATTCAATAGCAAGATGACAGCATTAATCAGTAAACTAAACAAAATATGAAGCTGTAAAATTTATTAATTGGAGAAGAGCTGTCAATGGAAAATAGCATGCATAATTATGTAAAAGTGCATATAATAATCAGTTGCAGCAATCCATATATCCTTGTCATAAGAGAAAGATGTCTCAAATATGGCAGCTGAACACACTTTGGGAGAGCAAAATGGTCACACCATGATGCACACATACACTTACATACACCCCCTAACCAATGTCCCTAACAAGTGTCAACCTTCTACACCTTATGGAATCCAAGAAATAGCCCAGACAAGATTTTATAGGTCAAGGTCACTACGGTGAGGTCAAAGGTCAAGTCAAGGTCACTACAGCAAGGTCAAATGTCAAATCAAGGTCACACCATGACGATGCACACCTACACCTACTAACCAATGTCCCTGACAAGTATCAACTTTCTGCACCTAACAGTTTCTGAGATATTGCCAGGACAAGATTTTATAGGTCAAGGTCACTACCGCAAGGTCAAAGGTCAAATCAAGGTCACACGATGACACTGCATAGTTACACCCCCTAACCAATGTCCCTACCAAGTATCAACTTCCTACACCTTACGGTTTCCGAGATATAGCCCGGACAAGATTTTATAGGTCACAGTCAACAACAAGGTCACGAAATTCGGAAAATTCCAAAGTTTTCAAAGGCTTGAAAAGGTGATCTACAAAGTACATTTTGGAGCAAAATCTGTGGCTCACTTGATGAAATTCCAAAGGTCAAATCAAGGTCAGACTATGACATTGCACACCTGCACCCCCTAACTAACGTCCCTACCAAGTATCAACTTCCTACACCTTACGGTTTCCGAGATATAGTCTGGACAAGATTTTCAAACTCAAGGTCACTATGGCAAGGTCAAAGGTCAAATCAAGGTCACACCATGACATTGCACACCTACACCCCTAACCAATGTCCCTACCCAGTATCAACTTCCTACACCTTACAGTTTCTGAGATACAGGCCGGACAAACTTTTTCTCACCACCCACCCATTCAGACACCATGGGTGAAAACAATACCCCGACAGCCCTTCAGGGCTGTGGGGTAAAAAGGCATATTAAAAGCTAAATAAAATATGGAGCTGCTTTGTATATTCTCACCAGAATATCAATATCTTGTTCATCTGAACTAATAATAGTAATATCCATTCATATTTTTCATTTATGACATGTAACCCATTTTCAATACAAAAATACAAAGACCATAATATTTAGTCAAGGAGACCAGATCTAACCACAAAATATAACAAGGGTATGTTTATGTTGCGAGGGTCTCCCACTAATTCACTGACAAACTAGAAATAGGACATAATAGCTGCGACACATGAATAGAAACAGGATAGCATAGAAGAACACACATTATCATGTGTAATGTCCACCCCATGAACCTTTTGGCAAAATTGTACAGTAGTGTTACAAGACCCTGTTTCATTCGTAAAATATATCAATGATGCTTAAATATTTATTAGTGTACATGTAAATTATTTCAGCTTCATGCCTTTTTGCATTGGTTGGGTCGAAAATTTTGACGAAATCACTCTATCTTGCATGGTTAAGAAGATAGAAGCAAATTTCTGTTTTTCTATTTTTGGCAAAAATTTGAAAAATCAAAATGGCCGCCATTTTTGGGAAAAGGAAAATTTTTTGAAAATTGCCAAGAGTACATTTCTTAGATACCCTATGGGTCGAAAATTTCAACGAAATAACTCTATTTTGCACGGTTAAGGCAAATTTCTGTTTTTTCCATTTTGGGCAAAAATTCAAAATGGCCGCCATATGTGGGGAGGGGAAAATTTTTTGAAAATTGTCATGAGTACATTCCTTAGATACCCGTTGGTGGAAAATTTCGACGAAATCTCTCTATCTCGCATGGTTAAGGAGATAGAAGCAAATTTCTGTTTTGCCATTTTGGGCAAAAATTCGAAAATTCAAAATGGCCGCCATTTTTGGGGAGGGGAAAATTTTTTGAAAATTGCAAAGACTACATTCCTTAGATACCCTGTGGGTCGCTCTATCTCACACAGTTAAGGAGATAGAAGTAAATTTCTGTTTTGCCATTTTTGGCAGAAATTCGAAAATTCAAAATGGCCGCCATTTTTGGGAGGGGAAATCTTTTTGAAAATTGCAAAGATTACATTCCTTAGATACCCTGTGGGTCAAAAATTTCGACGAAATCGCCCTATCTCGCACGCTTTAGGACATATGAGCACATTTGCCTTTTTCAGTATTTAAACTAGAGATTGCGTCTCGACGCAGTGTATCCCCAGACGGGGCATAGTTAAGGCGTGAATGTGTCGGGCTTGAGCCTGTTTCCTGGAGCAGGTCAGGATTCTCCATAGTACCAGATTACTTCCAAAAGCTAATCACTAGTTCTTTCACTTATATCTGTCTTTTTACATTTCATGCATCCAGAAGATCCATATAGTGATCCGGATCACTTCCAAAATTCAATCATTTCATCCTTTTACCTTTTCAGACATATTCTAAAAATTTCACCAAAATCCATCCATAAGTTTTTGAGTTATCTTGTACACAGACACATCTGGCAGCCTGGATCCACATGATCCAGACAGTGATCTAGATTACTCCCAAAAACTAATCACTTGTTCCTTGTCCCATTTAAGACATTTCCTGAAAATTTCATAAAAATCCATTCATAACTTTTTGAGCTATTTGTCTTTAAAAATTACATTCATGGATCCAGAAGATCCAGATAGTGGTCCAGATCACTCGCAAAATTGAATCATTTCTTCCTTTTACCAATTCTTCATTTTACCATTTGTAACATATCCTAAAAATATCAAAATCCATCCCAAGATTATGTGGCAGCCTGGATCCAGATGATCCAGACAGTGATCCAGATCACTCCAAAAATATAATCACTTGTTCGTTGTACCATTTAGGCCATTTGCTGAAACAATCCATCCATCAGTTTTTGAGGTATCTGTCTTTAAAAATTACATTTCATGGATCCAGAAGATCCATATAGTGATCCGGATCATTTCAAAATTCAATCATTTCATCCTTTTACCTTTTCAGACATATCCTGAAAATTTCATCAAAATCCGTCCATAAGTTTTTTTATTTATCTTGTACACAAACACATCTGGCAGCCTGGATCCAGATGATCCAGATCACTCCCAAAATCTAATCACTTGTTCCTTGTCCCATTTAGGACATTTCCTGAAAATTTCATCAAAATCCACCCATGACTTTTTGAGCTATTTGTCTTTAAAAATTATATTTCCTGGATCCAGAAGATCCAGATAGTGGTCCAGATCACTCGCAAAATTGAATCATTTCTTCCTTTTACCATTTGTAACATATCCTAAAAATATCATCAAAATTCATCCTGATATTATGTTGCAGCCTGAATCCAGATGATCCAGACAGTGATCCAGATCACTCCAAAAATATAATCACTTGTTCCTTGTACCGTTTAGGTCATTTGCTTAAAATGTCATCACAATCCATCCATAACTTTTTGAGGTATCTGTCTTATTACATTTCATGGATCCAGAAGATCCATATAGTGATCCGGATCACTTCCAAAATTCAGCCATTTCATCCTTTTACCTTTTCAGACATATCCTGAAAATTTCATCAAAATCCATCCATAAGTTTTTGAGCTACATTGTACACAAACACATCTGGCAGCCTGGATCCAGATGATCCAGATCACTCCCAAAATCTAATCACTTGTTCCTCGTTCCAATAAGGACTTTTCCTGAAAATTTCATCAAAATGCACCCATAAGTTTTTGAGTTATCTGTCTTTAAAAACTAGACTAAGGACGCATCTGTGGCCAGATGCTGGATGTATCCACCGACAAAGGCCAAGTAACATAGTTTAGAAGATAAACAGCATTTTTCGTTAATAAGCAAGCTGAAAGCACTTTTAAGTTTGGCTACCCTTATTTGACCCTGTAGCAGGGGCCCAAGGTGAAGTCTGACCACATCAAAAGATTCACAGCCCATGATTTCCTATAAGTCGTTTTCACATTGCAAACCTCTAGGACCAATAATAAGCCGGAGGGGCCCAAGGTCAAATCTGACCACATGAAAAGATTTGCAGCCCATGACTTCCTATAAGTTGTTTTCATATTAATGAGTTATTTGAGAAATACTGGCTATCTGCAATACTTTTAGAGATAATTTCCATTTACTCATTTTGAGCAGGTGAATAATTAGCTACGGGTCTGAAACTTCACCAAGTGAAAGCTCTCTCAAAAGTAGGCGAATAAGTTATTTGAGAAAAATTGGATATCTGCAATACTTTTAGAGATAATTTGCATTTACTCATTTTCAGTAGGTGAGCAATTACCTACGGGTCTGAAACTTCACCAAGTGAAAGCTCTCCCAAAAGTAGGTGAAGCAGTTATTTCACAAAAATTGGCTATCTGCAATACTTTTAGAGATAATTTGCATTTACTCATTTTGAGTAGGTGAGTAATTATCTACGGGTCTGAAACTTCACCATGTGAAAGCTCTCCCAAAAGTAGGTGAATGAGTTGAGAAAAATTGGCTATCTGCAATACTTTTAGAGATAATTCACATTTACTCATTTTGAGTAGGCGAGTAATTACCTACAGGTCTGGAACTTCAGCATGTGAAAGCTCTCCCAAAAGTAGGTGAATGAGTTATTTAAGAAAAATTTGCTATCTGCAATACTTTTAGAGAAAATGCAGAATTACTCATTTTTAGTAGGCAAGTAATTTAGCCACAGGCCTAATTTAGACATAACGCCTACCAATAGAATACTGTGGTGCACCCTCTAATATACCTTGCAAACTTGAGAAGGCTAGCTATAATATTTTTTTTGTTAGAGCGGTAATGGTGAAATCTCTCTACACACTGCGGCTATCCAGTGGATACAATGATTTACTCAACAGTGAGAACCTGAAAGTAGATATTGCTAAGCTATGCCATGACATAGAGGTCTGCAATTTCACTCTGTTATAGCTGACCAAAAATTATGTGAATAACATATTTAAACAAAATACTGTAAATGTAATAGTTTTCACGTTATAACTGATTTACTCAACAGTGATAACCTCAAAGTAGCTATTACTCAGCTATGCAATGAGCTACATGTCTGAATTTTTTCTATGTTATAGCTCACCCAAAATTAGGTGAACAACATATTTAAGCAAAATACTGTAAATGCAATAGTTTTCAAGTTACAACTGATTTACTCAATAGTGAGAACCTGAAAATAGCTATTGCTCAGCTATGCCATGAGCTATAAGTCTGTAATTTCACGATGTTATAGCTGACCCAAAAGTAGGTGAACAACATATTTTAACAAAATACTCCAAATGCAATATTTTTCAAGTTACAAGTCATTTACTCAACAGTCAGTACCTGAAAATAGCTATTGCTCAGTTGTGCCATGAGCTACAGGTCTGTAATTTCACTATGTTATAGCTGACCCAAAAGTAGCTGAATAACATATTTACACAAATTTCTGTAAATGCAATAGTTTTCCAAGTACAACTGATTTACTCAACAGTGTGAACTTCAAAGTAGCTATTACTCAGCTATGCAATGAGCCACAGGTGTGGAACTTCACTATGTTATAGCTGACTCCGAAATAGGTGAATAACATATTGAAACAAAATACTGTAAATGTAATACTTTTGAAGTTATAAGTAATTTACTCAACAGTGATAACCTAAAAGTAGCTATTACTCAGCTATGCCATGAGCTACAGGTCTGAAATTTTACTATGTTATAGCTGACCCAAAAGTAGCTGAATAACATATTTATACAAAATTGTGTAAATGCAATAGTTTTCAAGTTACAAGTGATTTTACTCATGATGGAAGTTACTGAAAAGCCCAAAAGTAGCTATTACTCACTTAGCTATTGAGACAGACACCCAAGTTACTCACCATGTTGTAGCTATGAAAAAAGTATCTGAATAACTTTTTTTAACAAAATGCTCTAAATGCAACACTTTTCAAGTTATAAGTGATTTAGTGCATGAGTTCATGACTTTTAATGCATTTTAGACATTTTTGTCTACCGCGGGCCTAATTTAGACATAAAGCCTACCAGAAAGATAGGGTGGCGAGTCCTCTAGCATACCAAGCCACCTGCCAAATATGAAAGAAATCTGGAAAGAAATGTGGACTTTAGGTCGCTAACAAGCAATATTCCACATTTTAGACATTTTTGTCTACCACAGGCCTAATTTAGACATAAAGCCTACCAAAAAGATAGGGTGGCGAGTCCTCTACCATATCAAGCCACCTGCCAAATATGAAAGAAATCCGGAAAGAAATGTGGACTGTAGGTCGCTAACAAGCAATATTCCACATTTTGGACATTTTTGTCTACCACAGGCCTAATTTAGACATAAAGCCTACCAAAAAGATAGGGTGGCGAGTCCTCTACCATATCAAGCCACCTGCCAAATATGAAAGAAATCCGGAAAGAAATGTGGACTGTAGGTCGCTAACAAGAAATCTCTGCGGACGCGGACGACAACGATGATGAATCCATAGTATCCCCGCTTCGCGTCGGGGATACAATTACATTTCATGGATCCAGAAGATCCAGACAGTGATCCGGATCACTCCCAAAATTTAATCATATCTTCCTTTTACCATTTTGGACATATCCTGAAAATTTTATCAAAATCCGTCTGTCAGTTTTTGAGTTATCTTGTTCACAAACAAACAAACAGAGGGCCAAAAATGACCCTCGGTCAGGTACTTTGGCGGTCAGTGGATGACCTTCAATGAAGTTCTGTAACCGGTAAGCCTGGATGCTGGTACTCCATCATGTACTCAACCTCCAAAGCCATTTTCAATAGTTTCCATGAAATGTAGTCAGCATTAAGTGCGAAAATATCTCCAAATATGCCAAAAATGACCCTTGGTCAGGTACTTTGGCGGTCAGTGGATGACCTTAAATGAAGATCTGTAACCAGTAAGCCTGGATGCTAGAAGTCCATCATGTACTCAACCTCCAAAGCCATTTTCAATAGTTTCCATGCAATATAGTCAGCGTTAAGTGTGAAAATATCTCGAAAAAGGCCAAAAATGACCCTCGGTCTGGTTCAGTTGTTACAACTGAGTTCAGTCTGTTGTTATTGGGATCATACTTCTGAGTTTTGCATTATGTAGCAATTGTCTGAGAGTTTTTGGTAATGGGCAAGATGTTGGTGTTTTACTGTATTTTAGTTTATGGTTCTGTCCTGATATTTGTAGTGCTGTATATGGGTGACACCGATCACCCTTGGTGTACTGATGATTGATTTTATGCAAATGTGATTAATGTGAAGGTTGACCATGTGTGAGTGAATTTTTGTCATAAAAAAAAATCTAGTTATTTTAGAGTGCAGGCCAAGGTTCTGTCTGGCCTTGGTGTATAAAAGTTAGTGAATTTTAACATTCTGTGCCTTTCTGATATATGGGCGATGATTAGGCTGGGAACCTCTCCCTTATATCTGAGAGACTAGCTGGTGTAAAGGGTGGCTCGAGACACTGATGTGTGGGTTCGAACAGCCGTAGTGGCTGTTGTGGTAGTTTTGCACTGTTGCTTGGGGACAACTGACTAACGTGGTTGTCAAATTGTGTTTCTAGATTGACAAGTGGTTGTCAATAGTGGTGATACAGTTGACTAATATGACTGTTTGCTTGTCATTGTTGAGGGTTACAGGCACACGGGTTGCCAGTGTTGTAGAACAGTTGACTAATGTGACTGTGGGTGAAGGATTACAGTTGGCTATTAGCAACTGTAGGCTAGATGGGGCACTAGCCGTGAGATGTGATCATTTTTGTTGTAACAGTGCATTGCTGAGTTGTTGGTTTCAGTGTGTCACCTGACCAGTTAGTTTGTGGTGCATAGCCACCTGGGTTTTTTTATTAGTTTTTAGGCAGTAGTATGAGATAATTGCCACATAGGAGAGCTAAAGACTTTGCGTTTTGCTTTAAATGTAACCAGCCTCACGAGTTACCAGTGGGCAGATTTTGTCAGGCGTTTGGGCAGATGTCTGATAACAACATGGGGGAGACAGCATCCAACTCTTCTACCTCGTCTATCCCACTGGGGTAGACTGCTGTTGAGTCTCCTCCCAGACCTGAGTCCTTACCTCATGTCCCTAATGCTGGCCCTCCAGATAAGCTAGATGCTATTCTGCAACATCTGGATGAAGAGATCAAGGAAGTGAAGAAGTCACAGCAGCAGGGGCGCATGGGCGCGGCCGGGCAGCCTTCTTCCCCACCTAGACAGGGGTATGTCCCACTGTCACGTCAGATGACAAAGAAGCAGCCACAGGGTTTGACTACTGATATCTGGGTGTCAGATACACAGACAACAGAGGAAGTTGTGGAGGATTTGGTCTTACCTTCAACCCAATTTTTGAGGACCAATGGACCATTGCGACGGCAGGTGGACAAGAGGCTCCAGGAACTGGATCAGGATGATAGAACTGAACTACAAGGTAAACGGTTTAAGTCAGGTTTAGTGAGGCATCAAGGGAATCATGTAAGAGTAGATATCAATTGGCCTCATGAATTTTGTTATTCTTCTGATAGAACATGCCCGTCATATGATGACCTTACTGTTATGCAGTTTAGCCAGGGTTTTATAGGTTGTATACTTGAGGAAGATAGTCCAAAAATTAGACAGAATATGCTCTTGTATTTGCAACAATTGTATCAAGATGCTCAAGAAACAAATTGGTATACAGCTAAATCTGCCAACAAAATTTTACTGCTAGAAATGGAAAGGGGCAAGGTTTCTTGGAAAGATAGTAGCAAAGTACACCAGATTAGGGCTAGGTACACACAACGTCCAATACATCCTTCCCAAACTGAGAAAAAGGGGGGTACCTCAAAGCCAGCTGTCCCTTGCAAGTTCTATAACAATGGCAACTGCATTCATGAGGGTGAGCATATGGATGGGCACGTTTTACAAAAACATGCATGTGCATATTGCTATAAGATGGTGAAAAGATTTTGTTATCACTCTGAATCATCTTGTAATGGGAAACAAATGAAAGGAAAAAACGATCAGTAGGCACAGATTCATGTATATTTGATAGCCAGGACGATTGTATTTTAACTCAGTATTATTTTTGTTCTAGGCTTAGAAGATGTGGGGTCACAATTCCTTCCATTGGGGTTAAAACTAAGTCAAAAATTGTTCAAAGAAATAAGCGACTGGCTATCAAATCTAAAGTGTTTCATGCTAATGCATCTGGGGCCCGGCAGGGCAGTTCTTGTAAAGATACTTATGATAACTTTCACATGTATCGGATGATGATGATGACCAAGTCAATAGTCATGTTTTGAATCATTACTTGTCTGATAATGAATCTGTCCATAATTTGGTAAATAACTCAAGTATTTTTGTGATAGAGCAAGATACATCTAATGCAGGAAAAACCAATAGGGGCATGGTTCAGTCATCTGTTAATCAGACTAAGGTTGTGCATGGTACTATTTTCACTGATTCTGACAGGGCTGGCGATTGTACTCTAGCTACTGAAGGGTTAACAACAGGTTATCGTTAGCCCTTTGGCTTTATCAAAAGGGTGGCAAACATTACAAAGTATCATTTGAAAGACTTTTCGAGATCTATTATCACAAGTTCGAATAATGAATGGGTCCAAAAAACACACAAGGTTGTAGCAGACTCTGGGGAGAGTAACTATAAAAGTGCTCGTATTTTAGTTAAGACCACCTTGAATCTCAAACTGTGGGCCGAAATATTAACTGAATACCATGACCCCCAATTGTTGGACTATTTGCGATATGGATTTCCTTTGTGTGTAAACTATGATACTTTTCAACATGTACCCTCCACTGTTAATCATCTGTCAGCTACACACTTTCCTGATGATGTTAACATTTACTTTTCAACAGAACTGGCCCACAATTCTATAGCTGGGCCCTTTGAATCTGTGCCTTTTGAAAAATTCCATGTTTCTCCATTACTTACACGACCAAAAAATAATGACAGTCGCAGGGTCATTGTAAATCTATCATACCCAGAGGGTCATTCGGTTAACAGCAACATTAAATCTGATTCATATGACGACTATGATTTCGATCTTTCTTATCCGACCATAGATAATATTGTGGATGAAATTGCAAATGTTGGCAAGGATGTATTGTTATACAAACTCGACATTAGTCGAGCATTTCGAAATTTGAGAATTGACCCCAGGGACTATGGTGTGATGGGCTTGCAGTGGGACCGTAACTATTACGTTGACGTAAGCGTTGCGTTTGGGTATAAACTTGAAAATTTTAATTACTTAAATGTAGCTTTTATAAGCTACAAGCTTACCATGTAGGACTTAATGCTGTTCTCGGGTTGCCACACCCGGGGCCAACGTCTTAGAAAAAAAGATCGTTCTTGTTAGCCACCGGATATACTGGTAGTTGTCGTCACGTGATATCTTCTGACCAATCGCCCTACTTTCTCGTTGAAATTTTTTATTAAACCTACCCCTCAGCTGTAAACAGCGGGGAGGCAGGGTGGGACTCTTCTAAGTCCCACATGGTAAGCTTGTAGCTTATAAAAGCTACATTTAAGTAATTAAAATTTTCAATTTTATTACGCTACAATAGCTTACCATGTGGGACTTAATGCTGAATTCAACCGCCCGGTGGCGGGATTACAGCTGAGACTGGAAGATATGTAATTTTTTTCTAAGATTTGAATTAATATATATACAGAATAGTGCCAGAAATGCCAGTCTGAGTCCCTTTTACAGAGCCCCGATCCCGAAGATCGGGCCTGTAACGAGCCAAAAACCTGAGTAAAAAAGGGACAGTGCTAAAACTGTCCAGATGTTTGGTAGTAGGATGGAAGTGCAGCGGTGCTCACTTCGAGGTCTAAGGGTCCCTATTAGACCTTCACGTGTGACTGACCAACCCAGTGGTTGGGCATCTCATGAAATTTTTAACCTGAAATATGAGATTAACGACAACTGACTAAGTCCTTAATAGAAATTACATGATAATTAAAAAATAAAATGACCTTACCCGTAACATCTTGAAGGTAAAGGAATACCTAGATCCTGGGAGAGACTCCTGAAGACTTGGTTGTAGCGGATGTGGCCCCCCCCCCCCCCCCTTTTTTCTTTCCGAGGACAACTGGTCTCAGGGGAAGGATCTAGGACTTGTTGTGCCGCCACTACGGGTCCCAGATACATATTGTTGTTGGTGTCCGACCAAGTAAGGTCTTTTAGGTAAAAATTTGTGAATGTGTTGTGAGCTTTCCAGTGACAGGCTTGCATGATTTGGTCCACCGATACTCCACCGTAAAAGGCCTTAGAGGCCGCGAAGGCCCGGATGTCATGCGCTTTGACTTGGACCAAGTCCAAGGCTTGTTGATCTGCTTGTTTGTAACAAAGTAGAATGGTTTGTTTCAACCATGAGGAGAGTGTAGCGGGTCTGATGTCTGAGGTATGTCCTTTCTTAAAGGAGATGAAAAGGAGAGAACGAGACCCTCTCAGGTCTTTAGTTCGGTCCAAATAGAACCTCAGGGCCCGCACGGGACACAGGGTCCTGTCTTCCTTAAACTGTCTATCTACAATGGTAGTCAAAGCAGGGATAGTCACTGGTGACACACTTTGAGAACCTTCTCTTGCTAGTTGGTTTTTGGCTATGAAATCAGAAGAAGGGAACAAGGCTACCTTTTCCCATTGGCCTAAATTAGCTACTTTGTTAGCGACCCAGGCATGGATTTCACTGCGGCGCTTGCCGGAGGCCAAGGCTAGCAAGAAAGCAGTTTTAAGAGTAAGATGTTTGAGGTCTGAGTCTTTCATGGGCTCAAATGGTGCTTTGGTGAGCTCGTTAAGGACAACAGAAAGGTTCCACTTGGGTAAATTTCTGGAACTTTTAGGACGATCCCTGTGAAAACTGGAGAGTAACCTATGAAGGTCTGCATTGTGCGCAATGTGTTGGGCCGTTGGGCCCAGAGTGTCAACGATAGCAGTCCTGTAGCCATCAATGGTCGAGGGGCGCCTGTTTAGGTCTTGGTACAGGTACATGAAAAAATCTGAGATTTGTTTCACAGATGGAGTGGAGAAATCCACCGAATTTTCTCTGCACCATTTTTCAAATAGGGCCCACTTTGACCTGTAGATGGTCCTTGTTGATGACCGCTGAGGGGCAGCAATTCTCTCTGCCACCTCCACAGAGAAGCCTTGTTCTTGGAGTTGTCGGCTCCTAGACACCAGGCGTGGAGGTTCAGCTGTTGTGGATTGTTGTGGAACACATAGTTGTGGGACTGTTTGAGTAGGGTCGTTGACACTGGGAGTTGTAGTGGGATCTCTGTTGAGAGCTGCACTAGGTCCCAAAACCAGGGCATCCCTGGCCAGCCTGGGGCTATCACGATGATCAGGCAATGGCATTGCTTGATCTTTTGGATCACCTTGTGAAGGAGAGCCGTAGGAGGGTAGGCGTAGGCCGTGAGGTTGGTCCAGTTTATGTTCAGAGCATCTATGTTCCAGGCCCTTGGGTCTGGGATAGGAGACACATATAGAGGGAGTTTGTGATTCAGGTGAGTGGCGAATAAGTCTACATGAGGGGTGAACCACTTCCGGCAGATTTGCTTGAAGACCTGAGGGTGCAGAGACCATTCTGTTGACTGCACTTGGTTGGACCTGGACAGTAGGTCGGCCATCACATTCAGACACCCTGGAATGTGCCTGGCTTTCAATGTTATATGGTAGTGATGGCACCAGGTCATGATTTTCCACAGGAGAGCGCACATCTCTGCTGAGTGAGTTCCCCCTTGCTTGTTGATGTAGGCTACCACTGTTGAGTTGTCCGTCGCAACTAACACTGTTTGATTCTGGCAATGGTACTTGAAGTCTCGAAGGGCCAGGGAGACCGCCTTCAATTCTAGGACATTTATGTGTAGCCTTTTTTCCCCCTCTGACCACAGCCCTTTTGTAGAATTTTGATCTAAGTGAGCGCCCCAACCTTCGTTTGAGGCGTCGGTAAAGAGTTGGATACTGTGGTCCTTGGGATGAAGGTCTGCGCCTTTCATCACATTTGAGGGGTTTTGCCACCAATCTAGGTGGGCTACAATGGCTTCTGTCCAAGGAAGGAGGTTGTCCAGCGACTGAGGATATCTCCAGTGCTCCTTGAGATGGAACTGAAAGGGTCTCATGTGAAGGCGTCCCTCCGGGACCATCTTCTCCGTTGAGGCTAGCAACCCAATTAGAGACATCAAACATCTTGCAGTCAAAACACGTTTTGACTTGAGTCGTAGGATCAAATCCTGAAGTTTGAGCCATCTCTCGTGAGTGGGTCTTACAAGGGCTGAATCTAGGTGGTATTCGTAGCCCACGAACGAAAACACCTGAGTAGGTTTCAGTTCTGATTTTTCCTGGTTGATTATCCAACCCAAGGATTGGGTTAGGTCTACCACTGCCTGTGTGTCCCTTTGAGATTCCTCCTGGGACTGGGACCTGATCAGCCAGTCGTCCAGGTATTGGTGAATTCTGAGTCCTCTTGAGAGGGCCATTAGTTTCACTTCCTTTACGATCATCGTAAAGACCTGGGGGGCTGTGGCCAGTCCGAAAGGTAGGGAGGTGAACTGGAACACCTGGGCCTTGTAGCAAAACCTTAGGTACTTCCTTGAGTTTGGATGGATGGGGATGTGAAGGTATGCGTCCGACAGGTCTATCGACGATACCCACTCCCCTGGGACCAGGGAAGTCCTGATGGACTCCGGGGTTTCCATTTTGAACTTTTCTACATGTAGAAAAGTGTTGAGCCTGCTTAAGTCTATGACTGGCCTCCACCTTTGGTGAGGCTTGGGTACTAGGAACAGGCGACTGTAAAACCCGAGAGATTTTACGTTTTCCACCCTTTCGATGGCGTTCTTTGACAAGAGAGACTGGATACAAGTGGCCAAGGCTTGGTCTTTTTGTTGGGCCTTGTACTCTGATAGAATCAGAGGAAATCTGATCAAGTTTGGCTTTGAACGGAATGGCAGAACGTAGCCATTGGTGATAATGTTTAACACGTTTTGAGAACATTTGTTTGTTAGCCAGTCTCTCTTGAAAGAACGGAGGCGACTTCCTACTGGTGGACTGAATGAGGCTTTGGAGGAGTCATTGTGAAGGGGGGTTTCCATGTCCCCTTCCCCTATTGTGGGGTCGAAAATGACCCCTAGAGCCTCTGAAGTTGGATTTTCCTCTTCCCGAGGGAAAGGATTGGTTACTGCTTTGAGAGGAATTGCCCCCATAGGGGCGTTTCCTGTAGGAGCCTCTTTTCTTGTGGGGGCCACGAAAGGGCTTATTCTGGTAGGGTGCAAAACCCTGAGAATCTTTTGAGGTGCCTTTTTTGAGAAGGAAGTCCTCACCTTCCTTAACAAGTTGAGACTCGAACAAGGAGGAGTCCCAGAAGGACGAGTTCCTAAGTTCTTGGCGTCTCGTTTCCCCTAGCTGGGGATGCAATAGAGTCATTTCGGCTTCGCGCCTAAGCAAGCCGGTATTAGCCATAGAATATAATTCCCTCTGGAGAATATGGGCTAGGGATTTGCTGAGACAGGTAAGAGCTCTATGTTGGACAAGAACCGTCTTGTTCCAAAAATCCAAGTACTCAGCAACTTCCTCATATCCGCGCTTTGCTGCTTTCTCAGGATTGGCACCTTTCTGGATCTGAGACTTAATCTTCTTGACAGTTGACTTGATGCTATGTTGGCACTTTTCCAAAGAAGCATTGCAAGAAGAAGAGGTTTTGGCAAAGGCAGCGGTGAAATTGAGGGTTGAAATATTCTGTCTAGCCTGATGTTCCAGCTCCTTAAGGACTGGCATAGGGACTTTGGCTACTGGTGCCCCAGGAGGTCTAGGAGTAATACAGATCTTAGCAAAGTCCGTATTCAACTCCTGGATTTTGTCTTGAAAAGTGGGCTGTCCAACCTTATACCACTTAGAAGTGGATGGAGGAGGCTTGACATATTTTCCCTCAGATAAATTGGCAGCTTTGAAATCATGTTGAAATTTATCAAAGGCGTCCTTGATAACTGAGCTAAGTGGTAAGATAGAGGAAGGACCTCTAGGTCTGAGCTCTTGACGGCCTTTTTCGTCATCCAGACCCAACACTGAAGTTGACGACCTAGGCATAGAGTCCCTGGGGTCAGGGAGAGAAAGAATGCGCCTGAAGGTGTCTACCTCTTCAGAGTATTGGGAGGGAATGTCAGACAGGGCTACTTCCCTATAATAAGGGGGGTCTGGATCATGTTGTGGGAGGTCTTGATCAGAAGCTGCGCCTGAGGGCTGAGCCCTAGAGGGCTTAGAAGACCTGTGTCTGGCCACAGGGGAGTGATCTTCTTCTGAAGATGACACATATCTGGACCTAGATTTATGCTTGCTCTTGTCAGAGTGTTTCTTAGGTCTAGGATGGATCCGAGGTTCGTCGGAATCCTCATCCAGTTGATCCGAGGCAGAGCTCGGTTATTTTCAGCTACTGTTTGCCTGTGGCTTTGTTTTTTGTGTGAGTACGAGGAATCCTTCGGTATGGCTTCAGAAGGGGCAACGTACTGATCCGAGGAAGTTTGGTTAAGTACTAGTCGAGGAGGGAGTGCTGGACCAACGTCCACATCCATTGCCTCGGACTGTGCATTAGTACTTGACCTCGGAGGGGGTAGGTCCAGATTAGCAGCAGACTTGCTGGATGGACCAGCTTTTGAAGCATGAGGCGAGGGATCAACCTCGGCAGGCTTTTTAACTGCCAACTCCTCTCGGAGTGATTGAAATGCTTCTAACATGGATGCCTGGAAGGAACCCATTTGCTGCTGTATATGTATATTTAAGGAATCACCCAGGGATTTCTCTAGATTTCTTTGAATTTTGTTTTGCAAAACAGTACCTGGGGTTGGTGGGACAGCTTTTGCTGGGGTCTTTAGTGATAAAGAACTGAAGGCGAGAGGTTGAGGACGGGGGGGTGAGGTAAAGAGGTTATCGGCAGCACTCTCAAGGTCTGCATTAGAACCAGTAAAAGAGTCCCCATCGCCTTCACCCAAGAGATCTAGTTCATCTTTGGAACTAGTTTCCGCTTTTTGCTTAGTACCGCTTCCTCTTTTGAATTTTTTGCAATTGTTCATCAGAGAGAGACGTGCAAATATGGCAGGGTGCTTCAAAAGTGACACAGGGGTCATCTCCCTTGCCAGCCTCCCTACAGGTAGGGCAGAAATTATGAGTATCAAAACTGAAGCAAAAATGGCGGCATTTCTGAGCTCTCGGTTTGTCTTTGTTTGCTTGATGAAGGGACATTTTAACGCAATAAAAAACTCAAAACACGCGGATTGAAGGGAAAATACTTAAGTTGTGAAATTAAAAATTTTACAGTATAATCTATGAAATATATTTAAGGAAATGTCCAAATATTAGCCTCCAACAATACGTGAGTACTGAGAAATAAATGAAAATGTCTGTATATTTACAAACTGCTACCAGTCTTCGTGGCCAACGAGAAAGTAGGGCGATTGGTCAGAAGATATCACGTGACGACAACTACCAGTATATCCGGTGGCTAACAAGAACGATCTTTTTTCTAAGACGTTGGCCCCGGGTGTGGCAACCCGAGAACAGCATTAAGTCCCACATGGTAAGCTATTGTAGTGTAATAAAAATGGCAGTGCGCAGATGCAGAGACTCGGGGATACTATTAGACATGTCATGACGTCACAGCGTTACGCTGTTTTCCCCTATATTGATGATATCACTGGCATTCAGAGCGCTGTCCATGCCCAGAGGGCTTTTGACACCCTGAAAGCATTAGTTGACATTAGGTCTTCCTATTAACCCCAAGAAGCTTGTATCTCCGGCCAAACAGGTTATCTGCATGGGTATTTTGGTTGATGTAGAAAACAATATTCTAAAAATTCCTAATGAAAAAATGGCATAGATAAAATTGCAAATTTAATAAGTAAATTAAATTTTTATAAGTTAATACCCTATCCAATGGACAATTGCTAATCCGGTCGGCGCAGTCCGTAGTACTGTGCACTCCCCAGATGGCGCCTCGTACTTCCTTCCTGTCTAGACAACCTGACGTCATAGCATCTTTTTCGTTGTCTAAACCTCTTAGACCCCTAGTAAGCTGATAGCGGGGTCGGTGGGAGGGTCTTGTGTGTCCATTGGATAGGGTATTAACTTATAAAAATTTAATTTACTTATTAAATTTGCAATTTTATTGCGTTAATACATCCTATCCAATGGACAATTGCTGAATAACTACCCCTTGGTTGACGGGTAAGTTACTAGGGACTTATGTGAACTCACAAGTAATAGCAAATTTTAACCTATGGTCTAGGCTGACTTCGTCAGGAGACCTATAGGTCCAGGCCTGGGTTGACTTTAAGGTCAGGAAACCCTGCAAGGCCATGGTCGGTTGCCAGCAGCCGGTTACCCGGGGCTATACCGCCGTCACCCCCCCCCCCTTTTTTGCAGACCTGCTCTGAGGTAGGGGAAGAGAGGGAGTCCCAGAATGCAAATAAACCTCCCAAAGGAAGCACGCCACACTTAATTCTTATGTACATGAAGAAACTGTTTATACATATATACAAATCTCCTCAATCTACGGGCCACTTGTGGATCTGCTGAGCAGCCACTACCGAGCCCAATTGGTAAAGCTCTGAATCAGCCCAAGCCCCGCCCTTCATATAGAACTGTGTGAAGGTATTGACTTCAGTGGCAGGCTGACAAAATTGGATCTAAGGGGACTCCCGACTGGAAGGCCTTAGAAGCAGCAAAGGCCCTGACATCATGGGCTTTAACCTGATGTTAAATGTGGGCCTCCTGGTCAGAGAGCTCATAACATAGGATCACAGTCTGCTTGATCAAAGAGGAGATAGTGGCAGGCGAGATGTCTTTGTTGAAACCTTTCTTAAAGGAAACAAAAACCACCTCCTTATTCTGCCTGATGTCTGAGGCCCTGTCCAAATAGTAGCATAATGCTCTGACCGGACAGAGGGACCTGTCAGACTTGAGGGATCTATCCAGAGTCGAGGCCAGGGCTGTTATAACCCCAGGGGCCACACTGGACACTCTATGGCCAGCTGATTCTAGGATAGAAAGCTGGGTGATGGATACAGGGACACCTTTGACCAATCGGATTGGTGTCCAATATATCAGTTTTGCCAGGCATGAATCTCACTTTTGCACTTGCCCGACCCAAGGGCCAAGAGGAATACCGTCTTGAAGCTCAAATGCTTCAAGGGGGCCTCCTTGATTGGATCAAAAGGAGTCTTAGCTGGTGCACGGCCAGTGAGAAGTTCCAGGAAGGTATGCCACTCCTGCCTCTGGGTCTGTCTCTGAAGAAACTATCCAGGAGACGAGTGAGATTTTCGTCCTTACTGATCTTGAAGGGTGAATTTCCAGTTTATCAACAATGGGTGACCTATAACCATCAATGGTGCTGGGCTGTTTGCCAAGCATATATCTCACTTCTACTCTTGCCCGACCCCAGGGCCAAGAGGAAACTGTCTTGAAGGTCAAATGCTTCAAGGAGGCCTCTTTAATTGGTTCAAAATGACCCTTGTCAGCTGGTGCAAAAAACCAGGGAGAGGTTCCAGGAGGGGATTCCCTTCCGGCCTTTGGGTCTGTCTCAGTGGAAACTATCCAGGAGACGAGTGAGATTTTCATCCTTACTGATATTGACGGGCGAATTTCCCAGTCTATCGGCAATGTCTGACCTGTAACCATCAATGGTGCTGGGCTGCAACTTCCTGTCCTGAACTAGGTACATAAGGAAGTCAGCAACTAACTTACAGGAGGGGCCCCGAAGTCCAACTGATGAATGATACATCACTTGTAAAAATGGCCCACTTGCCTCATAGACTGATCTGATTGATCCCCTTTGAGGAGCCTCAACTCTTGCTGCCACTGCCTCAGACAAGCCCTGCTCCTCGATTGCTGAGGCTCTAGGAGCCCTGCATGGATATTAAGGTTTGTCAGATTTCTGTGAGGGATCTGATTGAATGGCTGGCAACAGGTTGGGCATATTGGGCAGGCTCAGTGGGATTTGGCTGGACGTAGCCACTAGATCCCAAAACCAAGGCATGTTGGGCCACCCCGGAGCAATCAGAATGATTCTCTTGCATGGGGAGTCTTGCAACTTCTCCACCACTTGCCCAATATGGCTGATGGTGGGAAGGTGTATGCTTTCAGATCCTACCATGGCATACTGAGTGTATCCACTGCTGTGGCCAGGGGATCCGGTACCGGAGACACAAACAGAGGCAACTTGTTGTTGAACCTCATAGCAAATAAGTCTATTTGAGCCGGTGCCACCTGCTGCAGATTGAGTGGAAGACCTCTGGAAGGAGAGACCACTCTGTTTGAATGGTCTGGCCTAGCCTGGATAGCTTGTCTGCTACCACTTTCAGCCGGCCTGGAATGTGTCGGGCTTAGAGTCACTTGTTTCCTGGTACACCAGGTCAAGATTCTCCATAGTAGGGCACACGTGGGCCCGACCTCATGCCTCCTCCCTTGTCTATGTATGACACTACTGTGGTGTTGTCAGTTGCTACAAGTACTATCTTGTTTGAGCAAAGTTCTTGGAACTCTTTTAAAGCCAGGAAGCCTACTTTAAATTCTAGATAGTTATGTGCAGCTTGCTTCCCGGGAGGGACCTGGTTCCTCCTGCAGTGTGCTCGTTTAAGTGAGCGCCCCACCCTTTTATTGATGCGTCTGTAAATATTTGCAGAGCATGCTTTCTTGGGTATAATGGTTGGCCTGTAAGTACATCGTCTTCCTTCAGCCACCATTGTAAATGGGGGTGCAGGGACCTAGGGACTTGGATCACCTTTTCCAGTGATTCTGGTACCCTCCAGTTGTTTTGAGATGCCACTGTATGGGTCTCATATGAAGTCGACCTAGACTAACTTGCTTTCTGTAGCCGTCAGTAACCTATCAAGGACATGAATTCCTGGACCGGGCAAGCTGGTAGGGATAGCAGTTTTAACATAGTCTCTTGAAGGTTCTGTCACCGGTCCAGAGTCGGTCGGAACCGATCAGACCTGAAGTCGAACTGGTAGCCTACAAAATCAAAGTCTTGTTTGGGCTCCCGCTCTGATTTCTGTAAGTTCATCAGCCAACCCAGTGGCTGACACATTATTTACTAGTTCCTGTGAATGTTGGAGACAAGCCTGGGATCTGGCTCTCACCTACACAGCCTAGTACACTTGCTTCAACCTACGGGTTACAAGTCTACTAACAGGGTGCTGGGTGCACAGTTCTTACTGAATAATGCTGCGAGCCAACTGGTTACAAAAAAAAAAAAAAAAAAAAAAAAAAAAAAGAGGCTGGCTAAATATAGGCCAGTAGCTGTCAAAATTGATTGGTGACCCCAGCCTGCCAGTTTTCTGCCAGTTACAGAGAATTGCTGGTTACAGTTAAATACCGGGTATGGAGTCCTGGTACCGGACAGAGTTGCCTAAGGTTAATTTTGGTTACAGAGAATTCTTTGACCGGTCAGTGGTCTTGGTGATGTGACATAGTCTCTTGAAGGTTCTGTCACCGGTCCAGAGTCGGTCGGAACCGATCAGACCTGAAGTCGAACTGGTAGCCTACAAAATCAAAGTCTTGTTTGGGCTCCCGCTCTGATTTCTGTAAGTTCATCAGCCAACCCAGTGGCTGACACATTATTTACTACTTCCTGTGAATGTTGGAGACAAGCCTGGGATCTGGCTCTCACCAACCAGTCGTCTAGGTACTGGTGGCTTCTTAAGTCCTTGTGTATGGTCACAAGTTTCACCTCCTTTGGTATCACAGTGAACTCCAAAGGTGCTGTGGACAAAACCGAATAGCAGGCATTACCTGGATTGTTCTTGTATAGGTATATGGGAGTAAGTATCCCTCCTTGAACATTTGTAATACCTAGGGTCCAGCCCCCAAGGCTTCCTAAGTTCCCGAAAAAGGGCTTAGTCTGGACCCTACAGGCCGATTGTGTGCCACATTTGGGACATTTGGTATTTTGATAAACATTTTCTGTCCCTCCGGACACTGGTCCGGTCTGGTGACAATGATCCAGGTTAACAGTCTCTCTGTTCTTATTGTGGGCTGGTGGGACTGACACAACTTTTCATATTAATAGACTCTTCGCCCCGGGCCAGCATCCTGCAAGGTGCAGCATTTACAGAGCAATTGTCATTCGTGAGATGTCTGACCCCTGGCCGGACATGACAAAATTTATTATCTCTCCCGCCAAGTCCAGCACTGATAACAGGTTGTTGAGAGATGTGATAAGGGAAGGTTGCCTGGCAGTAGGTTGGGACACTGGCATGTCACATCACCAAGACCACTGACCGGTCAAAGAATTCTCTGTAACCAAAATTAACCTTAGGCAACTCTGTCCGGTACCAGGACTCCATACCCGGTATTTAACTGTAACCAGCAATTCTCTGTAACTGGCAGAAAACTGGCAGGCTGGGGTCACCAATCAATTTTGACAGCTACTGGCCTATATTTAGCCAGCCTCTGTAACCAGTTGTTGAGGCAAGTGTACACGGCTGTGTAGCCAGCACCAGCCGGTACACTCTGTAACAGTTGTAGCCAGTAATAAAAAACTGTAACTGGCAAGAAACTGGCAGGCTGGGGTCAGCAACGAATTTTATAGCCGGTACCGGCCGGTACACTCTGTAACCAGTTGTTGAGGCAAGTGTACAAGGCTGTGTAGCCGGTACAGGTCGGTACACTCTGTAACTAGTTGTTGAGGCAAGGGTATAAGAGCTGTGTAGCCAGTATTAGTCGGTACACTCTGTAACCAGTTGATGAAGCAAGTGTACAAGGCTGTGTAGTCGGTGCACTCTGTAACCCATTGCTAAAGCAAGTGTACAAGGCTGTTCAGCCAGTAGGTACACTCTGTAACCAGTTGCTGAATGAAGTTTACAACTATCTTTGTGTTGAATTCAGTTTCCTCCATTAATTAAAATATTTCTTTTAAACACACGTCTTCTCCGTAGATTTGACAGTTGCTGGGAAAGCCCTTGTGAGCTATATTTAGAAACAATTGTTGGTCGGTGTGTCACGTGACCAGCTTGCTGGTCGGAGGGACAACGTGATTGGCTGATTGGAGATGACGATCTGCTTCGTGAACTGGTCGGTGTATCACGTGACCAAGTTCGGGGATATGCCCTCACTAGACGCGTTCTTTCCTTATATTACAGTAAACGTAAGCTTACTGGTCGACTGATGTCTGTAGCAGAGAAGTCTGTACTAGTACGCTGGAGGGATTACAGGAACTAAAAAACTGGAATCACAGTAGACGTGAGCGCAAAGAATGTACTTCCGACCTTCTTGTTTGGTGAATCACGTGATAAACTTCGTGACTGGTCGGTGAAAACACGTGACCAACTTCGTGAAGACACGCGATTGGCTGACTGGATATGACGTCAGAGGTCGCGTTCTTTTTTTTGCTGGCCGGTCGGCTGATGCTTTACAAGCAGAGAAGTCTCGACCAGTGCACTCTGTAGATGAAATTCCTGGCCGGTCTGAAGTCGGTTCTTCTTCTCAGCCAGCTGTACACTCAAACCAGTTTCCTGGCCATCCACTGCCCTTACTACCGACACAATGGCCGGGTCCATAAGGGTGGGACTGAGAGTGACAAAGATTCCTTCTGTGTAGTAAATACTGGAGAGGTCGGTTGAAGAGATCTGAAGAATTCACCTCTTGCTTCTGATGAAAATATACTCGAGCTAGGCTGGTGTGACTGATGCTTTACAGCAGAGAAGTCAGTACCAGTGCGCTCTGAAGAAATCTGAAGAATTCATTGCTTCTGATTAAAAAACATCAAAAACTCGAGCTGGGCTGGTGTGACTGATGCTTTACAGCAGAGAAGTCTGTACCAGTGCGCTCTGATGAAGAATGCACCTTTCATGGGGAATCCCCTTTATTTACAGTGCTCAAAAATACGTAGACTGAGGTTTTCTGTGATTTCTAAGATGTTTCTATGGTGACTGTAGCTGGAAGGTTATAGATGGTACATTCAAAACAAAAGACACGGATAAAAATACCTGTAAGTAGTATATCCATAATTCCTCAATAAAGTCGATCTGCCTCTAACAACACAATGGTTGAATGGGAGGAAACTAGCAAAATGGCTGCCTTCATATTTCCCGCCGATTACTGCCCCATCATCAACAAAAAATTGAGTCAACTAGGGAGCGTTTCCAGCAGATTTCTAAAAGTATATCCGTGCTTGATCAGAAGGTAACACTTCTACACTGAAAATATCCACATATAAGGTTGAAAATCCATCATAATGCACACTTTTGCTTAAAATATCTGGAGATGTTGAAAACATGTCTGCACAGTACACGCGCCAAACGAAAAAGATGCTATGACGTCAGGTTGTCTAGACAGGAAGGAAGTACGAGGCGCCATCTGGGGAGTGCACAGTACTACGGACCGGCCAGCCGGTGGCAACACAGGACGTCTTTTTCTGGCGTTTGGCGGGCCGGTCTGCGCCGACCGGATTAGCAATTGTCCATTGGATAGGATGTATTAACGCAATAAAAAGTCTTTGTAAAAACTGGGCCCATAAGATCACAGCCACCAAGCGACAGCTACAGTCCCTATTGGGAAAGTTACTGTACATCCATCGCTGTGTACGACCATCTACACTTTTTGTTAACCGTATGTTGGCTTTGTTGAGAACCTCCCCTAATGACCACAATATCCGCGTTACAGATACCTTCCAACGAGATATTGCTTGGTTTAATATGTTTCTGGACAAATTTAATGGCAAAACCATGATACACCACCAAGGGTCTCCTCAAATTCATGTCCTTGTGGACGCCTTGCTTTCGGGGGTGGGGGCTATCTGGGAGAACAATGTGTATGCAGCCACTTACCCACCAGGCTTTACCCATACTTTGTCCATAGTTCACTTGGAACTTATTAACATATGGGTCATGTTAAACATTTGGGGTAAATATTGGTCCAATAAGTTGGTTAAGATATGGTGTGATAACGAGGCTGTGGTGCATATTTGTTTATAGCTTTGTCTATATACCTATCAATAGGTGACTTCACCTCTTTATCATTCATTTTGATGTTTGTGGAATATTTACATGTACAAGGACTAAAATATCCAACTGTACTGAATTATGTGTCTATTTTGAGGCATTATTTTGCATATTATTCATTGCCTCTTCAAAATGTTAACCATAAAAAGGTTAAAATGTTGTTGAAAGCTATTGCCATGAATGCCACATATGTTCCTCATTTCAAAGGTATTATTACCATACCAATATTAAAAAATATTGTGTCACACTGTCACCATATTAAGAACGGCATTGTGTTTCAATCTACTTTCTTGCTGGCCTTTTTTGGCTATTTGAGGTTGGCCAGCATAGTTCCTTCTTCATCAAAATTGTCTTTGCATAAAGTTTTGCTTCGTAAACATTTTATTAGATGTCCATTGGGATATAAAGTTCATATTCCCTCTACAAAAACACACCAGTTGTATTTTCAATACCATGAGATTCTTATTCCTTTTATTCGAAATTCTTCTTTGTGTCCAGTAACAGCATTAACTGCTATGTTTTGCATGTACCCAGCTTCCCCTGATTCACCTGCTTTTGTAATCCCTAGGGGTGGGAGATATGTACCCCTGTTAGCTTTTGCGGTACGTCAGACTTTAGCCAAAATTATATTGGCTTTGCAGTTACAGCCTTCTGCATTCACGTTTCATGCATTTAGACTTAGTGGCGCTACTTTTTCCTTCAATAACAATGTGGCATTTGAGGATATTCGCTTGCAGGGTAGTTGGAAGAGTGATGCCATTTATACATACTTGCAATCCACCAATGCTTCACATAAGGTTGCTTCTTCTTTCCAAACTTTACTACAAAATTTGTAACTTTTACTTTGGGCTTGGGGCTTGAACCCTTTATTTCTACCTAGTTGTTGTGTATTGTTAAATAATATTACTAAAATTACTAATAAATGTTTGGTAGTAATAAATGGCCCAATATAGTTTCTTAGTTTTATTCAGCATTGGTGGATTCCGTCTGTACTGTGGTTTGGCTGATAATTTGTCATGAGTCTATTTCCTGTTTGTACGTTGCATTTCTTCTTTAATAATTCCATCTTGACCTGTATATGACCTTTCATGGGATGGTCCATGTAAGAGGAGAGCTTTAATTCAAGATTCCTCAGCAGTGCTGGGATCTTTATGCCATTTTATTTCATGCATCTATATGCTGGTACATTATTTGATTTTTAATTATTAGTATCACTTGGTTGGGGTGAGATATGATGAAGCCACTGGTCAAAGGGTTTGGGTTCAATCCAATGAGTTACCTACATATCTCTCTGCATTGAGTTTAAGCATTACTACTGACCTGGGGTCAGGTCTGACCAAGAACATGTAGGACTGAGGTACTTTGGTGGTCAGTGGATGACCTTCAATGAAGAGCTTCAAGGTCAAATTTCTGCATGCTTACAGAGGACATATATATGTATTATATATACCAGCCATAGGACGATCTAAGTTTCTGTATATGAGAACTGGGCCAAAATGTGAAAAAATGGCCAAAATCTGACCTTTAAGTGGCCACCAGTGACCTTGAGATTGAAGGTCAAGGTCACAAAACAATAGCGTTCGTGGCATTGGCCATATATACCCACATACCAAATTTAAAAGTTCTAACTAAAATATTTTTTAAGTTATCGTGTCCAAAAGGAAATCTCTGCGGCGGCGGCGTGACCGTACTGAATCCTAAGTATCCCCGACTTTCGTCCGGGGATACAAATAGCCAACTAGAAGAATGTTTTTGCTGACAAAAACGAAGCGGCCCTGATGAAAAAGAAGTCACCCATAAAAGATGTCCACATATTCATCATAAGCAATAGAAACTGTGAACTTTATTGCATTGTGTATGTTACTTGTCCCTATTTTCATCTTTAATGAGTGTGCACAATTAAAATGAGGTCAGCTGAACAATACAATAGCTGGAGATTAAAAACTCCATAATTTCGCTGCAAGATGGCCATAACTTCATTCATATCAGGACTTTAAGGTGACCATAAAATAAGAATGTCCCTTTTCTCATCCTTTATAAGCAAAGTTTAACTGAGGTCAGTCGAACAATAAGATACTTGGAGGCTGAAAACCCCCTTATTTCACTTTAAGGTGGCTACAACTCCATTCATACTGAGAGTTTAAGGTGACCATAAGTATTATTTTTATCTAGTTTAATACCAGTGATAATTTCGATATAAAAAAATGGAAAAAGAAAGGAGCCAGAGCATTTTATTCCAATTTGATGACTTTAAGCAGGTCATATGTCCATTAACATTTTGAGTTTAAGGTCACCATAAAGTCAGGATATTCCTTTGGCAAATCTTAATATATGTGCCAAGTTTGGTTGAAAAAAGTGAAAAACTAAGTGAACTGGAGGGCTAAAACCTCCTTTTTGACATTAAGGTGACCTTAAAATTGCAGATACAGGGCTAAAACTTTGGCATGTGAAAGATTATCAAAAAGTAGCTGAATAAGTTATTCCAACAAAACGCCGAAATCCTGACCGTTTTTGAGATACAGACCAAGTACCCATTTTTAAAAAATTTACGAAAATAAAACGCCTCCCATTCGGGCATCTATGGTCCGATTGATGAAAAAATCCTTTCCGACCTTGGAAATTTGGTCTAGAATGTACCTGATAAATTTTATAGCGCAGGTGTGTGTGGTTTTTTCCGAAACGCGATGACAAGGTGTTTTGGAGTTATGCTTAAGGTTACCTTAAGTAAAGCTTAAGGTCTGCGCAAAGTATCTCAAAAATTTTTACCGCCCCTATAGTTTTAAAGAAAGATAAGAAGGCAAGAAAAATTTGAAAGGCTAAGAAGTTATTCAAGGGAGACCATAATCCGGCGGCGGCGGCGGTGATCAGTCGAACTTCGGTAAAAACAAATAACCGGCCCGTCAAATAAGCGGCTTAATTACTCATTTATTTAATTAATTACTCACTCATCTATGAAGCAATTCCCCCCAAAAGCAATCCCATACAAGCTATTAACCCAATGAACCTCCATACCAAATTTCAGAAAGCTAGGCTTAATAGCATTCCTTAAAATGTCTGGAAACCAAAGAGATACTCAAAAGTAGCAAAGTAGCTATTACTCAGTTAGCTATAGAGCTATCATCACCAAAAGCAATCCCATACAAGCTATTAGCCCAATAAACCTGCATGCCAAATTTGGTAAAGATAGGATAAGAACTGTTGCCTAAAATGTCTGGAAACCAAGTGGGATGCCGGACGCCGGAAAAAGCAAAAATAATATGTCCACCCCCCCAGTGGGGTGGACATAATAACAAATGGCCTCAGTGAGGTACTTATGTGGTCAATGGATGATCTTACAGTACAAGCTTCAAGATCAAATGTTTCTAGGCTTACAGAGGATATATATCTATTAAATATATATTGCTTAGAAAATGATTCAACATTCCATAGATGTGAACCAGCTACAAGTTGTCAAATAATTATCAGTGGTGGCCTTCTTGTTTTCAAAATTATGTGAATATTCCTAAGTAAGCTTGTTCAATTATGAATATTTCCTGTGAATTTTAGAAGTCTAACTATAATAGTTTATGCCAGAGAGGGGTAACAAGAACATATCTACACACAATATAGTGTGGTGCCCATGCTTAATCCAATGTATCCACTGGATGCATCAGGTGGATATAATTAACAGAACATATTAAAGTTTGTGTGCTTTAAATCATAGTGTACCTTTCCAATCTCCTGGCCTCCTTTATGAGCTTCTTCTATGGCTGCCCTGATGCCAATTCCAGCTCCCGCTCCCACTTCTGCTATCAAGTTGTGACCACAAGCATGGCCAATGTTTGGTAGGGCATCATACTCACAAATAACAGACACATGTGGTCCATCTGTTGAGTACATAAATCAATAAGCAAGGAAATATTACAATTTACTGTTTCTAGCTGTAGAAAATATTAAAATATGCCAATAGCAGAGTTTAAATTTCACTTTTTCTGTACATGAATCCAGATAATATTGAAACAAGTAAAAATGGACTTCTACTTCAATACATTACCAGGTTGTGATGACGTAATTTGGATCACCATATATAACTAGAGGAATGCTTTTGCTAACAAAAGCGAAGCGTCCCTTAAAGTTTAAAATGCTTTGTGGTTTTAATAAGCATGCTGTAAAGCTAAGAATGCACAAAGCTGCACCGTATGCTTTCCCAATACCTCTTAATACATTCTGAAGCTATAAAAGCAACAATAAAGGAGATATAAGGCAAAAACTCCAAAGCAGCTATTTATGACCCCAGTTTGGCCCATAAGGGAGGGTCGGGGGGTAAAACTGACCGGCTATTTAGACTGTCCACATATGCTTTCCCAATACCTCTTAATACATTCTGAAGGTCTAAAAGCAACAATAAAGGAGATATAAGGCAAAACTCCAAAGCAACTATTTTATGACCCCAGTTTGACCCATAAAGGGGGGTCGGGGGGTAAAACTGACCAGCTATTTAGATTCTCCACATATGCTTTCCCAATACCTCTTAATACATTCTGAAGCTATAAAAGCAACGATAAAGGAGATATAAGGCAAAAACTCCAAAGCAGCTATTTATGACCCCAGTTTGGCCCATAAGGGGGGGGGGGGGTCGGGGGTTAAAACTGACCAGCTATTTAGACTCTCCACATACTCTTTCTCAATACCTCTTAATACATTCTGAAGTTATAAAAGCAACAATAAAGGAGATACAGTAGACTCTCGATTATCCGAACCTGTAGGGAGACATCATTGAAGTTCGGATAATCGGGAGGTTCGGATAGCCGAGAGTGAGGTCTACATGCATTAGCGGTAACACCAATGGACGATAATAGAGTGATTTTGTCAATATTGCTTATATCTACATAAAAATGAAATAAAAGATTCAAAAACCTATGTTATTCTGTTTTTTAATAAATAATCCACAATATTAGTTCACTAAAAGACATCAATATGTGCTTTATATCACGAGATTTCATGAAGACTGTAGTACTAGAAACAAAAAAAAAACGTAAGTTTTTGGAGATTTCTAAAATTGAAATTACTGGAGAATCAGAGGCATCTGGTTGTCCCGAAAATTTGCAAGATTAATAACTTTTACTTGTTATTTTTTTGCATATTTTTACACCTTATAGGTTCACTTAATGACTTGTTTCCCTTGTTTTTGTAAATGAAAACCAAAAATCCTTTGCCATAACCCCTGTTAAATAAAAGAGTGGAACATCTCAGTCCGTTTTTGTATATGTACTGACAATATATTTTATCAGCCAAACAGTCTTTTTAGTAAATTAATGGATAGTGAATGTTGTAAGGCCTGTCACACTATTTTTATGATCAAAGGCCAAGTTCCAGGCTTTATTTGTGAAGGCTTTTCTTTTCTAGCCTCTAAACTAGAACAATGCATCTGAACCTTTTTTTTGTTGTTGATTTCCTAACCAATGTCCATTAATTTAACACACTGCCCTTTCAATGACAACAAATTCAGTGGACATTGTCATTTTATTGTGTACAGAGGGTTAATTACCTAACTGAATGCCTCACTTTGTAAAGCAAGCTGATCACCCAAACACTGGGTCCCCCTTTGTTCTGAATTTAGAAGACGCCTTAATTGCACTTAATCAATAGGAGACCTGGCATTGAGAAAGGGCTCAGCATGGAGGGATTACTGTGTGTTATGCTAAACAAAAGGTGGGAGATCAAGGAACTGGGTTAAATGGATGAATTTAATGGCTTTCACGATTTTTAGGTAGGTAAATATGAAGATTTTATTAAAATCACCGATTATCGCCCATCGGACTCGGTAGTCAACGAAACCAAAATATGGGAGACATCAGAAAAGTGCGGTTAAGCCGGATTTTCGGATAATCAGGGTTCGGATAAGCGAGAGTGTACTGTATAAGGCAAAAACTCAAAATCAGCTATTTTATGACCCCAGTTTGACCCAAAAGGGGGGGCCGGGGGGTAAAACTGACCGGCTATTTAGACTCTCTACATATGCTTTCCCAATACCTCTTAATACATTCTGAAGCTATAAAAGCAACAATAAAGGAGATATAAGGCAAAAAACTCCAAAGCAGCTATTTATGACCCCAGTTTGGCCCGTAAGGGGGCGTCGGGGGTAAAACTGACCGGCTATTTAGACTCTCCACATATGCTTCCCAATACCTCTTAATATATTCTGAAGCTATAAAAGCAACAATAAAGGAGATAAAGGAAAAAACTCAAAATCGGCTATTTTATGACCCCAGTTTGACCCATAAGGAGGGGGGGGGTAAAACCGACCGGCTATTTAGACTCTCCATATATGCTTTCCCAATACCTCTTAATACATTCTGAAGCTATAAAAGCAACAATAAAGGAGATATAAGGCAACAAGAGGAGAGTGCCCGTGAATGGGCACTGTGTCAGCTGACTGAGTGTTTTTGATTTGTGAAGGTGATTAGAGGACAGAATAATTATCAGGAAAAGGGCTGTACAGAAATACAGTAAATGGTAACTGAACAGCAAGTTCGAAAGAAATTCCGAAGCTGACAGAAGAAAAGGATAAAAAAGTTGTGCCCTGTAAATGGTATTATGAAGGAAAATAACAAGGTAATTGTTTAAGTGTAAAAAATAGGTTAAAACATATTTAAAGAAATACTACAAATGCAATATCCTCGTTCGACCTTGAAGAAGGGGTCCAACCAAGGTCAAATCTAACCACACAAATACATTCCCAGCCCATGATTTCCTATGGTTTACCATTCCAAACCTCTAGGACCAATTATAAATGAGTTATAAGCACTTTTAAGCTTGGCTGTCCTCATTTGACCTTGAAGGAGGGGTCCAAAGGTCAAATCTGACCATACCAAAAGATTCTGAGCCAATGATTTCCTATGGGATGGTTTACCATCCCAAATCTCTGTCACCAGTAATAAGCGAGTTGTAGGCACTTTCAATTTTCGCTATCCTCATTTGACCTTGAAGGAGGGTTCCAAGGTCAAATCGGACCATATCAACAGATTCACAGCCCATGATTTCCTGTCTGTTTACCATCCCAAACCTCTGGGACCAATAATAAGCGAGTTATAAGCACTTTTAAGTTTGGCCATCCTTGTTTGACCTTGAAGGAGGGGTCATTGAAGGTCAAATCTGACCACACCAAAAGATTCCCACCCCATGATTTCCTACAGGTTGGTTTATCATCCTAAACCTCTAGGATCAATAATAAGGGAGATATAAGCACTTTTCATGACTGACAAAAAACACCTGTGGCGGCCATCTTGTTTCTCAAAATGAGGCCAAAAATATTCCCAGACAACATTTTATGGTTATTAATATATACTGCAAACTTAAGAAAGCTAGCTATAATATTTTTTTTCATCAGAGCAGTAATGGTGAAATCTCTCTCTACACACTGCGGCTATCCAGTGGATACAATGATTTACTCAACAGTGAGAACCTGAAAGTAGCTATTGCTCAGCTATGCCATGACATAGAGGTCTGCAATTTCACTATGTTATAGCTGACCAAAAATTCTGTGAATAACATATTTAACAAATTACTCTAAATGTAATAGTTTTCAAGTTACAACTGATTTACTCAACAGTGAGAACCTCAAAGGAACTATTACTCAGCTATGCAATGAGCTACATGTCTGAAATTTTACTATGTTATAGCTAACCCAAAAGTAGGTGAACAACATATTTAAGCAAACTACTGTAAATGCAATAGTTTTCAAGCTACAACTGATTTAATCAATAGTGAGAACCTGAAAATAGCTATTGCTCCGCTATGCCATGAGCTATAGGTCTGTAATTTCACTATGTTATAGCTGACCCAAAAGTAGGTGAACAATATATTTTACAAAATACTCCAAATGCAATATTTTTCAAGTTATAGCTGATTTACTCAACAGTCAGTACCTGAGAATAGCTATTGCTCAGTTGTGCCATGAGCTATAGGTCTATAATTTCACTATGTTATAGCTGACCCAAAAGTAGCTGAATAACATATTTCCACAAATTTCTGTAAATGCAATAGTTTTCCAATTATAACTGATTTACTCAACAGTGAGAACTTCAAAGTAGCTATTACTCAGCTATGAAATGAGCCACAGGTCTGAAACTTCACTATGTTATAGCTGACCCCAAAATAGGTGAATAACATATTGAAACAAAATACTCTAAATGCAATAGTTTTCAAGTTATAAGTGATTTACTCAACAGTGATAACCTAAAAGTAGCTATTACTCAGCTATGCCATGAGCTACAGGTCTGAAATTTTACTATGTTATAGCTGGCCCAAAAGTAGCTGAATAACATATTTATACGAAATTCTCTAAATGCAATAGTTTTTAAGTTACAAGTGATTTTACTCATGATGGAAGTTACTGAAAAGCCCAAAAGTAGCTATTACTCACTTAGCTATTGAGACAGACACCCAACTTACTCACCATATTGTAGCTATGAAAAAAAGTAGCTGAATAACATATTTTAACAAAATGCTCTAAATGCAACACTTTTCAAGTTATAAGTGATTTACTCAACAGTGATAACCTAAAAGTAGCTATTACTCAGCTATGCCATGAGCTACAGGTCTGAAATTTTACTATGTTATAGCTGACCCAAAAGTAGCTGAATAACATATTTATACGAAATTCTCTAAATGCAATAGTTTTCAAGTTATAAGCGATTTACTCAACAGTGATAACCTAAAAGTAGCTATTACTCAGCTATGCCATGAGCTACAGGTCTGAAATTTTACTATGTTATAGCTGGCCCAAAAGTAGCTGAATAACATATTTATACGAATTTCTCTAAATGCAATAGTTTTTAAGTTACAAGTGATTTTACTCATAATGGAAGTTACTGAAAAGCCCAAAAGTAGCTATTACTCACTTAGCTATTGAGACAGACACCCAACTTACTCACCATATTGTAGCTATGAAAAAAGTAGCTGAACAACATATTTTCACAAAATGCTGTAAATGCAACACTTTTGAAGTTATAAGTGATTTAGTGCATGATTTCATGAATTTTAATGCATTAAAAATTATTAAAAAAATTTATTAAAAAAAAAACTAAGACAGATCCAGGTCTCATACTCACACAAGAGAATCTACCTCTGGCCTAGTACATATATGCAAGATATGAGAGAAATCCCTGCAATAGTCACTGAGAAAATTGTGATAAAAAGTTGAAATTTTCACACTTTTGGTGGGGGTACCCCCCTTGTAATGTCTCTAGCAAACAGACGAACAGACAGATTTGCATGCCTTGAACAATTTTTCATCCTCGATAGATAAGGTATCTTTTAAAAAAAACAGCATGTCTCTAGGCCTTGTAGTTTTGGAGAAGAAGTTGTTCACGCGTACGCGTACGCCCACGCCGCAGAGTGATGACATAATGTCAGCTGACTGACAAGTCAGCTGACATAAAAACTCAAAATCAGCTATTTTATGACCCCAGTTTGACCCATAAGGGGGGGCCGTGGGGTGTACTTCAAAAAATAGTTTTTGATCATGTGACCTTCATAAAGGTCAAAGGTCAAATTTAAGCATGCAGAAAAATTTTCCCACGCCTAAGGTATATAACTGCCAAATATGGTTTGAAACCTAATAATAAGGGAGATATTCGAGGGAGACCATAATGCGGCGGCGAGGAAACTGGGGCGAAAACAAATAAGCGCCCTTTCAGGGATGCTTAATTACATTAGAAAACTAGATTGGGCCAACTTGGCGCCAACATATCCCCAGACAGGTCATCACTCACGCCACAGGTTTTGATCGGGAATTTTTTATTTAATCCATTTGTTGTATGCCATAAATATTGGGAAAAGTTATATGAACTTCAGCACATCAATCTACTAAGTTTATATCTTCCCAAGGAAGATGGTGTATCCCCAGACGTCGAATACATAACTCAACAGATCATATTTTCAATCTTCCTGCAATGATAACTCTGAACCTATTTTCAAAGTATTTATTGATTGATGATTGAATGTCCATTCTAAATTAATAATCTCAAAAGAGCATATCTGTTTCTATATTTGTTGACAAATAAAATATTATTTTTAACTCAACTCATCATACTTTTCAATCTTCTTGCAAAGGGTAACTCTGAACCTATTTTCAAAGTATTTAAATGATTAATGATTGAATGTCCATTCTAAATTCATAATTCCAAAAGCATATCTCTGTTTCTTTATTTGTTCACAAATAAAATATTATTTAAAAATCATATATTATTTATATTATTATTTTATTATATTATTTTTAGAATTTGCATTGTTTTTCAGTTATTCATTTCCTCAATTCCTATATATGTGGTCCATATATATGCAACCTAAATATGTGACACAATCTCAGTTCTGACTCCCTTTGTCTTAGATAATTAGATAATGAAGCAAACACCACCTCCCACCCCCACCCCACCTCTCTCCCCTTCTCCACACCTCTCTCACTATTACAGAAGATCTGTATACCTTTGTTTATTTAGTGTCACTCAATAGCTGGAGGTCCCAGAGGTGGGTGGGGGATGGGGGGTGGGACTACAAAGAGATGGAGTGCTGCAGCACAAATGGTAAACAAACACTTATAATATAAAAGGGGTAATCAAATACAAAAAGCTCAGTTAATCTTATCACTAAAATAAAATCAAATATATAAATAAGGAATGTCTATTAAAGGCCTAAATTTTGGAGTACATACAAGAAAAACATATTGATATATTCTCAGATGATATTTCACTTAGATGAGAGACATAGTTTGAAAGCTACAGTGCTTGAAGATGGCAAAAAGTCCATAAATTGGGTCTCTGTGGGCAATTTTGAGATCTTAAGTCGGCCTAACAGGTAAACCTACAGCCTTTAAATTTTTCACAGACAAGGATTACATATAAGAGTTACATCTAGTGCAGTTTGAGACTCATCAGAATTACCACTTCCAAATTATAGGGCAAAATAAGTTAAAAATATAGGAAAAAAGTCCTAAGTGGGGTCTTTATGGGCCTCAAAGACAATTTTCTCCTCAACTTAAAGTCTTGATTTTCGGCACATGTACTAAGAATATATTAATGTGTTCTCAGGTAAAATTTGAGGCAGATAAGCCTCATAGTTTGTGACCTAGAGGGCTCTAAGTGGCCAAAAGTGCAATTTCTGACCTTAAGGTGGCCATAAGTTCTTTATTATTGGGAGTTTAAGGTCACCTTAAAATAGGGATCTTCCTTTGGGCATCCTTAACATGTGTACCAAGTTTGAAAAAAAAATATTAATCCGTTTTTGAGTTATCGCGTACACAAGGAAATTTCTACGGCGGCGGCGCGACGGACCTGAATCCAATATATCCCCGACTTTCGTCTGGGGATATAATAAATACACTGAAGAAATATTGACAGAGGAGTAATAACACTTTCCAGGTATAATGCTACCTGTAAAATGGCAAAATCTGATGATCTTGCTATGAGTAAAAGGTTTATAAAATTCAAATTTTTTACATGAAAAGTAATCAGGTTTAAGTGTGTTACAAACAAGCAATCAGTGCCCGTGAACAGGTTCTGTGTCAGAAGAGAAAGAAGAAAGGACACAAAAGTTACCATAAAGTACCAAGTTAACTGTTACGGGGTGAAATGTAGGTCAAAAACACATCTACGTAAAATACTGTAAATGCAATGGTTTTCAAGTTACAACTGATTTACTCAACAGTGAGAATCTCAACGTAGCTATAGCTTCGCTATGAAATAAGTTAAAGGGCTGCAATTTTACTATGGTATGTCTGACCCAAAAGAAGGTGAATAACACATTTAAAGAAAATACTGTAAATGCAACAGTTATCAAGTTACAACTGATTAACTCAACAGTGAGAACCTGATCGTAGCTATTGCTCTAGTATGCAATGAGCTATAGGTCTGCAATTTCACTGTTACAGCTGACCCAAAAGTAGGTGAATAACATATTTAAACAAAATCCTCTAAATGCAATACTTTTCAAGTTACAACTAATTTACTCAACAGTGAGAACCTGGAAGTTGCTATTGCTCATCTATGCAATGAGCTACAGGTCTGCAATTTTACTATGTTATAGCTGACCCCAAAGTAGCTGAATAAACATATTTACATAAAATTATCTAAATGCAATAGTTTTCAAGTGACAAGTGATTTTAGTCATTATGGAAGGTACTGAAAAGTCAGAAAGTAGCTATTACTCACTTAGCTATGGGGATAGACACCCAAGTTACATATTGTAGCTATGGAAAAAGTAACTGAATAACATATTTTAACTAGAAATATGCCGCTCACTTTATTGTGAGCCAGCTTTGTATCCCCAAACATAGCAAACCTAAAGAAGCAATAATAAAAGATATCGAGGAAATGAAGAGTTTTACCAATATTATTTCACCTTTAAGGATGAGTCCATGGTGAAATCTGAGATCTTAAAAAGATCCACAGCTTATTATTTCATATAGGCTGGTTTTACAAATGAAACCTATGGAAGCAAAAATATGCAAGATAGACGTACCATAAGGTTGGATTACCATCGTTTGACCTTGAAAAAGGGTCAAAAGTCAACTGTGATTCCATCGATAGATGCACAGTTAATGTTTTTCCATAGGGTATTACATAAGAAACCTCTTGAAGCAATAGTTTTCAGTTTCATGTGATTTACTCGATAGTGAGTCGGTAAAATTTACCGTGTGCACATATAAATATTCGCTGATTAGAGGCCTTAGTCACATACAAAGTCTGAACCTTGTGTGAGATCATAATAAGTGCAGCCTAGGTTTCCTGTCAGGTATATGAACATCCCAAACCTCTACCAGCAAGAACCAACTGAAATAAAGGCCTTTGAAAATTCAGTTTTACTGTTTGACCTTGAAGGAGGGCCAGAAGTTGAAATCTGACCACATCAGAAGATCTGAAGGCCAGGGTTTCCTATAAGTTATATCAACATTCTAAACCTATATGAGTAATAATAAGATGCACTCAGAGAGAGCAAAACGCTCGACTCCATGTGACCAGTCTCTCAAGTGATATAAAGTATTGTAAGGAAGACAATGAAATAAAACCAAACATGTAAATTAATCTTCATAGAAATAATTTAAGTAGAAAGCCAAAGTCATTAAAAATACATTGAAATGAGACCTCTGAAAAATCACGTTTTTTTTGTATCCAAAATAATATCCAGATCTTTCTTTTAGTAACTTCTTCCTTCAGTCAGGTCCTACCCACAAATTTTTAAATAAAGATCTGTTCATTAGTTCTGGAGTAATCTAAACACACACGCACACACACACACACAAAAAAAACCCCAGACAAATAGACAAATAAACAACAAGCTGAAAGCACTTTTAAGTTTGGTTACCCTTATTTGACCCTGTAGCAGGGGCCCAAGGTGAAGTCTGACCTGATCAAAAGATTCGCAGCCCATGATTTCCTATAAGTCGTTTTCACATTGCAAACCTCTAGGACCAATAATAAGCAGGAGGGGCCCAAGGTCAAATCTGACCACATGAAAAGATTTGCAGCCCATGACTTCCTATAAGTTGTTTTCATATTAATGAGTTATTTGAGAAATACTGGCTATCTGCAATACTTCTAGAGATAATTCGCATTTACTCATTTTGAGTAGGTGAATAATTAGCTACGGGTGTGAAACTTCACAAAGTGAAAGGTCTCTCAAAAGTAGGCGAATGAGTTATTTGAGAAAAATTGGCTACCTACAATACTTTTAGAGATAATTCGAATTTACTCATTTTCAGTAGGTGAGTAATTACCTATGGGTCTGGAACTTCACCATGTGAAAGCTGTCCCAAAAGTAGATGAATGAGTTATTTGATAAAAATTGGATATCTGCAATACTTTTAGAGATAATTAGTATTTACTCATTTTGAGTAGGTGAATAATTAGCTACAGGTCTGAAACTTCACCAAGTGAAAGGTCTCCCAAAAGTAGGTGAAGGAGTTATTTGACAAAAATTGGCTATCTGGAATACTTTTAGAGATAATTTGCATTTACTCATTTTCAGTAGGTGAGTAATTACCTACGGGTCTGAAACTTCACCAAGTGAAAGCTCTCCCAAAAGTAGATGAATGAGTTATTTGAGAAAAATTGGCTATCTGCAATACTTTTAGAGATAATTCGCATTTACTCATTTTGAGTAGGTGAATAATTAGCTACAGGTCTGAAACTTCACCAAGTGAAAGGTCTCCCAAAAGTAGGTGAAGGAGTTATTTGACAAAAATTGGCTATCTGGAATACTTTTAGAGATAATTGGCATTTACTCATTTTCAGTAGGTGAATAATTAGCTATGGGTCTGAAACTTCACTATGTGAAAGCTCTCCCAAAAGTAGATGAATGAGTTATTTGATAAAAATTGAATATCTGCAATACTTTTAGAGATAATTTGCATTTACTCATTTTGAGTAGGTGAATAATTAGCTACAGGTCTGAAACTTCACCAAGTGAAAGGTCTCCCAAAAGTAGGTGAAGGAGTTATTTGACAAAAATTGGCTATCTGGAATACTTTTAGAGATAATTTGCATTTACTCATTTTCAGTAGGTGAGTAATTACCTACGAGTCTGAAACTTCACCAAGTGAAAGCTCTCCCAAAAGTAGGTGAATGAGTTATTTGAGAAAAATTGGCTATCTGCAATACTTTTAGAGATAATTTGCACTTACTCATTTTGAGTAGGTGAGTAATTACCTACAGGTCTGGAACTTCAGCATGTGAAAGCTCTCCCAAAAGTAGGTGCATGAGTTATTTAAGAAAAATTTGCTATCTGCAATACTTTTAGAGAAAATGCAGAATTACTCATTTTTAGTAGGCAAGTAATTTAGCCACAGGCCTAATTTAGACATAAAGCCTACCATAGAATACTGTGGTGCACCCTCTAATATACCTTGCAAACTTGAGAAGGCTAGCTATAATATTTTTTTCGTTAGAGCGGTAATGGTGAAATCTCTCTACACACTGCGGCTATCCAGTGGATACAATGATTTACTCAACAGTGAGAACCTGAAAGTAGATATTGCTAAGCTATGCCATGACATAGAGGTCTGCAATTTTACTCTGTTATAGCTGACCAAAAATTATGTGAATAACATATTTAAACAAAATACTGTAAATGTAATAGTTTTCACGTTATAACTGATTTACTCAACAGTGATAACCTCAAAGTAGCTATTACTCAGCTATGCCATGAGCTACATGTCTGAATTTTTTCTATGTTATAGCTGACCCAAAAGTAGGTGAACAACATATTTTAACAAAATACTCCAAATGCACTATTTTTCAAGTTACAAGTCATTTACTCAACAGTCAGTACCTGCAAATAGCTATTGCTCAGTTGTGCCATGAACTACAGGTCTGTAATTTCACTATGTTATAGCTGACCCAAAAGTAGCTGAATAACATATTTACACAAATTTCTGTAAATGCAATAGTTTTCCAATTACAACTGATTTACTCAACAGTGTGAACTTCAAAGTAGCTATTACTCAGCTATGCAATGAGCCACAGGTCTGGAACTTCACTATGTTATAGCTGACTCCGAAATAGGTGAATAACATATTGAAACAAAATACTCTAAATGTAATACTTTTGAAGTTATAAGTAATTTACTCAACAGTGATAACCTAAAAGTAGCTATTACTCAGCTATGCCATGAGCTACAGGTCTGAAATTTTACTATGTTATAGCTGACCCAAAAATAGCTGAATAACATATTGAAACAAAATACTCTAAATGCAATAGTTTTCAAGTTACAAGTGATTTTACTGATGATGGAAGTTACTGAAAAGCCCAAAAGTAGCTATTACTCACTTAGCTATTGAGACAGACACCCAAGTTACTCACCATGTTGTAGCTATGAAAAAAGTATCTGAATAACATATTTTAACAAAATGCTCTAAATGCAACACTTTTCAAGTTATAAGTGATTTAGTGCATGATTTCAAGAATTTTAATGCATTTTAGACATTTTTGTCTACCAGAGGCCTAATTTAGACATAAAGCCTACCAAAAAGATAGGGTGGCGAGTCCTCTAGCATACCAAGCCACCTGCCAAATATGAAAGAAATCTGGAAAGAAATGTGGACTGTAGGTCGCTAACAAGCAATATTCCACATTTTAGACATTTTTGTCTACCACAGGCCTAATTTAGACATAAAGCCTACCAAAAAGATAGGGTGGCGAGTCCTCTACCATATCAAGCCATCTGCCAAATATGAAAGAAATCCGGAAAGAAATATGGAGTGTAGGTCGCTAACAAGAAATCTCTGCGGACGCGGACGAGGGCGCGGACGACGACGATGATGAATCCATAGTATCCCCGCTTCGCGTCGGGGATACAATAAAATGCTCTAAATGCAATACTTTTCAAGTTATAAGTGAATTAGTGCATGATTTCATTAATTTTAATGCATAAAAAATTATTTTAAAAATTCATAAAAAATAATTAAGAAAGATCCAGGTCTTATACCCACACAAGGGAATCTACCTGTATGCAAGATAAGAGAAAAATCCCTTCAATAGTCAATGAGAAAATTGTGATAAGGTGTTGAAATTTCACACGTTGGGTGGGGGTACCTCTCTTCTAATTGTTCTGGGGAACAAACGAACAGCCAGATTTGCATGGATTTTACGATTTATCATCCTCGATAGTTAAGGTATCTTTTTAAATTAATAGCATGTCTCTGGGCCTTGTACTTTCAAAAGAGGAGATGTTCACATGGACGCATTCACCACAGAGTGATGCCATAATGTCAGCTGACATAAAACAAGCAATCAGTGCCCATGAAAAAGTTGTGCCCTGCAAATGGTATACAGAAGTACCACATTAATTATTAAGGAGTAAAATGTGGGTGAATAACAGATGCAAACAAAATACTGTAAATGCAATAGTTTTCGAGTTACAACTGATTAACTCAACAATGAGATTCTCAAAGTAGCCATTACTCAGCTATGAAATGAGTAAAAGGGCTGAAATTTTACTGTGGTATTGCTGACCCAAAAGTAGGTGGAAAATGCATTTAAAGAAAATCATATAGATGCAATAATTATGAAGTTTCAATTTACTCAACAATGAGAACCTGAATGTAACTATTGCTCTGCTATGCAATGAGCTAAAGGTCTGTAATTTCACTATGTTATAGGTGACTGAAAAGTAGGTGAATAACATATTTTAAACAAAATATTCTAAATGCAATAGTTTTCAAGTTACAACTGATCGACTCAACATTGAGAACCTCAAAGTAGCTATTGCTCAGCTATGTCATGAGCTACATGTCTGTAATTTCACTATGTTATAACTGACCCAAAAGTAGGTGAACAACATATTTAAACAAAATACTGTAAATGCGATAGTTTTCAAGTGACAACTGATTTACTCAACAGTGAGAACCTGATCGTAGCTATTGCTCAGCTATGTAATGAGCTACAGGTCTGTGATTTTACTAAATAATAATGTCATAGCTGATGAAAATGTATGTGAACAACATATTAAAACAAAATACTGTAAATGCAATAGTTTTCAAGTTACAACTGATTTACTCAACAGTGATAACCTCAAAGTAGTTATTACTTGGCTATGCAATGAGCTACAGGTCTTAAATTTTACTAAGTTATAGCTGACCCAAAAGTAGCTGAATAACATATTTATACTGAATTCTGTATATGCAATAGTTTTTAAGTTACCCGTGATTTTACTCATAATGGAAGATACTGAAAAGTCAAAAAGTAGCTACTATTCACTTAGCTATGGGGATAGACATCCAAGTTACTCACCATATTGTAGCTATGGAAAAAGTAGCTGAATAATATATTTTAACAAAATGCTCTAGATGCAATACTTTAAAAGTTACAAGATCCAGACCTGATACACAAGGGAATCTACTAGTGGCCTAGTACATATAAGCAAGAAGAGAGAGAAATCCCTGAAATAGTCAATGAGAAAATAAGTGATTTAGTGGATTATTTTATGAATTTTAATGCATTAAAAATTCATAAAAAAATTCATAAAAAAATAATTAACAAAGATCCAGGCCTGATACTCATACACGGGAATCTACTAGTGACCTAGTACATATATGCAAGATAAGAGAAAAATCCCTTCAATAGTGAATGAGAAAATTGTGATCAAGTGTTGAAATTTTCACACTTTGGGTGGTGTACCTCACTTGTAATGGCTCTGGGGAACAGACGAACAGACAGATCTGCATGGATTTTACGATTTATCATCCTCGATAGTTTAGGTATCGTTAACAAAAACAGCATGTCTCTGGGTCTTGTAGTTTTGGAGGAGAAGTTGTTCACGCGGACGCTGCAGACTGATGCTTTAATGTCAGATGACATAAAAATACCTTTGAACTTGCTTAAAATGTAGTCACATTCTTTAATTCTTGGTTTACAATTTTAATCAAAAGTTGTTCCTACCTTTTCCGCAAGAGGCTCTGAATGCGGTTTCCAGGATGTAGTTCTTTTCTATTTCAAAGCCTTTGTTTTGAAGGAAATCGGTGAGAGTTTTATGGGCATAGTGCTCTTCAAACAGTAATTCCGGGTGTTCCCAGATATCCTGACTTAAGGCATTTAAATCATCCCCAGCTGAATCGATAGCTGCACAGGCTACATCTTTCAACTGCTTACTGGAGGCCATATTTTATTTCTGTGAATTACATTAATATTTACTGTTGGTTATTTTTTTCAGATACAATTTTCATGATGATTTCAGTTCAACAATGATCTATACATACTGTTTTAAACCTTAGAGTATTACTTGTAAAGAAGTAGTTTTACCAACACAGAGTCCTACATCTTTTATTCTGCCTGCACTTACATTTACACATTAAACACCCTTTTGTGAAAACTTGGGGCTGGAATATGAAGTTATCAAATGGCTAATTTGAAAAAGCCATCTCTCATAATTTCTGAACAAGAAATCAGTGCCCATGAACAGGCTCTGTGTCAGCTGACTTTGTGTTTTGAGTTTCAGAGTAGAAGTGACAGAAGAAAAGGACACAAAAGTTGTGCCCTGCAAATGGTATTCAGAAGGAAAGTAACAAGGTAACTGTTTAGGTGTAAAAAGAAGGTTAAAAACATATTTAAAGAAAATACTGCAAATGCAATAGTTTTTGAGTTACAACTGATTTACTCAACAGTGGGAATCTCAAAGTAGCTTTTGCTCAGCTATGCAATCAGTTAAAGGGTTATGGTATAGCTCACGTAAAAGTAGGTGAATAATATATTTAAAGAAATACTGTAAATGAATTAGTTTTCAAGGTACAACTGATTTACTCAACAGTGACAACCTGAAAGTAGCTATTACTCAGCTATGCAAGAAGCTACAGGACTGCAATCTTACTATTTTATAGCTGACCCAAAAGTAGGCAAATAACATATTTAAACAAAATATTGTAAATGCAATAGTTTTCAAGTTAAAACTGATTAACTGAACAGTAAAATTCTAAAAGTAGCTATTGCCCAGCTATGCCATGAGCTACAGGTCTACTATTTCATTATGTTATAGCTGACTCATAAGTGTGTGAACAACATATTTAAACAGAATACTCTAAACGCAATAATTTTCAAAATACATCTGATTTACTCAACAGTGAGAACCTGAAAGTAGCTCTTGCTCAGCTATGCCATGACCTACAGGTCCGCAATTTTACTATGTTTATAACATATAGCTGACCCAAAAGTAGGTTAACAAGATATTTATTGAAAATACTTTAAATGCAATATTTTTCAAGTTACAACTGATTTAATCAACAGTGAGAACCTATTACACAGCTATGCCATGAGCTACACGTCTGCAATTTTACAATGTTATAGCTAATTCAAAAGTACATGAATAAGATATTTAAACCAAATTCTTTGAATGCAATGCTTTTCAAGTTATAACTGAGTTACTCAAGAAAAAACCTCAAAGCTCAGCTATGCAATAAGCTACAGGTCTGCAACTTTACTATGCTATAGCGGACCCAAAAGTAGGGGAACGTCATATTTAAGAAAATACTCCAAATGCAATAGTTTTCAAGTTAAAACTGATTTATTCAACAGTGAGAACCTGAAAGTAGCTATCACTCCGCTATGCCATGACATACAGGGACTGCAATTTCACTGTTATAGCTCACCCAAAAGTAGGTGAACAACATATTTAAACAAAAGACTCTAAATGCAAAAGTTTTCAAATTACAACTTATTTGCTCAAGAGTGAGAACCTAAAAGGAACTATTGCTCAGCTATGCCATGAGCTACAGGTCTGAAATTTCACTATGTTATAGCTGACCCAAAAGTACATGAAAAACATATATAAATAAAATACTCTAAATTCAATAGTTTTGAAGATACAAGCAATTTACTCAACAGTGATAACCTCATAGTAGATATTACTCGGCTATGCAATGAGATACGGGTCTGCAATTTTACTATGTTAAAGCTGACCCAGAAGTAGCTGAATAACATATTTATACAAAATTATCTAAATGCAATAGTTTTCCAATTACAACTGATTTTACTCATTATGAAAGGTACTGAAAAATCAGAAAGTAGCCATTACTCACTTAGCTATCGGAATATGCATCCCAGATACTCACCATCTTGTAGCTATGAAAAAAGTAGCTGAATAACATATTTTAATAAAATGTTCTAAATGCAATACTTTTCAAGTTATAGGTGATTTAGTGCATGATTTCATGAATTTTAATGCATTAAAAATTATTAAAAAAATTCATAAAAAAAATACTTTAAAAGATCCAGGCCTGATACTCACACAAGGGAATCTACTAGTGGCCTAGTACATATAAACAAGATAAGAGAGAAATCCCTGCAATAGTCAATGAGAAAATAAGTAATTTAGTGTATGATTTCATGAATTTTAATGCATTAAAAATTATTAAAAAAATTCATAAACAAACAAGGTCAGACCATGACGTTGCACACCTACACTCCCTAACCAATGTCCCTACCAAGTATCAACTTCCTACACCTTATGGTTTCTGAGATACAGGCCGGACAAACTTCTTCCCGCCGCCCACCCACCAAGCCCATCTGGACACCATGGGTGAAAACAATGCCCCGACAGCCATTAAGGGCTGTGGGGTAAAAATTAAGAAAGATCCAGGTCTAATACTCACACAAGGGAATCTACTTGTGGCCTATTACATATATGCAAGATATGAGAGAAATCCCTGCAATAGTCACAGAGAAAATTGTGATAAAGTGTTGAAATTTTTACACTTTTGATGGGGGTACCTCAGTTGTAATGTCTCTAGCAAACAGACCAACAGACAGATTTGCATGCCTTGAACAATTTTTCATCCTCCTATAGATAAGGTATCTTTTAGAAAAACAGCATGTCTCTAGGCCTTGTAGGTTTGGAGGAGAAGTTGTTCGCGCGGACGCATACCGCAGAGTGACGACATAAGTTAGCTGACGGACAAGTCAGCTGACATAAAAAGGTGGTCACAAGTAGGTGTAAGAGTCAAAAAACAGCAGTGATGTTCATACACCACAGCCTGGGGAAATGGTTTACAACACCATGAGATACAGAAGAAGTGATACAGTACAAATATTGGGAGTCTATCAGAGCAAACAGTTTGACAAAATGTTTCACCCCTATACCCCTTGACGAATGTCTGCACTATGTATCAACTGCCTATACCTTACATTTTTCGATGTATACATAGCCTGAAAAAGATTTTAAAATTCAAGGTCAGCATGGCAAGGTCTAAGGTCAAGTGAAGATCACACCATGACGTTGCACACTTACAATCCCTAACCATTGTCCCTACCAAGTGTCAACTTCCTATACACCTCACAGTTTTCAAGATATAGCCCAGACAAAATGTTAAAGGTCAAGGTCAAACAGCAAGGTCAAAGATAAAATCAAGGTCAGAATATAATTAAGGCTGTGAGAGGGTGGTAAGTATTTGCGATTGGGGTCGATTTAGGGAGATCTGAGTGCTTTCTGGTCCACCCTATAGTCGTTAGCTGCTACAATATATTATATTGTCGCCCACTAGGTTACGTTTTTTGGTAAGACAAAAGATGACAACACAGCAAAACGTCAGAATACTTTGCACATTAAGGAGTTTTAAATACCTTTCACAACTATTTCAATACATCACTGTTTCCATGGAGCGGAAAAAACGTGCATACTAAACTGCACGAATACCAAATTGCGAGTCAAATTTAGGTAGCTCAGTTACCGGGATGGATTTTACCCACTCATCGCAGCCTTAATTATAACACTGCACACTTACACCCCTCAACGGATGACCCCAGTACGAACTTCCTACACCTTACGGTTTCCAAGATATATCCCAAACAAAAATTTAAAGGACAAGGTCACAATTCCGAGATAACGGTAATACTGCTTGGCGCCATATAATGGCACAAACCTCAACTTAGCACAAAACGGAAGTTAAAATATTAAATAATAGTTGTACTTTATCACCCACACTTGCGCATTTCCGCTTAACAAAAATAGTTAAGGTATCTTTTAAAAATAGCATCAGAGATGCCCGTACCCCACAGCCTAGGGAAATATTTTTAACACCAATGAGATATAGAACTACTGTACAAAGTTCAGGATACTTTCAGAGCACTGTCGGTTATATAAAGGTCCAAACAATGTTTAAATAGAGAAAATACTGTCCAAGAGAAAGATAATGCATGTACTTTATCTACATCTGGCATGGCCGAATTATGGTTTAGATGTTTTGAATATTACCATGCATACAGAAGTGGTAATACATTCAATGAATGCTTATGTGTGGTGTTGGAGCAAAATTTGTGGCTCACATGATGAAATACCATCTGTTACAATGGGAAGTTGTAAAAGTAAAATTCTTAATGAATTCTAATATGATTTTAACAGTGCTTAATTTGCATCAAAAGACAGACCCAAAGGTGCAACAAGATTTTAAAGGTCAAGGTCACTACAATAAGGTCAAAGGTCAAATCAAGGTTACACCATGACGTTGCACACCTACACCCCCTAACCAATGTCCCTAATAAGTATCAACTTCCTACACCTCACGGTTTCTGAGATATTGCCCGGACAAGATTTTATAGGTCATGGTCACTATGGCAAGGTCAAACGTCAAATCCTGGTCAGACCATGACGTTGCACACCTACACCTCCTAACCAATGCCCCTACCAAGTATCAACTTCCTACACCTTACGGTTTCTGAGATATAGCCCGGACAAGATTTTATAGATCAAGGTCACTACGGCAAGGTCAAAGGTCAAATCAAGGTCAGACCATGACGTTGCACACCTACACCTCTTAACCAATGCCCCTACCAAGTATCAACTTCCTACACCTTACGGTTTCTGAAATATAGCCCGGACAAGATTTTATAGATCAAGGTCACTACAGCAAGGTCAAAGGTCAAATCAAGGTCAGACCATAACGTGGCACACCTACACCCCCTAACCAATGTCCCTACCAAGTATCAACTTCCTACACCTTACGGTTTCCGAAATATAGCCCGGACAAGATTTTCACACTCAAGGTCACTACGGCAAGGTATGAGATTTGGGCGATAATATAATTATTTTATTGTAATACACAGGAATAATATTCATGGTGGTTGGGGGCTTGCCCCCATTTATAACTGTTAATTTAATTTTATATTTTCTTAACAATTTCCTGTATTTATCAAATATGGCAATATGGCGGATCCCGTACCGGTAAAGTAAAATTGCCTCAAATGACAGCTTTTCCATTTGAATTGTAGTCTTCTGTTCATTTGCTATATAAAATCTTTCTTTTTTTTCCATTTTTTGTCTAAATTTCTTCAAGTGATTTTACTCATGATGGAAGTTAGTGAAAAGTCCAAAAGTAGCTATTACTCACTTAGCTATTGAAATAGACACTCAAGTTACTCACCATGTTGTTGCTATGGAAAAAGTAGGTGAATAACATATTTTAACAAGATGGTCTAAATGCAATACTTTTCAAGTTATAAACGATTTAGTGTTGAGTAAGAACTTCAAAGTAGCTATTACTTAGCTATGCAATGAGCCATAGGTCTGGAATTTTACTATGTTATAGCTGCCTCAAAATAGGTGAATAACATATTGAAACTAAATAATCTAAATGCAACAGTTTTCAAGTTATAAGTGATTTACCCAACAGTGATAACCTAAAAGTAGCTATTACTCAGCTATGCCATGAGCTAGAGGTCTGTAATTTTATTATGTTATAGCTGACCCAAAAGTAGATGAATAACATATTGCACAAAATTCTGTAAATGCAATAGTTTTCAAGTTACAAGTGATTTTACTCATGATGGAAGTTAGTGAAAAATCCAAAGGTAGCTATTACTCACTTAGTTATTGAGATAGACACCCAAGTTACTCACCATGTTGTAGCTATGGAAAAAGTAGCTGAATAACATATTTTAACAAAGTGCTCTAAATGCAATACTTTTCAAGTTATAATTGATTTAGGGGTCTTATGAGTGTGAAGTAAGACCAAAATACACCTAGTAAGATAAATTAGCTTATTGCCAGTTGTGCGGGTTGCCCCCATATTTTCACATCCACCACTGTACACATTACTAGTGTGATCCTAGTTTGGGAGTTGCTTATTTCAGGGAACCTACACTAAATAGGGATCTGGGTATCCATAATAGAACAACCTTATATCAAATAAATGTTTGGTTTTGCAGGTGTTACTATTATCCTTTATTTATTGTAAAGAGTCTATGTTCATGGATTTGTGCTCTGAACGCTGTTTAGTGTGCAATAAGTGAATTTACCCATTTGATGCATGGAATGGGTGTAGAAGGGATTTTCTCTTTTAGGCAAAGGACTATATGCCAATCCCAACTCCAAACCATCAGTTTATAAATTAAGTCTAGAGGTGGCTGTAAACAAAGTAGGGTGACTCACACTTTCAGGGGGCCACACTCAAAGTTAAAAACAAAAGAATAAACTGAAGTGCACTATAAGTCACCAAGTAGAGTTCACAATGGTTATTGGTTAATGTGGTTATATGCCTTACACAATATTTATAAGGTTGTAGATTGTGTTTCAAAAGTCATGGGTGGACTTTATCATCAGAGGCTGGATTTTTAAGGAGCAACTCCTCCCTGAGGTACTCTAGACAGGTGCAATTGCACCGGTGGTGTTGCACCGGTGCACAGGTGCAATGCACCGGTGCATGTGTAGTTTTAGACAAAAATGGTGTTTTGATACATAAGGGTTAGTTTGAGTACCTGGGTCAGGCTATATATTATTTTTAGATTTTTAGTTTATGGAATAATATATAAAAGAGGTTTATACAGGCAAGTCTTGTTCATATTGCATTCAAACCCATTGCCTCTTAAGGACTTAAGAAGGTTAGGTACTGAGTGCCTGATAGTGGGTCCACATCTTAATGTTGCTCTTTAAAGTATGTCCTGATATATATAGTCCATATGTATGTGGGCCATTATTACATGTTTAGTTACATCTTATATTGTTGGCATATGGACACAGGACTCAAGTTCGCTCTTGCATGTGTTAAATAGGGAATTCCTATTTGACAGTGTTAAATTCATCCTTGACAACCATTGAAGCTGAACCAAACCTGCGCTCATTACATGATAGTGTTTTTTGTCCATATTAAGGATGAATTTAACACTGTCAAATAGGAATTCCCTATTTAACACATGCAAGAGCGAACTTGAGTCCTGTGTCCATATGCCAACAATATAAGATGTAACTAAACATGTAATAATGGCCCACATACATATGGACTATATATATCAGGACATACTTTAAAGAGCAACATTAAGATGTGGACCCACTATCAAAGTCACTCAGTACCTAACCTTCTTAAGTCCTTAAGAGGCAATGGGTTTGAATGCAATATGAACAAGACTTGTCTGTATAAACCTCTTTTATATATTATTCCATAAACTAAAAATCTAAAAATAATATATAGCCTGACCCAGGTACTCAAACTAACCCTTATGTATCAAAACACCATTTTTGTCTAAAACTACACATGCACCGGTGCATTGCACCTGTGCACCGGTGCAACACCACCGGTGCAATTGCACCTGTCTAGAGTACCTCAGGGAGGAGTTGCTCCTTAAAAATCCAGCCTCTGATGATAAAGTCCACCCATGACTTTTGAAACACAATCTACAACCTTATAAATATTGTGTAAGACATATAACCACATTAACCATTGTGAACTCTACTTGGTGACTTATAGTGCACTTCAGTTTATTCTTTTGTTTATAATTGATTTAGTGCATGATTTCATTAATTTTAATGCATTAAAAATTATTTTAAAAATTCATAAAAAAAACTTTAGCATGTGAAAGCTCTCCAAAATGTAGGTGAATGAGTTATTTGAGAAATACTGGCTATCTGCAATACTTTTAGTGATAATAGGTATTTACTTATTTTGCGTAGGTGAGTTATTAGCTACGGATCTGAAATTTCACCAAGTGAAAGCTCTCCCAAAAGTAGGCGAATGAGTTATTTGAGAAAAATTGGCTATCTGCAATACTTTTAGAGATAATTAGCATTTACTCATTTTGAGTAGGTGAATAATTAGCTACGGGTCTGAAACTTCACCAAGTGAAAGCTCTCCCAAAAGTAGGTGAATGAATTATTTGAGAAAAATCGACTATCTGCAATACTTTTAGAGATAATTCGCATTTCCTCATTTTGAGTAGGTGAACAATTAGCTGTGGGTCTGAAACTTCACCAAGTGAAAGCTCTCCCAAAAGTAGGTGAATGAGTTATTTGAGAAAAATTGGCTATCTGCAATACTTTTAGAGATAATTCGCATTTACTCATTTTGAGTAGGTGAATAATTAGCTACAGGTCTGAAACTTCAAGTCAAAGCTCTCCCAAAAGTAGGTGAATGAGTTATTTTAGAAAAATTGGCTATATGTAATACTTTTAAGAGATAATTCGAATTTACTCATTTTGAGTAGGTGAGTAATTATCTATGGGTCTGAAACTTCACCATGAGAAAGCTCTCCCAAAAGTAGATGAATGAGTTATTTGAGAAAAATTAGCTATCCGCAATACTTTTAGAGATAATTAGCATTTACTCATTTTGAGTAGGTGAATAATTAGCTACGGGTCTGAAACTTCACCAAGTGAAAGCTCTCCCAAAAGTAGGTGAATGAATTATTTGAGAAAAATTGACTATCTGCAATACTTTTAGAGATAATTCGCATTTACTCATTTTGAGTAGGTGAACAATTAGCTGTGGGTCTGAAACTTCACCAAGTGAAAGCTCTCCCAATAGTAGGTGAATGAGTTATTTGAGAAAAATTGGCTATCTGCAATACTTTTAGAGATACTCATTTTGAGTAGGTGAATAATTAGCTACAGGTCTGAAACTTCACCAAGTGAAAGCTCTCCCAAAAGTAGGTGAATGAGTTATTTGAGAAAAATTGGCTATCTGCAATACTTTTAGAGATAATTCGCATTTACTCATTTTGAGTAGGTGAATAATTAGCTACAGGTCTGAAACTTCACCAAGTCAAAGCTCTCCCAAAAGTAGGTGAATGAGTTATTTTAGAAAAATTGGCTATATGTAATACTTTTAAGAGATAATTCGAATTTACTCATTTTGAGTAGGTGAGTAATTATCTATGGGTCTGAAACTTCACCATGAGAAAGCTCTCCCAAAAGTAGATGAATGAGTTATTTGAGAAAAATTAGCTATCCGCAATACTTTTAGAGATAATTAGCATTTACTCATTTTGAGTAGGTGAATAATTAGCTGCGGGTCTGAAACTTCACCAAGTGAAAGCTCTCCCAATAGTAGGTGAATGAGTTATTTGAGAAAAATTGGCTATCTGCAATACTTTTAGAGATAATTCGCATTTACTCATTATGAGTAGGTGAGTAATTAGCTATGGGTCTGAAACTTCACCAAGTGAAAGCTCTTCCAAAAGTAGGTGAACGAGTTATTTGAGAAAAATTGGCTATCTGCAATACTTTTAGAGATAATTCGCATTTACTCATTTTGAGTAAGTGAGTAATTAGCTATGGGTCCGAAACTTGACCATGTGAAATTGAAAACTTTCATGTTTCAACAGAATACTCTTCTACTACCCTGCGGGTCCAAAATTCGCTCGAAATCGCTCTATCTGTGACAGTTTCAGAGATATTTGCCATTTTTCATTTTCCGCAAAAATTCAAGATGGCCGCCAGAAGTTGTAAAATTTGAAATTTTTCATATTGCAACCGAATACTCCTATACTACCCTGCGGGTCAAAAATTCACTCGAAATTGCTCTATCTCTTATGGTAGAGATATTTCCACTTTTTGTATTTTGTAAAAAAACGGTCAAAGAAACACCCACGGCAGCCATCTTGTTTTTGTCCAGATATCCAGAATAATTCCCAAGCAAGCTTTGACCATGATGAAGATATCCTGCAAATTTGGAAAGTGTACATTGCATGCCCTTTGATATACTGGGGCAGCAAAAGTCCCTAAAAATTTGAATAAAACGGCCGTGGCGGCCATCTTGTTTTTGGAAACGAGGCCAAAAAAACTCGGAGGCAAGCTTTTGTACCATTGAACCTATCCTGCAAATTTGAGGCCTCTAATGCTTATACTTTTGGCTGCAGAGGGGTAACGAGAAATCATCTACACACTGCGGCGGCGGCGTACCCCCGCGAAAACCATAGTATCCACCGGATGCATCCAGTGGATACAATCAGAACCACAAAATGTGTTCTGCAAATTGTGGCAAATGAAATGATAGAATACAGGCATGCTTTTAGGTACATTTTAGGAGTACACGGGCCATCACAATTCTGTGCGTGTCACAATACTGTGGGTCATTATCCAATATTATGCAAATGTTAGAAATATTGACACAAACGCAGAAGAACCTCAAGGAAATGATAAATAATGATGATTTACGCACACACAAACACTGATTACTGTCAAGAACCACATATTTATGTACAATTTATGTTGTTAAAACATCCCCACTCACAGTTTGAAAGTAAACATCTCATCATCAGTTAATCTCATGTAGCCTCTCTGTTTTTGAGGCTACATGGTCACATGATCTGTACTAAATGTTGTTTGCTAAAGTTTGTTTGTTTACATTAGTTTTGACAGCTGCCATGAAAAAACTGATTTTAGAGCAACCATGAGCCATACCATAATGTAATTTACCTTTTTGATTTTGACCTATAACACCCAATGCATGCTAACATATGGATTGCCATTGCCTGTGTATCATTACTTCTCTATTGATTTGTTGTTTATGCATGTGGCTTGAATGATGACAAAAATAACTTGTGGAATATGTTAAAATATAACATGTAGTGGGGGTAAGTGTTTTAAAAGTGTTTTACATTGTACTGTGGTTGTTTTGATCCGTTTTTACAGATAACATAAAAATCGGAACTGTAAAATATATTTCAAAAATCCGACATCGGATTTCTAACAAAAATGTTGCAGTTCTGACATCGGATCTGTAAGCGCGTCCAAATTTCTTTTTTGGTTCATTTTTCTTTTTGTTAATTTAATTTCCATGAGCTTCCATATTTCCGGGACAAAACCTCCAACTGTTCGGGACGAAACCTCCATGATTTCGGGATGAAACCTCTGTACGTGGTACAAAACCTCCGGTATTCGGAAGCAGTACCGACCCTGCCCTACTGTAGTACACGGGTGTCATTAATGTTAGACACTGATATAACATAGGTAGCTAAACACATTTAATGTGATACATATACACCGATACATATAAACAAGTGTTTGCTTATTCCATTTCTTTATAATTTAAGGAAGTATATAACATAAAACCAGATAATATACGTAATGACAACTTGTCTACAGTACATGGGTGGACACAAAGATATATGGACACGCAGATAAACGGTCCTCAGAATTTTTCAAATAAAAGTAGTCTAAGTAACAAAATTGCATGAACTAAGTAACAGAATATGCTTAAATTAAGCTTATCAAGACATTTGTTATTTACTTTGTGAAATTTAATTATTTAATCCACTAAGATAAGCCAAACTCTCAAGACCGTTTTTCTTTGTGTCCGTTTATCTTTGTGTCCACCCGTACTACACTCTGAAACCATGTAATATTGTTAAACTTATTAGTGGCTTTCTACCAGTAAATGCCCGCACACCAGTGAATGCCCACCTTATATTTCTTTGTTGGAGGTCAAGGACAAATGCTTCTATATCTTTACTAAATGGGCGTTCACTGGTATTTCCAGTTTGCGGTGAAAACGGTCGATAATAGAGAAAACTTATTCAAATAAAAAGCTTTGAAGCAAATGTGACAACATGAACGTCAGTTATTAATTGTAGTGTGTGTCATTTGACAATCTGTTGTTAGAAGAATAAAATATAAAGCTGTCAAAATAATTTTGGTGTACATCAGCGTGCGAAATTCGCGGTGGCCCAGTGGCCCCGGGCCCCCCCTTTTAAGTAAAGGCCACCACAACTGGACTTCTATGGGCCCCAATGGGCCACCAAATTGACTACAACATGCCTTGTGTGGTAATACAATCCAGTGTGCTGTCATCTTTTTAATTGGTTTTCTTTCCCCATGGAGCCTTAATTATGCATTGTGTTTTGCATATTCCAGATTGAGTTCACCCTTAATAAGCAGCTAAACTCCACACTGTTTCTCTCACTCCTCCAAGAGTTAGTACACCAAGTGGGAAGACTGCAGAAAAACAATCAATACATCTGCTTTATTAGCCTGGCCTTCCAGGCTGTCTCTACCATAATGGAAGCGTGAAATATTTTTTTGCCATAATGCACACTGTATCAGAGGCCTTTCTTGTCTGGTAGTTCTCCCCAGCAAGCTAGGCTAAGGAAATGTATGAGAGCATTATGAAAAATACTTATAATGCAATGAAACAGTTGTGTCTATATTATACATGTAAACACCTGTGACAAGGCTAATCCTTTATAACCAGTACACTGACAAGTCCCCCCCCTCACTCACACAAAACTGCCAGTGGAGAAAAACATTCAGCCACACATACACACACTCACTGTCTAGCTTGAACATGCTGGGAAAGTGGACTGAATACAGGTATATGTGACTCTTAACCCCCCTTCACACAAGTATAGTTGTTCCACTTATCCACAAGTAAAAAAGGTTTGTTTAGCGGCAGACACTCTGTCCAAATTGTATGAAAAGAAAACCATTATTTCTTTGAAGCTTAAAGTAATCATAAAACTTGCAAAATTTAAATGTCTTGTGTAAAATTCATTGGGATAATCATGAGAAAGACTTTAGTTTCATTTTTAATGCTCGAGGATAGGAGAGGGTTATTGTGATCAGTTTCCCAGACAGCCTTCCGCCGTCGGACCGACGTTGGCTATTGGTCGCATGGTCGGCAGATTTTGCCGACGTTGGGCCGACATTGGCTTTCCAACCAACATTCTGGTTAGATGTCTCTATATTTTGCTGACGTTGGGCCAACGTTGGGCCAACGTTGGCTTGCCAACCAACACTCAGGTTAGATGTCTTTATTTTGCCAATGTTGGGCCAACGGCGGATTTTTATTCAAGATGGCGGCGAGCAATAATAGGGGATTTGGGATGACTTAGCAAAAAATATTTATTATGGTATATCTAAAAATCATATTTCAGTGAGCCCACAAATTTTAACATAACCATTTTACACATAAAAATAATATTCTCATTAAAAATTCACACTACAAAAGTAATCACTGAACATCACCTGATTGACTGATGCTATACATAGAAAAAAAAATTTTCACTGGTGGCTTGCCGACGTTGGGCCAACGTTGGCCCGACGGTCAGAAAGCCGTTGGTCCAACGTCGACAGCCAATGTCGGACCGACGGATCTGCCGACGTTGAGCCAACGTCGGTCTGACGGCGGAATGCTATCTCGGTTTTTCTGTCTGTCTGTGCACCGTTTCACCCTTAAAACTCAAAAACTGTAACACCAATCAAGCTTAAATTTGGTGGGTTGATATTTCATGGAGTACAGATGGATTCTTCTAAATTTAGTGTAATTTGTTTAAAATTAAAGCCAGGAGAGAGTTTTTCTTATTTTTAATTAGGCTTTTACAGTGAAATCTGCTTCTCTTCTCACATATGTAAAAATCAATATCTTGCTTTCTGGTGATGTCATTACTTAATGATGTCACAATGCAATTGTTATTGTGAGGTCACAAGCCTAGGGTGTGATACTTGTTGTCTTTAAATAAAATATTTATTCCCGTTTTTTGTCTTGAAATTGACATAAAGATAATAAAGAGGGGATGGTGTATTCATCATTTTTATTAATTATTATTTCTGTTTTATGTTCTCTTTTTTTTCAATTCCTTGACAGGCCATCAAAAAAAAAAAAAAAATTACCATGAGTAATTTTTACTAAAAAGTGACTTGTAAGCAATATTTTTTTACCTCACCCAACAGTTTGTGTTCTTGTGTGCTAATTGTCTATTTTATTTGTCTGTCTCTCTGGGTTTGTTTTTTTTGTGTGTGTGTGTGTGTGTTTAGATTACTCCAGAACTAATGAACAGATCTTTATTAATTTTTGTGGGTAGGACCTGGCCACAGGAAGAAGTTGCTAAAAAAGAAAAATCTATTTCTTATTTTGGATTTAAATGCATTTGTAATGACTTTCTTCTTGATATTTCTTCAAAAATTAATTTACCTGTTTGGTTTTATTTTATTGTCTTCCTTACAATACTTTATATCACTCGAGAGACAGGTCACATGGAGTCGAGCGTTTTGCTCTCTCTGAATGCATCTTGTATAGTTTGTATTCAAGCTTGAAGTAGAATAAAGAAATTTAACATAAATCACTTTTGTATATTTTTGACGTGTCACTTTTAATAAATTAAAAAGACAATTTGTCAGAAAAAAGTTTTTAAAAAGTTTTGGGCCATCAAGTTTTAACAGGGGCCACTGAACTTCTGAACCTAGTGGCCCTATGGGGCCACCATTGCTTGGCAAAGAATTTCTCACACTGGTGTACATGCAACTCGCTGACATGGGAAGTTGCTGACACTAACTCGCTGACAATATGCAAATTTTATATGGCAGGTTATACAGACGGTTAAACTCGAGAACTCACAGCCATAGAACCCAGGTCATTAATATTCATGAGAAGGTATGAGGTCACGGATTTCCCATCTAGTTTCCTAACATTATTTTATAAAATGGAAGCATAGACGAAGACTTTAAACTACAGAACTCATGGCCATAGCACCCAAGTCATTAATATTCATGAGAAGATATGAGGTCACGGATTTCCCCTGGCATTTCCTAACAATATTTTAAAAAATGGACGTCTCGATGAAGATCAAATACTTTAAACTAGTACAGAACTCACGGCCATATGCAAATAATATAACGTATATAGTGTATACGCACGTACATATTTCTTGTCAGCGAGTTGTGTCAGCGAGTTTCCGTTAGCGACTTCCTATGACAGCGAGTTGCACGTAAATCATAATTTAAATTCAATTTATTAACTTCAGCTTGGCCGTTTACTGGTAGAATATATGCCACTATATGCAACAGTTTTCATTGGTGTACAATAATTTGTCTTTCTGGAGCCTGTAGATGAGCCGCGGCCAACTTATGACTGCGGCCAACTTATGCAGAGTAGCAGTAACTCATGGCGGTAATACTGTGGTGAACTTCGAGAGTTCTCGCAGAAAACATCTACATAGCCCCTGACGGCCGATACTTAAAAGGTGAAGGTCAGCGGAAGACGAGATTCTTCCAGCGCGAGTTCAACAGTAACAAACGCGGCAAATGCAGCCATATTGTAGTTTGAAATATAAGGACGTAGTTGTGTAGATTTACAAGCAAGGACGTAGTTTAGAAGTAGTGTGATAGAAGAGACAATATATATACAGTTTGTAGAGTGAACTAATCGTTGCTGCCTGTGTAGAGTTTAATATCCACAGGGACGTTTTGCAAGGAAAACAGTACATACAGAATGTAACAGTAGCTGGCTGAGATTGAAGTAGCCGTGATTAAAGGTAGATAGTAGTCCATTATTCTTTACTGGTACCAGAAGTGCCAGGTGAAGAGCCCATGTGTTATTCATATTGGGAAGGAATTGTGTGTAAATAATATCCCTTAAATACATTTCAATTTGTTTTAAGGTTGATATTGGTAGTGTAAAAGTTTTGAAATCAAGTACCATTTTGCTGTTGAAATTCAAATTTAAATCAATTTGATGTAATTGGTACTTGGGAAATTTTTTCATTTTGAAATATTTTGGGACAAAGCTTTACAACCAGTTTGACGGCTGGCGTCGACTGCGGTCGACACAAATTAATTGTGTAAATTCAACAAAATTGACCACTGAATTTGAATCTTTAGTGGTATACAATTGTTAACTACAGTGCTGTAAGATTTTAAAAATTTATAATTGATAATTGGGGATTTTGGGTGATTTTGCATCAAATATATAAAATTCATTTGGTGTTGAATATTCCCTTACTTACTTTAAATGTTTCATTTTTTGTCCAGTACTGGTTATCGTAATTGTCGGTAAAAGTTATATTTGCACAGTACATAAATAAAACAGTATTGAGAAATCAGTAAAATTAGAAACAGTTAATTTAGTAATTTTCTCTCAATAAAATTTAACTTTGTAAATTTTATTACAGTAAAACTTAACTTTTGAAATAATAATTTGCTACAGTACATGTCTTAACTTAATAAATAGTAAAATAACATTTTAAATATCTTTTGTCAATATTTCACATAAATTTGTATACTAACATAGTTAAGTACTGTTGTTCTATCAATACTCAAGAAAGTTGAAATCAAATAGTTAAGAATTAATTGAAACTCTTGATTCTGTGATTTATTTTCTTCATACCAGTTTACTTTCAGATACCATCAATCAAGATCTACATTATATGGTGGTTAAACATTCAAAATAATTTCTGAGAAAATATTTATTACAAATACAATTATAGGGTACAGTAATAGAATTTATGACAAGTTAGGGAAAAAAAAAACTTTGAAAATATTTTATTTTCCATAGTTCACTTAGAATATATTTAGTTCATTTAAATTTTAGAAAATTTATTTTTTACTTAATAGTAAGCTTTGAATTGACTGACACTTACAAATTGAATTAGGGTTTAAAAGAAACAAATATTTAATTTGTGAGGGGGATAGTTTAGTAAATTGTCAACTTTAACTTTGAGTTACCAGAGTTAAGGTAAACTTAAAGAAAAAAATGCTTGGTACGTCTGATGAGCCACCACAGTCCAAACAATTTGACACAATGCTTGGTGCGTCTGATGAGCCACCACAGTCCAAACAATTTGACACCCCTTGTTTACCACAAGTGAATAGACCAGTAGTGACTCAAGAAGGACCAGCACCATCTGAACCACAAACCAAACCAGTGATTCAACATAACTTTGAGCAGCCTGGAGTTAGGAAATCTGTTTCGTTGTATCAACCACCAAGAGCTCAGGAAGCAGTACCGCAGAAGCACACGGTTGAGAACCCCCATCAACAACCAGCGGTCTCACAAACAAGACACGCCATCACAGAATTTACACCTGAGATAGGCGAAAGAAGAGGCGATTTCCAGACAATGATGAGAGAAGTTGTTCAGGAAGAGTTCAGGAAGACAATGGACTATCCAAGGAGCATCGGTTATCGTTCAAGGAAGAACAGACATTATAGGTCTCAGAGATACAATCTCACTTCGAATTCTACCAATTAGGATGATGAATACAGTTTCAGACCAAACAGTAGGAGCAAACATTCTGCTTCCAAATCAAGTAAAATGCAAGTGCCCAAGATGTCCTTTTCAGGTGTAGGATGGAGAGGGTTCATCTTACAATTTGAAACTGTTGCTGATCGCTGCAGGTGGCAAGAACAAGAGAAGTTGGACAACTTTTCCATGTGTTTGACCAAGGAAGCAGCAGAATATTTCAGTATTCTACCTGAGACCAAGAAGAGTAGTTTCCGAAATGAAGCAGAAATTTGAGGAATTTTTTGACAAAACAGAGCCTGCATCAGCCATATGTTGGGACATTTTGAATATTGAGCAAAGGGAGGATGAACCTCTTGAAAAATATTTTGCCCGGTTGCAGAGTTTAGTGATGAGGGCATATCCAGATTCTAGTCAAAATGAGCAGGATAACACTCTGTTTATAGAAGTCTTTTTGAAGGGATGTAGGGAAAAAGGAGCCGTCCTTTCAATTTGCGACAAGAAGCCTAAAAACCTGGAGGAGGCATACAAGTACGTGAAATCAGCTTCACAATACCGCAAAGCAGTCCTGGGTAAGAAGGGTCAATCAAAGAATTCAAAGTGCATCGCATACAAGCTGCTGAGTGGACATCTAGTAGCAACAGCAGTGAGGATCTGGATAGAACGATTGAGCAGAGATCACTTGTTCGCAATGTCCAGAGTAAACAGAAACAGGCCCCACAACCAAAACATGATGAAAAACTATCTGTTGAGGCAGAAGTACATGAACTGAAGTCTATGTTTGGAAAGGTGTTAAATTTACTCCAAAATCAAACAAACAACCAGGGATACCGATCACCTCCACGTAATCAGGGTTGTTTTGAGTGCGGATCACCAAGTCACTTTGTAAGGCAGTGTCCAAGGCGCAGAGGGTCTCCAAACACTAGTCCAAGGAGTGATGATCGTAATTGGAGGGTAAGAGGTGACAAGCAGGGTGCTTCATCACAAAATTGGAGGCAGAAGGATCAAGGTTCAAGGTCGCCACCATTACCAACTTGGAGACAACAAGAACAGGGTTACAGGTCACCACCACCCGCAACTAAATCAAAGTTGTTACCTGAGAGAGCCAATCAGGAATGGAAGATTGAGACACCAATGCAGGGACAGTCTAATAGCCAGGTGAAATTCAATTTAAACTATTAGACAGGGACAGGCAAACACCCAACGCCCTGACCCAGAGTGAAAGTGTAAGTTTAGTAGATAGATTTACCACCAAGCATATACATAAATGTAGTCAGAAAATTAACAAAACTTGTCAGCAGTTATCTCAAGCAAATAGTAACAACTTGAGTGTTCTACTTCCATGTCTTGTAAATGATGTACAAGTAAATGCATTGTTAGATACTGGTTCAGAGGTAACGGTAATTAATTTTGATGTATACAACAAAATGGTTCCTAAACCCATTCTGAAGGAGAAAGTTAAATTGAATGGTATTACCAGGGAAGTAGATATTGATGCTTGGTTAATCGAAAGGATTGAAATCTCTTTCAGTGAAACAAAAAATGTTTGGAGTTTGTATGTTGACAAAATTGTTGAGCCCTGTATCATTGGGATTGACTTTTTATGTCATTTTGGAGCTAAGTTAGATTTTCAAAATTGTACATTCACTTTAAATAAAGAACAGAGGGGGATACAGCAGTTCAAAAATGAAATGGAAGATTGTTTTGACATATTTCCTGTTATTATTGAAAAAAAAATTGTCATTCCACCATATAGTGTAGTTAGATTTTTAGTTAGAGCTTCTTTACCAGACAGAATTTTTGCTGTACACAGTGTGAACAACATGGGATCGCTAGTGCCTAACATGCTGGTAGCTGGAAGGTCACACATTCCAATACAACTGATAAATGACCAGCACAGGTATGTGAAGTTCAAACGAGGTCATATTATTGGGCATGCTATTGAGTGTGATGTGATGTCAGGTGTTACCGACAGTGAAAGTTTGCACCAGGTAAGGGTGATAACTAATAACAGTGATAATCCTTCTGAACAAACTGATGAATTGCCAGAGCATTTAACAGGTTTGTTTACTCATTCAAAAGGTAACTTGAGTGAATCGGAGCAAGTGCAGTTGAAATCACTTTTGCTTGAATTCCAACATATCTTTTCTAAAGGTATCAGAGATTTAGGTTGCTTTTCAGAAATTAAGCATAAGATTAATACTGGTGATGAGAAACCTGTGAAACTACCGATGCGTAGAACACCCATAGGTTTTGAAAATGAAGAAGAGGAAAATTTAAAGGTAATGTTAGAGAATGGAGTAATTTCAGAGTCGTCCTCTGATTGGGCATCAGCACCAGTTTTAGTGCGTAAAGAGGATGGTAGTGTAAGATACTGTGTAGATTATAGGTGTTTAAATGATAAAACAGTAAAAGATCTATTTCCATTACCATCAATATCTCAATGCTTAGATCAACTTTCCGGAAATAAGGATTTTTCAACACTAGATATGGCTTCCGGATACTGGCAAATAGAAATTGATGAAGCAGATAGACATAAAACAGCATTCATTACAAAATTCGGGTTATTTGAACACCAGAGAATGGCCTTTGGTTTATGTAATGCCCCCGCCACTTTTCAAAGAGTGATTCAGTTAGTTCTACGGGGATTAACCTGGGATAAAATATTGGCCTATCTTGATGATGTCATTGTGCTGGGTAAAAGCTTTCAAGATCATCTGAAAAACCTCCGTACTACATTTGAAAGGTTTGCTAAATATAACCTTAAACTCAAACCCAAGAAATGTGTTCTTTTCCAGACTGAAACCACTTTCTTAGGGCGGGTAGTTAATTCACAAGGTGTAGGTGTAAATCCAGAAAATATAGAAAAGGTTAAAAATTGGCCTATTCCAAGATCTGTCAAAGATGTAGAGAAATTTCTAGGTTTTCTAAATTACCATAGGGAACATATAAAGGACTATGCAAGAATAACATCAGTACTCTATGAATTGACGGGTAGTAAAGCTTCATTTGTCTGGCAGGAGAAACACCTCCAAGCCTTTGAAAGCTTAATTGAAAAGTTAATTACAGCACCTATATTAGCTTATCCTAATCCAGATGATATGTTCATCTTGGACACGGATGCTTCTGATCATTCAATTGGGGCAGTACTTTCCCAAGTTCAGGACGGTATAGAGAGGGTTATAAGTTATGGGAGCTTTGTACTTACACCTGAGCAGAGGAAGTATTGTGTAACCAGAAAGGAGTTGTTAGCTGTTGTGAGATTTACTAGGCAATATAGACATTACTTGCTTGGTAGGAAATTTTTAGTGAGAACTGATCACAATAGTTTAACATGGCTCTTAAGGTTCAAATACATTGAGGGTCAATTAGCCAGATGGTTGGAGGAACTAAGTCAATTTGACATAATTGTAGTTCATCGTCCTGGAGTTAAACATGGTAATGCAGATGCAATGTCACGCGTCACTGATGATATTCCATTTTGTGATTGCTATAGACTGAGCTGGATCTGATCCTGAATCATTACCATGTGGTGGTTGCAGGTATTGTACCAGAGCACACAACCAGTAGTCTAGGTTCAGTGAGGATGTAGATGACGTAGTTCCTCTTGCAGTGAAAACAGTCAATGTGATTAAACTGGTGAGTAGGTCAGAACCTTGGATAACCGGTTACTCTAAGGATGAGCTCAGAGAAGTCCAGTCAGTAGATCCATGTGTAGGTAAATTAATCACCTGGATAGCAAATGACATAGAACCTGAACAGAGAGAGTTGTACCTAAGTAGTCCTGATGTAAAACATTTTTATATTTGTAGAAAACAGTTAATGTATAAAGATAATTTACTATAGGTGGGAAGAAGAAGCCGGAAACAGGTTATTACTCATGGTTCCAACTCAGTTAAAACAGGAAGTGATGTCACTTAACCATGACCTACCACTTTCTGGACATATGGGTATAGTAAAAACCTTAGCTAGAATAAAACAGTCATTCATGTGGTATAACATGAAGAAAGATGTAGAATTATTTGTTAAGTCCTGTTCAGAATGTAACAAGAATAAGAAAGCAAATGTCAAAGCAAAAGCTGCTTTGGGTCAATTTCATGCTGGATCACCATTGGAGAGGGTGCATATTGATATACTTGGTCCATTTACCCCGAGTTCTAAAGGTAACCAGTATGTACTAATGATTGTAGATCAATTCACAAAGTGGTTAGAATGTTTTCCTTTACCACATCAGACAGCAGAAGAAGTAGCCAAGTGTGTGGTAGATGGATTTATTTCCAGGTTTGGATGTCCTTTGGAAATACACACAGATCAAGGTAAAAACTTTGATGGTAATTTATTTGCTTCTGTTTGTGAATTGTTGCATATCGTAAAAAAGAGAACAACACCCTATAGACCTTGTTCCAACGGGCAGGTGGAGAGGTATAACAGAACTCTGTTACAGCTGATTCGATGTTTTTTGCAAGGTAACCAACAGTGTTGGGATGAACACCTTCAGCAACTAGCAGGTGCCATAAGGTCCACAGTTAACAGAAATACAGGTTTTACTCCTAATCTGATGATGCTGGGACGAGGTAATCTTGCCAGTAAATTTGATGATTGGCATAGTGAATGAAAATAGTGATCAAAATCCTGCAGAGTATGTTACTAGGCTAAGATCAATATTGAGCAAGGTTCATATGATAGCACGGGAGAATTTAGTATCTGCACAGGTGAGACAGAAAAAAGACTACGACTTACGCTTGAAGGAAAACACTTATGAAGTAGGTGATTTAGTTTATTTATTAGATTCAGCACGTAAAATAGGACAGAGTAGTAAATTACAACAAATTTGGAAAGGTCCTTTATTAGTAACAAAAGTGCTGACGCCAATACTTTTTGAGGTAACAGGTAGGAAAAAACCAGTTGTTTTGCACCATGACGGGTTAAAACCCTGTTGTGATCGAAGCATACCTTTGTGGTTACGACGCAAAAGAAATCAAGTGTTGGGTAAGTCAAATGAAGGTATTGAAAAAGTTCATAATAATCTCGAAATTGAAGATTTACATCTTGATAAATTGTTTACAGATGACTATCAGCATGCTAATCATATCGAAGTCAGAGATGCAAATACTTCGGTTACACATGATTCTGTTGATTCCAAAGTTGGCCAGGAGTTACCTGTACCAGCTACTACCAGGAGTGGCAGGGAGAGAAGGAGGCCAAAACACCTGGAGGATTATGATAGTTAAGCACAATAGTCAAGGAAATTTTTTGCAGGAGACAGTTGCAACCTGATCCTGAGTGAACTAATTAAGGAATGCATGACTTAGTTAAGAGGTTCGGTTTTATTAACATCATTAACGGCCCTGAGGATGGATTTCTTAGGAATTCATTTGTTTTATAGATGGAGAGAGGTAGATTTACCTACCGAAGAGGACGATCAAGGGGGAGGAGTGATCATCCAGGGCACGGACATGATGTTCCGGAATCCTCTGGAAGAGAACGAAGTGAGACGTACAGGAATGATCATCCAGGGCACGGACATGATGTTCCGGAATCCTCTGGAAGAGAACGTCAGGGTCACAGTCAACGCAGTGATAGGTCAAGGGAAACATTCCATAGGAATCGGTCACCTGATTACTATGTCAGTCACGGTGAGCACAGTGACTATTACAGAAGACACAGTGATCAATCACCAGATCACTACAGAGGCTATGAAACCAGACGTTATGGAAATCGGTCGCCTGATTTCTATGTAGAAAGATATGATTATCAGAGAAGTCGTTCACCTGATTATCACCAGAGATGGGGAAGAGAAGAGTGTGTAAGAAGTCGACCAGCTGATTTCTATGACAGGTACTCTAGAGACTATAGAGGTAGTGAAAGAAGTAGGAATTGGTCACCAAGTTCCTGTAATAGAGAAGCGTATAGGGTTGAAAGAGATGTCAGATCTTATCCTCTCGCAAGTGACCAGATGACAACAAAAGAAGAAGACGAAATCATAATTGACACACTTATGAAAATTTATGATGATTGTCGTCCAGAGGTTATCAGGGCAAGTGTGGAACATCCTGAGAATCGGGTGAAGCCATTTGACAAGAGTGTCCTGATGGAGCGTTGTTTGTTGGACCTGAGAACCCGGTCAACATGGAGAAGGACAGTCAAATCAGGTTCAAGACCATCTGCTACTTTGGGAGCTCCAACGCAAACAGTTAGTGCTTCACAGCAGTCCACACATCTGTCCAGAGAATCTACATCATCTGGGCAAGTTCAGGTGTCACAGTCTGTATCAGCTCCAGCCCGTGATGCTGACAGGTCAAGAAGATTGGGGCATGAAGGGAAAAGTTCATCTGCGTTGTCCACAGATAGTGCTACATCTAAAAAGCCTGAATTGAAATGGACATCAAAGCAGACATCTGTGCAATCCACAGGTGGTCAAGCCTCAGGCAAGTCCGTGACTTCAAAGGGAAGTGTAGTGTCTGTGTCATCCGCAGATGCTCATAAATCAAAAAGGTCTGAGGAACCCAAAGATCAAATAAAATCTGTGTCATCCGCAGATTCTCAGAGACCAGAAACTTCCAAGAAAAGGGAACATATTGAGTCAGAACAGTGGACAAAAGTTTCCTATCAAAAAAAGCCCAAATTTGAAAGATACATTTCCAAGAAAGAATACAGTAGGCGTATCCAGAGCAGAGAAAGTCAAAGCACAGCAGACAAAAATAGATCACGTCCAACCCCAGGAGCGACTGCTGCCAAGAGAGGTAGAGCCACATGCTTTATGAAGGGCTGCAAGGTTACTTCTACCCGTATAAAGAAGCATGTGATTGGACGCCATCTACCAATGGAGGCATATGGAAGAAGTGGTGGGCTGGAGAGTGAAACAAGGATGAGGATGTTTGATGAGCTGTTGTTGAAAATAGCTGGTGTACTGAAATGCCAAAACTTGTATCAGCTGCTCAGAAAGGTACAGGACCTAGGGTATTATCCATCTAGAGACAGATATTATGAAATTACAGAAGCTGATAATACTGTGATGGATGAGTTTAGCATGTGGTTATACGGGGCCCACCTGCCTCATACTCCAACCATAAGTCCACCAAATCTTGTGGCGTCCTTAGTGCAGTGGAGAGCTCTCGCTCAGTTAATCAACTGCATTGGAGAAGAGAACATTAACATGGAGAAAATCCAGAAAAGCTACCGTTTGAAAGTAACGAAGGATACCGAGGGAGGTCATAAAAGTTCGGATTCCAAGGAAAGTTCTGCTGAAGGTTCCACAGAAAGCTCTACTAGTAGCTCATCTGAAGATGAAAGCTCATCCCAAGAGGAAAGCACAGTTGGGTTGCCGAGAGTGAAAGACAAGAGTGTAGTTAGGAAACCAACTGGTATCACTCATGGAGAAAAAGCTACTAAAAGCAAGTCGACTTACTGCCCTGTCTCGGAAGTCTTGAAGAATCAGGGAAAATCAAATGGGAGTACCATTCAGAAAGAAAAGGCTAGCAGCAACAAATCAGCAGACAGTTTGGATGAAGATGAGACACAGTTGTTACAAATAGGGGTGGGACGAGTACAAATAATTCGGGTCGATTACTCGCAGATGAAAACTCGACTCGACATCGAGCCCTCGCGACATTTAGTATCCACCATAACAGGAAACGACATCCAATATGGCGGCTCCCGTAAACGAAAAAAATATAAAGATAAAAGCTTTGAAACGCTTGAATTAGCTATTGTCAGCACATAATATCATTAATTTTATGTTACAAATGGTGGATTATGCGATTTAATGAAAGTAAGGTATGCTATTTATGTTTAATTAACTAAAAAACGTAACTGGTTCTATAGGTTGTTATATATACACGAGTAATTTTCGTGAAATTCGCCTCGCTCGGCGAGTGTCGACTGCTCGGTCGCACCCCTAGTTACAAATATATTCAGAAGGCTCAACCTCTTCTGATGTACAAACGGTGAAAAAGTCTGGGCAACGCCTTAAAACAATTCCAGAGGAGGAGGAAATGGAGGTAGATCAACCCCCAACTGTAGAGTTGCAAAAATCTTTGCCAAGTACAAGTTCAGGAGTAAAATCAACTTGTACTACCTCAGCTACACACTCAGCTGCTGAAACAAGTGCAGGAGATTCAGCCATAGAATCACACAAACCTACCTACGCTGAGAAACTGCAGTGTTCTCCAGCTGTGAGGCCAAAAACAGTAGTGTCAAAGCCTGGGAATTTGGGTGCACCATATACAGGAGAGGAGAGAGAAGCAAGACTAATGCGTTTGGTGAAAAGATCTGAGAAGATACCTTTTGTGGACACCCATTTTCATTTGAATAGGTTGCAGGAAGCAAGTCATATCGAATCACTTGAGGAGATTCTTGTTAGTGGCCCAATCCCGCTCACGCTGATTGAACTGAAGTATGCAGTTGCAAATTTCATCGATGGTGTACTGACAAGAGGCATTCGACAGGAATTGTCCAAAGATAAAAGGCTATACTTCACGTTTGGTGTTCATCCAAAGCGAGCCTACAAATATACACCAGAAGAAATGAAGGCCATTAAAACAGCTTTGGTGAAAGATCCCCGTTGTGTTGGGATTGGAGAGATGGGATATGACTTGACACAAGGTTGCAGCACCTTTGTGGACAAGCAAACAAAAGTGTTCAAAGAACAGCTTCAGTATTACCTCAAAAAAGAGTTATGGCAAACTGTTCTGGTCATCCATTGCCGAGATTTGCCGAATTCCACTAAGGCCAGTGATTACTGCCTGGATGCAATGGAGAGTGTATTGCCCTATGTGAAACGAGGTTCATACAGAATTCATCGACACTGTTATAATGGAGGGATAAAGGAAAAAGATGCCTGGTTGCAGCACTATCCAAACACAGTCTTTGGATTCACTGGCATACTGCTCAGGGGCGATCGTCATCCGGAGTTGGACGAGGTTGTCAAGTCCCTGCCGTCCACCGAAATCCTTCTGGAAACTGACTCCCCACATCTTCTTCCACCCTTATTCAGTGAACATAGGTACAATACACCATATGGCATTGATGAAGTGGCTAGGAGAATTGCCTTCTTGAGAGGATTGACTATAAAGGAAGTGTTCACAATCACATCCTTCAATGCAAAACGCCTTTATGTGAAGCTCCCACAGGAACAGGCTGCTGCCAAGTAAGTTTACCACTTGCTTAGGCCAAGAACAATAATTGCCTAGGATTATAGCATGTCCATCACTTGCTAAAAACACGATCAAGAACTTAACACTTGGAAACAAATGGAATTCACCTATTTGTTACACCTGACATCATCCTTTTCGTTGACAGAGGAGAGTGTGGTGAACTTCGAGAGTTCTCGCAGAAAACGTCTACATAGCCCCTGACGGCCGATACTTAAAAGGTGAAGGTCAGCAGAAGACGAGATTCTTCCAGCGCGAGTTCAACAGTAACAAACGCGGCAAATGCAGCCATATTGTAATTTGAAATATAAGGACGTAGTTGTGTAGATTTACAAGCAAGGACGTAGTTTAGAAGTAGTGTGATAGAAGAGACAATATATATACATTTGTAGAGTGAACTAATCGTTGCTGTCTGTGTAGAGTTTAATATCCACAGGGACGTTTTGCAAGGAAAACAGTACATACAGAATGTGACAGTAGCCGGCTGAGATTGAAGTAGCCGTGATTAAAGGTAGATAGTAGTCCATTATTCTTTAATACTAACACTGTGGCTTCAGAACAGTCACTGACGGATCGGAAAACAATCGCTTTCAGAACCACCAATGGAAACGGTTTATAAATTATTTGCTTTAAGATACGTTTTAAACCAAAACATCTTTCCCCTTGATGCATTTTATAAATATATATCGATACTGCTCAGCCAGTGAAGTTCGTCACCCCAGTGAAGTTCGTCACCTGCGTTTTATGACAATATTAAAGAGTTTTTACTGTCCAGTTATGGCATATATGTATACCTTGCCGTTGAAAGAAGATATTCCATTTATTTAAATGTGAATATTGCCTTTCCTTGAGTGTTTTTATGGGAGGTGTTGAACTTCACTGGCGTGACGAAATTCACTGGCTGACCAGTACGTTCGTTCATTTCAAATAAATAAGTTTAATACAAGGTACAGTAAAATCTCGAATTTGTGAAATAGTATATGAACTTTGAAAGCAAAATAAACTGTCATTGGTTATCATCATTGGCAATGCTCAGGATTTTCTGTAAAATACGTAAATTTTACACTGTGGTTTCAGAATGTTGATACATTGTAATTATCATTTTTTTTTATTTCTCTATTTTCACAGACTGCATGCTTTAATTCAACAGCCACACATGAAATATCTTACAATATGAACGTGACGGTTCTGAAATTAAGAGAATTGTGACCCGTCCTTGTCGGTTCCGACGACACTCTGTAATATTAATGGTGCATATTAATGACGTCTACTGTACAGTAGTATCGTTGTGTCGTCTATTATCGACGGTCGTCCATTATCGACGGCTGCGCATTAATACATAATAGGTCTGTGCACGTGCTTTTCATCTCAGTAAAAATCAAATAAAATAACAATATCATCCTTTATTTAAAATATAAGGCATGGCTTTAAGTACAAATATTCTTTTGAATTTCTTAACATAAAGTTAATTTATGCATGATGCATTAAAATCACGATTTTTAAAGTGAAGTAATATATCATTTTTAAAGCAAAATAAAATATGGTTGTCATTGGCAACGCTCATGAATTGCCGTTAAATATGCAAATTTTATCCTAATAAAATACAGTTATTAGATATTTTGTGAAAGGCAAATAGATTTTAGTTATTTATTTTGCAATAAAAAACACTACTTATTTTACTAAATTGAATTTTATGTAATCTATTGTCACGGACAGTATGCGTTAGTTCAGCAGCCAATAAAAGAAAAATATACCATAAAATAATTTAATTTTTTGAGGTTATAAAATAAATTAACCATGTCTGTGGTCATTAACATAATAACCACATGATTTATTTCGACACAAAATGGAAGAAACAGCTTTCAGAAACAACTTTAAAAATTAATGATGTAATTCTCTACGAAAATAATTTTATGTGCACACCTTCAAAAAGGAATGTTATTTGCTATTTTTATCATAGAATTACAACAGTTATTCAGTTTATTTATTAAATTATCGATTAAAGAGGACAAAGAAAAAAAAATAAAAGTTTAGAATATATTTTATAGACCTTTAATATTGATTTTATTTTACCGTCGATAACAGACAACCATTTCTAAAATAACAACACCAAACACACATGAACTGAATCAAATCAAATAAAGTAAAATAACTTAAAATATTTTTCCTATCATATTTGTACTTGTGAAGCAAACAATATATTTTTAAATTTTAAGTTTAAAATATTGCAAGGACTGATGAAAGAAAGGAAAATTAATTAAAATGCGTATGAGCGTCGAAAACCGGCGATGCAAGGATACTGAGTACAGTAATGTTACTGACACCCGGCCGTGTATATGATAATGATAGCCATGACAACGTTGAAAAATACTGACAAGAGACAAAATATGTAATATTACAGAAAAATATTGATCAGTGCACAACATAAATTTACGTACATTGTGAAAATACCACACAAGGTAGCACCACTACAGCAAAACCGTCCCAACTTCTCACTTGAAGTAGGTATGCCCAAAGCTCGAATATCTACTTACCTAGTCTGGTTCCTGACTCCTTCACTAATACACCTAGCAATCATCAAGAAGAAATTAAATAAAAATATTTCTAGTTAACACATTTGGTGCACAATGTGACACAATATCCCCCTTTTACTATGTGATGATATTGCATAATAATTAAACAAAATTTATGATAAATAAAAAAAATGTGTATCAGTTTAAGTGTTGTCAATCTTCTATTATCACCTCAAAACATGTATTTGCCTTTGCCATCCCAAAATATTTTAAAGTTTAACTGGCAATATTGTATGTTATAAGTGCAATAATATATGGTAAAAATATTTTGAATGCACACAAAATGCATATAAATAATTAAAATAGCAATCGAGATTTCCTGATACATGATGGATATCAGTGTTTTATGGACAACGTGGACCATTTCAAACTCAGAACATTTTAAAGTCACCCCGTTTCAAAGTCGGTCCCATACAAAGTGGATACAAGAACAACTCATTAATATTTATGCTTATGTATAAAATATGAAATCACAGTATTTTGGGGGGTTCCCTAACAATATGTTATAGAAATGTGGCTTGAATATAAAGTATTTTACCTGGAAACATGTACTTAGGTGAAGATTTAATATGTTAAATTCGTGGACTTACACAATTCATTTATGTTCATGTTTATACAGAAAAATATGAGGTCACAGAATTCTGTGGAGTTTCCTAAAAATATTTTATTAATACAAATGTTGGTTAAAAATCAAATATTTTATGTGAAACTTTGTTTAACCCAACTACTTCAAACAGGCGTATAGTTTTAGGGGCCAAGTTTGTAGGGGGCCGACTTTGAATTAAAAATGCAAAAAAACTATTTTACGGGAGTTGAATATCGCCTCATGAAGCACAAATGAATGAAGCATTAATAGCTGAAGGGCATCGTAGGCGATACCAGTCCCTTTATTGTTAAAGGTTGACTGGTTCCCCATCTATCTAATTACCAATCAGTAGGTGTATTTCACAACCATAATCCGTCGAATCTAGATTCTTCAGATCAACAGATTCGCTTGTGATGTGACTTGAATCTGAATCTGGATTATAAACCTGTTGATCTACCTCGAAAGGTAGATCAACGGATTCAGATTCATTGGATTACCCATAATTCTTTGCAAAACAATGGCGGCAAAATGTGGCAGGAAATTTTAACATCTGAGTAATTTTTATTATATTGTAAAATGATAATATTATATTAATTTATATTGATATGTATATGTATATTATATTTATATTGGTTCATCTCACTTTTTTATTTTGGATTCAGATCTAGAGAAAATTGCATTTCACGAATCTAGCTAATCCAAAGAATCCAAATCTGAATTAACAAAAAAAAATCTGGATTGCACAGATTACGCAGATTTTTGGTTGTGAAATATGCATATTCTCTAGTGGAAAAGCAACCCGACTGAGGATAGTTACAAATATTGGGGGCCGTATTCACAAAGAGATCTTAAGTCTGAGACAAAAATAGTCTCAAATTTGAGATTTTGTCTAAGCTGAGACCAAGTCTCAAATTTATATTCACAAACAGGTTCTCAGCTGAGACCAAACTGAGAACAGTCCCAAGTCTTTCCAATGTAAACAAACCATAAACTTGCAAATATATCCAGATTTATTTTTACAGATCAAAAGTTTTTGTATGTTTTTATTCTGAACAAAAATTTTACTTCCTATCAAAATAAAAAAATAAAATAGAAAATTGTGTCAATTTTTTTTAAAATTTTGCACGTTACATGTTATACTTCTTTGTTGCTATGCAGTCGGAAAATTATGTGGAAAAATATCTCAAAGTAAGGTACTTTTGCAACCAAAATTTGGGCTATCAGCTGTTACATAAGTTTAGGCCAAATATTATATATGCTGTAAATTATTTCTACTTTACTTTAGGCCATAAAAAGTAGAAACATTTATCTCAGTCAGGATAAAATAATACTTGATACTTTTACAAAAATATTTGAGACAACTATGTACCAGTCTGAAGTGTGAGACCAAATCTGAGACTAAATTTGGTCTCAACTATTTTGTGAATAGCTAACAAGTTAGACCAATAATGGTTTCACATTTGAGACCAAAACTTAACGCTTGAGACAAAATTTAGTCTCAGCAAGTTTTATGAATACTGGCCCAAGAATATCCAACAATAAGCCTGGGATAAATATTTCCCATAAGTCAGAGACATCCCAAACTAAATTTTAAAAATTTCCAATGTAAAATAACCTGTTGTGTGACATTATTCTGTGAACAAAGTCAGTAGTGAAATTTTACATGACTGTGCTAAAATATCAAAACAGAGTTTCTGTCTTCATGTTTATCTGTCTTCTTATCCTAGAAGAATTCATCTGCTGCCTTCAAAAAGCTGAACAGGTGCCTGGACGATATAAAGGAGCAGATGTCAGCCAGTAAACTCAAACTTAATCCAGATAAAACTGAGTTTATTGTATTTGGTTCAAAAAGACAGAGGGACAAATTGAAAGCATATTTTCCATCTACCATCTTGGGTAGTCCTCTCTGCCCTGCTGAGTCTGTCTAGAATCTGGGTGTGTGGTTTGATTCTGATCGTTCCTTGTCCAAATATGTTCAGAATGTCTGCAAAAGTTGTTTTGTGCAACTCAGTGATTTTAGACATGTCAGGCGGTTTCTTACTCATAATGCTTCTGTACTTGTGGCCAATGCTCTTGTTAGTAGTTGGTTGGATTACTGTAACTCACTTTTCAGGAGTCTCTTTAAGTTCAATCTTCATAAATTACATTGCATCCAAAACAATGCAGCTAGAATCGTATCAAATACCAGTAGATACACTAGTATAACTCCTGTTCTTAAGAAACGGCATTGGCTTCCTGTTGAACATCGCTCAGTCTTTAAAACAGCCACCCTGGTTTATAAGTTTCTCAACACTGGTTTTCCCAAGTATTTTGCTCCATACATCTCTTCCTACAGCAGTTCCTATGTCCCATGAAATTTTTCTCCTGTGAAATTTTTCTTCTTCCTGTCTTTTTACCCATTTCTACGCCATCACGCATGCCCAGAAATGGTTATATTATGAACCAAAAATAATTTATTTAGGTTATATTCAACATATTGTTGATAGTTATCGATATTTTAACATTATTTTTGTTAAAGTATCATTTAAATGCAATAATAATTGAGATCCATGGTTTAGAAGGCACTCAGAAGAAAAATTTTACTTCCGGGAAAAATTTCACGTTACACCTACAGTACCAGGAGCATTCAGAGTGGTGGTAATTTCCTTGTCATTCCCATGTTTCAACGCTCAGTCCATAAATCCGTCAAACAGTTTGGTTATAGTTTTGTTATAGGATGCTCTTCCTGAGGACATTCGTACGTCCTCTTCTCTGGCCTCCTTTAGAAAACGCCTCAAAACCTACCTTTACACCAAGGCATACCCTCCTTAGTCTTACTTACCCCCTGGCGTTCTCCGTGGTGCTTGGACTCTTTTCTGTCCCTGTATTTTGAAATAGGTTGACTGTTTTTGTTTTGTTGCGCCTTAGAGTCCTCTTTGAATAGGGGAGGTTAAGCGCTATAAAAGTCCAATTAGAATTAGAATTATGCATTATACTTCTGCATAAAATTTAATACATATTTAAATCACTTACTTTGAAATTAAATCATTTTTATTTTATTATTTTTTAACTGGCAACCAATTTTAGCTCCTCAATTATTATTATTATTATGTATTTATACTCAGCGCAATATCTCCATATACTACAGGACTCAAAACGCTATTTAACCAATCCGACTGTACAGGTACAGCCCCAACTCACAGGTAACTGACATTCCCCTAACTGGAAGATAGAGGCTCAAGGATGACCATTTATCAACATTTATCAATCATTATAGTATACTGCTCTATGGTGTCAAAACATTCATATGAGTAAATTTCTCTTCAAAAATTTAACTGAATAATATATCAGCAATCTATCATGACAAAAAATGAGATCAGTTTATATTAAAAGCCTAAATATTGCTCACAAGTGAGTTGCAATTCATTAAAATATTAAAATTCTTCAGGTTCTTGCATCTTTATATTTTAGCATAAAAACATTCTGTCGTAGTCATACATCAAAGCTGCTTCTACTTATCATTGGGGACATGTGTGCAGAATACTTGCTTAGGTAAAACAAGCTCCTGCTGAGTGATTGGGTGCTGAAGAAGGTTGGAGAGTCCTAATTGTATTTAAGCTTGTTTCATCAAATAAGATTAATATCAAAGTTTTCAATATTTGTCTTATATAACTAAAGCAGCCCCACCCCAACATAACAAGACTAGAAAGCATACTCTTGAAAAAGGAAAATAAAACAATTGGATATTTTGTCCTGCCTCAAACTAAATGAAAAAAAGGATGAAATATACGAGTATTATTGATTACATTGTGAAACTGCTCAAAAACCAGATTGAGATCTCGAAGGTTTGCAAAACAGGATTTAATGACTAAAATCACATGATTGATGAAACTAAATTTAGAGTCAAACAATACACCCAGATTACGAACAACATCCATTGGGGAGAAGCAGTTTCCCAAACTGTTCACAGGGAATGAATCTTTAAGCTATTTATACTTATCCATAGAACCAAAGACTATAAATTCTTTTCTGTGGGGATTTAATTTAAGCTTATTTTCAAACATCCAGGTATGGATGTCATTCAACCAGGCCTTGAGCTGATGAAGTGATTTTGCACAATTTCCAGGTGATAGATAGATGAACAACTGGGAATCGTCCGCATAAAAATTGTATTTGACATCCATATATTTTGCAATTACCTGATTAAGGGGGGAGGTGTATAGGGAAAACAACAAGGGACCAAGAACAGAGCCCTGAGGTAGCCCAAAATTAAGTTTGAAACATTCGGAGATCACTGAGCCAATTTTCACAGATTGAGAATATGTTGTAAACCGCCTATGGACTGTACCAGTAAAACCAAACCATGTCGACAGGTAGCTGAGAAGTGTCTCATGGTCGATGGTGTTGAAGGCCTTCGATAGGTTGAGGAGGACCAGGGCCGAGGGCACACCCTTGGACAACAACATTAAAATTAAGTGTATCTCATTCTGAATACATAACAGGGCAGTTTCCGTTGAGTGTCCCGCTTTATAGACTGACTGGAATGTGTTTCCAAGATCATTTGATTCAATGTGAGACCTTAGTTGAGCAGCAACTATACGCTCCACCAACTTTGACAGGAAACTTAGCCCGGAGAACGGCCCATAGTTCTTGAGGTCCTCCTTGGACAGACAGATCTTCTTGATAAGGTTTATACCTATGGCATTTTTGAAAGGTTTTAGAATAACACCTTTCTGAAGAGATAAATTGACCAGTTTATTTAATGATGGGAGGAGAATATCTGTACATCTTTTAACAAGGAATGTGGGCCAAGGGTCTAAAGAGCATATTTTTGCTGGTTATTCCTGAATGAACTTAAGGACTTCACTTTCAGAGACCAATTGAAAAAGAACTGAAAGAGGGTGGCTTCTTTTCTAATGGGACACACTTTGATGTGCAATTTCTGAAAGTGTTTCTGATTTTGTTAATTTTGTCTATAAAAAATGTACCAATGCAATTAGTCAGTGATTTTTTATCAGTACACGATGGGAGGGTAGAGACCTGAGACCTGCCCAACACCTTGCTCAATACTCGCCACAACTTCTTGCTATCTATCCCCACTATTCTCTTTGACTAACTCCTGATAGCATTGTCCCTTATTCTTGTTCAGTAGATGTCTACATCTATTTATTCTATTTATTTGCCATCATAGATTGCCTGTAACATATATAAATATATTCTTTTATGTAAAATAATAATAGAAGTGACAAAATTATAGCAGAAACAGAAATATGTTCAACAGTAACACATCCTACAAAAGGCAATAAGATAAATATAAAAAACCAACAACAAATTGTGTCTTCCAACAGCTGTACAAGTACCATTTAGAAAACTGTCATACCAAAGATATTGGCGAGTTTGCTCTTTCATATAACACGATGAAAGAACTATTTTGTAAACTATGGCTTGTCCTAGTAATGTGAATACTGCCAGTACCAATTTATTGTTAAAGGTTTGAATGATTTTTCTCATCACATTTATGATTTAATTATCTTTACCCTTTATCTTGTTAATGGTATAACACATTTTAAAATGAAGTAAATAATTTTCACCAGATATGTGTCTGTATGTGTTTAGGTTTATACAGCTGTCTACTATTCTCAGCCTGATTTTATTATTGCTTATACATACCATAGATACCTGTAGTTTTCAATTTTCAGGTAATGGTGAACTAAATTTGGAAATATATCTACACATATTTCTACTTTGTGGTTAGGTTTTGGTGCACGGGAAATACACTTTTTTCTGTTTTTGAATTGTGGTTTGTCTTTTTGTGATAAATCTTTTATCTCTTTCTGTATTGTGTTTTGTCTTTTGGTTTCACTTGTACCACAATATATAAACTCCTGTGTACCTGGTACACTGCCTGCTTTGTTTTCTGGCTTTTGTTAATAAGATTTTTTTCTGAGCTGGCTTGAGTGTGGGTGTTGAGCATGAGTTGCCGACAGGACAAAGATTGTAATTCTTGAGTTTTTAAAGGTATATTTCTAAGGTGAGACACCCTATGGTCCATTGCTGCTTTAAAGCTCCAGGACATGTGTTTCATGGCTCAGTTTCACAATGTGGATTGCCAGAATTTCTCTCTTCATTATTATTCTTGTCTTGAGTTTGAGTAGACAGGGGCATGAATTCTTTGTTTCATGCAGGGTTGTCCAACAATCTGGGTCCCTGCCACATAGGTCCTTTAGAAATACTTCATGTGGCCTCAGTGTAAACAGTTTTCCAACTAGTGTTAATCTCAAACGTCTGCTACTCATACTCCTCCTCTGTAGAGACATATCACTAAAACCTGGATCTCTGTTTCTTGGATTTGTTAATTGTATGTCCATCCAGAATACAGGCCCCCTTATCAGTGACACACTGTAACTTCAAATAACCTGGATAAACTTGCATTGGTGGAGACTCACATATGACCACAGGATACTGACAGTCTCCCTGACTCAGTCACTCATGTATATTTTAAGTTGTGTCATAAGCCAAGGTTGTATGGTGTCGGCGATGCATGGTGTGGGTTTCCTGATTAAGAATGAATTTGAATACAAGCCTGATCATTCCTGTTCCTATAGGACTTTTTTGGATGAAGTGCTTACTCTTTTCCAGTTCCTATCCTCAATCAGTGACACATTTCTAATTTGTGGCGATTTCAATATTCATGTAGATGTATCTTCAAGGACAGTCCCAATTTAATGAATCTTATTGATATTTAATGAATTTAATATCATTCAGTATGTTCAGACATCTACCCACCTTCATGGACATATTCTTGATTTCATCCTTTCTCCCGGTGACCTCGATCGTGTTTCACATGTCAAGGTTGGCAAGTTCGTCTCCCATCAAGCTTTGATCAATTGAATATAAAGTTGATTTGTCTAGTCTGCTTGTTACCAAATTCAAACACTGTATCCTGCAGGAGGTACCACAACATTTATATGTCCAGCTTTATTCATGATCTGAAAAATTCCTTATTTGTAAAATCTACTGGAAGTACAGTTAGTGTTTTATATGAACAGCATTAAAACGTCCTCACTGACCTACTGAATAAGCATACACCTCTTTTCACTGGTACTTTCACCAAAGAATCGGCTGGATGGCTGTCTGATTTATATTGGAGAGCTAGGGCACTCAAGAGTCATTATAAGCGTATTTGGCACTCAAACAAGATCACCCTAAATAGGTCCAGATTACACAAGCAGAATGCAAGGTGTAAATACACTGTTGAATAGAGTTTTCTACTATAGAAATCTAATATTCAAAAAAAGGGAAAGACTCAAAAAAGTTTTGGCGGGTATCATACAAGGCACTTCACAGGATCCGGAAAAAAGGTAATTCCTTCTCATGAATCTGAGAAATCACTGACCGATCACTTTTGTCTCTTTTTTTCTCTGATGAGATTTTCAAAATTCATGAAATATTCTCAAATACGGATTCTTTGGCTCCTACTTCCCCAGGAGCCTCCTGGTTTGGGGGCATTTTATGATTGTCTCTAAGGAAGAAATACAAAAAAAATTATCACTAAGCCTCCAATGAAATCTTGTTTGTTGAGATTTTTTCCAGATAGTTTCAATGGGACAGTTGAAGAATTACCATCCTATATTGGGCTTGTGGTTTATATCTAAACTAGTTGAAAGAGTTACAACAAATGTTTGCTGAAGTGCAAATTCTCACTCAAGTAAAAGTCCACAATAGATATTGTGGATGTGCCTTACACAATATAGAGAGGTTGAGAACGATATTTTTGAAGCCCGTATCTGTTTTCTGCTACATTACACGTCACTGATTTTTGTGTATGATGCAATTTCATAAGGTTTTTACTGCACAAGGTATCGTTTTTCACGTGGCAAATGGATTCACCACGTAAGTATTTTCCCTTGTAGATTTACCATTTATTAAACCTATTTTCTTTCTAGATCACTCAAGCATGACATCTGTTAAACACTGAAGAATGTTTTGGCATACTAGACATTGTTTTGACAAGTGTCAGTTCACAACGGAGAGTGTTTTTTTGAAGCCTAGTCTGAGTGTGGTGATTTGTACAGAGAAATGAGGCCAAGGCTGTATATAATTCACGGCATTTACTATATATTTGATTTTATGTAACAAAATGATTGTTGCACTTGCATGTAAGTTTAAGAGTTGTACATTCTGCTAATGTTCCTCTAATAAAAATAATACTAATAATCCAATCCAGAACTTTTACACTTAATCTCCATGCATGATTTTTTTTATATGCCAAGAAGGTTACCTACTTGATATACATGTATATATAATGTGTCCCACAGAAATTCAGTAATTGTTTCATTAAAAATTTTTATCTGCTGGCTTTGTAATTATTACTCTATTACTGTATATATAATGTGACCCGTAGAAATTCAGTAATTGTTTCATTTAAAATTCTTATCTGCTGGCTGTGTAATTATTACTCTTTATGGTAATGTTTTTGGTCTTTTTTATTTGTTTTAACTCTTCTTAGTGGCAGTCATGGCAGTGGTTCCTCTAAAAAGAGGGCTTTTTCCTTCATGACTGACAAAGTTAATCTTCAGCAAGTGCTAGCAAACCCACCTTTTGATGCTGAAGATTCAATGGCAATATGGACTGTGATAGCATGAAATGTTACTAAAGCAAGTGACAACAGAGTTCAGCCCAAGATCTGTCAAAGATCACTTTGAATTGCTGCTAAAGTACCATAGACAAATGACAGGAAAAAAAGTGAGTGATTACTCTTTATATTGCCTGAATAAACAGACTTGTAACAGATTTGTGTAAGTCTTCTTAAAATATAATATTTAAATATAGTTAAAAGCATAAGCCTCTTTGGGTGGTGATACAAGACACACCTGTTTTTTGGAACTGACACTGTTTCAAGTGCCTGTGAAAATTGATGCCAGAGAGAATTTCTGTCACTGTTAATTTCTAATCTTCACTTCACAGGTAAATGTTAGTATGTGGGTGTTTTTTTTTGTTGAACTAAAAAGTGTTTCAGTGGTCAAGTGGTTAGCAATAGGCTGTCACCAATGTGGGATCGAATGCCATATGTGTCCACTGCTGGGAACCTACCCTGATAGGACCCTGGCTGTTAAAAGGGGTGTAAAGCACTAACAACTTTGTTAAACTGAATATTTGTTTTACTGTCTTTACATTTTTTATACTTTTTTAAATTTTAAGGTCTGGCACTGAGGAGCAGTATGGCAACGTCACACAGATGTTAACTGAACTGGATGAACTTGAAAGGTCCACAACTATCCAGAGACCAAGGAAAAGAAAGGTGAAAGAGGGTCAATAATCACTCCGACTGGCAGAATCAGTTAGGCATTGGCATGCATGGCCTGAAAGACAAACAAAGTAAGTTTTTTTACTATGGTTATAATTTTTAAATATATTAGAAGGGGGAGGTTTGTGACTTTTACCCCACATTCTGGAGATTTAACCAAAAATTCAGCCATGGGCATTTTATAGCTTTCTAATCAGTGGAAATTCTTATGCATGTGATGCTTATCCACTTTTAATTTCAATATGTGTATATGTGTAATTGAATACTGACTAGTTCCTTGATGCTTTAGGTTGAAACATTGTTTAATGAACACAGATTTTGTGGTAAAAAGCAAAATGGTTGAGACTTGCTATTATGGCTGATGAATAGAATTGACTTGCAACTTTATTCTATATCATTATTTGTACTATAACCCTGCTATCTATGACATAGCTTTTTTACAGAACAAGATAAGCCAGAAGAATCTGATAGTAGTGCGTTGGTGTCCCCTAAGGTACAAAAGATTAGAAATTCGGATCAAGGACAGGGAAAACGCCAAGAAACTACTGATCCATTTTCTAGAGTCACAGTTTTTGGTATTCTCAGCTTTTGATGTAATGTATGAATGTCATTTTTGTTAAATCTAAACATAAGCCATGACTGTTCTTCAGTAACATTATCAAAGTCAAATCTGGCAGGGTGCACATGCTTCCGTGCATCCTCCTATTCATATAGAAGTCCAGCCAGTAGGAAAAAATCAGGTTCATCAAATAATAGACCAAGATTCAGTAGATCAGCAACCATGATCATGTTTAAATTCAAACATTAAAACAGATAAATATAAAATTTATAATTTAGCTCCAGAACACAAATTTTTAAATTGAAATCACATAAGGAACATACATATGCACTAAACAATGTCATTTTAAAATAATTATGAATAAAATAAACAGCCATTTGGACTTATCTATATATATACTACATATTAATGCTGGTGATTTTGGGAGAGATGGAGAAAAAAAAACTTGTAAATCATTTCATTACTTTTGCTTGGCCTAACTTTCACACACTTGGTTCAACACAAATTTCAATGCAGACATGTTCAGACAAGGAAAAGGCCATGTCTTTGTTAACAAAATGATTTTCCCTTGACTGGTTATTTATTCAAAAACTTCTATGGACTGATATAAATCTTTTAACACAAGAAAGTGCACATTTTATGCATGTACACATCGGATTTACCGTTGGCTAACTTCATGTTCCATGGGAAACAACTTGTAAAATGATTATTTCTACAGTTTTTACCGTCAGACCCCCAAAAAACACAAAATCTAGGTTTCCCTTGTCATCCCATCATTTGTGACCTTTGCATACCATTGCATTCCCCACCTTAATGTTATGTAACTGTTCCAAATTCTAATTCTAATTGGACTTTTATAGCGCTTAATCTCCCCAAACAAGAGGACTCTAAGGCGCAACAAAACAAAAAGCAGTCAACAAAATAGGGACATAACAGGGGTCGAACACCACGGAGAACGCCAGGAGGATGATTCAGGCTAGGGTGGATGTGCTTTGGTGTACAGGTAGGCTTTAAGCTGTTTCCTGAAGGAGGCCAGGGATGGAGAGGCACGAATCACATCAGGGAGAGTATTCCACACAGTAGGAGCATCAAACGCAAAACTATTACCAAACTGTTTGACAGATTTATGAACAGAGGGGCAGAACTTTGGAATAACTAGGAAATTACCACCACTTTGACTGCGCCTGGTACTATAAGAACTGCTGTAGGAAGAAAGATGTGGTGAAAAATACCTGGGAAAACCTGTGTGAAGATACTTATAAACAAGTGTGACTGTCTTGAACACAATGCGCTGTTCAACAGGAAGCCAATGCAGTTTCTTTAGCACAGGAGTTATGCTGGTGTATCGACTGGTGTCTGATACAATTCTAGCTGCACTATTTTGGATGCACTGTAATTTGCGTAGATTGAACTTGGACAGGCTCCTGAAAAGTGAGTTGCAGTAATCCAACCGACTACTAACAAGAGCGTTGGGTACAAGCACAGAAACATCATGAGTAAGAAACCGCCTGACATGTCTGAAGTCACGGAGTTTAACAAAACAACTTTTGCAGACATTCTGAACATGCTTGGACAAAGAGAAATCTGAATCAAGCCACACACCCAGATTTTTTACTGAATCTGCAGGGCAGAGTGAGTTGCCCAGGATATCAATTGGAAAACATGCTTTCAACTTATCCCTTTGTCTCTTCGAACCAAAGATGATAAACTCAGTCTTATCAGGATTCAGTTTGAGCTTACTAGTTGTCATCCACTCTTTAACATCATTTAGGCACTTATTTAGCTTTTCAAAGGCAGCAGATGCATTCTTCTGGGATAAATGTATATAAAGTTGGCTATCATCTGCATAGAAATGAAACTTTATTCCATTATGTTTACTGATAATGGAACTGAAGGGGGTAGTGTACAATGAGAACAACAAAGGACCCAGGACAGAACCTTGGGGAACACCAAATAGGAGTTTACAAACATCTGACAAAGTTAGAACCAATTTTTACTGATTGGTAACGGTCCATTAGGTAGGATGTGAACCATTTCAGAACGGAGCCACTGACCCCAAACCAGTTTTGGAGGCAACCCAGAAGAGTAGAGTGATCAATGGTGTCGAAGGCAGCAGACAAGTAAAGCAATACCAAGGCAGTGGATTCACCTCTTGACAATGATAAGTGAACCTCATTTTTTATGTAGAGAAGAGCAGTCTCAGTTGAATGGCCCGCCTTATATGCCGACTGGTACGGGTTGTCTAAGTTATTGGCATTAATATGTTCTAACAGCTGCTTAGCAACCACACGTTCTACCAATTTAGATATAAAACTGAGACCTGATACAGGGCGATAATTCTTAAGGTCATTTGAGGGAAGATTTGGCTTTTTAATAAGTGGAGTGACCACAGCAGATTTGAAGGCATCAGGAACGCATCCCTCCATGAGTGAGCAGTTGACCAGCTTTGTAAGGGATGGTAGCAATATATCAATGCATTCCTTAATCAGGAATGTCGGCAGAGGGTCCAACAGGCATGATTTTGTTGGTGATGCTTTAATTATTTTATCAACAGCATCTTCAGAAACTTGCCTAAAGACAGTAATTTGGGGAGGATCTGAAGGAGGGTTAACATCATATTCAGTGCCAGAAGAAGCAAAATTATCTCTAATCTTCTTGATTTTGTTGGTGAAGAAGGAGGCAAACTGGTCAGCCAATGACTTTTCGGACTCATGAGATGGAAGTGTGGCATCAGAAACCCTGTTCAGGGTCTTATGGAGCTCACGCCAAAGTTTTCGAGAGTCATGACTATTGTCTGAGATCAGTTTGCTATAGTAGTCTGATTTATCTTTATTTACAAGTGCATTGCACCGAGCAATCTGGCGACGAAGCCTACTCCTGTTAAGTGTACTTTTAGCCCTACGCCAGGTTCTCTCAAATTGGCGCCTAAGGGACTTTGCACGTCGATAATCATCAGACATCCAATCGGCGGACTCCTTTTTCGTCAATTTAGATATAAGAGGTGCATGCCTATCCAGAACATCACTCAAATCATGTACATATTGATCATACAGATCGACAACAGCATCAGCTGGAGACTTGACGAAGGACGTATTTTTGAGATCTGAGCGGAAGTCAGACATATTGATACGGTGGAACCTTCTATATTGAACTACATTTGGAGTATGAGACACTTGACAAGGGAAGGCAACTGAACATTTGACTAATGCGTGATCGGAAACAAAGTCACAAATTTTAACATCAGCAATGGTGTCCTGATCACAGGGAGATAAAATCAGGTCCAATATGTGACCATGTAGATGAGTAGGTTTATTGACTAACTGTTTGAGGTCACATGAATCAAGAAAGGTAGTGAATTTCTGACCGTCACCAACTGGAACATCAACATGAATGTTGAAGTCGCCACAAATGCAATATGAAGAATTAATGGATGAAAGGTAACCAACAAATGACATGAATTCTTCCAGAAAATTACAGGTACATGATCCTGGAGGGCGATAGATGCAGGCAAGCAACACTGAATGGCCATGAAGCCCGATTGACACCACTATATTTTCAAATGACTGATAACAAGGAGTTTCAATTATATGGGGTCTGTAGGAGGATCTGATGAAAAAACCCACACCACCACCAATACCTGAGGGACGAGGCTTGTGAGGAAAGTTAAAATCGGGAGGAGTTATAGACCGTAAGAAGCTGTCAGAGTCAAATGGACGTATGTGTGTTTCCGTGAGGCATAGAAGATCAAGGTTGTATGAAGCCACCATGTCGGCAAGGAGAGGACCCTTGTTCCTTACGGATCTGGCATTCAAAACACCGAGTGTAAACGGACCAGGGTTGAGGGATACATCTCCACCCAGTAACAGTAACAACATGAGCCCTCTTCCATTAACCATGGTCGGAAATTTTCGGCAGGAACACAAATATGATAAATTTTTCGCAACCCGTGTCAAAGGAGGACATGATGTGTAAGATGCTCTGGTGCTGAACCAATCATGCCTGTGGGCTAGTGCCACTGCAAACAGTGCCATGAAGAGGAGTAACCGAGGACTGAACATGACTGGTGGGGTTGTACATCAGTAAGAGCCCCTAGTCTAAGCTCAACAGTGGGGAGCCTCAATAATATAACCCTACACCTAAAAGTCACAACTCTTCGTCCTGTGGGCGACTCACAGGCACCCTAACACCCCACACTACAGCCTCACCTTAAGCTAAAAGACAACACCACCAGACAGCAACAGGAAAATGTCTATATACTGATTGGAAATAAACTTAAAGTGAACTTACAAGACACAAATTAGATTATAAATAATACCCAGTACTTGAAATAGGGGAATTATAGATCAAATTACTACGGTAATTCCCGGCAAATGGGCGATAATACCCGCTTTTATATAGAAGTTGATACAGCAGTGAATTGGGGGAATATATACATAAAACAGGCAGAGAATAAGAAAGTAAGATGAAATTAATATATAAGATAGTGAATCCGTCTAACAATGTGCTACATGTACATAAAAACGACCATTATTGTAAAGAGAATTCCAAAAAGCGTCTCCGCAGTGCGTACTAAAACATAACACAGCAATATGTAGCTTACCGTTGCCGAAACGCAGCTTTGCATCTCGTTGTAAAAGATATTCACATAAACTGTTACTTAGCATACCGTACCTCATGGTAGGTCCTTATCCACAGCTGGCTACCATTTCTAACCATTTCACAACTGTTCCATACCTAGAGAAACTTTCCATAACTTTCCACAGATTTGACAAAGGCTGCCGGTCATTGCTCACCTTTCCCATAGTTCACTTTTGTGTGCCGCAGAAATACTTTTGAATGAGCTGATAGACATATCTGACCGTTTCTGCAAACCTTACCCACCTTTGTTTTACTTTGCTGTCCCTGATTGTAATTTTTCTGCTGTAGGAAAACTGTACAGCAGCTACCCTCACACTTTCATACTTTGGGACCCGTAACTCCTGTCATGTCCCCACAAGCCGTGGGATAACATGTAAAACCTCTTCTCACCCTTTCCATCCTTGGATAAACCTGTCCAAACTTTGCCAAACCTATTCTTGCGCTGACCAACCCTTGGAAGGAAACATGTGAAGCTGTCACCAGAAACATTCTCTTGCTGTGGCTGATGTCTCCTTCCAGTGACAAACTTCATCCAAAACTTTACCAAATTTTGGCTAAATTTGCTGGACGTTGGGAAACATATCCTAATTGTGACAACAGTTTCCTCCCTCACCAAATCCTTGTATCATTTCTGAAGACTTTGTAAACCGTGGTGAAATAAAGTGTCCCTTTCCCTCCCAGTGTCTAACCTCATTTTTGCTCCCGTTCTTGTCCTTTGTCTTGCAGTACTATATAAAGAAACCATATGCACTCTGGTTAATTTATTCTTGTTGTTATTTTGAGCTAGTAACATGGATAGACTGTGATTTATTTTCAGAGCCCATGCTGCCTTGGTTGCTGCCAACAGAAATATGAGGAATATGATGATGTTATTTCTACAGTTAGCAACGAATATGCATCAGAGAAGACAAAGGAGAATCTTTGCTAGAGCTTGGATAATGGAACGACCCTTGTATGGATTATATGAAACTCTTCTTGGTGATCTCGAGAGATATGACCAGGCTATAGAAATTTCACCAGATGTGCTCCAGAGTTATTTCAGTTTCTGCTCAATAGAATCACACCAAGAATAAGGAGAATACTGAACGACTACAGACCACCTGGTAGACCTGGGGCACCATTAGAACCAAGACTTGTGCTAGCTGTGACATTAAGATATTTGGCCTCTGGGAATTTCTACAGTGACATGCAGTATGGCTTTAGAATGGCAACTAGTTCAATATCAGAATCAGTGAGGGAAGTGTGCCAAGCGATAGTGCATGAGTTTTGGGATGAGTTCATACGGACACCACAAAATAAGGCAGAATGGTGTGCAGTTGCTGATGAATTTCAAAGGAGGTGGAATTTCCACCATACACTTGGCTCCATAGATGGAAAGCATGTCCCCATTCAGAAGCCACCCCATGCTGGGTCGGATTACTGGAACTACAAGAAATTCAATTCTATTATCATTCTAGGTGTTGTGGATACGAATTACAAGTTTCTGTGGTTGAATATAGGCACCAGAGGTGCTGCTGGTGATGCTCAAATTTGGAATGAGAGTGCATTGAAGCATGCCTTGGTTAATAACACTTTGCCTATTCCTCAGCCAGAACCACTACCCCATGACACAACAGACATTCCCTATTACTTTTGGTTTAGAGGAATTTCTGATGAAACCTTACAGCCACAAAAATCTCACAAGGGAGGAAAGAATTTTTAACTACAGACTCTCACGTGCTATAGGCGGGTTGTGGAAAATGCATTTGGGATAATGCCTTGAGGTTCCGGGTGCTAACCACAACCCAACGGCACAGTCCTGAAGCAGTGACACTTGTGACCATTACTTGCTGTGTGCTTCATAATATCATGAGAGACAGATATCCATTGATGCAGGTACCAATGTTTGACAGAGAAGACCAAGATCATAACTTAATTCCAGGGGCATGGAGTACTGGCTATGAGATGCATGTTATTAACTGGAACCTCAGTGGGAATACTAGCAAGAAGAGAGCAAAAGGACAGAGGGATTTACTGAAACTGTATTATAGTGATATTGGCTCTGTGCCATGGCAAGATCATATGATATAATATAGAACTGTGAACATTTTTTGTAAAGATTATTATGCTTTGTGCTTGCCTTGACTGCTTTTACTTATGATAAAATATCTAAAAAGTATTATAAAATGTATTACACACATCCACAATGCATGACAGATTAAATTAGAATATTATTCTGAATTGTTTTTTTTATATCACGGGCAAGTTATTTTTGAAAGTTGGTAGTTACTTGCAAAGTACCAGTGGTTAGCAGTGCATAATATTGACCAGCTATTATGCGCTGGTTCCTCCACCGGTGAAATAACGATATGACCCTGGCTGCTCAGCACTACCTAATACCTTAAAAAATAATATTTAATCTGCTATTTATCTCACTCAAGGTCAACATACAGATCTATTCCTTTGGATAGTACATTCAGACTCAATAAATTTGTCAAATTGCTATACTTTTGATAACCAGAAATCTAAACTCAAGGCACAGTGGTTTTGTGAGGAAAACACTGGCTCTTGATGTTTACCCCTTGGGTTCAATTCCAGATGCTGGCATATAAATACTTGCAATCTTGACAAGCTGAAATGGAGGCCCTAATGAAATTTGAACTGCTCCTAAGGCCCCCATGTGTCAATGATTGTGAATTATGCCTAAATTCAAACCCAAATGGTCAACCAATAGGCCACCAATCATTTTTCTGGTTTACAATACCACTTGAAATGGTGGTCCTCTGATCTAGGGTGTTATCCTTCCTGCCAGATAAAGAAAACAAGGGGTTATGAATGATCACCCCCAGGCCTATTTCTGCAGCTATGAGATTAAATACATCAATGGTGATGTTTGCTGCTAATTATACATTCATGAGAAGAAATACAAAGTTTCCTATTAGGTCATAAGTTAACCAAACTGAGAAATACAGACATAGGTCTCTATAAATTAGTCAAATCTGTGAATCCAAATATCAAAAATTTCCAAAGAGCAATTATATTTTGCTTTCAAGGCAAATAGAGTCCAGGGTTTTAACCGCCCACCTTAGAGGTATGAGACAAGTGTGTTACCACTATGCCAGCATGGATCCTATTTTACATTTAAAGCACTCTAATCATCTTCTTTGGTACAAGATCAAATTTGTATGTATTCATATAAGATCTGACATATACAAAGGCTACTAGAAATGGCTGAAGGCCTTGAGATGTTCTGCAGACACATGGATTAACACCAACAAAAAATCTTTATTGCCATAGTTAAACATAACAGTCCAGTACATGTAAAATAAAGAAATTTATAAAAAAAGTCATTCATGAAACAGATCCACACTAACACATTTTTTATTTTTCATGAAAGAGAAGACCTGAACCCCTGCACAAAGGAAACACCTTTACATTAAAGCAGCATGTAAAGATAATCAGGTGGAAATGCATTCCAAAACTTGGCCACAGAAGTAATACAGAGACGTCACACTGTATAAAATTCTTTCCAGATTAAGTGCGGGTTTGAATCAATTGATAAATATCTGTAACTGAAAGTCATAAACATGTGAACAACAGGAAAACTTCCGTTATGACATATACAGAAAAAATAGAAACAAGTATGTACATAAGAATATTGCAAGAGTACGTAGCAAGACTATCAGATTGTAAATCTGCCTGAGTGATACTTTTTCCTGCATATGTCATTACGGAAGTTTAACTTTTATTAACCACCAGTTTGTATCATTTAGGCATTACAAAAATGACTATTGCATGACCCAATGTAACAGGCTACCAGACAAAATGGGCAGCGATGTAATCAATTACTTAACAAATGATTTCTGCATTGACTTTCATGTAAGAAACATGCATGTATGCGTTATAAAGCAACATGTATTACGTAATTGTAGGATACTCAGTTTCTGAGGTATCAGTGAAATACTCAAACTTATTTACATTAAAAATGGTACTTGCATGCTGACCTGACATACAGTCAAATTACAAAGTGATTTATACAATGTACCAGAACAAAGACCAAAAACTTACTATGACAAACCACTGCACAAACCTTAGCTGTATGTGTAAGGTCACTTATGGACATATTTACAACAAGTCAGAATGACTTGAATTAAAGAAAAGAAGCAAATTTGTTTCATGAATCAATAACATACAACAACTTCTTTAACAATGAAGAAGTAAATACTAAATTAACACTTTAAGGAGATTTCAAATTGTGTCCTCAGCTATAGTTGTTACTGTTTGGGAGGTAGTAGTATCTGTCACTGTGGCCTCACCTGCTGATGCCTCAGTAGTTTCTGTACTTGTTGGCTCTTTCATGACTGAACATATTGGAACTTGTGAAATTGATGCGACTTTTTTAAATACCTGATTTGTCCCATCATCTGCTATGCATTCATACTTGTCACTAGTTACTGTACAACTGGCTTTTCTCTTCCCTTTCCATTTTTAATTAAGAATTAAGACTGATATCACCAGGATTTTCCATGCACATAGGTGTAACTGGTTCTAAGTCAAGTGTGTCCATGTAACTGTTATCTATGTTCTCTTGCTCGACACTTAAAAGTTCTGTAGAAGAACGTTGCACATGTGGGTCTCTATTTCAGCTGGTTCACTGATCTGGATAGTGATTGTCTCTGGATGACTGATCATTGTGGCTGGCTGTGCGGACGGTTGCAACTGAATCAGCCGAGTATGTGGTTGTGCCTGGATGTACTGTTTGGCTCTCTTTCTGAGTGGCTGAGACAGAGGTGGTAGCACTTGTGATGGTGGTTCAGACTTGAGGGATGATCAGTGTAACTGACTGGCTAAGCTCCTCCATCTTTGCCTTCTCTATAAGCTCTTTACTTCTTTTTCTGTAAATACAGAGAAGTGAAATGTAGGTTTAATGGTCTGTATATTACTGCACATTCATCAAACAGATTTAACATTTCTCACATTATGACCAAACAAGTTAAACAATTGACAAAATAACATACATTTCACATAGGTAAATGTAAAAATTACAGTTCTCTCTTATTTTGGCTACCAGCTGTCCATAAAAAAGTAAAGTACATGTAGATATAGTTATGTAAATATACAGTAGAACTTCTATTATCAAACCCTTGGGAGGAACAGTTGGTGCAGATAATAGAAGGGTCTGATATTACAAGGGCTAAAATAATAGGTTTAAATGCAGTTGGGAGAGTGGGTTTGAGGTCGGATAATTAAAAATTGGGATATTAAAAGGTTGGATAATAGAGGTTCTACTGTTTTCCCTTGGATTAAAAAAGTGTTATAGGCACACTCAGCCAAATGCATTTCGTTCTGGGATTCTGGTGCTAGTCTGGGTTGGTTCCATCATTTTCTCCCCAAGCTGTGACATCAGCAGGAGACTTTGTGAAGTGTCACTGGCCCTTTTCCTCTTGTCCCTTCTTGGGTCCTGACAAGATCGTCCCAAAGGTCCATCTGCCTGGTCATCATCATTGTCATCTGCAGAGAATGCCTGAATGGGTCTCATGTAGGATGTGATGGGCTTGACGAAAGATGAGGTGTTTGTGCAGGTGGTTGCTGGTGGTGTAAAGGTCCTTGTGAGACTTGGATGGTCATCTGGCTGTGACTTACAAAAGAGCCTGCTGGTCTTGGAAGCTGCTTTGTGGATGATGTGCTCCTTCATGAAATCCATACTCCTTATAATGTCTTGGGTCTTCGGGGTTGGGTTGACAGGAGCAGCAGATCCACTAGGGTTTGGTTTCTTGGCCTTTGCAATCTTGTCCCTTCAAGACTGCCAGAACTGCAGCAGCTGATGTACTGCAAAAACAAAAGTACATAACAATAGGTAAATACACCAGTATTGCTATACTGTAGTCTCTGCTTATGTAGAACCAGTAAACGTCCATATTATATTATTAACACTGGTTAATGCATACTATCATGTAAACTAAATATATAATTTAAAGCAACAAGAAAATGAATATAAATTAACATTTTGATAACATGCACTTTTCTCTTACAAACTGACTGCTACATACCACAATATCAAAACAGTATGAACAATATTATTGACCCAGTCCAAAACAGTATGAACTGTATTATTGACCCTTCTAACAGATGATTAATCTATCTACTGAATTCTTTAAAATCTAAAAAGGTATTCTATAATAAAGTGATTGTTTTTATCTGAATGTTTGAATTGACTGTTTTTGACTGGTTTTAAACTGTCAATTTATCTTTACTCATTTTTTTTCAATTTTCATTTCTTACTTATACATTAGTACTGACCTATAAATGGCTTAAATATGTCAAGTAATTTTTAAAAAAAAATTTTTTTAACTTTTTTTTAACTTTTTTTACATTTTCTTTTAAAATTATACAAATATTTTTTACTCACATGTGAACATGTCAAGATTATGCTGTGGGAAAGTCCGGATCAGGAAAGCCTGCAGCTCTTTCCAAGCCTCCTCCCTCCTCTGCTTTTTGTTGAAAGCATACTCTTTGTCGTTGGACCACAGTATCTTGTTTTTTCCATGAAATTGAAAAATTCGTCCAGAACATAATCAGGGAATTCAATGGGTGGTAACTTGGGTCCTTCTTTCTTTTCCTTCTCTTAGGTGGGGGCTGGGTGCACTGTGTATCTTGTGACAGTGACTGTGACGGATCAATGGACTCACCTTCTGCTTCTTGGGTGGCCTTTGGGGATGATTCTTGGCTGGGTCTGGATTATTCTTCACCTGGGCGTGCTTCTTGGGGGATTTCTGTGGAGGGTGACTTCCCAGCAGGCCTGGAACGTTTCCCCTTGCCTTTCAATTCCCTTAACATTTTAAGTCCACAAATATTTCAGTTAAAAAACAAGCAAAAACAAGTCACAGTCACACTTACAAAATTGCAGTTCACAAGAGAAGTATCCAGAAGAATTATTGTTGTCCTTTACTATTAATCCAACACAATTCATCAAAGTTCACAATATTATATAAAATATCCAAAGTTGCAGAGATTTCATAAAAACGATGTTAACTTCACCAACTCCAAATTTACACTGCCAAGCCTGAATGTTTCAAACCGTTTGAAATGTCATACTATGTCATTCTACGTCACTGTCCCCTGGCAACCTGAATGCAGTAAACAAAGTTTCACTCGGGAAACAGATGGGATGAACTATTTGGTGAGGTTTGTCAATGGGAAACCATGGATGAAAATGCTCAAAAATGGTCAACAACGTTGGCCACAGTAACAAGAAGTTTTGCGAAATTAAATCTTGCATTTGTCAAGGTATACAACGGGACTCAGTTTTGAGCTACGGGCACATAAGTAAACAAAAGGGGAGAGAAGGCAACGTTAAGATCTGTTTCCAAGCATATTGTGACGCAATGAAAAGGTTGTTATACATAAGGGAATGTTCATTTATTGCCACTACCTGCAGAAACTTTGCATTACATTTCATAACGTCCTATACATTGCTCAACATTGGCTAGCACCACACATCCTGTTTCCTTAGAGTGGTAACCGTTGGGGGGCTACGGTAAGAAATGGTTAAAATTTTGAACATTCAAAATTTTTGTTTTTGGCCTAACTTCAGCTTACTGTGGCTGCCGTATCACACTTAAGGTCCCTGTGGTTACCGTGGACAAACCTCATTTCTCCCGTTATACCAAAAAAAACACTTTTGGGTGAAGGATTGCAACAGGAGCTTGGTGTGTGCCTGGAATAACCCCCAACCATGAAATGTTTTCTCTAACCTTGTTTGCAAACAAAAAAATCCCCCTTATGGCTTTCTCCCGTATTGATTAATTATGTTGCATTTTTTTATGAGGATCGTTTCTGAAACATTTGCAACATTGTCGAGGCTTTAGTACGCACCACGGAGAATGTGTGTTTTCTAAAACTGTTGTAAAAATAACATCTTACAGCAAATATACAGTACATTTTTTATCCAATATTTTAGGTTTATCTTATTATCTACCTGACATTAATTTGATTTTTTATCCCCTATAACTCTTGTTGTGATTTTACAATATTTCAGGTATTATCGCCCACCTAGCCGGGAATTACCGGTAACTGTTTTCAATTTTATCATGGCCATTGTATATTCTTGCTAATTGTGTGTAATTTTAAATTGGTTCATTACTCTCATAGATGGTTTATTATTGCATTGTAGCTTCATTTGTCAGTTTCTCTTGTATTTCAGTATAAAAATACTCTTTGGGTTGTGGTTGGTTTTGAGTTCATAAGGTGGGCTTTAGTGTGGGTTGCTAGGGTGCCCGTGAGTCGCCCCCGGGATGAAGTTTCAAGGGTTAGTCCTTAAGACCATAAAGGTTAGGCCACCCACAGGTGATTTTGATCCTAGGGCATTGTCATTCAACCAACCCAACAGAGATGATTGCCATATGCATTTTTCTATTCTGCACCATGTTGATGGCTGCCGCTCATCTCAGGAGTGTCTCCCAAAATTTCACTGGAAGTGGATTCCTCATTCCATCCATGTTGAGGATTGCTAAAAATTACTCTTCTAGCTGCTCCTTCCATGTTTTTCCTCCTACTGTAAAACAGAGTGGGCTTATGCTATTGCTTCTTACGTGTGGTGATGTTGCCATAAATCCTGGACCGGTTATGCTTGGCTTAGTGAATGCGAGGTCAATCCGTAATAAGGGCCCTCTCCTCTCTGATACAATTGCATCTCACGCCTTTTATTTCCTCTGTCTCACAGAAACACATATTCGTACCACTGATTCTGATAGTTTCCTTCGTTCCCTCACCCCTGATGGGTTCTCATTGATACATAGGCCATGTTCAACAGGTATTGGTGGTGGTGTTGGTTTCTTCATTCGTGAATCATACAAATATCGAAAGGTGGATACCCCAAATTATAGTTCCTTTGAAAATATTGTCATATCAATTTCAGTTTTGGGCCGAACTTTTCTCTCAGCTTCCATCTATCGTCCTCCTGGGCCGTGTTCTTCCATTTTTTTAGATGAACTTATGTCCTTTGTTTTCTGTCTTCTGTTGATTACAATTATTTCATCTGCAGTGATTTCGATATACATGTTGATGTACCTTGTACTGATAGTTACAAATTGGAATCCCTGTTAGAATCATGTAATCTAACACAGTCAGTTAACAATACCACTCATTTGCATGGTCATATCCTTGATCTCATTCTTTTCCCCAGTGATCAAGGTATGTGCATACATGCTGACATCTGTGAATTCATAGCTGACCATGCAGCCATTAAATGTGCTATTGACTTTCCTTCCTCTCTTGCTAACTGCCAAACAACAGTTTCCTATAGGAGGTATCATCGTATAAATATGTCCAACTTTAGGTCTGACCTTAAAGATATGCCTTTTGTCAAATGTCCAGCAAATTCTGTCTCACTGCTCTATGATCAGTACGTACATGACTTGAGTCATATCCTTTTTTTCACTTGAAAATACTTTTATTTACCCTTTTTTCAACAAACATTTTTATAGATCCCGGGAGGGCGAGGGTAGCAAACCCTCCATCAGGTCTTATTTCTACAAAAAAATGTATAAAATAGCTATATCACAACAAGGAGAGAGAGTATAACAAAATGGAACATTACAGATAATATACAACGTTTTAGTATATCGTATATAACCTATAACACACACACAACTTTACGACTGTCATCACTGACATAACCATAAGGTATTTCTATCTCTCTTGAGGCTGATGCATTGTTACCATTTATTATTGATTGTGCAGATCTTGATTGACTGCCATTGTTTATGAAAGCAATCTTCTTTGAATGTTATTTTATGTAAGAACTCCTGTTCAGTGTATATTTTTTTATGTATAGCTGCAGTCTATGAAAGTTTGGAATCGATTTTTTCTTTGTACAGTCAAAACTGTAATGCTTTGTGATTAAATAAATTATATAACTTGAAGCTTCTTTTTCGTTCCATTCTCCCAATAAAATATTTTCTGGTTTTATGCTAAGTTCTCCAATTTGGTTAATAGAGCTGAAATGCTTTATATCCGCCCATAGTTTTTTTTCAATGTTCACAGGTAACAAACAGATGTTCGATACTTTCTTCTGATTGCTGACAAAGTCTACATATGTTGCTAGCACATTTACCCATTTTTTCCTTAGTGATTGTGTTCCTAGAATTCTAAATATAGTTCTATACTGGAACCGAATCAGGTTGTTATCTTGTATTGTATTGAAACAGTTTTTGAATATTTTTGACCAATCTTTTCCTGTTATCACCACATTAAGTTTCTGATCCCACTTTTTTGACAGACTTTCATTTAGGTCCTTATTTACATCTGTGAGGACTTTTCGAAATTTTTTTGTACCTTTTAAGTGTGTCCCTATGGCTAGAGCATTTGATGGGTATATAGGCCCATATTTAGTTTTACTTGCAGCCCCCTTAAATTTTTTAACGCTTTTGTGGACTCGCATATATTTTAAAAAATTGGTTTTAATGTTATAAGTTGTCTCTATTTCCATTTTTGACATTAAGTCTCCGTTTTGGTTTATGACATCTAATACAAAGCGTCCAATTTTGGACCAATTTGGTAAAAAAAGTTTGTATCTGGAAATACTTGGGTTAAACCACAAAGGGGCTGATTCTATGTTCTCTGGCATGAGATTTGAATTGTACTTATTCAGATATTCAGCCCATGTATTCCAAATACCTTTCCAGAAAGGATTTTTTGTTTGACCTGCAATTTTCATTCGCCATTGGGCTCCAAAGCACAGTAGTTTCTCTGTTGATGGTATGCTGTTTGTGTTGGCCTTTTTCCACATTGGGTTATGGTTCTTAGTAGTCTCCTGACCTAGTTTATTTGTACCTTTATGAAACTCACTAGATCTAGCATTTCCATACCTCCATTTTCTTTATCTTGTACTAGTGTTGTTCTACTAATTTTATCTGGTTTACCATCCCATATAAAGTTAAACATTATTTTTGTGATTTGTTTAATTAGGTGATCTGGGAGTGGAGGTAAAGACTGAAACAGGTGGATAAACTTTGACAGAATAATAGTTTTCAATACTGTTATTTTTCCTATTGGAGTTAGGATTCTTTTCTTCCATAAATTTTTAAACTGAGATACCTTCTTGAGAAGGGGATCATAATTTTTTGTGGGTATTTCTTCCAAATTTGTTGAAAAGGTAATACCTAGTAGTTTAAAATCTGTCTTTCCCCAAGAGAAAGTCGAGTTTTTACATAAAATTTCTTTTGTGTGTTTTTTCCTACCAAGCCATATTAGTTCTGACTTATCTTTATTCATTTTCAAACCAGAATAGGTTCCAAAAGTTTCTATTATATTAAGTGTTTTTTTGGAGTGAGCCTTCTGTACCATCTAGAAAAATAGTAGTGTCATCAGCAAATTGTATTATCTTTACTTCCTCTTTGTCCAATTTTATTCCTTTAACTAGTTTATCTTGATTGACCATAGCTGTAAGAAAAAAAGAGCAAATGATAAAACAGTAAGGAACTATTGGGTCACCTTGTCTGCATCCTCTGCCTACATGTATTGGGTTGGAGAGATAGCCGCATTGGAGGATAGATGCGTAGATTTCAGTGTTAAAAGTGCTAATCCATCGAATAAAGCCATTTCTGAAGCCTAAAACTTTTAGGCATTCATTTAGGAAGCTCCACGATATTGAATCAAATGCCTTTTCGAAATTGACTAAAAGAAGTAGCCCTGGTATATTTTGTTCCTCTACATGCATAGTATCGTAGACTAAGCGTGTGCAATCACTAACATTTCTGCCTTTTAGAAATCCTCTTTGATTATTTGGTATTATATTTTCCAAAATGTTTTTTAATCTATTCACTATTGCTGCCGATGCAATTTTGTACATCACGGATAGTAGTGCTATTGGTCGCCAGTTTTTGCATTTAGTATAATATGTGTTAATTTTTTCCACAAAATCTTATAGAACTCTGCAGGGAAGCCGTCTATACCAGGGGATTTTTCATTCTTCATATGTTTTAAAGCTTCGCTTATTTCTATTAGAGTCAACTTTCCCTCTAAATTTTTCACATTGTTTTTATTTAATCATGGTAAATTGTAGTTTTTCATTAAGGCTTTCAAGTCTAGTTTTTCATTTTCACTTTTCTGTTCAGCAAATACTTTTTCATAAAAATTTTTGATTTCTGTTAGGATTGATTTTTGATTATAGATGTTATTTTCATCATTGTCTTTTAATTTTTTTATACTTTTTTCTGTGTAATTATGTTTTTCTAGATTGCAGAAGAATTTTGATGCCTTTTCTCCATCTTTTAACCAATTTTCCCTTGATCTTATTCCAATGCCGTTCATTTTATTTTCCCTAAGAATATTTCCCTAGTTCTTTTTTTTGTTTTCAAGGTTAGAATCGATAATATTGTTTGCTTCTATTTCTTCAATTTCTTTAATTAATTGTTCTTCCCTTTTTGACTGCTTCTTATTTTTAGTCGCCGAGTATTTAATTGTTTCTCCTCTTAATCTTAATCATAATACATCTAGGAAGAGGCTATAGTCAATATTACCACTGCAGCTCATATCGCAGTTTTTAAACTCCATTTTATATCTAACCGTTTCTTCATCTATTACATTATTCATTTGTATTAAATATTCTTTGTGTTTTAGAAGAGAACAGTTGAATTTCCATACTCCTTTTCCTCTTTTAAAATTACAAAGTGTTATATTTAGTTCTAGAATAGAGTGGTCTGACCTATATCCTGGATTGATGTTGCAGCTGCTTATGATATCTAGATGGGGATGAGGCGATGAAGTAGTCTAAACGTGCTTGTTTCACAGGGTTTTTCCTTCTCCAAGTATAGCGTTTTTTTTAAAGGGTTTAGTTTTCTACAAATATCACATAAATGATTTTTTTTCTATTATTTCTAATAATTCCTTCCGTGCTACTGGATTATTAATATTGTTTGTAATTGTCACAGTCTAGTTTAGGGTCTAGTATAAGATTTAGGTCGCCTCCTAGTAATATGTATTCTATTTCAGTTGATAATATATGACTCTCTATATTTTTTAAGTATTGCAGGCTATCAATGTTCGGCGCATATGCGTTTATTATTCGTATACTTGTATCGTTTAATTTTAAGTCAACTGATAACAGGTTTCCCTCATTATTTGCAAGTATGTTGGATACAGTATATTCAAATGTTGGACTAATCAGTATTGCAACCCCTCTTGAGTTGGTTTTAGAGCCATTTATAAAACAATCTCCTTTCCAAATGTTTTTAAGGCTACCAATCGCTTTCCAACCAATGAGTTTCTTGCAAACATAGAATATTGCCACCCATACTTCGTAAATAGTTTAGTACATCAGTCCTTTTTGCAATATATCGTAAGCCTTGACAATTTGCTGACAACACTTTAATTAAATTTTCCATATTGGTTTTGTTTTAGGTGGCTCACCCCTCTTTAACTCTGGAGACAAAAGAAACATTGTTGTCTCCCTACCTTAGCTGCGATTGGTTTGGACTGAATCATCAATAGTGTGTATATGTTACTTTGATAAAGTGAAGTAACTGAACAACAAAACAGAAACACATGTACAATATAATAATATGGTAAATACAAAAGAAGTAGTGACCATCTTGGAAGAGACCTGGAGAGAATAGTAGATATTGATTTATAACCCTACAGCTCCATCTCACTTTGTGGTTTCCTTTGTGGTTCTTTAGTATATTGGATATGCATCTAACATTATTGTATGCTGGCCTAACTGATAAAATGCAATTTATACTTAATCACAGTAGTCTCAATAACCTTATCCAGTTGGTTAAACACATGCTACAAGTTATGTCATGGACATACTTATTAAAAGTTTTGCTGCTGTGAATCCCACTGCAAGTTATCACTACTTCAGTGTCAAGATTCTCTTCTGATATACCTTTTATTATACTTTTACCCCTTTCCTGATCATTTTTGGATCCCACTGCAAGTTATCATTACTTCAGTGACAGGACCCTGTTACTAGACAAGAAAGTAGTTAGCACCAAATAAATCATAAGTAATCAACCAGTGGTTTGCTACTGTGTACAAAAATTGTGAATATTGGATTAACTGCTACAACACCATTTATGATTAATTTCAGTGGTCTTGTATAACCGTGTCTAGACATTTAAACACATGTTACAGACATACTTCATATAATACGATCATTTTTGGATCCCACTGCAAGTTATCACTACTTCAGTGACAGGACTCAGTTACTAGACAAGAGAAGTAGTTAACACAAAATAAATCATAAATAATCGACCAGTGGTTAGGTACTGCGTGCAATAATTAAGAATATTGGATTAACTGATATAATACAATTTATGATTAATCTCAGTAGCCTCATATAACCTTGTCTAGTCATTTAAACAAATGTTACAACATACGTCATACTACTTACAACATTTGTGAAACACTGCCTTAACTTAATATAGTACAATTGATGATTATTCTCGGTAATCTCATATAACCGTATCTAGTCATTTAAAACACTACAAATTAACATTCCTTCAGTGACAGTACTATGATTTCCATTTTAATTGCCCTATTTTGGCGGACACGCAGCAACCAGGCATAGACTTTTTCTAGATTACTATAGAAAAGGGGTTTTAATCCCATATTCAGTTTGACAGAAAGTTTGAACCTCTAGTTTCGTCTTCTTATATTTTTGCACTAGTATATATTTATCTTGGCTCATTACATACAACATACGAGTGACACTTTGATTTTTATGAATTTTACTGGATCTGATTTTGAACAGTTTCCTTGTGAAAATTATTTTAACATTCCCTCGAAACATTTGTCTATTTTTCACAAAAAAAGGTTCTCAAGACCACAGCGCCTTTGTTTGAGAAGTGCAAGCCATCTTGGTCGAAAAGGTCTGTTTTTAGGTTTTTGTCGAAAACGGGCTTGTAGGATGGTATAAAAAATATAATTGACTGGCCATTGAAACCTCTCAAGATTTGGTTGTAACTAATTCGTACTAAATGGCGCCAATCATGGTCCCACATTTCAGGTATTATAGATGACACTAAGATTGTCACTTCTTTGTTGATGGTCTTTATTAGGTCTAACAACTCCTGAAATGTTTCTTTGAGTTTTTGTGCCGTGCCTACAGCTGGTGGGGGGTTTAGACTTTTCAGTTTGGCTTCATACATTTCTTTTGTGATTACCGAATTCACAAGCTTTATGTAGAAGCCCCATTCCTCTTTTCCACTTAACCAATTTGTACCTGTATGGACAATGATTATTTTATACCCCGCTATTGATGTGGGATTTGCTTTCAGAAACTGAATCAGTTTTGGGGGAGTCAATCAGTTTTTTTGAGTTATATCCTTGATAGGCATGCTCCTCTGGTGTCCTGTTTGAAGACGAAACAGCATGCTGACTGGCTGTCAGAGAGCTATCGCTTTGCAAAGTCACTCAGACGTCAATTTGAACGTGCTTGGCGAAAAGATAAAAGTCAATACAACAGGAGTCGTCTTTGGTGTCAAATTGCCTGGTGTAATTGTCTTGCCAATAGGGACAAGACTGTGTATTACAGGAAACTTATCTCTGACAACAGCCATGATTCCAAGAAACTATGGCAGGAGTTACACAAAGTCCTACATAGATCCTACAGCACTACTTTGCCCACTTGTAAATAAAGTCACTGGCTGATCGTTTCGCTACATTTTTCTCAAATAAAATCATGAAAATCTGTAAGAGTTTTTCCTCATCTGAGTCCTGTAACATGGTACATCCCCCCTTTGACCCTCCTAAATTAACAGTCTTTACTCAAGTCACTCAGGGTGAAATTGGTAAAATAATCAGCAAATCACCCACCAAATCATGCATGTTGGACCAGTTGCCCACATTCCTTATTAAGGAATGCATTGATATCCTTCTACCATCTATAACCAAATTGGTTAATTGTTCGCTCCGGAAGGGACTGGTTCCACACTGAAAACCGAATTGACAAATAAGTGACAAAAAAAAGTTTTGTTTTTTTTAAATTTCTTTTTAACAAATAAAATACAGTTCTTTAACAATCCATACAAAATCTTGTGGAAAACAAAACAAACTTATTTTCACAGTCCAGAAATATTTTAATTAATAACCTCGAAAGGTTTAAGTATCCGAATTTCTAACTAGAAAATTACCAATGAAAAAGTATTTGGGAGATATGCAAGTCCTGACTGAAAACAAAGTAGAAAATACTATCAAAACATCACTGTATCTCAATTCCTTCAAAAAAGTTTTTCCAAAAATTCCATCTTCGGTTAAATTGGTCAAAACGCAAATTTACCTGACTTAACGTCTCTTGTTCCAAAAATGTTTTTTTAATTTCCTTTTGGAGAAAATAAATATTTAGCATAAAGCCATTTTTTGAACACCAAAATATATATTTTCGAGTAACCATTAGTATTAAATTTAATGCCCAAAAGTTTTCATCATTTGTTAAATAACCAAGTATTTTCATGAGTTTGGTTATAATGAGGTTAAATCCAAGTTTATTAGAGATCCACTGCCTGACATTTTCCCACAATTTTATTACTTCTCCACATTTACAAAACAAATGTTCCAAATCTTCCTCATATTGCTTACAAAACAAACATTGACTATTCATGTTTAGTTTTAATTTTTTTAAGTAATCTTTGGTTCCTAAGATTTTAAATAACACTCTGTATTGAAACCAAATTAAGTTATTGTCAAGTACAGAGTAAAAACAAATTTTGTAAATTGATTCCCATCTTTCTTTTAAAGTAATTTCTAAGTTCTCATTAGAAACAAGTTTAGACCACATGGTTTCACAAATTGGATTATCATTTTGTGTTCCCAAATCATTATAAATATCATAAAATTTCTTGCATCCCTTTTTGGATCTAAAAAGCACATCTAAATGGAAGGGATATGTAGGTTTTTCAAGAGTCCAATAACCTGAAAGTTTACGCTTGACATAAAATCCTGTATTTTAACTTTAATTGAATAGTAATTTAAAATGTTTGGATTAAAGTTAAATTTGTACTTAATTTCTTTAATAGTCAGAATGTTACCGTCTGGAGAAATGATATCCCCAACCAAGTAAATACCTTTTTTGTACCAGTCTGGAAAAAATGGCATGGTTCCTGAAATATAAGAATTGTACCAAAGACAATTTCTAAATATTTCTGAATTATTCTTGGGTTTTTGTATTTTGACTAGGACATTCCAGTCCTTCAATATATTTTGCCAAAATTGATTGTGTATTTTCGGGAGAATTTTACTGTACCATTTATCTCCAAATGTTACAATTTGGTCAATATTACCATACATTGCCTCCAAAAGTTTATACCATTGAGAATTTGGTTGAGTAATTAATTTCTTAACCCAGCTTACTTTAAGTGCTTTCTCAAAATTATCTATATTTATCATTTTCAAACCCCCTTGCATGCAATTTGAACAAACGGTGGTTCTTCTAATTTTATCAGGTTTTCCATTCCATAAAAATTTATATAAAATATTGTTCGCTGCTTTAAGAAATGAATCAGACCTTTGTACCGAGGATAACAGGTGAACACACTGTGATAAGACATTTGTCTTAATGACAGTTATCTTGCCAAAAGGTGTCAAATATCTACTATTCCACATTTTAACCAATTTCTTTATTTTTTCCAAAGCTTTTGCATAGTTGTGTTCCATTATTTTAGGTAAATTTGTTGAAAATTCTATACCCAGTAGTGTAAAATCTGTACATCCCCATTCCAAATCCACAGAGACATTAAGTTTATCCTTTGAAAATTTTTTCCGACCAATCCAAATTACCTTAGTCTTTTCTTTATTCATTTTGAGACCTGATATATTTCCGTATATTTCTAAAGTATTTAAGGCTGATTGTAAGGAGTGCTGGCTGCCATCAAGTATTAATGTTGTGTCATCCGCAAATTGTGTTAGTTTAAATTCCATGTTTTCAACTTTTATTCCAATTATATTTGGGTTAATTTGAATGAGCCTAGAGAAAATCTCAGCCCCGATTAGAAACAAGTATGCTGAAATTGGGTCACCTTGCCGACAACCCCTCCTAACATTTATCGGTTTTGACAAGAAACCACACTGTATGACATATGCCGTTATATCAGTGTTAAAAAGTTTGATCCATTTAATAAAGTTTTTACTGTATCCAAAAAACTCCAGAACATTATATAAAAATTTCCATGAAAGAGAATCGAAGGCTTTCTCAAAATCTATGAGCATGAGAAGTCCTGCTATGTTTTTAGTTTCTGTTGCATGTAGAAGGTCATAAACCAATCTTGTAGAGTCGCTTATAAACCTCCCTTTAATGAAACCCGTTTGACAGTTTGAAATAATTGGGTTCAAAGTTTTTTTAAGTCTTTCTGCTATTGCACTTGATGCCAGTTTATAAATGACACTTAGCAGAGAAATAGGGCGCCAATTTTTGACAAGTGCTCTATCTTTATTGGCCTTAGGGAGACATGTTATAACACACTGGCGGAGTGACGTTGATAAACATCCTTTTGAAAAGCCACAATTTAATGCATTTGTGATAATGTATTTTAATTTTTGCCAGAAGACTTTGAGGAATTCGGTTGTAATTCCATCAATGCCAGGTGTTTTATTTGACTTCATTTTTTTCAAAACTTGGCCCAATTCTTCTACAGTGAAAGGTAAACCAATATCTTCGTCTGGTACTTTTATATCGGATTTAATACCTAACTCTTCGAAATTTATTTCTTGCAATTTGTCATCTCGATTTTCAAAAAGATTAACATAGTATTTTTGAACTTGGTGAAGCACTTCGTCCTGCTCAGTTATAACATCTCCATTATCGAGTTTAACTTTCTTTATCGTTTTTTCAATAAAGTTCTTATTTTCAAGGCCAGAAAGATACTTGAGGGTCTTTCTCCATCTTGCAACCACTGTAGTCGTGATCTAACAAATTGACCTTTCATTTTTTTACCCCTTATACTTTCTAATTCTGCCTTCTTATCCAACAGTAATGTAGAGTTTAAAGTGCAAAATGGGTCTTTTGCTTCAAGATTTTCAATATCAAATAATAACTGTTTTTCAAATTGAGAAATATTTTTCTTTTGTACTGAGGCAAATTTGATTGTTTCCCCTCGTATTCGAAGAAGCAATGTTTCTAAGAACAAGTCATGTCCTATTGTCATTTCAAATTTGGCACAATTATTTTCCAAGTAGCTAAGATCATATACAGGAACTGCATATTTCAGTTTCTCCTCTTCAATTACATTATTTATAAGGTTGAGATAATCAGGACATTCTAATAGACTATTATTAAACTTCCAGAGGCCTTTACCACGTGAAAATTGATTTAACATCAGATCAAGTTCAATTACAGAATGATCAGACCTATAACTAATTCTAATTTCACAATTATTTGTTATATCCAATATATTAGAAGAAGCAAGGAAGAGGTCAAGTCTAGCATGCTTTACAGGATTCCTTCTTCTCCATGTGTATCGTTTTGTATTAGGATGCAGTTCCCTGTATATATCAGACAAATCATTTTCTCTCATGATGTCTAAAACAGCTTGTCTAGCTTTGGGGTTGTTTATATGTCTGTAATTGCAGGTATCCAGGTCTGGGTTTAGAGCTACATTAAAGTCTCCACATAAGATATTATAATCAGCACTTACATTTTCTAATAGTGTTTGAATTTCTTCAAAAAAGGATGGAAAATCATTATTAGGCCCATACAGAGTTATCAAATTTATGGTCATAGAGCTTAATTTTAGTAATAAATTGAGATAATTTCCATTTTTATCCTTTTTGCATGATAATACCTCATATTCAAAGTTATTATTCAGGAAAATTGCCACCCCACGTGAATTTGTTTTACCTCCATTTATAAAAATGTCATTGTTCCATATCCCTTTGACATTCATCATATCTTCCTCAATTAAGTGTGTATCCTGTAAACATATGATATTTGCATTAGTTTCTTTGAAATAGGAAATCACATCCATTCTTTTTTCAGCATTTCTTAAACCTTGACAATTTGCGGATAACACATTTATACTATTTCCTATATGACTCATAACTATCTATACTAGCACTCCTTACACCCTGAAAATCAGATTTATTCTTATGATAAACATTAGAATAATTATGAAAATCAACTAAGTAGACTTTAGAGACAGGACTTCCGTAGACAATTAGCATATGCTTAAGACAGACTGACACAAAATATAGAAATACTGTGAACACACATTTGTGTAAAGATATAATACAAACAAAGTAGTCTAGTACTAACAAGTTTATACAAATTAAGGTATTATATATACTCAAATTAAGGTGATTGTTAAAGAGCAATGTCATACAGCCTGGATGTAAAAGTGCTCTGCAGTATGCACAAAATACAAATCACTATCAGTGAAGTAAACTATTAACATACATATAACACATACAGATTAGAAAAATTATGAAAATCTGCTGCACAGACTTTGGAGACAGGACTTCCTCACATAATTTAGCACACACTTATTAAGACAGAATGGAGACAGGATTTCCACACATATAATTAGCATATGTTTAAGACAGATTAACACAAAAATATAGAAATACTATGGGGACACATTTGCTTAAAAAACATAACACAAACAAAAAAGTCTTGTACCAGCAAGATTTATTATATATACTCAAGCTTAGGTGATAGAGCGTGGTCATATAACTTGAGTGTAAAAATGCTATGTAGTATGCACAAAATACAAAACAGTAAATTATTCAATAAAGAAAATCAAACAGTTACTCAAATCTATGAAGCAATGTTTGGTTATGTAGCTACCAGAAATTTACATCTCTAAAGTCTAAAGTTAAATTTATTATCGAGTGTGTCATTAGCAGATTAAGCAAATACGAAATATTTAATACAACTTCTAAAATCTAAAATTATTATCCGGTATATCATTATCAAAATTAGAACAGGATGACTTGTTTAGGGTACCTCCTCAAAATTTAGATGATCCGTTATTAAAACAATTTCAGTCCATCTCATATGGTTGTAAATTTTTCCAGGAGATATTTAATCCTAAATTTATAATGATAGAGATACACTGTGGTAAACTATAATTAGATAGGGACATTCATGTGTTGTATATCTTTGAGGCATTTTGTCTCTGAAAAGTCGTTGCCAGTTAATACTTTTATAAGATATATGTGCTTAAGATAATCGTATCTGTGAGATCTTTTATTGTTCCATTATAAACAAAAAAATACAAAGTCATGTTGTCAGATGTTACTGTTAACAATTTTAATGTACACGTGACTCTATACCTGATAATCCTGAAAGGCCAAAGTTTTTACACATTATTAATATATCATTCTGTAATAATTAGGATATGCAAAATTATATAACATTTCTATAACTGATTTTGCTGTTAACACCCACAGTATGAATATAAGCTTTCCCAATCAACAATGTTAGTGAATGAATTATTCACAATTCTTGGGATTATTATTAGTGAGGCGATTGAACCAGATTTAGTTTCAACATTAAGACAAAAAAATTAATTCATTTTTATCATTTTAAACATCAATACTTGTACTTTGCTATACAGGGCTGCCAAAATCATTTTATTTAATAACAAAATGATAAAAACCAAAAAAATATAAATGCATATATAATCTTGACCTTTAGTTTATGCAATTTAATTCTAATAAAAAGACTTTGTTCTAAGAATGTTTATGCTGCTTCACAATAAGATAGAATTATCTATTACCATTATAAGTAACTATACACTATTACCACAGCAACACTCTTCTTATTGGTATATATATTTAGCAATTTGTTAAAACTAGTAATATGTCAAAACATTATACTGAAATTTTAGATATATGATCTTATTTCGACTTTTATTTCAAAGCACATGTAGAACTGAAAATAATTAAATACAATCTCAAAAAGGACCTGATACATCATTATAACAGTGTATCTGGTATGATTTATCTGAAAGGATAATATCTAAATCCCGTTAAGTTAAATGAATTGTGACTGCAAATATACAGTATTTATCATATACATTCTAATTAACAATATATAATTCTATAATAGTTCTCTGTACAGATATTACTTTTACTTAAAATACAATGAATCCCTTTTCATATTTAAAAGATCTAGTTCTCATACCATAGTTTTATAATAGCAGAACAAACTGCATTATCTGGATTGAACTGACATAACATTATAACATCTGGTATGATTTATCTGAATGGATACTATATAATAAAGTCTGTTAAATTTAATGAATTGCGACTGCAAATAGGCAATATTTTTCATTATACTTTCTAATTAACAGTATATAATTCCACAATGGTTTTCTGTACAGATATCACTTTTACTTAAAACATACAATATTTATCATATACTTTCTAATTAACAGTATATAACTCCACAATGGTTCTCTGTGCAGAGATTACTTAAAATACAATGAAATCCTATTCATATTTAAAAGTTCAAGTTTCATGTGATAGTTTTATAACACCAAAACAAAACTGTATTATCTGCATATACATAAACAAGTTCCAATATAAGGTTTTAGAAAATCTGAAAATACAATTGTGCATTTTTGGTTCATTTGTAGAAATATAAAGAAAGATTAAATTTCAACATTTACTTGAAAAACATGACAGAATACCATGATAGTATATTTTATCAGTAAATGTAACATTCACTACATGTGACTTTTAAAGACATTGCTTTGTGTTACACTGAAAGGTATTCTAATACCTGAAGAAAGTACTCACAAATAAATTTTTTAAATTCAGTATTTACATGAAAACATTGCAGATTAGTATATTTTAACAGTACATATGTTATCCACTAATTATGACCTTCAAAGACATTGCTTTGTCCTGTTACCAAAACAGTATTCTAGAATCTGTAGTTTTACCATATTGTATTTTAAACAGTAAATGTAACATTCCCTAAACATAACTTTTATGGACATTGTTTTATGTTACACCGAAAAGGTATTCTAAATGCTACATGAAGTATTCACAATTAAGTTGATTAGATTTCAACATTTACATGAAAACATTGTAGATTAGTTTATATTTTTATAGTAAATGTAATATTGACCAATTATGACTTTTAAATACATTGCTTTATCTTGTTACAGATCAGCATATTTTAACAGTAAATGTCTTGTAGACTGAAATGGTAATCTAAAATCTAAGCAACGTACTCATAATTAATATGCCATTAGTGTTATAGCATTTCTAAAGAAGTAGTTCTGTGCAACTGATTAAGATATTCTTTTATTACCCATATTTTTACAATTTCAGTACATCTGCACAAGCCTGCTCTATCAATTCAAATCTTCTTTTCCCTAGGTTTGGCCCTCTGTGTATCCTAGAAACTGCCACAAACATATTTTCGACCTTTTCGTCCCTCATCAGTTTCACAAGAATAGAACTTCCTCCACATTCTCCATCATCTGAATTTCCTGTTTTACAAATGCCATCATCGTTGCTTGTACGATAAGCATACATGATGTGAGTAGCACCAGCAACATCAACATCTTAGAATAGCGCATCTCTTGCCTGTACTGCATCTTTTATGGAGTGAATGCTTATGGCATGCCCTTGGAACACACTACCCTGTTGCATGATCGGTTGTGAGTGCAGCATTTCATCATAGCGGATTGGTAGAACATTTAGATCCGGCAACTTATTTCTTTCAAAGGGCGGCTCAACTACTTTACCATTGTGCAAGAGCTTGTCCTTCATCAGATGGATTTTGTGACTAGCCCTATCTGGATGTTCCTTTCTAAGATTTTTCATTGCATCAGTTTGTGCTGATCTACGTTCTCTCATCTCTGCTGGCATCTGGTTAGAAACAGTAAAGTGTTTACCCTTCAAGTTAGATGCGTGCTTAAGAACAAATTCTTTCCCTTTGCGGGTGACAAACTTTACCACCAAAGCTCTTGGTTTAAAAGAGTTAGCATTTCTTTTACCAATACGATGAGCAACATCTATTCTAATCTCGCCGGATACATTTTGTTGGGAGTAAATGAGAGCTGGGGCAATGTTCATCTCTTCTTTTAAAAAGTTTACAATCAGAAGTTCACAGTCCTCACCTTGAGATTCTTGTATGTTAGAAAAAACCAAATTGTCCCTCATGTCTCTCCATTGAAGATCTTCTAGTTTACTGTTTAGATGATCCACTTCCCTTTCAAGCCTTCTGTTTTTTCCCTCAAGAGATGATATTTTCAACAAGAGAAGGTCACTTCCCACTTGTTCATCTTTATCTTTGATAATGGTGTCAACTTTTTCTTTTATGTCATCAATTATCATAAGCTTTTCCATTAATCGATCAAGTTTTTCATGCTGTGATAAATTTGACCAGTCTTTCGGCAAGTCTGAATGGCTTACTGAATTCTGCTTTTCCCCTGGTGAGAACATTCTTAGCGATTTATAACACTGTTGATTTGCAGGACTTGGTGTTAAACTACTTTCAGACTTTGTTCGTTTTCTAGAGGAAGGTGTTATCATTGAACAGTGGAAATCATCAGAATGTTTATGATTGGCCATAAAGTGTTCATTTATTATGGTACATAATAACAAGTTATAAAAAAAACAAGTTGCGTATTTTCAACATCAAAAAATGTTTACTTCAGCAATTACAGATATAGCCACCAAAAATTCCCTGTCGAAGGATGTTCCTGTGCATAGGACACTCCAACATAAAATGATATTTATTGCAATGGCAAAAAGTTCACTTCCGGAGTCACAGAAATAGTCACAAAAAGTCCCTGTCAAAGAATATTCCTCTGCATTAAACACTCAAAAATTCCCTGTCAAAGGATATTCCTCTGCAAAAGACACTCCACCATAAAATGTTACTTGTTGCAATGGCAATAAGTTCACTTCAGGAGTCACAGAAATAATCACAAAAGGTCACAAAAGTTTCCCCAGTGCATGGGAGAATTCTATTATCAATACAGTATGGTCTAATGCCCCAAAGAACTTAGTGTTTTATGTTCACTATGACTATCCAAATATGGTCATTGATTTCTATTAAGAGGACAGAACTTCCACTCTGTGTGACAATATTAAATATTTTTTTCACAAAGGTTTCTCTAAAGAAACATGTCCTTTCAACTGTTCTAAATCCTTTTATCACTTGTAAATTATATCACTATAGTCACAACATATTATATATTTCTATCATTCACTTCATTTCTCCTTTAGATATCTATATCTTATGTAATTTAGCAAAACTGCATGAGCACAAAATTTTCACACACAAGGCATGGTGACACTTCTACAAGATCATTAAAATCTGTGAGAGTTTTTCCTCATCTGAGTCCTGTAACATGGTACATCCCCCCTTTGACCCTCCTAAATTAACAGTCTTTACTCAAGTCACTCAGGATGAAATTGGTAAAATAATCAGCAAATCACCCACCAAATTATGCATGTTGGACCAGTTGCCCACATTCCTTATTAAGGAATGCATTGATATCCTTTTACCATCTATAACCAAATTGGTTAATTGTTCGCTCCGGAAGGGACTGGTTCCACACTCATTCACTTCATTTCTCCTTTAGATATCTATATCTTATGTAATTTAGCAAAACTGCATGAGCACAAAATTTTCACACACAAGGCATGCTGACACCTCTACAAAATTATGAAAATCTGTGAGAGTTTTTCCTCATCTGAGTCCTGTAACATGGTACATCCCCCCTTTGACCCTCCTAAATTAACAGTCTTTACTCAAGTCACTCAGGATGAAATTGGTAAAATAATCAGCAAATCACCCACCAAATCATGCATGTTGGACCAGTTGCCCACATTCCTTATTAAGGAATGCATTGATATCCTTCTACCATCTATAACCAAATTGGTTAATTGTTCGCTCCGGAAGGGACTGGTTCCACACTGAAAACCGAAATGACAAATAAGTGACAAAAAAAGTTAGCATTACTGTGCCTGAGATGACTACCCTAATGACTAGTGTTTATTCGTTTAAAACTCGTCAAGTATATCTAGTCATAAACTTGTCAGTAAACAACTTTTATTAGTCATTAGTTTGTCATATATTAGTCAGAAAAGTCGCCTCTGATTAACTAATGACAAGTTAATGACTAATTAATGACTAGCATACACTTGCTAGTTGTTAGTCAGAGATGCCTATTTTCTGACTAAAAAAAAGAAACATACACTTGTCACTCTGCCAAAGGTAGTCATTTCAGGCACAGTAAAAAGTTTGTCCAAAGATAGTCAAACATATTAGTCAATAGTATGTCATATATCAGTCACCACATAGTCACAAAATAGTCATCTCTGACTAACTAATGATCAGTATATTTGACTATTTTATGACAAACTTTTTACTGTGCCTGAAATGACTACTTTTTCCACATTGACAACTGTATGTTTGTCAAATATTAGTCACAAACTAGTCACCTCTGAAAAACTGAAGACAAATATATTTGACAATTTTATGACAAACTTTGTTCCGTGCCTGAAATGACTAACTTTTACTTATTCACAAATGAATGTTTGTCATACATTAGTCACAAAGTAGTCACATCTGACTGATGTACACTTGTTAGTTTTTTTTCAGAGGTGACTGTTTTATGATTAATATATCACACTCATTTGTCAATAGGTAAAAGGTATAGTCTTTTCAGGCACGGTAACAAGTTTGTCATAAAATTGTCAAATATATTTGCCTTTAGTTAGCCAAAAGTGACTAGTTTATGACTAATGCATGCAAACATAGTTGTCACACAATATATAGGAAAGGTAGTCATTTCAGACAGAGTGAAAAGTTGTCATAAAAGTCAAATATACTGATCAGTCAGGGGTCAGTATCTGAAAAGTAGTCTAGCACAGTAAAAGCTTGTCATAAAATTGCTAAATATAAAGTTATTTTGTCAGGTGAGTATTTGACGACAAAGTATGTAAATTTCTCACTAATTCACTCGAAATTGCTCCATCTTTTTACTGTTACGGAGATATTTCCAATTTTTTATTTTCAGCTGAAATCCAAGATGGTCACCAAAATTTGCAAAAATTAAAATTTTATCCTTTTGTATAGGCTACATCACTTCTACCCTCCAGGTCAAAAATTCACTCGAAATTGCTCTCTTATATATGGTTTCCAAGATATTTAAAATTTTATTTTAAGCTAAAATCCATGATGGCCGCATCCAGGAGGGGTCCAAGGTCAAATCTGTCGACACCAAAGGATTTCCAGCCCATGATTGCCTGTAGGTTGGTTTACCATCCCAAACCTCTAGAACCAATAATAAGCAAGTTATAAGCACTTTAAAGTTTGGCTATCCTTGTTTGATCTTGAAGGAGGGGCCCCAGGTCAAATCTGACCACACCATAAGATTCCGAGCCCAAAATTTCCCATTGGTTAGTTTACCATCCCAAACCTCTAGGACGAATATAAGCGAGTTATAAGCACTTTTAAGTTTGGCTATCCTTGTTTGACCTTGAAGGATGGGTCCAAGGTCAAATATGATAACATCGGAAAATTCGGACATGATTTCCTGTAGGTTGGTTTCATATTACAAACCTCTAGGACCAACAATAAGATAGTTATAACCATTTTTAAGTTTGGCTATCCTCATTTGACCTTGAAGGAGGGGCTCAAGGTCAAATCTGGCCACACCAAATGATTTCCAGCCCATGATTTCCTGTAGGTTGGTTTACCATCCCAAACCTGAAGGACCAATAATCAGTGAGTTGTACGCACTTTTTAAGTTTGACTATTCTCTTTTGACCTTGAAGGAGGGGCCCAAGGTCAAATCTGACCACACCATAATATTCCGAGCCCATGATTTCCTATTGGTTGTTTACCATCCCAAACCTCAAGAACCAATATAAGTGAGTTATAAGCACTTTTAAGTTTGGCTATCCTTGTTTGACCTGGAAGGAGGGGTCCAAGGTCAAATCGGACAACATCAGAAAATTCGCAGCACATGATTTCCTGTAGGTTGGTTTCACATTGCAAAACTCTAGGACCAATAATAAGCGAGATATACACACTTTTAAAGTCCGCTATGTGGGTTACTTTGGCACTCCATGGATGACCTTGAATTAAGAGCTTCAAGGTCAAATGTCTGTAAGGTTGTAGAAGGCATGTATATCTGTTATACATATCAGCTAAGAAGAGATTGAGCGCAAAACCAAAGTATCCACCGGATGCCTCCAGTAGATATAATAATATGTTAGATTTTATATACCACATCTAAAACCTGAGATAGTTTAGGTAGCATATATATAATGGTGAAAATAATAAGATTAACAATAGCATCAGAGATGCCTGTACCCCAAAGCCTGGGGAAATAGTTTTCAACACCATGAGATATAGAAGTAGTGAAACAGTATACAGATTGGGATACTTTCAGATTAGTGTCAGCGTCCAAATAATGTTTAAGTAGAGAAAATAACATCTAACTGAAAGAAACTGCATGTAAAGATTAAGTATTAAAACAAGACAATTGAAGTAAACTAAAAATTATGAAGCTTTAAGACTTCTGCCATTATGATATTCATTTGTATGGTCGAATTATGGTTTGTATGTTTTGAATATTACCCATACATACAGATGTGGCAATACATGCTTTTATGTAGAGTTGGGGCAAAGCCTGTGGCTCACTTAATACAATACCGTCCGTTACAATGGGAAGTTGCAAAAGTAAAACGGTTAATGAATTCTAATATGACTTTAACAGTGCTTAACTGGCTGTTGAACAGGACGTAAAACCCCAACTTTGACCTTTAACAGTGCTTAATCTTTATCAAGAGACCCCCAAGTTGCAACAACCAAGATTCAAGTAAAAAGATATAAGAGAGATATAAGAGAGATAAAATAGTATCACATATCCCCATAGATAGATAAATAGCATCAGATGTGCAAGATCAAAGGTCAAATCCAGGTCACACCATGACGTTGTAAACATATAACCCCGATCAATGTCCCTACCAAGTATCAACTTCCTACACCATACAGTTTCCGAGATATGGCCCGGACAAGATTTTATAGGTCAAGGTCACTATGGCAAGGTCAAAGGTCAAATTTAGGTCACACCATGATATTTTACATCTACACACCATAGCCAATGTCGATATCCAGTATCAACTTCCTGCACCTTACGGTTTCTGAAATATACCCCAGACAGGATTTTATAGGTCAAGGTCACTATGGCAAGGTCAAAGGTCAAATCAAGGTTACGCCATGATGTTGCACACCTACACCGCCTAATCAATGGCCCTACCACGTATCAACTTCCGAAAACTTATGGTTGCTAAGATATAGCCCGGACAAGATTTTATAGGTCAAGGTCACTCCAGCAAGGTCAAAGGTCAAATCAAGGCCACACCACACCTACACCCCCAACCAATGTCTGTATTAAGTACCAACTCCTACACTGTACGGTTTCCGAGATATAGTCCCGACAAGATTTTATAGGTCACTATGGCAAGGTCAAATGAAGGTCACAGCATGATGTTGCACCCCTACACCCCCTAACCAATATCCCTTCCAAGTATTAACTTCCTACACCTTACAGTTTCTGAGATATAGCCCGGACAAAATTTTCAAACTCAAGGTCACTACGGCAAGTTCAAAGGTCAAATCAAGGTCAGACCAAAACGTTGCACACCTACACCCCCTAACCAATGTCCCTTTCAAGTATCAACTTCCTACACCTTACGGTTTCCGAGATATAGCTTGGACAAGATCTTCAAACTCAAGGTCTTTGCGGCAAGGTCAAAGGTCAAATCAGGGTCAGACCATGACGCTGCACACCTACACATCCTAACAAATGTCCCTACCAAGTACCAACTCCCTACACCTTACGGTTTGTGAGATACAGTCTGGACAAACTTTTTCCCGCCTCCTGCCCGCCCGCCCGCCCGCCAATCCAGACACCATGGGCTGTCGGGTAAAAAATAGATGACCAACATATTTGAGAGAAATTGTGTAGCTGCAATACTTTTGAAGATATAAGCCATTTACCCATTACAGTTATCATTAAAAATTGACAAAGTATCTATTACTCACTCAGCTATGGAGATACACTTACAAACTACTGACCATGTTGTAGCTGTGGAGAAAGTAGCTGCACAACATATTGGAACAAAATACTCTAAATGTAATAGTCTGGAAGTTATAAGCCATATAATTATATTAGGCAAAGTGCTATTACTCAAATGTAGGCCAAAGGTCACCAAATCCAGTACAATAGGATACTCTTGTACTGCCCTGTGGGTCAAAAATTCGCTCGAAATTGCAGTTTGCGAGATATTTGTGATTTTCCACATTTTCACTAAAAGTAGCAATAAAGTAGCCATTACTCACTTGTACACTGGGCAACAGTTGTGAAATTTAAATATGTTACAGTTCACAAAAAAGTAGATGAAAAACATATTTGAGAGAAATTGTGTAGCTGCAATACTTTTGAAGATACAAGCCATTTACTCATTACAGTTATCATTAAAAATTGACAAAGTAGCTTTTACTCCCTTAGCTATGGAGATACACTTCCAAACTACTGACCATGTTGTAGCTGTGGAGAAAGTAGTTGAACAACATATTGGAACAAAATACTCTAAATGCAATAGTTTGAGAGTTATAAGCCAATTAGTTATATTAGGTAAAAGTGCTATTACTCCGTCAAAAGTAGGCCAAAGTTCAACAAACCCAACAGCATAGGATACCGTTGTACTACCCAGTGGCTCCAAAATTCGCTCTAAATTGCTCTATCTCTTATGGTTTTTGAGATATTTGTGATTTTTCACATTTTCACTAAACGTAGCATATATAACAAGACCACTGCCGCGGTGTGTATCTCTCGCCGAGCATTAAAGGGGAGGAAATACCTTTTCTGAGATATTCACAATTTTTCATTTTCCGCTAAAATCCAGTATGACATATTTCCCCTAGTCACAGAATACTATTGTACTACCCTGTGTGTCAAAAATTCGCTCGAAATCGCTCTGTCTGTTACCATTTCGAAGATATTTTCAATGTTTATTTTCTAAAATCTAAGATAGCCACCAAAAGTGGCGAAAATTGAATTTTTTCCCTTTTGCATAGTATTCTCATGTACTACCCTGCAGGTCAAAAATTCACTCAAAATCGCTCTATCTCTTACGGTTTTCGAGATATTAAGACTTTTTCCGCAAAAATCAAAGTAGCTATTACTCAGTTAGCCTACAGGTCTCAAAATTTGCCATTACACAATACATCAAAAAGTAGGTGAACAACATATTTGACAAAAATCCTTTAAATTCAACAGTTTTGATGTGATAAGTAATTTACTCAATGGAAAACCATGAAAGTAGCTATTACTCAGTTAGCTATGGACCTACAGCTCTGAAACTTTGCCATGACACAGAACATTAAAAGTACATGAACAACATATTTGACAAAAATCCTGTAAATTTAATAGTTTTGCTGTTATAAGTGATTTACTCAATGGAGAACCATCAAAGTGCTATTACTCAGTTAGTTATAGACTTACAGGTCTCAAAATTTGCCATTACACAGTACATAAAAAAGTAGCTAAACAACATATCTGAGAAAAATCCTTTAAATTCAACAGTTTTGCTGTTATAAGTGATTTACTCAATGGAGAACCATTAAAGTAGCTATTACTCAGGTAGCTATGGAGATACAGCTAAAATTTCCCATGACACAGTACATCAAATAGTAGGTGAACAACATATTTGACAATAATTCTCTAAATTTAATAGTTTTGGAGTTATAAGTGATTTACTCATTGTTGAAATTCAAAGTAGCCATTACTTAGTTAGCTATGGAAATACAGCTCTGAAACTTTTCCACGACACAGAACATTAAAAAGTAACTGATTAACATATTTGACAATAATTCCCTAAATTCAAAAGTTTTGGAGGTATAAGTGATTTATTCAATGTTGAAATTAAGAAATTTCAAAGTAGCTATTACTCAGTTACCTATGGACTTACAGCTCTGAAAATTCACCACGACACAGTACATCAAAAAGTAAATAAACAACATATTTGACAAAAATCCTCTATATTCAATAGTTTTTGAGTTATAAGCGACTTGCTGAATGGTCAAATGTTGTGTAGCTATTACTCAGCTAGCTATGGTGCTACACCTTGGGAACCTCACCATGATATAGTACATGAAGTAGTTGTTCAACAACATATTTGAGACCAATATTGTAAGTAACAGTTACAAAGATAAAAGCAATTTACTCATTTTGGCCATTGTTAAAAACAGAAAATAGCTATTACTCACTTAGCTATCAAGATAGACCCCTAAAAATGGTGCCATCTTGTAGGCATGGAGAAATTTGCTGAACAACATATTTTACAGAAATGCTCTAAATGCAGTCGTTTTGGAGTTATGAGTAATTTACTGAAAGTAGCCACCATTTCTATTACTCACTTAGCTATGGACCTAGATCCGAAAAAAACAGCACCAAATGAAAAGACATAAGCAATAAGGTCATAAAACATTGAAAAGGCCAAGTAGAAACTGGTGAGGATACCTGCAGCACTTTTCTTTGGACAGACCTTTAGGCCTTACATTCTGCTATTTGCAGAGATTTGGAAAGGCTCTGGCGGCCATGTTGTTTTTCAAAATAGGCCCAAAATCAATACCAAGCAGGCTATTTTTAGGCTGTTTAAAAGTGCAACTACACACTTATGGCAGCCATCTAAATCAATGAAAAAAAACCCATGGCAGAACACCTGAAAAAGAAACCATGGCAGCCATCTTGTTAACACCCATGGCGGCCATCTTGTTTTTCCGAATCAGCCGAAAAAGATTCCCAGGCAAGTTTTTCCAATGATGAATTTATCCTGTAAATTTGGAAGCTCTAGCTATAATATTTTAAGAGATAGAAAGGCGTTTGTAAAAACGTGATGAACGGACGGATGCACGGACGGACGGACGCACGGACAGAGGGCATTTTATAATCTCTCGTACCGGGCCTATCGGCCAGCGGGAGATAATAACAGACTGAGTGCTCTGTCACTGAGCTATGATGTCTCGTTCCACAACACTGGGAATCAAACCCAGGCCTCCCAGTCCAATTTTTTGTTACAAGAATGACAAAATAATATTCAGACATGACTTTTAAAAAAAATTTGTCTTTGAGCAATATGTCTCAAATAACGGATAATTGTATCCACAGGAGGCATCCGGTGGATACTTTGGTTTAGCATTCGCTACGCCGCCGCCGCAGCGCGTGGAGATTTTCGGCGTTAACGCTCTCAGAGAAAAACTACACCAGCTAAGTTCACCAAATTTGCAGGACATCTTCATTGGGGGTAAACTTCTCTGAGACTGAAATTAGCCTCATTCTGAAAAACAAGATGGCCGCCGCGGGCATTACTTTGAAAATTATCTACATTTTTCTACTGGCTGGTTCTCATAGGTAGAAGGTTGAATCTCTTCATAGGTGATATTTATAACAGATATACATGTCCTCTACAACCTTGCAGACATTTGACCTTGGAGTTCTAAATTCAAGGTCATCCACAGAGTGCCAAAGTACCCCACATGGTGGACTTTAAAAATGTCTATATCTCCCATATTATTGGTTGCACAGGTTTGCAATGTGAAACCAACCTATAGGAAATCATGTGCTGCGAATCTTCTGATGTGGTCAGATTTGACCTTGGACCCCTCCTTCAAGGTCAAACGAGGATAGCCAACCTAAAAAGTGCTTATAACTCGCTTATTATTGGTCCTAGAGGTTTGGGATGGTAAACCAACATATAGGAAATCATGGGCTGGGAATCTTCTGATGTGGTCGGATTTGACCTTGGACACCTCTTTCAAGGTCAAATGAGGACAGCTAAACTTAAAAGTGCTTATAACTCGCTTATTATTGGTCCTAAAGGTTTGGGATGGTAAAAAAACCTATAGGAAATCATGAGCTAGGAATCTTTGGGTGTGGACAGATTTGACCTTGGGCTCTCCTTCAAGGTAAAACGAGGATTGCCAAACTTACAAGTGCTTATAACTTCCTTATTCTTGGTCCTACAGGTTTGGGATGGTAAACCAACATATTGGAAATCATGGGCTGGGATTCTTTTCTTGTGGTCAGATTTGACCTTGGGCCCCTCCTTCAAGGTCAAACAAGGATAGCCAAACCTGAAACTGTTTATTACTCGCTTATTATTGGTCCTAGAGGTTTGGGATGGTAAACCAACATATAGGAAATCATGGGCTGGGAATCTTCTGGTGTGGTCGGATTTGACCTTGGACCTCTCCTTCAAGGTCAAATGAGGATAGCCAAACTTAAAAGTGCTAATAACTCGCTTATCATTGGTCCTAGAGGTTTGGGATGGTAAACCAACCTATAGGAAATCATGGGCTAGGAATCTTTTGGTGTGGTCTGATTTGACCTTGAGCCCCTTAGTCAAGGTCAAACAAGGATAGCCTAGCTTAAAAGTGCTTATAACTTGCTTATTACTGGTCCAAGAGGTTTGGGATGGTAAACCAACCCATAGGAAATCATAGCAAGCAATTATAAGTCTCAAACTATTGCATTTACAGTATTTTGTTGCAATATGTTGTTCAGCTACTTTCTCCACAGCTACAACATGGTCAGTAGTTTGGAAGTGTATCTCCATAGTTAAGTGAGTAATAGCTACTTTGTCAATTTTTAATGATAACCATAATGAGTAAATGGCTTATATCTTCAAAAGTATTGCAGCTACACAATTTCTCTCAAATATGTTGTTCATCTACTTTTTTGTGAACGTGTAACATATTGAAGTTTCACAACTGTTGCTCAATCTACAAGTGAGTAATGGCTACTTTATTGCTACTTTTAGTGAAAATGTGAAAAATCACAAATATCTCACAAACCATAAGAGCAAAATGAGTAAATGCTAATTATCTGTAAAAGTATTGCGGATACCCAGTTTTTCTCAAATAACTCATTCATCTACTTTTGGAAGAGCTTTCACATGGTGAAGTTTCAGACCGGTAGATAATTACTCACCTACTGAAAATGAGTAAATGCAAATTATCTCTAAAACTATTGCGGAGACCCAATTTTTCTCAAATAACTCATTCATCTACTTTTGGGAGAGCTTTCGCTTGGTGAAGTTTCAGACCCGTAGATAATTACTCACCTACTCAAAATGGATAAATGCTAATTATCTCTAAAACTATTGCGGAGACCCAATTTTTCTCAAATAACTCATTCATCTACTTTTGGGAGAGCTTTCGCTTGGTGAAGTTTCAGGCCCGTAGTTAATTACTCACCTACTCAAAATGAGTAAATGCGAATTATCTCTTAAAAGTATTGCACATAGCCAATTTTTCTCAAATAACTCATTCACCTACTTTTGGGAGAGCTTTCACTTGGTGAAGTTTCAGACCTGTAGCTAATTATATATGCTACGTTTAGTGAAAATGTGAAAATCACAAATATCTCACAAACCATAAGAGATAGAGCAATTTAGAGCGAATTTTTGAGCCACAGGGTAGTACAACGGTATCCTATGCTGTTGGGTTTGGTGAACTTTGGCCTACTTTTGACTGAGTAATAGCACTTTTACCTAATATAATTATATGGCTTATAACTCTCAAACTATTGCATTTGGAGTATTTTGTTCCAATATGTTGTTCAACTACTTTCTCCACAGCTACAACATGGCCAGTAGTTTGGAAGTGTATCTCCATAGCTAAGTGAGTAATAGATCTTGTTCAAGCTATATCTCGGCAACCGTAAGGTGTAGGAAGTTGATACTTGGTAGGAACATTGGTTAGGGGATGTAGGTGTGCAACGTCATGGTCTGATTTGACCCTTGACCTGGCCGTAGTGACCTTGACCTATAAAATCTTCTCTTGGCTATTTCATGCTCGGCGGGAGATACACACCGCGGCAGTGGTCTTGTTGTGCTTTAATTTATATTTTTAACCCTTAAAATGGTCAAATATGGAAGCAGATATGGGTTAAATATTTTATTTTGACAGGCCAATGTCCTGTATGGTATATAAGCTACAGCACGAGTCCTTAATTCTTTACAACGTGAACCCAGAAGTGGACTTAAAGTTGTAAAATATGATAAAAATACTCGTCTGATCTGTGAATTGTCACAAAATAAGATTCTATGCTATAAAATAAAGAAACTGATGTAGTTTCAGTATCCAATGACAAGTATATCCACAGAAATAATAATTTTCTTTCCTTGTAATAAAAGGCACCTATTCCATTATTTGCAGCCAACTCAAAAAGAGGAAGTGGATGGTTACATCACTACTGGGGTCACTTGGATTCCAAGGCATCTCACCACTATTATTGGTCCATTTTTCTTGGACGTTGGCCGAATGCCTGCGGCCTCCCGAGTAAGCATTCAGTTCCACATGGTAAGCTATTGTAGCGCAATAAAATTTACGTTTCTGTGAATGGAAATATTGTTTCTTTTCATCCCAAATTTCTCACAGAGGCAGTTTTCTCGCGAGACCGTGAATTGGCTTATGGCTGATTATAATTTTAAAGCAATAAGTTCATTGAAATTTGTCAACTGACAAACCTTGCCTAGTATAACAAACATCTGACAAACCTTAATTTGACACAGATTGACAATGGCAGGGGAAGGTATAGTCAGTTAACAAACTTTGGTCTTTTCCGTGACTAAGTTGTGACAACTAAAATTCATGTGGCCTAATCAACTACAACAATTGCCCCAAATTGAACTGACAATTGAAATAAATAATATAAAGAAGATATATATTGTTATCTTACCCATTCTGGGTAAACTTTTGGGTAAATTCTGTCCAAATCTTTACTTGAAAACCTGCAGCCGACTTCATGAACTTCCCGACTTACCTGCGTGCATCAGGTGATCACCAAACATTCAGGAATTGACTGAGAGAAAAACAAAAACAAACTATGATAAATACTTTGTCTGTGGTTTTCAGTGCAGGTAACTGTAAGTAGGTCAACTACAATAGGTGTGTGGTACCTACACTGTGTGCACCCATTAGCCACTGATTATGTTTCCAAGGCAATAATTTTAATGAAATTTGTCACCTGACAAACCTTTAACAGTATGACAAATCTCTGACAAAAATTGATTTGACTGTAGAATGACAATGACACAGGAAGTTATTCAATTGACAAACTTTGCTCTATTTCGTGACTAATTTGTGACAACTAAAATACATACATGGTCAACTACAAAAGTAACACTAAATTAAACTAACAGTTGAAACATATAGCATAAAGAAGATAAAAATTAATATGCTACCCATTCCAAATAAGTCTATGCATCTATTTCTTTCCAAATTTTTGGAAAACAATCAGCAGCAAGTCACTTTATTATGATGGGTGGCAATAGAGGATTCTATCCAACTCACATTTACAACTGTCTGTAAAGTGCCTATTTCTCAATTTCAGCTTCGAATATTCATTTCAATTCAACCTATACATCAAGTAGCAATTAATATTAGCTATTACTTTACTGTATATGCAGATATTTTGTTTAAAACATACCTACTTCATAAACTCCCTTCTGTTAACTTCTTCAACCATGCCATGTGGGTAATACTAAAAACAAAATAGTGACAAACATTAATCAGTCACAATTCGAGAGACAAATAAATTACAAACGTTAATTCGACCGCGGTTTTCAGTGCAGATGGGTTCAAAAAAGCTGTAGTCACTCTACTCATAAAGAAGGCCTCGCTTCCTGTTGAGGATTTGAAAAACTACCGCCCAGTATCTGGACTTAGCTTTATTTCCAAACTGGTGGAACATGTAGTTGCTAAACAGCTGGTTGACCATATTCATCGACATGGTTTGGATAACTCATACCAGTCAGCATATAAGCCAGGTCACTCAACGGAAACGGCTCTGCTTTCCATCAAAAATGATATTCATTTGTCACTATCTCAGGGTGAAGCTACTGCCTTAGTACTTCTGGATCTCTTGGCCGCCTTTGATACTATTGATCATTCCACTCTCCTCAGTTGTCTCCTGGATTGGTTCGGTGTTGGTGGATCCGCTCTCAAATGGTTCTCTTCCTATTTGACGGAACGCTTTCAATCTGTCAAGATTGGTTCTACTTTGTCTGATTTACAAAAATTGCTGTTCGGTGTGCCTCAGGGTTCTGTTCTGGGTCCTCTGCTATTCTCTCTTTACACATCTCCCCTTAGTACTCTAATTGGTAAACACAAAGGCGTAAAATTTCATTTCTATGCCGAGGATTCACAACTTTATGTCCATCTGTCGCACATGAATGCCTCAGCTGCTTTTGATAAGTTGAACAGATGCCTTCAAGATGTTAAGGAATGGATGTTGGCTAGCAAACTTAAACTCAATCCAGATAAAACTGAGTTTATACGTTTTGGCTCCAAGAAACAGAGAGAAAGGTTAAATGTATGTTTCCCAATTGACATCTTAGGTAACCCCCCTTTACCCCACCAAGTCAGTCAGGAACCTGGGTGTGTGGTTTGACTCTGATGCTTTTGTTAGTAGTCAATTGGACTACTGTAACTCACTTTTCAGGAGTCTCTCCAAATTCAATCTTCACAGATTACAGTCTATCCAAAATAGTGCAGCTATGATTGTAACAAATTCGAGTAAATACACTCGGATAACTCCGGTACTCAGGAAAATCCATTGGCTCCCTATTCAGTTTCGCTCAGAGTTCAAACTGGCTACCCTGGTGTACAAGTTTATTCATACTGGCTTCCCTAAATATTTTGCTCCATATCTATCCACATACCATAATACTTACAATATTAGATGTAGTCAGAGTGTTGCCAATTTCCTTAATGTACCAAAATTTTAACCTAAAATCCACAAGTCCACTAAGCAGTTTAGTTTCAGCTTCGCCTTTGATGCTCCCACTGTTTGGAATTCACTTCCTGAAGACATCCGTGCATCACCCACTATTGCCTCTTTTAGAAAGAAGCTCAAAACCTATCTCTACGCAAAGGCTTATCCTCCTTAGCTCATTTTCCTTTATGGCTTCTCCGTGGTGCTGACGTATTTCTGTCCCTGGACTTTGAATTTGCATATTGCTCTTGTTTTCTTGCGCCTTAGAGTCCGCTACTCAGTGCAGATTAAGCGCTATAAAAGTAGAATTAGAATTCGCAGCTTCTCTGCTATCTTCTACTTGTGTTTTGTGGTTCGAAAGTTTATGTAAGATGAATTTTCTCATCAGAGGCTGGAGAAGAAGGGTTAGTATCCCCCCTGAAGTACTTTTGGAAAAGTGCAAATGAATCTGTTATTTGCACCGGTGTATCGGTATACTGTAACCGGTGCATTGCACCATTGCTCCTTCTTAGGGTGGAAATGGTAAGTATTATCAGGTAGGTCATATTTAATTATTTATTAAGTAATATTAAATATTTTAGGGATATAATAGTCTCTTATAAATAAATAGGCTATATATTAGGCTTTGGCTTAAATGTTATGATAAATATAAGAGGTGGTTTTAATGTGTCCACTTAAGATTGCCCTGAAAGGTGGTATCTTATTCATATTTTTTTTTCATATTTCATATTTTATTTATTTATTCAACTAAATAATACAGATACATCCAACTCATTGTGTTACATAATACAGTCTACATTTTTGTGAAACTATTTTTCATTTCAACAACAAAACATAACTGAAATATTACAGTGGGAAAAGACAAAAAAGGAAAAGAAAAAAAAACATCTTCAAATGCCATCATAAATCATTTGCCATACTAACCACTTTCTTTCAAAGTTTTTGCCACAATTTTCTATTGTTTGTAACATCTTTTGCTCTTCATATTTTGATTTAATTATTTTCTGAAGCTGGTAAATAGTGAAATATGACCATTCAAGGCACAGATGAAAATGTAATGCCATGTTATCAGCAATACAAAATTTACTGGCCAGAAATGTTCATTTAGAATATAATAACCTAAGGTTTTCACAGTGTTATTGAGAATGATTTTTAATCCAATTTTTGATTCAATCCAATTATTAATGTTTTGCCAAAGGTTTTGTACTTTGTAGTATTCAGAAAATAAATGTAAGGAAGTTTCTTCACACTCCCCACAAAGTCTACACTGGTCACAATCACTTTTTTAAATATTTCTTTGTACCATTATCCTATGTATGATTCTACACTGGAACCATTAAAAGGTATTGTCATTGATTGACTGAAAACAGCTCTTACAAATTAATTTCCACATAGCAGTAGTGCATTCTAGATTCAGTTCCAAACTCCACTTTGTTTCTATTTTTATATGACTGGTGTTAATTTTGGCAAATTTTGTGTACAAACTTTTACTAATTTTGTTTGAAGTTAAGAGTGCTTTCATATGAAAAGGTACGTATGGCCGTATCAATTGGAAGTTATTGTCAATCTTATTATCCCCAATAAATTTTTAACAGACTTCCTTACAGTGATATACTTAAGAAAGTTAATATGAAAATCATATCTTCGCCTTAATTTGTTCAAGCTGCACACATTACCTTCTTCATCTATAATATCTGCTATAACATAAATACCATTTTTACAACAATCTGGAAAAAATAAATTGTGTTTTGAAATATTAGGATTGAACCAAATGCTGGAATTAAGACATTATATTTTCATTTGTTTTCACATGTTGACTAACACAGAACTGACTGCAATATTCAAATACAGTTTTCCAGAATGAATCCAATTCTTTCCTTGTGCAACAATGCCAGTCACCTCCAACTATTGGAATTCTACACTGTAAAAAAGAATAGTTTTGAAAACTCAATTATTTTAAGCTGTGTGTACTTCAAAAAAATTTTAAGTTATTCTTACTTGTTCTTTTTGAGCATATATAAAATGGATTGGAATTGAGTATATGCAACTCAAAATATTTAAGTTTAGATATCTTAATAAATTTCCCATAATTCCTCATATCTGTGTTTCCTTTCAGAAATGGCATCCCATGCCTAGTGGTAAGAAAGTTTAGACTCTTTTAAAATCTTAAAGTATCTTTGTTAAACTATTATCAATGATTATGCATTAGTAATGGGGTAGTTTGTACTATTTAATGTTTATGAAATATTGCTTGGAAACCTCCCAGAATTGTTCTCTCAAATTGTCACCAATTAATATTTGTCAGTATTGAGAGTTTAGTATTACCCACGTGGCACATGTTGAAAAGGTTGAATGCAGTATGTTTAAACAAAATATTTATGTTCACAATGTTGTACACGGGTGGTTATTAAGATAAACGGTCACATAGATAAACGGTCTTCAAAGTTTTCCAAATTAAATAGTGTAAATAGCAAAATCGCACAAACAAAATAACAAAATAGATGTAAATATTTGCTGGATTATATAGTCTATAAGCCTGATCAGCATTTCGAGTACGCATGCGTGAAGTAATTGTCCCGACTTCCGTTTCGGGATAAACAATCTACGTAGATCTGAACCAGGAAGTGATATTTTACATGAAAAAAGAGTAAATAATACATTATTTCTTGCATAAAACACATAAAGCTTATTTTTTATAAAAAATATACATAATGATCTATAAAGCAAAGATTTGTCACAAGGAAACAATATTTTAAAATATAGTTTTTAGTCTTCTAAGATGAGCGAAAATAGGGTTTATTAACATGTACAGATATTACTGAAGATGATTTTTCATTGATTATTTAAATGAAATGTATATGCTAAAAGACTATTTTTGTTTCAGATATCTTTTTTTTTTAAATAAATGTTAAAATATTGGCTCATAAATTTGGAAAATGGTTGAAAACACCAGCAATTGGTACCTACATGTTAGTTAGTTGAAAATACTTGTGTATTTTCCCAAAAAATCAGCAAAAATTTTCAGAAAATTTTAGATAAAATAATATATATACTACACACACTGAGCTTAATTTTTTTAAATAAAAATCTACATATAGATCTACAGAATAGCATTTTTTGTCAAGAAAAGGTACTTTAAAATTTTGTTTTTATTCTTCTAAGGTGGGGGGGGGAATGGGGTGTCTTAACCTGTACAGTTATTTTTGGAGATGATTTTATTGATCATTTAAATTATGAACATATGTTTTTAAAATTATTGTGGTTTCAGATATTTTTTTATGTGAAGTAAAGTATTGACTAAATTTGGAAAATTGTTGAGAACACCAACAGTTGCATATGTTAATTACTTGAAAATAGTTGTGTACATATTTGCTTAAAATTTTTGATAAAATGTTGTGCTCACTAGAGATATGTAGTTGAAAAAAAATTTAGTTTCAATAATTTTATTATTTTTTATTTATAGGGAGATTTTAATGGAATGAACATGAGGAGAACCAATGTTGGGGTGTGTGTTAATAAAATATAAAAAAATTGTGGGCAAAAGATGGGTACTTGTGTACATGCATGATCCATTTTCTTAAAAAATTGGACAAATAATTAAAAATAGGAATTACAACTCCTTAAAAGCGAAATAATTAATCTTATTTTGACATTTATTATCAGTGCAGCTTGTCATAAATTAATATGTTCTTAATCTTAAAATTAAAAAAGGAACTAAAGGTCAATAATGAACTTAAAGATTAATATGCATAATAAAGCTAATAAATGAGGCTGAAAAAAGAATAATAGGAAAATAGTACAAAATATACAAAAATATTAGGAAATAAGGAAATAACTCTGTAAATATATGAAACAATTGATTGAGTTCTTTATATATTATCCACCAGTTTGTTTAAATAATAAGTAAAATAAGTCCACTAATAAAAAATGGAAAAAAATTGGGATAAAGTTATGAAAAAAATTTTAAAAAAATAATAAAAAAATAATTTCTGTTTCCTTCTGAATTTCTCCGTGGGTTTAATGCAATAAATTGGGCAGAAGCTTTCTGAAATACCTTTCCAATAATGTACATAACATATTTTAAAGTTAAATATTTTTGGAAATATCGAAGAAAATGAGGCCTTATTGATGAATTTGTATTAAGCTATACAACAGGGCAAAAATATGGGATTTATGTTAAAACTGCCACAAATATCTCACACAAACTATATTCTTCACAGAACTAATTTATATATAATTTATGACACTGATTACTTGTATTTAAAAATAGATAGATGTGAAAAAGCTTACATTTATGGATTTTTTAATCATTTAAACCATTTTAGTAGCAATTTAGAAACCACAGTCCCAAGGAGCCAAATTTTAAAAGCTGGCAAATTGTTACATTCACATGTATGACGTCTCGCTATAGTTTGTGGATACCTTGAACAAAATTTTTTGAGTTTCAAAATCTCTTTAGACAACTTAAATTGTACAAGTACTTCTCAAGACCTAAAGTAACTCAAAAGAAGTTAGTTACAAACAATCATAAATATCAAGTGTAATTTTGTTGCATAGCCAGGACTTAAAAAAGGTTAGTCACAATGACTAGAAAAAAGTGAGTAAGCACAACTCAAACACATAAAGTAAAACAGTTAACTTGAATATTTTGAATTGCCAAGGTTCAAAAGTTTTAATCCAAAAAACTTATATTTTTGAGTCCAGGCTATGCAACAAATTACACTTAATTTTTTTAAGTAAAAAGAGTTGGACTTTTTTTACAGTGTACTTAGATTTCCTACTGTGTGCTTAAGTAACTGAATCCAGGGTTTAGTTTCATTTGATATATATTTCAACCAAGATAGTTTTAAGCATTTCTCAAAGTTGTAAATATTGATCATTTTCAGTTCACCTGCATGGTAGCTATGACAGACATCATTTCTACTTATTTTATCTGGTTTACCATTCCAAAGGTATTCATAAAATATCTTGTTAATTTCTACCAGAATTTTTTTTTCAATAACAACTGATGTAAACAGATGATTAAATTGTGACAAAATTAATGTTTTCAGGATTGTTATTTATCCAAATGGTGTCAAATATCTAAATCTCCAGGAGTTTAGAACATGTTTAGCCTTTTAAATTGCTTTACTATAATTTATTTGTGGAATATTTGATAAATTGGTTGAAATTTCTAATTCCAATAGTGTAAACTGAGAGTCCCCCCAGTGCAGCTTAGATGTCACATTTAGTTTTTCTTTGGAGTCTTTTTTACTTCCAATCCATATGAGTTTTGATTTGTCACAATTTACATTCAAACCTGATAAACTTCCGAAGATTTCTAATATATTTAAGGTTGCCTGCAGGGAGCTTGTGGTTCCATCCAGTTTAATAGTGGTGTCATCCGCATACTGGGTTAACTTTAACATAGTCTTTCCAATTTGAATCCCTTAATTTTTGGCTCATTTTCAATAAATAGGGTTAGTATCTCAACTACAATTAGAAACAGATAAGGTGCTATAGGATCCCCTTGCCTACATCCTCTTTGTATTGCAATTGGATTTGACAAAAAGCCAGATTGAAGTACATAAGCATTTACATTTGTATTGAACAACTGTATCCAACTGATAAATTTTTCATCAAAGCCAAAGTAGTTCAAAGTTTTATACAGACATTTCCATGATACAGAGTCTTGAAATCAATTAACATGAGTAGACCAGGAATATTCTTTTTTCTGTGTGATACATAATATCATATATAAGTCTTGTACATTCACCCATGTGTCTGCCCTTTAGAAAGCGTGACTGACTTGAAGAAATGATATGTTCCAAATGGGGTTTTAGTCTAGCAGCAATTACTGAAGAGTCCAACTTGTATACCACACAAAAAAAAGAGAAATTGGATGCCAATTTTTGATAAATTTTCTATCCTTATTACCTTTTGGCAAACAGGTTATGATGCTCTTTCTGAGTGAGACTGACAGCTGATCTTTTTCATAGCTGCAGTTTATAGCATTCTGGACAAAAAATTTTAACTGACCACAAAATACTTCCAAAAATTCAGCAGAAATCCCATCAATTCCAGGTGACTTATTGTTTTTCATATTTTAAGTGGACTACTTAATTCATCAGCTGTAATTTTATTTCCTAATTGAGAGTCACAAATTCTTTTCTCCTTAGAGTTATTCAAAAAATTGTTTAACTGATATTTTTGTGTATATTGATCCCTATTTTTAAATAGCGAATTATAAAAGTTACCCATTTCTTAAAATATCTTTCTGATTTGTAATCTGTGAACCATTATTTAATTCCAATTTTCTTACTGTTTTTTCAACACAATTCTTATTTTCCAAATTACAAAAAAAGAGGTTGGTTTTTCACCATCCTTCAACCACTGAATTCACAATCTTGTTATGTGGCCTTTAATCTTATTTTTTCTTAAATTTTCCAATTCCAACTTCTTGTCCTCTAGTATACTAGTGTAATTTTGCTTATCTGACAAACTTTCAAGATTTTCAATGTCAACTACCAAAGATTTTTCTTCCATATGGGTTTCCTTTTTCAAATTGTTTCACCTCTAATTCAAAGGAAGATCATCTCCAAAAAGTCATCATCATCTATATTAAATTTAATGTTTTCATTTTCATTTTTTACATATTCAGCTAAATATACTGGTAGTGCATACTTACTTTTTTCTTCTTGAATTATTTTATTAACTAATTCTAAATAATCTTTGAGCAGACTCTTATTGAATTTCCATATCCCCTTTCCAATTTTAAACTTACTTATTACAATATGTATTTCAACAATTGAGTGATCCGATCTATACCCAGCAAACATTCTAAATGTTTAAAAATGTTTATAAACCTTAAAAACATTTTGTAAACCTGAAATAAACTAAATTTTTCATCAATTTTTGGTTTAGTGGTTTAGATGGCGTTTGTCGGCAATATAAACCATTTATAAACATTTAGTAAATGTTTTTAAAGGTTTAGTTGTAAACTGACCTCGTTTTGAATTTGGATGCTGATGTCATCATAGCCATAACGCCATTTTATTTTTGAATTGAGGAGACATCTTTGGTAAGTATATCCTTTTATATCTCACTTTATGTGATCAATCTGTCAGAATGCACTACTATTTTAGTATGAGGTTATGTTATAGCTTTAAAGGAACTGATATTTGATAAAGAGTATTTTGTTTTTATGTCAGATTTATCTTAATTAAAAAGACTATCTATGTTTTATCCATGAATGTATTATCGTACTTTTTGGGGTTTTAAAACGTTTATTAACATTTGTAAACATGAAATGTTTGTAAAACATTTATAAACATTGATAAACATTTAGACATAAACCTTTGTAAGTATTTCATTTTAAACCTTATTTCAACCTTATCTAAACCTTTCTCTAATGGGTTTTTAAACGTTTATAAACATTGATAAACCTTTAGACATATGGTTTAGAAATGTTTAAAAGTGTTTATATAAATGTTTGCAAGTATTTCATTTTAAACCTTATTTAAACCTTATCTAAACGTTTCCCTTGTGGGTTTATAAATGTTTATAAACATTTAAAATGTTTCCTGGGTAGCTACTTCGTATCTCATACCTGTCAATAATGTCTGTCATTGAATCACTTATTAAGAAATAATCTAGTCGTGCCTGCTTGATGGGATTTCTATTTCTCTATGAAAAACGTATACTTTCTGGATTAAAATATCAATAGGCATCGACAAGATTGCATTCATCAATCATTTCTATAACTTTATTACGAGCTCTTGGATTGTTCACACTGGTATAGTTTTTGCAATCTTTAGTGGGATCAAGAACCAAAGTAAAATCAACGCAAATAATATTGTAGTCTGCCTTGTTATTTTGAGTTATCTTTTGTATTTCATTAAAAAATTCAGGGCTGTCTGGATTTGGTGCATAAATATTTATAATATTGATTTTTACTGAACTGCAAGATATCAATAAATGGAACATATTACCCTCTCTGTTTATCTCAAGCACCTCATATTCAAAATTATTATTAGAAGAATTGAAACTCCACGAGAGTTATTTGAATAACCATGAAGGTAGCATTCATGCCAAATTTGTTTAACAGATGGTAAATCATTTTCCATTAAATGAGTGTCTTGGAGACAAATGATAGATGCATTAGTTTCCTTTAAATATGTCAAAATGTTGACTCTCTTCTCGTATGTTCGAAGTCCCCAACAGTTAGCGGATAACACCTTTATATTAGTTAATATACCAGTCATGTATTCCTTTTAACAATCCCTGCTGGCAGTTTCCCATTGATAGATTGGCTGATTTTTGGTGTCTAATTGCATCATATGGACTACTAGGAGTACTCAAATATTTTCCCTTGCATTGACACAATTCTTCAGAATTTTGTATTAAAGTACAATTAAAGAGTAAAGACAGAGATTTCATGAACAGAATGGCTATTTTCAGCTCAAAATAGAAAACATAAAACCAAATAAACAGAACAGTAAACATTTATGAAAATAGTACAAGCATGAATTGAGAGTATACAAGATTAATAAATTCAGCATCCAATCACTTAACTATATTATTCCACAGGACAACAATTACTTTCTAAATCTAGATATCCAAAGAAAATAAGTTTTAGAAAAAAAATTGCCTAAGTTACTTTATAGTATTGTATATTTATGCTCAGCTAGTGCAATATCTCATTGTACTTCAGAAGTTAAAAGACTAATGATCCATCTCATTCCTTCCATTTATCATTTAAATAACTAACTGATTAAACACAAAACACTTGCCATTAAACACATTTCTAATTGCAGAACATTATGTAACATGAAAGCAAAGCTCTTCATGTGAGGGCTCGCAAAATATACACAATTCTGTATCTTTGTACATTATTAAAAAAATAACATAGGAGATGACCAAATTACACAACCTGAGGAAATACTTTTCAACATCATGAGATATAGAAATAGTGAAAATAGAACAATGACCGGGACACTCCCAATGCAATGTCACTTTTATAAAGGTCCAAATATTATCCAAGTAGAGAAAACAACACCCCAAAGAAAGAAAATGTATGTAATAATAAAGTATTAAAACAAGATAATTCATCAGCAAGATGACAGCACCAATAAGTAAAACTAAAACTATGAAGCTGTAGTAGCTGTCAACAGAAATAGCACACATATACAAAAATACATACAATAATCAATTACAGCAATCCACACATCTCCGCCATGAGAGAAAACATGTCTCTAGCATGGAAGATGAACAAACTTTGGCAGAGCAAAATTTATAGGTCACACCATGATGATGTACACTTACAAACCCCAACCAATGTCCATACCAAGTGTCATATAAACAAATAAACAGAAGAGTAAACATTTACAAAAATAGTACAAGCATGTATTGACAGTATACAAGATTAATAAATTCAGCATTCAATCTACATTTTATGGAATCGAAGACATGGCTCGGACAAGATTTTCATGGTCATTTTGACATATCAAATCAAGATCACACCAAGATGTTGCACAATACAACCCCCAAAACAAGTCTCTACAAAGTGTCAACTACCTACACTTTACGCTTTCTGAGATATTGTCTGGAAAAGATTTCAATGGTCAAGGTCACCAGAGCAAGGCCAAAGGCAAAAAACCAGGGCCCGGATTCAGATAAATAGCTCAGAAGAGATTTTTTTTGGTCAAGGTCACTACAGCGAAGTTAAAGGTCAAATTTAGGTCACACCATGACATTTAGATGACATTTAGGTCACACCATGTATCTTATTCATGTTGTATGATCCTAAATGTGGACTGATAGATATTTAAATTACACCGTATGTGGAGTTTATGCTTATGATAGGAAAAGATACAAAAGTTCAATGTATATTTGGTATACATACTTTAATGATAAACTTTAGTAAATAAAGTGTCAATAATTATAAATGAAGTAGTCACACAAACCAATATATAAGGCAGTTATAGTAAAGACATATATAAAAAGACAAATTATTTAAGAAATAGTTTTATTTATTTATACTATTGCTTTTTTATTTATAAATTTATCTTTTATATGGATGTGATACTATTTTTACATTCAATAAATACTGATGCAAAACTTGTGATGTAGTTAGTACCAGTGTGAATAAATGTGACTAAATATGTGTGTATTTACGTTGAGATGTGAATAATAGTGTTATATAAGTTGTGGTGCCATTATTTTTTTCCCTTTCTGATAATAAATAATTAGTGAAAATATATAATATTAGTAAAAAATAAAATTAATGATTCATTTTGTTAACTATATTTTTAGCAGTCTTTCCATATTTTGAGGAGATGTGAACCTATTATCTGCCTTTTTTGTGGTGGCACAAAGAGGTTTGGGTGTGTGGGTTTACGACTACACATCTGTTCTAAGGTGAACTCCTCTGATGTGGCAGCTTCCTTGATGTCTACATTTAGTGTGGGGGCTGATGTAGTTTACATAGTGGACACTGCACTGCTGTGATGGCTGTTTGTGGATGTGGATGGCTGTGGGTCTTCCAGAGTTGAATGAAAGTCCAAACACGACATGTGGAGTAACTGATGTTGGTCACTATTAAGTGTGTCCACAAATATGTTTAAAGTTTTGTCAAAAGTTAAAAGTGACAATTTTTCTCCTAACTCTATAATCTCATCAGGGAATATAGCTATAAGAGGCTCAGTATTTGTGGATTTATCACAAGTGCTGATGTTACTAATATCTGTGTTGGTTTGCCTAGACACTGTATTTCCAATAGAATGGAATTTCTTCATCTTCACTATCACTGACTGTCAAATCCTGTATAACATCAGTGATTGCATTCGATGGGGTGTTATGGGGGACCTCTACTAGTAGGGGGGTGGTCCAAGGGGGGCTGATTTTCTTCACATCCTTCATTCAGCTTATCTTTCAGGCATTTCTTGCTATGTTTTATCATGTCTTCTCTGCACTTATATGTCTTAGGACATGTGAGGCAACTATATCCGGTGCTTAAGTGAACATCACATGTAAATATTATGTAGGTGAGACAGGAAGGGCGTTCAGAGCACGAATCTATGAACACAAACTCATAGTAAATAAACCAAAGGATAGTAGAGTGACTCCTTTTACCAAATATTTTACTGGAAAAGGGCACTCAGCTAAGGATATGCAGTTTTCTATATTAGAATGGTGCACTCCCAAATATAACACTCCATCTACAGCCCACAGAAGGAGGCGTGAGCAGTGGTGGATGTGGAATATTGGAGCAATCCACCCAATAGGCATAAATCAATTTATTTGAAAATTATGCATATTTTGGTCTTTTTATTCACACTCCTGGAATACCACCCTTCCCTTCTGTTTTACTAGTTGAAAGAGTTGTTGCATCTAAGGTAATTGATCACAATTTCAAATGGACTAGATAATAAGAATCAATCTGCCTACAAGACTAGTAACTCAAACCATGCTAATGTCTAAAGAATGAGATGCATGTTTCTTTATCTAACGGAGAAGCTTCGCCACTGGTTCTTCTGGTTTATTTAGCAGCTTTGACACCATTGATCATGACCATTCTACACTTCTGAGCTGTGTACAGACATGGTTTGGCAAGGTCCTGAATGGTCATAGCGGTTAGCAAGTTTGGCATCTAACCACAGACAGTCACCTTTGTGTGGGTTTGACTTCCACATGTGGCAATGCTGAAGACCTGTCCCAATATGACCCTGGTTGTTGAATGGGAAGTAAAGCCCTAACTTTGCATGTGATTAGATGCCAAACTTACTAAGCCACTGAGGCCCTCTTGTGTACCTTTATTAGTAGGGTATTACCCAATAGACATTAGTGGCAGTTAAAAGAAAAGAAAGAACTGTTCGACCATTCTGTCATTTTTTTTCAAAATCTTAACGAATTATTTGGTTTACGTATCTCTAACATAAGCCTGAAGATATTGCCAAAAATTTTACAAACGTATTTAATGTGAAGACCGAAATTGAAATATTTGGGGATCCAGACCAAGCATGTTTACGTGCACGTACTCCATCTTGCGGACTTCGTTGTAACTTCATTTGTTTAAAAATGGCTGCTCCCTTGCCGAAATATTTAGCAACAGCAACTGCTCAAGGAGATACGAAAGTAAGCGGTTTGCGTCCATAACATTACACATTTGGTACACTTTTGAAAGAAATAATAGTCTAAGTTTTTCAAAACCCTACAGTATAGCTTTTAACTTGTTATTTCCCAACTTATTTCTCAGTTTATTAAAAGCCCTTAAAATTAGACCGAGTTTTCTGTCCCAAAATATGCCTTTTTAAAACTGATGGATGGCATTTTGGGACAGAGTTCCTCGCTACACAAAAAACTTCAATATCTGAAAATTACCGTCCCTTTAAACTTTAAAATATGCACTTATATGTATTAACAGTAGAAAGCATTTATATGCAGGAACACAATTTTCTGTGTTTGCAGCAATATAGACACTTTTTCTGCACTTCCTGTTTGTATAAACAATGATAAAATTTGTCAAGTGAAATATATTTTGGTAAATATATCCATTAACTATGCAAAAAGTTTATTTCTTTTAATGCGGGGCACATCCTTGTTACTCAAGGTGGTAGCCTAGTACATGTTTAATGTCAGGATGTGTGCCACTTGTTGCCCTTCATGACGTTTATGTTTTTTGCATACTAATGCCATCTGTCTCTCGCCAATACATCAATCTTTTAAAAATTGGCTGAGAGACAGATTAATCGGTCTACTTAAAATGGTCAGTTGTATTTTCGTGTCAATGGTGTTTTCATGCATCTCGTTTTCTGTGGGTTTGAATATAAATTATACTGTAATATTCTGAAATCATTTCAACTTAAATAAGAAAATTGTATTATTGCTGTTGACATGTGTCAACGAAAAAAAACAAAACGATTTTTTAGTGCTGCTTAAATTGACACATTGAATTTCATTTCAACTTAAATAAGAAAATTGTATTATTGCTGTTGTCACATGATTCCATATGCCATTCGGATAGTATATTAATTTATATAAATTACATTTTGATGAGCAATATTTTTGAATGATACAATCCAGCTCGAGGACCTGTAAATTAACTAACATGTAACACGAAAACTCCACAGGTAATATTTTTATCTCTCAATTATTCTCATAATACTTTTGGCTTTAAAATATGTTTTAAAACTAAAACTATTTGTTTCTGTTCTGCAGCTTCAAAATATATACCAATTTCTATTTGTTAAATACGTTATATATTTGAAATTAGTTCGTGAGAGTACTTACGGAAATCAGCCAGGTTAATAGCATGAAAACCCCATGGATCACCATACATACTGTATAGTAGATAATCGTAATGTCAATGACTCAATATGCTCATTGAGTCGATCGGTCAGCTTTGACAGCTTTACTGCGCATAGCAATCTTCATTTGAATTTGCAAATAAACATACACCCTTTTCTTGAATATATTCCACAAAAACACTCGTGCAATATGTTCCATGTAGATATATTTTCACATTTTCTGAAATAAACACTAAAATATTACCTCAATAGAGTCAATACAGAAATAAACCATCCAGTTTATAAAAGTACAACTAATATAAATTATGTGTACAAATTTTGGTTCGATAGATGAAATTGATCATCTTGTAACAAATCTTTCATATTGTTGATCCCAATATAAGTTGTGGTACTGGGTGATTGACTTAATGAATTCAGGAGGTTTCACTCCATTATGTGGGAGGTTTCGCTCCATATATTTCTCTGTTGGGGTATTTGATCTTCAGCTAAATTGACGTTTTATGTAATGTACGTACTTCATCTTCAAGCAGCATTTCTATTGTCAAGAAACCCCTTGGAAATCCCTGACCTTAATTATCATTATAGTTAATATGCATACATGAATATTAATGAGTTGTACAAGTGCGTGAATTTGAAGTTTTTATTGCATAAAAACATACTTACATAGTCTCAACAAATGCTTACGTGACCTACCGTTCGGTCAAGGACACAGACAATGTGTCTTGCCATTTTTTATTTTACACATGTAAACCCCAGCGGGCACCTGCTGGAGGTTATAGATCCTCTGTAAGTTGCCATTCTTATTTTGACCGCCAAGTGCACACACGTTCTTTTGGCGCTTCACAGTTTATCATGGCTGAAAAACAAAGAAAATGCTCGGTGTGTTTAACTGATATGCTGCCTTGGGATAACCACCAAGCGTGTATAAAATACAGAGGTGAGAAGAAAGGGAAAGACAAATGCGTTTCTGGTAAGGAAGCAGATTGTCCCATTTGTGCTGGGAGTTTGAAGGTACCTCATAAGAAGAAATCTAAGTCTTCTGAGAAGTTTGATGATTCATTATTAGATGAACCTACTCCTTCCAAATCATCACAATCCAATCCTTCCACTCCTGATACCTCTCTTCAGGATCTCATTAAGAACATGAGTTCCTAGTTGGCATCTCTGACTTCCCAGTATGAGGAATTCAAATGAAAAGATAAACTTTCCTCATCTCAAAAAGATTCAGTTTTTTCACAGGAGCAGGGTATGTGTGCCCCTGCCTCCCAATCAAGACCTGAAGCCTCAGAAGGGGAACTTTCAGATGAGGATTCCTTGCCTTCTAGGAAGCGTCGCAGATCTAGATCTCCTCAGGGGGAGGGAGATTCAAATCAGCAGGAGTTGGACCCCTCATATGTAGAAATGTTAAATGCCATCAGAGGTCTCCTTGACCTTGAAGTCCCACAAGTAGAGTGCCTTGTGGCTCCTTCTGCCTTTTCTAAGAAGCCTCCTAAGCAGGTTGTAAGAAAACAGAATTTGGCCTTACCCCCTGTACAGGACATTCAAACCATGTGGGATTACAGATTCAGGAAAGCTTCTGGTACAACCTTGAAGGACAAGGCCAGCTCAGAATCCTTGTCCTAAGGTCACTTTCTTGCCTTTGAGAGGCCAGACATGATTTATTATACAACTTCCCCTCAAGACACGTCTTTGAAAGCTCCAAAGTTGCCTGATTCTTACTTCAATATTTCCAGAGTGAAAACTTTATAAGCCTTCATATCTGTTCCTTCAAAACAACATATTATTCAGGAAACTGTCTGCAGAGAAAATGTGCAGATTCTTGGACATGTGGTATAGTTTAAAATGGCTATTGAAGAGCTGAATAACAGGATTCAGGAGTTGGCCACTGAAATTAGGAGCTCAGGTGACCTGGATACTGTGAAGGAGTCTGCAGATTTGATTGTCAAGTATTCTCAGCTCCAAGCTTCAGTCACCTCTTCTTTGGAAATTGCCTTAGACACAGTGTTGAAGCAAACTATGACTTTGGCTTGTAACAAATAGGTCCATACCTACATGGGACCTCTCCTTGGTCCTTCTAGGTTTGACAAAACCTCCGTTTGAGCCTTTATCTGAAGCTCCTTTAAAGTGGCTAACTTTCAAGACAGTTTTCCTGTTGGCTTTAGCCTCAGGGAAAAGAAGGAGTGAGATACATGCTTGGACTCACTCTTCTGTCTCTTCAAGGATAAATTGGTCAGAGGTCACTGTTTCTCCTTCTCCAGCATTCCTGGCCAAAAACCAATTGGCTTCGGATGGCCCTGAATCCATTAAACCAGTAGTGATACCAGCTCTTACTACCATGTTGGACAGTTCACTGGTGGAGGACAAGTCACTTTGTCCAGTTAGGGCCCTCAAAGTCTACTTAGACAAGACCAAATCCATGAGAAAGGGCAAGGCCCTTCTCTTTATATCACTTAGGGAGGGTTATTCTAAGGATATCACTAGAATAACCATTTCCCAGTGGATCAAACAGACCATTCATACTTGCTACCAGTCTTCAGATATGACTGATCAACAGGTCACTCAGGTTAGAGCTCATGATGTTAGAGCTATGGCTGCATCACTTGCATTCAAAGGAGGTATCTCCTTAGAGCAGGTCTTGAGCTCCTGTTACTGGAGGTCCCACAATACCTTTACAAATTTTTATTTGAAGGACATTTGCTGGGAGAATGATAATATCTTTAAGTTAGGTCCCATTGTATTGGCACAACATGTAGTGAACAATTGAGACTTAATAATAGGTTCAACTTTTATTTTTAGGATGTGTGGAGTTTGACTGGACTGGATTAAGACTATGATTTTGGACATGATTTGGATATGACTGCAAAGTTCATACGGATGGCTTGAGGGACAGCTGCACTCTGACTGTTGGAGTTGTATTCAACTGGGCGCAACAGACCTTTGACCCCTGCACAACTGTACAGACAGGGTGATGGGATTGATATATATATCATGTTTATGTATGGTACAGCATGCTGCTTTCATTAGTGGGTGAGTACTTGTCAGTTACTTTACTACAACTACTTCATGACTTCACCAGTACTTGTAGATTAACATATTTTAGTTATATGTAATATATTACAGTTTTTGTAGTATAACATATTGTTTCAATGCATTTTGTATCTGTATAACCTTAAGAACTCTCCTATAGCACTTGACAGTCCTCAGAAGTCTACCCACCATGGACCTCAGGGCTGCATTCAAGCATTTGTTGGGATTATGTAAGTACATTTTTATGCAATAAAATTGGTTAATTTTATTGTAATTGGAATTTTTATAAATAAAAATACTTACATAATCCCAACAAGGAGAGTCCCACTCTCCTCCCCTCTACCATCTTCTGGGGGTTAGGGTCAAAATTTTAAGAATGGCAACTTACAGAGGATCTATAACCTCCAGCAGGTGCCCGCTGGGGTTTACGTGTGTAAAATAAAAAATGCCGAGACACATTGCCTGTGTCCTTGACCGAACAGTAGGTAACGTAAGCATTTGTTGGGATTATGTAAGTATTTTTGTTTATAAAAATTCCAATTACAATAAAATTAACCAAATTTCTAATATTTTATATTAAAATCTTGTTTGAAGTCTGTTTGGTTAAAGATTAAATACTTCAAATTCCTCCTTGAAATACTTCAAATACTTCCATGTGGGTTTCCTAGCAATATTATGAAATAAAATAGGCAAATTAGAAAATGTGAAGTCATGGAATTCCATGGGGGTCTCCAAGATCTATTATAAAATAAAATATTATAACCAAATTTCTAATATTTTATATTAAAACCTTGTTTGAAGTCTGTTTAGTTAAACATTAAATACTTCAAATTCTTCCATGAAATACTTCAAATACTTCCACGTGGGTTTCCTAGCAATATTATGAAATAAAATAGGCAAATTAGAAAATGTGAAGTCATGGGAATTCCATGGGGGTTTCCTAGATCTATTATAAAATAAAATATGCAAATTAAAAAAACGTGAGAAGACAGAAGTCTATGGGGTTTCCTAGCAATATTAAAAAATCTAACCTGCCTATATGACACAAAATGTCTCTATACTTAAAAGGTATATGTTTATGTGTATATGTGATATACGTTATTAATATGTTATATGTTCATGTGTCAAGGATGTTTAAGAATTTTAATAGACTCAAAGCGTTGCGTCAGTCCTGGGGAAAATCATATCAGTTATACACTTATTCTGTTGACATTTTTGGAAGGACACCACTCAGTGTATTGAATACAATATTCACTGTATAACCAGATCATGGAAAAAAAGCTTTAAATCCTTTAGTTGCAGAGGTCTACGTGAAAAGAATAAACAAAATCAAATTTTTGCATGGCTAAAGTCTTACCATTGTAGCATTATACTTTTGCAAGAAACTCACTCGTCAACTAATGAACAAATTTAGAAGAAAGACTGGGATGGGAAAATACTGTATTCGCATGGTTGAGCTAACATTCGAGGGGGTGCAATTCTTCTGCCTAAAGATATCGATACTAACTTCGAAATAATATCAATTCAAAGAAACTTGCATGGACGTATATTAATGATTGAGTGTAAAATAGAAAGTCAAAGTTTTATAATAGTTAATGTTTATGCTCGTACCAAAGATAAGCCCCAGGAACAGTTGCTATTTCTGAAGAATCTTCAAAACCTATTAGATATATGCTCTGATAACGCAGTAATAATTGGGGGTGACTTTAACACATATTTGAACGTTTCTATTGTCAAAAAAGGAGGTACATCAGAGTAACAATCAGAATACAGTCAATTATTACAAGACTTTTGCCATGAAATGTCGCTCACAGACATTTGGAGGATAAGGCATGAAAATAATCCCGGATTCACACGAAGACAAAGAACAAAACTTGACTTGTGCAGTCTAGGCTTGATTTTTGGCTAATTTCAGTTCAGCTTGAGTATCATGTAAAATGTGTCAAAATTGCACCTTGCAAAAGCTCTGACAACAGTATTATATCTCTAGAACTTGAACTAGTGGAAAGTCACAAAAGCGGAAAAGGGCTGTGGAAATTCAACAATGATCTTTTAACTGACCCTATGTATGTACAGTTAATAAAAGACACAATTGGTAACATAAAGGATAACGTTAATTTTGAAAACAAAAATACACTTTGGGACTATGTAAAATGTGAATTTAGACGTCAAACTATAATTTATTCTACAAAAAAGCAAAGCAAATTAAAAAACAAGAAATAGAATTATCCAATAGATTAACCCTTTTGGAGAAAAACTTGTCAAATAATCCGGATGATAGCACATATGTACGCTGCCTTAAATCAAGAATGGGAATCCTTAATTAAAAAGAAAACTGAGGCAATAATATTAAGATCTAAAGCAAAATGGGTAGAAGAGGGTGAAAAAAATTCTAAGTTTTTCTTAAATCTAGAAAAGAGAAATTACAATAATAAATAAAGAAAGAAATTGATATCAGGGGACAATAGAGAACTTACAAACTTATAAGATCTAATTGAAGAAGAAAAGTTATTTTACAAAACCTTATATACAAGCACTAGCAACTCTTAAAAGAAGGTATGGAAAACTTGTTTAATAAATTAGATATTCCACAGCTTAACGAGTTAAATAAGGCATTATGTAATAAACCATTAACAATAGAAGAATGCACTAAAAATTTAAAAAAATAATAAGTCATCTGGGTCTGATGGTTTTAGTACAAATTTTTACAAATTTTTCTGGATTGATCTACTGTTTCAAAGCTTTAAGTATTCGTTTGAAAACAGAATATTAAGCCAAGAACAGAGAAGAGGGGTTCTCAACCCTATTCCAAAAGTTGGGAAAGACCTTCGACATCTATCAAATTGGAGACCAGTTAGTCTCTTGCAAACGAATTGTAAAATTTTGACCAAATGCTTAGCAATACGGTTACAAAAAGTGTTACCTAATATCATTAACTCAGACCAAGTTGGGTATATACCTGGTAGATATATAGGTGAAAATACAAGAACGCTGGAGGACATTATGACCTATACCAGTAAAAACAAAATTCCAGGATATATTGTGCTGGTCGACTTTAGAAAGGCCTTTGACACAATAGAATGGGGGTTTCCAAATAAAATGGGAGGATCAAAATACTATACACTGACATATCTTCATGTGTAGGAAACAATGGTTTTTATTCTGGTTATTTTAACTTGACAAGAGGTATCAGACCAGGCTGCCCAATTTCAGCCCTTCTATTTCTTATAGTAGCTGAAATAATTGCAATAAGTTTGAGAGAAAATAACAATATTAAAGGGTTTATTGTCAATGGAAATATATTTAAAATTAAATTGTCAGCAGATGGCACAAGTCTCATACTAAAGGATATGAAATCAACAGAACTAACTATTAGGGAATTTGAATACTTCGGAAAATTTTCCGGATTACAAATTAATCTTGACAAAACAGAAATAATCCCCATTGGTAGTAATAGTTCTTAACACATTGCAGTTCCAGACTCTTTATCCCACCATAAAGGTTTAGGCCACCCACAGATGATTTTTGATCCTAGGGCATTTATCCCCTAACCAACCCAACTAAGATGTTTGCCATGCGCATTTTACTCTTCTGCACCATATTGATGGCTGCTACTCATCTCAGGAGTGTCTCACATAATTTTATTGGAAGTGGATTCCTCATTCCATCCATGTTAAGGATTACTAAAAATTACTCCTATAGCTCCACCTGCCATGTTTTCCCCCCTACCGTAAAACAGAGTGGGCTTATGCTATTGAGTCTGATGTGCAGTATGTTGCCATGAATCCTGGACCGGTTATGCTTGGCTTAGTAAATGCAAGGTCAATCCGGAATAAGGGCCCTCTCCTCGCTGACACAACAGAATCTCACACCTTTGATTTCCTCTGTCTCACTGAAACACGTATTTGTACTACTGATTCGGATAATTTCCTTCGTTCAATCACCCTGGATGGATTCTTTTTGATACATAGGCCCCGTTCATCTGGTATTGATGGTGGTGTTGGTTTCTTCATTCGTGATTCATACAAATATCGCAAGGTGGATACCCCTAATTATAGCTCCTTTGAAAATGTGGTCATATCAGTCTCAGTTTCGTGCCGAACTTTGCTCCTAGCCTCTATCTACCGCCCTCTTGGACCGTGTTCTTCCATTTTCAGGCGGGTTGCGTGTAACCAACCCGCCTATTAGATTGATGTGTCCGACGTCCGTTTGTCTGTCCATATTTTTTGTTTCCGGACTCTAACTCGAAAACAGTTTGACCAATTGAATTCAAACTTGACAGGGAGATAGATCACCATCATAGCTAGGTTCCTTTAGAAATTGGTGTAATTCCGTCTGTTTGTTTGTCCGTTTGTCTGTCCATCCACATTTTTATTTCCGGACTCTAACTCGAAAATGGCTTGTCCAATCAAATTCAAACTTGACAGGGACATAGATCACCATCATAGCTAGGTTCCTTTCGAAATTGGTGTAATTCCGTCTGTTCGTTTGTCCATTTTTTGTCCGTTTGTCTGTTCAACTTGAAAACGCTGTGTCCAATCAAATTCAATCTTGACAGGGAGATAGATCACCATCATAGCTAGGTTCCTTTCGAACTTGATGTAATTCTGTCCGTTTGTTTGTTCGTCAACATTTCCATTTCCGCACTCTAACTCGAAAACGCTTTGTCCAATCGAATTCAAACTTGACAGGGAGATACATCACCATCATAGCTGAGTTGCTTTCGAAATTGGTGTAATTCCGTCCTTTCGTTTGTCCGTTTATAGCATAGATACAATTATGTAATCTAGATTACAAGTTTTACATTTCTTAGCACGCCTAACACATTCACCTTAACTGGGTGACCTAACATTTCTTTCTTTGTTTCTAAATGTAATTACAGCAGTCGCTAACTTTATTGCTGCCTGCGCAACCCGCCTTTTGGGGCATCTTTGACCCTCTTGTTTTAGATGAATTTATGTCCTTTGTTTGTTTTCTGTCTTCTGTTGATTGCAATTATTTCATATGTGGTGGTTTCAATATACACATAGATGTACCTTGTACTGATAGTCACAAATTGAAAGCCCTTTTAGAATCATGTAATCTAACACAGTTAACGATACTACTCACTTGCACAGTCATATCCTTGATCTCATTCTTTCCCCCAGTGATCAAAATATATGTGTACATGTTGACATCTGTGAATTCATATCTCATCATGCAGTCAGTAATTGTGCTATCAACGTTCCTTCCTCTCCTGCTACCTGTCAAACAAGAATTACCTATAGGAGGTACCATCGTATCAATATGTCCGACTTTCGGTCTGACCTTAAAGAAATGCCTTTTGTGAAATGTCCAGCAAATTCTGTCTCACAGCTTTATGATCAGTATGTACAAGATTTGAGTTGTATCCTTGATAGGCATGCTCCTCTTGTGTCCAGTTTGAAGACGAAACAGAGTGCTGACTGGTTGTCAGAGACCTATCGCCTTGCTAAGTCACTTAGACATCAATTTGAACGAGCTTGGCGTAAAGATAAAAGTCAATACAACAGGAGTCGTCTTCGACGTCAAATTGCCTGGTGTAATCGTCTTGCAAACATTGACAAAACTGTCTATTACAGGAAACTAATCTCCGACAATAGCCATGATTCGAAGAAATTATGGCAGGAGTCAGTGTTCGACACTAACAAGAAATGTATGCTGGACCATAGGGCCAGTAACTCTCAATATGTACTGGTCCTTTAGATTTTGTGGTGGTCATTAAGCGTCCCTTGCGGGACGCTTGTTTGTGTATGGGAGACCTGTAGGCTCCGCCAGCTCTGGCGGCTCCGCATTTTGTTTTCCTTATAACTCTGTAACCGTTAGGCGGATTCTTTTCAAATTTGGCAGGTTTAGGCAGTAGCCTTGGGGAATTTTTTTGAATATGCTGCAGTGACATTTCAACCAATCAGAGAGGTCACATGACCAAAAATGTTTTTTTTTCGATGGGGAAGCTTGTCCGGATGATAACTTGAAAGGAATTTTATCAATTCACCTGAAACTTGGCATATATATTCATTTTATTAAAATCTGGAAATCATTAGATTTTGGCATTGATTGGTTAAGAAATGGCCGAGTAATTAATGATTAATTAACCCCTTAAAGACCTTATCTGTCGACTAGCAGTCGACAGCAATGTGTATTCTACAGTACCATGTCTGTCGGCTAGCAGTCGACACCCCCATATGATATGCCAGCTTTCTTTCAGCACTGTAGAATTAAACGTCTTGGTATACTGATATACGCTATTTAAAATATTATGTACGAGGACGTTATGGACAACGTAAATCACTTGTGGTGTGTGTTTTAGCAACCTAAACTGTCTGTCAGCTCTTCATCCCGGATTTTCCTTCAGTATAGTAGAATACTGCTCCCTTGGTGGTGAAGAGGTTAATCATTATGAATTTTCCAAATAAGGAAAACACAAAAATGCTTATATCTCGAAAACCGTGCTAGATAGAGCAATTTTGATGAAATTTTTGACCCACAGGGTATCTCTGCAGAGTAGTTATCCCAATTTTGAAAAATTTTTTGTCTCGCCAAAAATGGCGGCCATTTTGAATTTTCGAATTTTTCGCAAAAATTGCAAAACATAAAAATGCTTATATCTCGAAAACCATGCTAGATAGAGCGATTTTGACGAAATTTTTGACCCACAGGGTATCTCTGCAGAGTAGTTATCCCAATTTTGAAAAATTTTTTGTCTCCCCAAAAATGGCGGCCATTTTGAATTTTCGAATTTTTCGCAAAAATTGCAAAACATAAAAATGCTTATATCTCGAAAACCGTACTAGATAGAGCGATTTCGACGAAATTTTTGACCCACAGGGTATCTCGGCAGAGTAGCCATGCCAATTTTCAAAAAAATTTTGTCTCGCCAAAAATGGCGGCCATTTTGAATTTTCGAATTTTTCGCAAAAATTGCAAAACATAAAAATGCTTATATCTCGAAAACCCTGCTAGATAGAGCGATTTCGACGAAATTTTTGACCCACAGGGTATCTCTGCAGAGTAGCCATGCCAATTTCCAAAAAAAATTTGTCTCTCCAAAAATGGCGGCCATTTTGAATTTTCGAATTTTTCGCAAAAATTGCAAAACATAAAAATGCTTATATCTCGAAAACCCTGCTAGATAGAGCGATTTCGACGAAATTTTTGACCCGCAGGGTATCTCTGCAGAGTATCCATGCCAATTTCCCCAAAAAAAATTTCTCGCAAAAAATGGCGGCCATTTTGAATTTTTGAATTTTTCGCAAAATTGCAAAACATAAAAATGCTTATATCTCGAAAACCGTGCTAGATAGAGCGATTTCAACGAAATGTTTCACCCGCAGGGTATCTCTGCAGAGTAGCCTTGCCAATTTTCAAAAAAATTTTATCTTGCCAAAAATGGCGGCCATTTCGAATTTTTGCGCAAAAATTGTAAAACACAAAAATGCTAATATCTCGAAAACCGTGCTACATAGAGCGATTTCGACGAAATTTTTTATCTTCAGGGTATCTCTGCAGAGCAGCTATCCCAAAGAGCTTTCACTCGGTGAAGTTTCAGACCCGTAGCTAATTATTCACCTACTCAAAATGAGTAAATGCTAATTATCTCTAAAACTATTGCGGATACCCAATTTTTCTCAAATAACTCATTCATCTACTTTTGGGAGAGCTTTCACATGGTGAAGTTTCAGACCCGTAGATCATTACTCACCTACTCAAAATGAGTAAATGCGAATTATCTCTTAAAAGTATTGCAGATAGCCAATTTTTCTCAAGTAACTCATTCATCTATTGGAAGAGCTTTCACATGGTGAAGTTTCAGACCCGTAGATAATTACTCACCTACTCAAAATGAGTAAATGCGAATTATCTCTAAAAGTATTGCAGATAGCCAATTTTTCTCAAATAACTCATTCATCTACTTTTGGGAGAGCTTTCACATGGTGAAGTTTCAGACCCGTAGATCATTACTCACCTACTCAAAATGAGTAAATGCGAATTATCTCTTAAAAGTATTGCAGATAGCCAATTTTTCTCAAGTAACTCATTCATCTATTGGAAGAGCTTTCACATGGTGAAGTTTCAGACCCGTAGATAATTACTCACCTACTCAAAATGAGTAAATGCGAATTATCTCTAAAAGTATTGCAGATAGCCAATTTTTCTCAAATAACTCATTCACCTACTTTTGGGAGAGCTTTCACTCCCTGAAGTTTCAGACCCATAGCTAATTATTCACCTACTCAAAATGAGTAAATGTGAATTATCTCTTAATAGTATTGCAGATAGCCAATTTTTCTCAAATAACTCATTCACCTACTTTTGGAAGAGCTTTCACACACGAAAATGAAATTTTATTGCGTTAATACATCCTATCCAATGGACAATTGCTTTACCGGTCGGCGCGACCGGTCCCGCCAAATGCCAGAAAAAGACTTCCTGTATATAATACCGGCAGGACCGGTCAGGAGAGCGCATTCGCCAGGTGGCGCATCGTACTTCCTCTTCCTGTCTAGACAACGTGATGTCATAGCATCTTTTTCGTTTGGCGCGCGGAGAGTGAAGACGAAGAGTGAAGACACTTTCGATTCATCTTTAAAGTAGTTTAGAAGTATTATCTACAACTATGTCATCTCCAGGACAAAGAAGAGGTTCCTGCGGACACGCTATGGCTGGGTTCGACTCCCACTCCAAGTGTGCACATTGTAGGGACAAAGGGCTAGGCGACGACCCCTGCGTCCAGAAGAAAGAATGTGATATCTGTAGCAGGTTTACCCCTGAACAGACCCTTCAGTTGGCCACACCAACTTATAGAGACAGAAAAGAGAAGAAGACGACTACAACTATGACCTCCTCCACTCCCACTCTCGTGGACCCAGCACACGTCAGTGTACTGGGTAAAGTGGAGAAGGTGAAGGCTGTGCAGTCTACCCCTTCTAAGAAGACGAAACGTAGCGAGTCTCCTAAGCCTTCTGCCAGCAAGAAGAGATCTTCAAGCAGACCATCAGCTGAAGATTTAAAACAGCTGGATGATAAGTGGGCAGAAAGATTCTCCCGACTTGAGGCGATGCTTCTAGCCAAGACCTTCACAGTGCCGGTTGAACCGGTTGTGAAGCCAGCTTCAGATGTGACTCCCACTCAGAAGCCATTTTTTGATCCTGGTGCCACCACCAGCAATCTGCCTGTTGAAAAGAGTCTGCCTGTTGAGAAATCCGGTCCCTGCCTTGACCAGGCCACCGGTAATGCTGTAGAGGAGATGCAGACTGTGAATATCTCGGAAAAGCTATTTCTTCTCCTTTAATGCTCTGCGGGAGATACACACCGCGGCAGTGGTCTTGACTAAAAATTTTTGTCTCCCCAAAAATGGTGGCCATTTTGAATTTTCAAAGTTTTTGCAAAACACAAAAATGCTTATATCTCGAAAACCGTGCTATATGGAGCGAACTCAACAAAATTTTTGACCTGCTGGGTATCTCTGCAGAGTACCCATGCCAATTTTCAAAATATTTTTGTCTCGCCAAATATAACTGACATTTTGAATTTTTGAATTTTTTGCAAAACACAAAAATGCTTATATCTTGAAAACCGTGCTAGATAGAGCAGACTGCGCTGACTTTGGTTGCCACAACAGTATAAGGCTAGAAACGAAGCATTTTCTTAATACTTTAGCACTCACCTTTATATCCATTTCGGGACGCTTTGTTTTTGCTATGCAAAAACATTATCTTTTTTTTTGCGAGCGATCCTCTAGTTAATTATGAGAAATAAAAGCACACTATTTTATTCAGTATCTCAGGTGAAAGTGTTGAATGAAATCTACTGGTAAAAGGGGCCAGTAACTTTGAAACTATGCAAGTCCTTAGAAAATTCTACTGGCCACGGGCCAGGGGGACAGCATTACTGGCGAACGCTGGCGGGAGTTACATAAAGTCCTACATAGATCTCATAGCACTACTCTGCCCACTTGTGAATCCTCAAAGTCATTGGCTCATCGTTTTGCTACTTTTTTCTCAAATAAAATCATGAAAATTTGTGTGAATCTTTCTTCATCTGAGTCCTGTAACATGGTACATCCCCCCTTTGACCCTCCTAAACTAACAGTCTTTACTCAAGTCACTCAAGATGAAATCGCAAAAATAATCAGTAAATCACCCACCAAATCATGCCTGTTGGACCCATTGCCCACATTCCTTATTAAGGAATGCATGGACATCCTTCTACCATCTATAACCAAATTGGTCAATTTTTCACTCGGTGAGGGACTGGTTCCAGATGGTTTAAAAAAGCTGTAGTCACTCCACTTATTAAGAAGGCCTCTCTTCCTGTTGAGGATTTGAAAAACTACCGCCCAGTATCTGGACTTAGCTTTATTTCTAAACTGGTGGAACGTGTCGTTGCTAAACAGCTGGTTGATCACATTCATCGACATGACTTGGGTAACTCATACCAGTCAGCATATAAGCCAGGTCACTCAACTGAGACGGCTCTACTTTCCATCAAAAATGATATTCATTTGTCACTATCTCGGGGTGAAGCTACTGCTTTGGTACTTCTGGATCTCTCGGCTGCCTTCGATACGATTGATCATTCCACTCTCCTTGGCTGTCTTCTGGATTGGTTTGGTGTTGGTGGCTCAACTCTCAAATGGTTCTCTTCTTATTTGACGGAATGCTATCAGTCTGTAAAGATTGGTTCTACTTTGTCTAATTTACAAAAACTGCTGTTTGACGTACCTCAGGGTTCTCTTTTGGGTCCTCTGCTATTTTCTCTGTACACATCTCCCCTTAGTACAGGGTTGTTATATTTCCCGGGAAATACTGTATTTCCCAGGACAGTGGGAAATACCGGGAATTACCGGGAAATACCGGGAAATATGAATTCTGCAGTTTTTATAAATATACTTCCTTTTTAACCCAACAATGGAAGATACTGATTATTTATAAATAAAAAGATTGAGTGACTTAATGAAAATAAATGGCTAGAATATCAAACTATTAAGGTTTTGAAAGTCAGCACCATGGTTGGTGTTAAAAATTTCAAGGAAGAAACAATTTGCAAGTATGTAATAGATTGAGGTGATGATGAGAAATGTTTTAACTATAATTCCCTCTTTTAAATGGGTACACTCTGGAAATCCAATTGAGCTCCTCTGAAAAGTGATGGTCAATTGTTAATCTCTTTCAAGGAGGATGAGGTTTTGATGACAAATGTTTTAACTATAATCCCCTCTTACACTGGAAATGGGTACACTCTTGAAATCCAATTGAGCTGTCTGAAAAGTGATGGTCAATTGTCCTGTACTCTGGTCATTGTTGTCTCTTTGGCAAAGCTACCAGTATAATCCCTTTTCTACTTCTACATTACTAAAAGAAATGGGAGCAGTGTCAGTGACGAATCCGGGAAAAATGGCCTCCTAGAAAAATGGCCTCCTTGAAAAATGGCCTCCTAGAAAAATGGCCTTGATTACTGAGTGGGTGGAAAATTGGCCTCCTAAAGTTTTTATTGCTAAATTTTTTTACAAAACACTTAAAGATTTATCAATTTATTTCATTAGAATTTACTTAAGATGATTATTAAATTTTGGGGGTGGTTTAATGTTACAACAATATTACTAAGAAAGATTTTATCAATGACTCTAATTATGTGGCCTTAAGATACCTACTTAGTGCTACAAGAACAAAGCTTGGCTTTCTTTACATGACTGTTTAGGATCAAGAACAAAGCTTGGCTTTCTTTACATGACTGTTCAGGATAACATTCTTAGTGCTATTTTGTGTTACTTGTTATATACACCAACTGTGCCATTATTGTATACTATGTCTTGTAATTGCTATTATGTGGTATTTGTTGTCTACATTGACTGTGCTAATTTTCAATAAATCTTTTTATACTATATCTTCTCATTAATTTTGTGCAACATTCTCAAAAACAATTTTAGGAGGCCAAATTTCCACCCCCCATAAAAGGAGGCCATTTTTCTAGGAGGCCATTTTTCCGTACACCGCCAGTGACACAGGCTTAATACCATAAGTGTTAATCAGTATACATAATATTCAAGTGTGATAGTAGAATAAGTTGTGAATTTATTACAAGGATAAAACATTATCAAAAATAGTTATGATTATATTTTTATTGAAACTCTGAAACTGTACAGAACTAAATTTATATATTATATATTTGCCAATCTGTCAAACATTCAACATGAAGCCCAAAGATCCTATTTGGGGGTTGTATGATTTAGTTGTTACTTATAAAAGTGTCTGTAAATTCAATTAAATTGAAATTCTGTAATTATGTACTATATAGAATGTGTTAATCTAAATAAATAAATGTTTCAGATGTATGTTTTGGTATTTTTCCCATCATTTTATACATATATTGAAGTCTAAAATGAGTATTTCCCAGTATTTCCCGGTATTTCCCACTTGGGGAGTATTGGACAGGGCGGTATTTCCCGGTATTTCCCATAACAACCCTGCCTTAGTACACTGATTGGTAAACACAAAGGTGTAAACTTCCATTTTTATGCCGACGACACACAACTTTATGTCCATCTCTCACACAGGAATGCCTCAGCTGCCTTTGATAAGTTGAATAGATGCCTTCAAGATGTCAAAGAATGGATGTCGGCCAGCAAACTTAAACTCAATCCTGATAAAACTGAGTTCATACTTTTTGGCTGCAAGAAACAGAGAGAAAGGTTAAATGCATGTTTCCCAATTGATATCCTGGGCAACCCCCCTTCACCCCACCGAGTCTGTGAGGAACCTAGGTGTGTGGTTCGACTCTGATTTTTCCTTCTCTAAACACGTCCAGAATGTTTGTAAAGGCTGCTTTAGTCAACTGAGGGATTTTAGAAATATTAAGCCGTTCTTGACTCAGGATGCAGCTGTGTCGGTTGCCAATGCTTTTGTTAGTAGTCAGTTGGACTACTGTAACTCATTTTCAGGAGTCTCTCTAAAGTCAATCTTCATAGATTACAGTCTATCCAAAATAGTGCTGCTAGAATTGTTACAAATTCTTGTAAATACGCTCGGATAACTCCGGTACTCCGGAAACTCCATTGGCTCCCTATTCAGTTTCACTCAGAGTTCAAACTGGCTACCCTGGTGTACAAGTTTATTCATACTGGTTTCCGTAAATATTTCGCTCCACACCTATCCACATACCGCACTACTTATAATACTAGACCCAGTTAGAGTGTTGCCAATTTCCTCAATGTACCAAAATTTCAACCTACAATTCACAAGTCCACTAAGCAGTTTGGCTTCAGTTTTGCCTTTGATGCTCCCACTGTTTGGAATTCACTTCCCGAAGACATCCGTGCATCACCCACTATTGCCTCTTTTAGAAAGAAGCTCAAAACCTATCTCTACGCAAAGGTATATCCTCCTTAGCTCATATTCTCTTATGGCTTCTCCGTGGTGCTGACCTGTTTTTGTCCCTGGACTTTAAATTTGCATATTGCTATTGTATTGTTGCGCCTTAGAGTCCACTACTCTGGAGATTAAGCGCTATAAAAGTCAACTTAGAATCAGAATTAGAATTTATCAATGATTAATATTAAAATTTGTTCATTTAAAACCTTAGGTATATGGTTTTCAAAAAATCCAAAAGAAATGGTAACTCTTAACTTTAATAAAAGAATAGAAAATATTAAAAAAATACTTTTCACTTGGAACTCCAGGACTTTATCACTAAAAGGGAGAATAACCATTATAAAAGCACTTGTATTGCCACAGATTTTATTCTTGTTCAATCTTATTTATGTACCAAAAGAGATACTTGATCAAATAAATAAGGAATTTTTAAATTTTCTCTGGAGAAATAAACCTCCAAAAATAAAGAAAGAAACTATTATAAGACAGCTAGAAGATGGACTCAAAGTGATAGATGTGTATAACATGCATGTAGCAGCCAAATGTAGTTGGATAAAACGGTTAGTTTCAAAGGAAATTGGTAGTTGGAAAAACTTATTTTTCAAAATGTTGTCGATAAATCAAAATAATTTTTTATGTTAAACAAAAAAATTAATCTGGAATATACAAAAAACTAGGGGTGCGACCGAGCAGTCGACACTCGCCGAGCGAGGCAAATTTCATGAAAATTCGACCCCAATTCTTAGGATCGAGTGCTCGTGTATATATAGCAACCTATAGAACCGGTTACGTTTTTTAGTTAATAAAACATAAATAACATACCTTTCATTAAATCGCATAATCCACCATTTGTGACATAATATTATTTATATTATGTGCTGACAATAGCTAATTCAAGCGATTCAAAGTTTTTATCTTTATATTTTTTTCGTTTACGTGAGCCGCCATATTGGATGTCATTTCCTGTTATGGTGGATACTAAATGTTGCGAGTGCTCGATGTCGAGTCGAGTTACTATCTGCGAGCAATCGACCCGAATTATTTGTACTCGTCACACCCCTACAAAAAACTGTCTCTCTGCTTTTCATAGACAAGTCCTGGAAAGCTGGATAAAGGTATTTTGTGTTAAACCTGAAACTACTACAGAGATCTTAAATGAATACATTGTGTACAACAGAGAAATTATAATAGGTAAAAAGATTATTGCATTAGATCAGCTTCCAAATAAATATTCCTATGACATTAAAATAGTAGATATACTGGACAATGAGGGAAATATTTTGAAAAGATCTCAGTTAAATCAGAAACTTGAAATACATTTAAGCGAAATGTTTTATAATTCTGTTGTAAGCTCTATACCACAAGTATGGAAGAAGAAGTTGAGAGAAGTCCAAATCCCTAAAGAAGGACACGGTACAGATGAAATTAACGTTAAAATGAACAGTAAATGGACTCCCCTTAGTAAAACTAATTCAAAGTTAATATATGAAAGTTTGCTTAAAAAAATTACTAGGCCACCAACATCGCTCGATACATGGATTGAAATTTACCCATTTCTTGAACAGTTTAATTGGACTGATACTTTTATTCTTCCTTATAAAGTCCTCAGAGAAGCATATCTGCAAAGTTTCCAATACAAAATTACAATAAAAAATCTTCCAAATCATGGAGCGAAACCTCCTGACACCGACTTAATGATCATTCTTCCAAATGGCAGTCTGTTTTCTGCATTTTAAAACCCAAGTTTGAACTTTCTGTTGAAAAAAAAAATCTCAAAAGTCTCGCAGCAGTTTGTAAGTTAATTTGCTTTATGAAGTCGTATTTTTCAATGTACCTTAATATTTTGAGGTTGATTTAATCTTATTCAGTGAGAACAACAGCTCTTTATAAGTCTCCCTTAAGTGATCGACTTTACGATCATCCACTAGAAATAATTTGTGATAATATAATTGTCATTGCCTTACACTAGGGGATTACTAGATATTGCAACACTTTATATTATCAATATCAAGCAATGGAATTAGAATACCATCAATAGAAGTAATTCACAGTTTCCTTGTACTGTGCGGTCTTAACTCTTTATGCTTTGATAATATTTCCCTTTTCATTATGATAGTACCAGGATCAAAGAAATGTGACTTGAAATCCTTTTTAAAGCTAGGCCTACCCTTTCAAGGGCATGGTTTTAATCAGCTTATGATGAATTCCCAGTACATTATAACGTAAGCCCTACATACCAATAATTATACTCAATATTCAAATTTTTCCACATATCTTAACATACTATTTATATCACAAAACTAAAATGATTAAAGTAACAAGATATGTTTTCTTACAGTTTATCACAAAACTGAAATATGACATGTGCCATATGTATCACAATTAAATGATGAAGTTGTACTACAATGCAGATAGTACTTAAATTATACATTTAATCACAGATGAGCAATGTACAATGGTTTCACATCTTCATATAAGTGAATATTAGGATTATTTGCATTTTATACTTTATTATACAATAAAGACTGTGGTGATCAGAACATCTATCATTGCATAACTAATACCCTTTCTCTTTCTTTCGTTAAAATTAAGCATTATTTCACACTTGGTGTATTATAGCATAGATACATTTTTATAGTTTTTCCCTATTTTTATATTTTTTCAGGCAGTAGAGAAACTTATATCACAAGGTTGTAATTTGAATCAGCGGTCTAATGATGGCATGACACCATTAAGTATTGCTGCATTTTGGGGTTATGCAGAAATCACAGAATTATTACTGGAAAATGGGTATGGCTAAAAAATGTTAATTACATTGATATATGAACATAACTTGAAATCTGATGAAATTTCAAATAATGTCCGGACAAATTGACACTGAAACTTTGTAAACAGAATTTCCTTGGAAGTTCTGTTGACAGAAACTTAAAATCTCAATTCTCTCTTATTTTGGTTTCAACTTTTGTTAGCAGAAATTAAAATCCGGACTTTATTTTTTTGCTTAAAAGTGTTAAAAGTACAACTTTTACAAAATCTCACCTTGCTCAGGATACATGATAGTATATATGTCATGTCAAAACTTGCCTGTTGATCTTAAATCATAACTTAAAGTTCCTTTGACAGAACTTGAATCCCCTTGAACTGTTGACATTATAGCATTGTCAGTACTGTGGACAGAAGTTAAAGTTTTAATGTGATTTCAGTATGTCATGTAGAAGCCAGAAGGGCGTTGAATTTCTTTATGTGATATGTTTGGGACTTCATTTACAGGTGATATACCTGCCAGTGTATTTACTATTATGTATAAAATCTGTTTGCCCAATAGTTTGTTTTTCCTTTTAACAAAAAAACATTACATTTATGGGGTATAAATTTTGAATAAAGGGATGTTATTGTCAGTTCGTAATTTGGCATTTTGTACAACTATTTCAGGGCAGACATCAACATTCAGAATGTGGGAACAGCATGGACGCCTTTACATTGTGCGTCATTTCAAGGTCACGGTCCAGTCATCCACAAACTCATGAGTTATAATCCAGATCTCACTCTTAAAGACAGCAAACACAGGTGGGATGTACTTTTTCAAAGCACCAAACAGACAAAAAAGATGAAAACTTTTGAACTCTTGGACAGAAGAAACTTGCAGTTTTATTGCGTTAATACATCCTATCCAATGGACAATTTGCTAAACTGGTCGGCGCAGACCGGCCCGCCAAATGTCAGAAAAAGACGTCCTGTGTTTCCACCGGCTGGCCGGTCCGTAGTACTGTGCACTCCCCAGATGGCGCCTCATACTTCCTTCCTGTCTAGATAACCTGACGTCATAGCATCTTTTTCGTTTGGCGCGTGTACTGTGCAGACATGTTTTTTCAACATCTCCAGAGTTTTAAAGTAAAGTGTGCATTATGACGGATTTTCAACCTTATTTGGGAATTTTTTAGTGTAGAAAGTGTTATCTACATATCAAGCACGGATATTCATTAAGAAATCTGCTGGAAACGCTCCCTAGTTGACTCAATTTAATTTTGATGATAGGGCAGTAATCAACGAGTAATATGAAGGCAGCCATTTGCTAGTTTCCTCCCATTCAACCATTGTGTTGTTAGGGGCAGATTGACAATATGGAGGAATTATGGATATACTTCTTACAGGTATTTTTATCCATGTCTTTTGTTTGAATGAACCTTCTGTAACCTTCCAGCTACAGTTACCATAGCAACGTTTCTTCTAGTACTACAAATGCAAATCACGGGAATCTTCAGTCTACGTAGTTTTGAACACTGTATATAGAGGGAATTCCCCTATGGAAGGTGCATTCTTCATCAGAGCGCACTGGTACAGACTTCTCTGCTGTAAAGCATCAGTCACACCAGCCTAGCTCGAGTATTTTTTCATAAGAAGCGAGAGATAAATTCTTCAGATTTCTTCAGAGCGCACTGGTCCAGACATCTTTGCTGTAAAGCATTAGTCGACCGGCAAGCTTCTATATATGTATATCTACATAGAAGGAATTCCTTCAGAAGAGCATGAAGTTTGAACTCACGTCTATTGTGATATCAGTCCCTCCCTTGCGGACCCGGCTTTGTTGTCGGTAGTGAGGGTTGTGGATGGCCAGTTCACTGGTTTTATCACGAAAGGAAGAAGGAATTTCATCTACAAATCTTCAGAGCGCACTGGTCCAGGCATCCCTGCTTTTTAAAGCATCAGCCGGCCGGCCAGCCGAAAAGAACGCGACCTCTGACGTCATATCCAGTCAGCCAATCGCGTCCTTCCTTCCAACTCACGAAGCTGTTCACGTGATTCACCGACCAGGTCACGAAGTTAATCACGTGATTCACTGACCAGGTCACGAAGCTGATCGTCATCTCCAATCAGCCAATCACGTCCCTCCGACCAGCAAACTGGTCATGTGACACACCGACCAACAATTGTTTCTAAATATAGATCATAAGGCCTTTCCCAGCAACTGTCAAATCTACAATAAGACGTGCGTTCAAGAAATACTTTTATTAATGGCGGAAACCTACAGCCAGCTGATTTCAACACAAGATAGTTGTAAGTACATTTACTTCAACAACTGGTTACAGAATGTACCGACTGATTACCGGCTAAACAGCCTTGTACAGTTACTTCAACTGGTTACAGTGCACCGACCGGCTACACAGCCTTATACAGTAGCTTTAACAACTGGTTACAGTGTACCGGCAGGGTACCGGCTACACAGCCCTGTACACTTGCGTCAACAACTGGTTTCAGAGTGTACTGACAGGTACCGACTACACAGCCCTGTACACTTGCTTCAATAACTGGTTACAGAGTGTACCGGCTGGTACTTGCTACACAGCCTTGTACACTTGCTTCAACAACTGGTTACAGAGTGTACTGGCTGGTACTTGCTACACAGCCTTGTACACTTGCTTCAACACTGGTTACAGAGTGTACCGGCTGGTACTGGCTACACAGCCTTGTACACTTGCTTCAACAACTGTAAAGTGTACCGGCTGGTACTTGCTACACAGCCTTGTACACTTGCTTCAACAACTGGTTACAGAGTGTACCGGCTGGTACTGGCTACACAGCCTTGTACACTTGCTTCAACCTACCGGTTACAAGTCTACAAACAGGGTGCTGGCTACACAGTCCTTACTGTACAGGGCTTCACCCCAACTGGTTACATAGAAAAAGCTGGCTAAATATAGACCAGTAACTGTCTAAATTCATTGGTGACCCCAGCCTGCCAGTTTTTTGTGCCAGTTACAGAGACTTAACTGTTTACAGTGAATTACCGGTTATGGAGTCTTGGTACCGGACAAAATTGCCTTGGTAGATTTGGTTACAGAAAATTCTTAGACCAATCAGTGGCCTTAGTGATATGACAGTGTCCCCAGCTACTGCCAGGCAACCTTCCCTTATCACACCTCTCAACAGCCTGTTATCGGTGCTGGACTTGACTGGAGAGATAATAGATTTCACCTTGACAAACACAGACCTGAATAACCAGCATGAAAGGAAATAGGCCTTAATCATAAAAAAAAAAAAAAAAAAAGTGGAAAAAAAAAAGTTCCTCATCATGTCCGCCCAAGGGTCAGCCATCTCAATTCTTGTAAATGCTGCACCTTGCAGGAAGCTGGCCTGGGGCAAGAGTCTTTTAAATGTGAAAAGTTGTGTCAGCCCCACCGGACCGGACCACAGCAAGAACAGAGAGACTGTTTTCTCGGATCATTGTCACCAGACCGGACCAGTGTCTGGAGGCAGGAGGGACAGAAATGTTTGTCAGACTAGCAAATGTCCCGAATGTGGCACACATCTGCCTGTAGGGTCCAGACTAACCCCGTTTCGCGACTTAGGAAGCCTTGGGGGCTGGACCCTAGGTAGTACAAATGTTGAAGGAGGGCTACACTCTCCCTTTCAGTCAAGAGCAAGCTTGACAAGGTCGCCCAAATTATCAGATGCTATGCACATCTTCACAGGAACGTATATTGATTATAAGCATTACATCATCTTATGGACAAGGAATGGTGCAGTCGAGCCAGTTCAAAATCTCTGGGCTTCTTGAACCTTGCTTGGTTCCAAAACCACACAACCATTGGAGACCTATTCTAGGTCTGAGCAAACCAAACCTTTCGGAGACCATCAGGACCACCCTCCAACAATGGGAGTGGGTTACCTCAATAGATTTCAAGGACGCCTACTTCCATATACCTATACAGGAACAGTCCAGGACATATCAAATGTCATGTCCAGGGTCGGACATACCAGTTCAAAGCACTGTCTTTCGGTCTGTCCACTGCACCCATGGAGCTCACTGTAGTAGCAAAGGAGTTGAAACTGATGGCCATATACAAGGGTATAATAATCCACCAGTACTTAGACGACTGGTTGGTGAAAGCCACATCCCACCATGGTTGTCTCCAGCATACACTAGATCTAGTGAAAATATGCCAAAGTTTAGGTTACCAGTTCGACGTCATGGCCGGTTGGGTCCGACCTATACCGGACCATTGGCAGAACCTTCAGGACAAATACTAGAAATACTGTCACTACTGGTTTGTCCGGTCCAACAGTTCATGTCTGATAGGTTTACTAACAGCCACAGGAAAGCAATTTCACCTAGGCCGACTTCATAGGAGACCCATACAGTGGCATCTCAAAAACAACTGGAGGGTACCAGAGTCACTAGAAAAGGTGATTCCAATACCAAGGTGTTGCACCCACATTTACAAGGGTGGTTGCAAGAGGACAATGTCCTTACAGGCCAACCATTACACCCAATTAAAACATGATCTGCAAATTTCACAGATTCATCAAAAGCAGGGTGGGGTGCTCACTTAAACAAACACACTGCAGGAGGCACCTAGGCCCTCCTGGAAAGCAAGTTGCATATCAATTACCTAGAACTCAAGGCAGTCTTTCTAGCCTTACAAGAGTTCCAAGACCTCTGTATGCACAAGATAGTACTTGTAGAGACAGGCAACACCACAGTGGTGTCATACATAAACAGGGAAGGAGGCATGAGGTCGGGCCCACTTTGTGCTTTACTATGGAGAATCTTGACCTGGTGCGCCAGAAATCAAGTAACTCTAAAAGCCCGACACAGGCTGGCTGAGTGTGGTCGCAGACAAGCTATCCAGGCTAGACCAGACCACCCAAACAGAGTGGTCTCTCCTTCAGGAGGTCTTCCAAGCAATATGCAACAGGTGGCACCGGCCTCAACTAGACCTATTTGCCACGAGGTTCAACAACAAGTTGCCCTTGTTTGTGTCACCGGTACCGGATCCCCTGGTTACAGCAGTGAATGCGCTCAGTTTGCCATGGTAGGATCAGGAAGCATACACCTTCCCACTGTCAGCCATATTGGGCAAAGCGGTGATGTTGCAGGACTCCCCATACAAGAGAATCATTCTGATTGCTCCGGGGTGGCCCATCATGCCTTGGTTTTGGGATCCAGTGGCCATGTCCAGCCAAATCCCACTGAGCCTGCCCAATCTGTCCAACCTGTTGACACAACCATTCAATCAGATCCCTCACAGAAATCTGACAAATCTTAATCTCGATGCTCGGCTCCTGGAGCCTCAGCATTCGAGGAGCAGGGCTTCGCTGAGGCGGTGGCAGCAAGAATTGAGGCTCCTCAAAAGGGATCAACCAGATCAGTCTATGAGGCAAAGTGGACCATTGTTACAAGTGGTGCGTCACTAATCAGGTGGACCTCAGGGACTTCCTTATGTACCTTATGAGGACAGGAAGATACAGCCCAGCACCATTGATGGTTACAGTTCGGCCATTGCTGATAAACTGGGAAATTCACCCTTCAACATCAGCAAGGACAAAAATCTCGCTCGCCTCCTGGATATTTTCCACAGAGACAGACCCAAAGGCAGGAGGGGCATACCCTCCTGGAACCTCTCACTGGTTTTGCACCAACTGAATAAGGCTCTGTTTGGACCAATCAAGGAGGCCTCCTTGAAGCATTTGACCTTCAAGACGGTATTCTTCTTGGCCCTTGGGTCGGGCAAATGCAGAAGTGAGATTCATGCTTGGCAAAACAAAAATATTAGACACCAATCCATGAATCCAATTGGTCAACGGTGTCCCTGTATCCATTACCCAGCTTTCTATCCAAGAATCAGCTGGTCAGGAGCATCCAGACAGTGTGGCCCCAGTGGTTATAACAACCCTGGCCCCCTTCTCTGGATAGATCCCTCAAGTCTGACTGGTCCCTTTTTTTCCGGTTAGAGCATTGCGCTACTATTTGGACAGGACCTCAGACCTCAAGTAGAACAAGGAGGTGGTTGTTTTGTCTCCTTTAAGAAAGGTTCCGACAAAGACATCTGCCTCTATCTCCTCTTAGATCAAGCAGACTGTGATCCTATGTTATGAGCTCTCTGACCAGGAGGCCCACTCTTTACATCAGGTTAAAACCCATGATGTCAGGGCCTTTGCTGCTCCTAAGGTCTTCCAGTCCGGAGTCTCCTTAGATCCAATCTTGTCAGCCTGTCATTGAAGTCACATAATACCCTCACACAGTTCTATCTGAACGGTGTGTCTTTGGCTGACTCGGAGCTTTACCAATTGGGTTCGGTAGTGGCTGCTCAGCAGATCCACTGGTGGCCCTTAGATTGAGGAGATTTGTATATATGTACATAGTATAAACATTTTCTACATGTACATAGTAAAAATGTGATGTGCTTCCTTTGGGAGGTTTATTGACATTCTGGGACTGAACTCATCCCTCTCTTCCCCCTACCTCAGAGCAGGTCTGTTAAAAGGGGGGGGCGACGTCGGTATAGCCCCGGGTAACCGGCTGCTGGCAACCGACCATGATCTTACAGGGTTTCCTGACCTTAAGGTCAATCCAGGCCTGGGCCTATTGGTCTCCTGACAAAGTCAGCCTAGACCGTAGGTTAAAATTTGCTATTATGAGTTCATATATGTCCCTAGTAACTTACCCACCGACCAAGCGGTAGTTATTCAGCAAATTGTCCATTGGATAGGATGTATTAACGCAATAAAATTGCAAATTTAGTAAGTAAATTAAATTTTTATAAGTTAATACCCTATCCAATGGACACACAAGACCCTCCCACCGACCCCACTATCAGCTTACTAGGGGTCTAAGAGGTTTAGACAACGAAAAAGATGCTATGACGTCAGGTTGTCTAGACAGGAAGGAAGTACGAGGCGCCATCTGGGGAGTGCACAGTACTACGGACCGGCCAGCCGGTGGAAACACAGGACGTCTTTCTCTGACGTTTGGCGGGCTGGTCTGCGCCGACCGGTTTAGCAAATTGTCCATTGGATAGGGTATTAACTTATAAAAATTTAATTTACTTATTAAATTTGCAATTTTATGAAACGTTATGAACTAGCAAATGAATTCTGTTTTACAAATTCCTTTTATCTAGCTTTCCTAACTTAAACAGTTTAGACAATGAAAGTTGAATTGTAAATCCTATAAATGCTAAAGTTGTGTCCATAAAGCTAACTGTACCTTAGTGTAAGTAAACAATTGCAAAACCCATAAATTTGTAGAAAGAGGTTTGATGCAAGAGGTTGGGTATATCAGTGAATTGTCTTCTCAGTTTATAAAATTCCATCAAACAAAATGTCAATTTTATGAAAATCATGATACTGACACAAGCAAAAGCAGTCATTGAATGGAATTTTAGATTGTCACTTACAGATTGTTTTAGGGGCGTAAGCTTTTAGCATTGTACTTTGCATGTAGGTTTACTCAAACAGACATACAGCAGCATTTCTATAGTGACTTGTGCTATAGGTGTCTCTTTGAGGAAAATTAGGGCCAGATACCCATACTGACACAACATACCTTGATTCTGTTATTTGTGTTAAAGTCTAAGCAACTAGAAGTACTTGTGAAGCAAATATTCAAGTTGATGTGGTGTGTGTCTGTTAGGGAAGTACCGTTTTTTTCAAAAATTCTTACTGTTAACAAAATATCCTCACTATATCACCCTACGTCTGCCTCAGTATAATTGTTGAAAGCATAAATAACTTTTCCTCTTTTTACTCCCCTTTTAACATTTTTACTCGATAATTACACATCTGGGTGTATATTGTAAAAGTGATGGTCCCCGATAACAAGGAATGTGAGCGATAAAAGGGGATCTAGGGATAAAATGGGCAGTTTACTAGCCACATAATTTTCCAAACTTTATATCTAGTTGCTAACTTTTAACACCCCCTAAGCTTTCAAAAATGATTTTCCTACATATCTGTCAATCCAGCCAGTCATTGATGCATACCAGCACCACAGTAACTCAAGCATTCAATGTCCTGATGTCAGTTTCTGTCATTTCTTCATTAAATCATCAATATCAATTCCACCAGCTCTACCACCTTTTCGCCTCTTCATCTTACTCCTGCTTGCTGGTGATATCAATCCAAACCCAGGACAGTCCGACTGTCCAAAGGTCACCTATGGCAATATTAGATCAATTCACAACAAACATTCTGCAATCGCAAAATTTATTTCAGGCAATGACACTGATTTCTTTGCCATGTCGGTGACTTGGATAAGACCTGCTACCACCAGTGCCAATCTGTCCGAAATCACCCCACCAGGTTACAATCTGTATCAACAGCCACGAGAGGTCCGCCATGGGGTATTGTGTTAAAGATGGACTGGATCCATCCATTGTTTCTACAAAGACCTGCACCACCTTCGAAAATTTCTTCATCAAGATATCCCTAAACAAAGAATATTTTTGTTTTCTGAACATATACAGACCACCTTCCTCCAGTACTCCAACATTTTTTTGAAACAGTTTCAGTCACTTTTGGAGGATATTCATCCCACCACTGGAAATCTGGTTATCATCGGCGACTTCAACTTTCACCTTGAAACAACAATTTTCGACTCATTTGATTTAATTCAGAAAGTTAATTTCCCGAACCATATTCATGGACATACTCATGATCTGGTTTTAACCAAATCCAACAACGACAATATTTCCAATGTCCGTACCACTGATGCTTTTTCCGACCATTTTTCAGTTAGTTTCACCCTAAATTTCTTAACCCCTAGATCCCAGACTAATGCTACTGTCACCTTTCATAAATACCATAAAATTGATAACGAGAAAATGAAGACAGATCTCCTTGCTTCTGAACTGATTAATAATCCATCCAAGGAACCTGATACTCTACAAATAATATCACACCATCTTGTCTACTCTTATCGACAAACATGCACCACTACACACCAAACACACCAAGGTGAAGTACATCCCGGGATGGGTTAACAGTACTGTAATTGCAGCAAACGAGACCAAGCGTTTGAACGCATTTGGTGAAGAAATAAATCCACATTCAGTAGATTCCAGGGTTCCCACATCCTTGAAAATCCTTGAAAAAAATTGCTTCATTTTCAAGGCCTTGAAAGTCCTTGAATTTGGCCAAAATTGAACAAAATCCTTGAAAAGTCCTTGAATTTGTTATTGCCCAACTTCTGCATCATGTAGTTTTTTATGGCTATGGTCAGACTCAGCAAAGTAAGTATGATCTAAGAGAAAATTAAAGTGAATATCCGTGATTTATATATGACTTTTTCTATAATCTCTGACAATTGTTGTAATGAGTTTATAAAATGTTAAAAACATGTGACAATGAATTTTGTGGGAGGAACGGATGGCCAGGAGGCTGTGCCTTAACATATATCCTAGGGAATTGTTGTTGTTGACTTTGAAAATCCTTGAAAAAAACCTTGAATTCAGTTATCAAAAGTCTGTGGGAACAGTGTAGATAACAGTACATGCAGAAAGTCCACTAGTACAACAGAATCTGCATGCAGGCCAAATCTCAATTACTTAAAGCAAAAATTCAGGACAATCACCACAACCCACAAAAATTATGGCCTGTCCTGGGTGATGTGTTACACAGATTACCAGCAAGGATACTCCCATCGATAAAGCCCCCTCAGCTTTTGGCTGACAGATTTGTGGAGTTCTTCACAGAAAAAATTGAAAAAATATGCTCAACATTCTCTCCTTCCCTCAATTCGCAACACATCACCCCAGACTCTCCTCCCCCTATGGTTTCCACTTTCTCTACTGTAACAGAGGATCAGGTTACCAAAATTATTACCAACTCTCCAAGTACATCACGTTCCCTCGACCCTTGGCCCACTTTCCTTGTTCTTGATTATCTGGATATTCTCATCACCCCCATCACTTCAATAATCAACACTTCTCTTGAACAAGGTAAGTGTCAAGGTAAATTTTTTCAAGCAGGCCCATGTTACCCCAATCCTCAAAAAATCATCCTTAGACAAAGAAGTTTTCAAAAACTATAGGCCTGTCTCTAATCTAAACTTTGTCTCAAAAATACTTGACAGGGTAGTAGCCGTTCAGCTACAAACTCACCTAGATGAAGCCAGCCTTATGACTGCCTTCCATTCGGCTTATAGAAAATGCCATTCTACGGAAAGTGCCCTCCTTAATATTCATAACAATATTCTTCGCAATATGGCCAAAGGGTCTGTCCCTGCCCTTACCTGGATCTCTCCGCCGCATTCGATACCATTGACCACACCATTCTCCTGGACAGACTTAATGTTTACTATGGAATCAATGAGCTAGCACTTGTCTGGTTCAAATCATACCTGTTGGGAAGGACACACTGGGTCAAGGTAGGAAGTACACTCCCACATCCTGCTGCATTCCAGTATGGAGTCCCCCAGGGCTCCATCCTTGGTCCAATTCTTTTCTCGCTACACACAAACCCAATTAGGTCAATCATTCATTTCCACAGTAGCATTAACTACCACTTTTACGCCGATGACACCTAGTTATACATAACACTCTCACCAGCAAATTTCTCTCACTCTATACAAAAACTAAAAAACTGCCTAAACGACATTCAAAATTTCATGTTTACAAATAAATTAAAACTTAAATCAGACAAAACAGAGTTTATTCCCATAGGCGCCCAAAAAATTATAAACAACTCCTCCCTCACTTCCCTATCAATATTCTGGGAAATCAGGTCTCACCAGCACAAAGTGTCAGGAACCTCAGAGTGGTGTTCGACTCCCAGTTTCAATTTCTCAAACTACATGTCACAAGTCATAAAGTCCATTATAGTTCATGCGGGAGACCTCAACAGAATTTGTCCCCTTCTAGACCTTAAAACATCAGTTCTGTTAGCGAATGCTTTGGTGAGCAGCAGATTGGATTATTGCAATTCACTGTTCTTATCGCTCACAGATTTTAAGTTAAGGAGATTGCAGCTAGTCCAAAACTCTGCAGGTTTGTCACCCGTTCCTCTAAATTCTCTCACATTACCCCTCACCTGAAAAAACTCTGGCTCCCAGTCAGGTACAGGGTACAATTTAAAATCGGCCTCATTACATACAAAATTCTCAACCAAGGTCCAAAACTCACTCTGCAGGGTTGTCACCCATTCCTCTAAATTCTCTCACATTACCCCTCACCTAAAAAACTCCATTGTCTCCCAGTCAGGTACAGGGTACCCTTTAAAATCAGCCTCATTACATACAAAATTCTCAACCAAGGTCAATCAGTTTACCTAAGAGAATGAATTGACCCCTACAGCTCTTCCAGAAATACAAGGCGAAGCACCCCCAAACTCAAGTTCCTTCAAACCCCCCACTTTTGACTGTAGAGTTCACAAATCAAACACTTCTCTAATTCCTTCAGTCACAATGCCACGGTCCTTTGGAACTCTTTACCTTTTCATGTAAGAAACAGTCCCTCTGTTGCATCTTTTAGGAGACACCTCAAAACCCACCTCTTCAACTCTAGTTTTCCAACTTAGTCTTCTTCCCTCCCGATCACACCCACAATTCTGGATTACTGACCCTGAACGCCCCTCAACTCTCTCTATGATAACAATTTTGTTCTAGCGCACTGAGTTCCCCTTTGTGGGGAAGATATTTTGCCTGCAAAGCAGTAAATTAGATTAGATTAGATGTAGACAATCACATTGAATATGAAATTGTAAATGTCATAAAATAAGTAAATGTGAAAAAATTCAGACTAGCTTTATGAGTGTCTAGTTAACAAGTTTGTACTTAGTTTCTCAACATAACCAGACCATGTCACCCAGTCACAGTAATAAATTGTGCGCATATTTTTTTTGCATTTTCCATATTCTAGATTATCATTTCTATATGTTATACATCACTGCTGAAGATGTCAATTAGTGTTTTCCAGTGCCTTTGTTATCTTGTTTTCAGAACTGCATCAGATTTTGCATCAGCCTTAGATGCTATATGGCCACTTTTTGCAGGTATGAGGTATATTTGTATGTTACCCTGTGTTTTTCTGTTATGAGTAGATGATTTCTGCATTGTAATGAAAATAAAATAATCATTATCAAAGATGTTGAAAGAATGTAAAATTCATTAATTCACATAAAGTAATTGCTTTAGTTCATCATGAGCTTAAACATAAAATGTTACTGTTGAAAGGTTGACCCTAGAATGATCAGTTTGTGTATTTGAAATATGAATATAATATATAATAAAACATAAATAAATAAGAAAGCTGTTTTATTGATGTGAAGGTTAAAATAGTACACTCAATTAAATTCCTTTGTAAATTTTTTTTTTACAGCAAAAGGCTGCCAAAGAACTCCCAAGTCAGAATTGATACGTCTAGATATTGTGGAAAAAGTGAGATGTCCTGTTTTATGCTTGCAATTACATTTGTTCTGTTTAATATGAATATTGTAAGATGGTCTTTGATCATATTTGTACATCCATAGTATGCAGAACTTAATACATTTCCTGCATATGCATGCATTACATACCAGGCATACAAGGTTTAGGGTGTAAAAATCTTTGACAACTCTGCTACCAGTAAAATATGTATTGTATTTATTTTCAGTGTATTTTGTTGAAAGGGACACATTACTTAAAATGCTAAACATTTAAGTACTCATAAATTCTTCTTGTGTTTTACTTCCTGGTAGTGGTTTATTCAATTGGGGTGTACTAAAACACATCTTTTTTGGAATCCTGGTATTGGAATGATTTAGCATTGGAGCGATACTGAAACAAAAAATATGCTGCCAACCCATCCCTAGTTTTAACACATAAGTTGACCATTTCAGTGGCTTAGTATGAAAATTTAATACTGATCAGAAGTGTGTTTAAAGTTAGAGAGGTGCCTGCATGTTACTATTTATTGGTCCAAGATATTTGAGATGTAAAACAAACAGTACTCACAGGAAATCATGGGTTTGGAATCTGTAATGTCATCAGTTTTGACTGTGAGCTTGAAGTAAAACAGGGTTTAGTCCTTATCTGGCTTATTTTTGGTCTTACAAGTTTGTTATCTAAAGCCAGCCTGTAGGAAATCGTGGGCTAGGAATCTTTTGATGTGGTCACATTTTAGCTTAGACTCCTCATTTAAGGTCAAATGGGGGACCTAAAAGTGCCTTTATCTTATTATTGCTTCAAAATTTTTGGAATGTGAAACCAACATTTAGGAAGCCACAGGTTGGGAATCCTCGGGTCCCTTATTTTAGGTAAAATGGGGGTGGGGTGGGGGGTGGGTATCCAAAATGAATGTTCTTGTGTCATCCTTATTTTAAGTCCCAGCAGTTTGCTATGTAAAACCCACTGGTGTCATTTTGGCTATAAAGTTTTAGCATAAATGTCCTATAGGAAATAATAAGCTGGTACCCTGGGTACTTGCTTGCTTCGGTGCTTTGTCTTTTTCTTTGGATACAAAGACACATAAGTTGTACATTTGAATTTTACATTTTAAGTGCTTTCTCTGCATTGCAGATGACTTATGAACCAGACCCAGGTGAGCCAGATATTGCCCACTTCTCCAGACCAGGATCTTCCTACGCTATCCGTGCTCAGCTACCCATGCAAAACAGAGACCCACAGATGGTAAATGTAGCATTTTATTTAAATTTTAAATCTTTGGTGTCTTGTATTACATGGCATATGCTTAACTCCAGACTGTCAGATAGTAATATATCTTATTTTTCTATTTTCTAAAAGCTATTACATGATACTCTGTGGGATTAGTTTGTACATGTATATAGAAAATGCTCACTGGTAGTAGCTTTGGCTTTTTATAAAGTACAGAGAAAATGATCTTACAGTAGGTTTGGCCTTTTGTAATGCTTTTATTTTTAGATGTCTTTGTTATTGTTCAAATGGAATGATATTCTGGCAAACTAATATGTATCACAAACTATACCATATGATAAATAACTACAATAAACTGAATCTAAGGGAAGTAGCAGCCTGATATAGTATACAATGACAATTCTCTGTGTTTCACATAACCACAATGATCTGCAACTTATGAATTTCAAAGTAATAGCCTGACATAGTATACAACCACAAAATGGTGTGTTATTATATAACCATGGTGATCTGCATCCTCTGGAAGTAGCAGTCTGATGTAATATACTGTTTAAGCAAAATGCTTTGTGATTTTATATAACCACAGTGATCTCTATTTTGAAGAAGTTGCAGTTATTATATCCCCAGACGAAAGTCGGGGATATATTGGATTCAGGTCCGTCGCGCCGCCGCCGCCGCCGCCGCCGTAGAAATTTCCTTGTGGACGCGATAACTCAAAAACAAATTAATATTTTTTTTTCAAACTTGGTACACATGTTAAGGGTGCCCAAAGGAAGATCCCTATTTTAAGGTGACCTTAAACTCCCAGTAAAAAAGAACGTATGGCCACCTTAAGGTCAGAAATTGCACTTTTGGCCACTTAGAGCCCTGTAGGTCACAAACTATGATGCTCAGCTGGCTGAAATTTTACCTGACAACACATTAATATGTTCTTAGTACATGTGCCGAAAATCATGACTTTAAGTTGAGGAGAAAATTGTGTTTGAGGCCCATAAATACCCCCACTTAGGGATTTTTTGCTATACTTTACACATATTTTGCCCTATAATTTGGAAGTGATAATTCTGATGAGTCTCAAACTGCGCTAGGTATAACTTTGATATGTAATCCTTGTCTGTAGAAAATTTTAGGGCTGTAGGTTTACCCAAAGGGGTCGACTTAAGGTCTCAAAAGTGCCCACAGAGACCCAGTTTATGCACTTTTTGCCACTTTCAAGCACTGTAGCTTTCAAACTATGTCTCTCATCTAAGTTAAATATCATCTGGGAATATATCTATGTGTTTTCTTATATGTGCCCCAACATTTAGGCCTTTAATAGACAGTTAACCTGTGTATCAGGACCATAAACACCCACCCGAGTGACCCTTATAAGACATTTTTCACATCTTTTTCCCTGTAACTTGGAAATGGTAAGTCTGAGAAGTTTCAAACTGTATTAGATATATATTCTGTGTGTAATCTTAGTATGTAACAGATTTTAAGTCTGAAGCTTTAATTTTGAAGGTCAAATTGAGGTCTCTAAAAGGCTCCCAAAGACCCAATATTTGGACTTTTTGCTACTTTTAAGCCCTGTGACTGTCAAACTATGTGACTGATAGAGCTCAAATCCTATCTGAGAAGATATTAGTATGTTATTTTTATATGTGCCAAAAATTAAGGCTTTAAGAAGACATTTAACCTGTGTATGAGGACCATAAATCCCCACCCGAGTGACCATTTTTAGACATTTTTCACATATTTTTCCCTGTAACTTGGAAATGGTAAGTCTAAGAAGTTTCAAACTGTATTAGATGCATATTCTATGTGTAATCTTAGTATGTGACAAATTTTAAGTCTGAAGCTTTAATTTGAAGGCTACATTTAGGTCTCTAGAAGGCCCCATAAAGACCCAATATTTGGACTTTTTGCCAATTTTAAGGCCTGTGACTGTTAAACTATGTGACTGATAGAGCTGAAATCTCATCTGGGAATACATTATTATGTTCTTTTTACATGTGCCAAAAATCAAGGGTTCAAGTAGACATTTAACCTGTGTATGAGGACCTTAAACACCCACCTGAGTGACCCTTTTAAGACATTTTTCACATATTTTGCTCTGTAACTTGGAAATGGTAAGTCTGAGAAGTTTCAAACTTTATTAGATACATATTCTATGTGTAATCTTAGTATGTAACAAATTTTAAGTCTGAAGCTTTAATTTGAAAGCCACATCGAGATCTCTAAAAGGCCCACAATGACCCAATATTTGGACTTTTTACCACCTTTAAGCCCTGTAACTGTTAAACTATGTGATTGATGGAGCTGAAATCCCATCTGGGAATGCATTATTATGTCCTTTTTACATATGCCGAAAATCAAGGTTTTTAGTAGACATTTAACCTGTGTATGAGGGCCATAGACACTCGCCCAAGTGCCTTTTTTGACATTTTTTCCGTATTTTGCCCTGTTATTTGGAAATGCTTAGTGTGACAAGTCTTAAACTGTATTATATATAATTTTTGTTTGTTATGTATGTCCCCCAAAAAGTTTCAGATCTGTAGTTTAATTGCTAAGGTCTCTTTAACAATTGTAAAATGCCCACAGAAACCCAATTTATGGATATTATGCCACTTTAAAGCCCAGTAACTGTCAAACGATGTGGGGTATAGAGCTGAAATCTTTGAATTTTTAAAAGGAAATGCCTGTCTATTTAAATTTTGAATATTAATAATGTTATGGCTATCTTAGTCTTTTAAGAACTTATTTTTGTGTGTTATACCTCTGCTTGCTGAGTTTTTCACTTTTTAAAATGAAACTGGTTAAACATATTCAAGTAGACAAAATGGACACTTTAAGTGAGCTTTAAGTCCCAATATTAATGAAATTATATCCTTATGTAGTAAAACTAGGGGATTTTTAACCCTCAACTAGCCCAGTTTTATTCAACTTGCCTCAGTTAATTTTGGCACAGCTCCTACAGTTATGAACTCATTTCAGTTGATAATCACATACTTAAAATTCTCAATTCTTTTTGTATTTGAGTACCCCTTTTATATAGATTGTTTGTTTACCATTTATGCTCAACCCACATCCCCCACCCGGATTCCCCCCACCCACCTCTGGGACCTCCAGCTATATTGAGTGACACTAAATAAACAATGGTATTTAATGATATCAGATGAGAAACAAAGAACTCAATGGGGTTGCAGATCTTGTGTAATAGTGAGAGAGGTGTGGAGAAGGGGAGAGGGGTGGGGGTGGGAGGTGGTGGGCTTCATTACATATAACACAAAGGGGAGTCAGAACTGAGATTGTGTCACATATTTAGGTTGCATATATATGGACCACATATATAGGTATAGAGGAAATGAATAACTGAAAACAATTTGCAAATTCTAAAAATAATATAATAAAATAATAATATAAACAATTTTTTTTTAAATAATATTTTATTTGTGAACAAATATAGAAACAGATATGCGCTTTTGGGATTATGAATTTTAGAATGGACATTGAATCATCAATCATTTAAATACTTTGAAGGAAGATTGAAAAATATGATGAGTTGAGTTAAAAATAATATTTTATTTGTAAACAAATATAGAAACAGATATGCTCTTTTGGGATTATTATTTTAGAATGGACATTCAATCATCAATCATTTAAATACTTTGAAAATAGGTTTAGAGTTATCATTGCAGGAAGATTGAAAATATAATTTGAGTTATGTATTCGGCGTCTGGGGATACACCATCTTCCTTGGGGAGATATAAACAGAGTAGATTGATGTGCTGAAGTTCATATAATAATGGGTAATTATGTTTTAAAAAATTTCCGATCAAAACCTGTGGCGTGAGTGATGACCTGTCTGGGGATATGTTGGCGCCGAGTTGGCCCAATCTAGTTTTAAGAAATACTTTAACCCAGATAATAATAACTGTATTACCACAGTACTGTCTGTTTTTAACTTGAATGACTGATACCATTCAATTTTGTGCAGTACCCCAGGTGAAAATCGATGTCCTGAAGGTGTTTCTTCATTTGATTATTGCATTACCTTTCTCTCTGGTATACAGTTTTGTGCACATATTTATCAATCTGATTTGTCTGTACAGTTAAACCCTGTCAAGTCCGATCTCGAGGGACCAAACAAATAATTCCACAGGATTTCAGGACAGAAAGGTTAATTTCAAATCAAACAGCCTTCTGGGTACATAAAATTTACTTTTACGTAAAAGTAATTTCTGATTATCAGAGTTCTAAATAAATGGCTTTGGCTGTAATTGTATTTTGAAAAAATAAAAAATGGTGTATGATAATAGTGGATCTCACAGAATGGGTGCTACAGAAATACCTAGTGAATGCCTATGGTGTGAGATATGGCCTGGCTGGGGATATGTCAGCACAATCTAATTGGTGCTTTATTTTGATTTTTTTAAATAAACAAAATGATAAAGGTTACTCTCTGTACGTCAGATAGAATTCTCTTTAAATTGTGTGTCTGAAAGTTGGGTACTTTGGTATGGTTGTATAACCACAATGATGTGTCTGTTTCAGGAAGTAGCAGCCATCACAGGAGACGTGTTGGCTGCCACACCAGATGACACAGACTTTACATATCCTCCGAGAAGACCAGGACTCTTAGTGTGGGACAATTAACATGTATCAAAGTATAGCACATATCAACAGACATATCTCCATGTAGTGGTGAACCTCCATTATTAAATCTTACTTTCAGTACAAGTCCATATAATGTAATGAATGTAATAAAATGAGGTTTACTGTAAAAACGTATACTTTGGTCAAGGATTTTAAAAATTTATGTGTGCAGTAATATTTCACTGCATTGTAGACAGTTTGTAGTGATTAATTTGGAAACTCAGAAACATATCTCTCAAATGATTTTATCTGTAAATTTTAACTGTTAAATAGACATATTTTATGCGTAGTCAGTATTAAGGGATATGAACTCCCTGCCAGATTCCAAGCTTCTTAAGGTTGTGTACATTATTTATCTGGTCTCTATCAAATATTGTTGATATTTTTATACATAAAAGTATGTTGTTACCCCTTGAGTGACAGCTATTTAATCAGGGTATGGTTTTCATTATTGTCCTTAATTCAGTATACATCTTCAAGGCAAACACTCTACTGAAGAGCACTGTGAGTACAAACGTTAGACCCAACCTTTTCAACCAGATGATATTCTTTGTCACAATATCAAAAAAGACGTACTCCAGTGGAAAGTAAAAATGTAATAGTGTCTTGTTTGATTGTTTTGTCACTACCCCAGATATGGCAGAAGTGTTCTCGGAGAGATTTTATCAATGCATCACATCCATACTTCTTAATACAATAACTTGTTGTAATTTGCTAGTTAATGCAATAACTTGTTGTAATTTGCTAATTTCAATGAAATTCTTCATCTGGTTCAAAGTCTAATGCAAACTGTATCCTGCTACAGAACATTCCATAATGATGTGAACTTGGTGTACATGTTTACTGTAAAGTGAGTTTTATTTCTTGAAGTGAGAACTTTGTTGTATTTTTATAGGCTGCTTGTATTTTATATAGGGACCTTTCTACCTGAGAATTCCTTGTAATATATATGATATTTTAATTCATACCTGATATAATTACATATAAAGGTATAAGCATCAAACACATGTGTTCATTATAGTATTATTCATGCTTCAGTATGTTCATATTTTGTGTACAAGTCTATCTGCCAAAAGCATGGCTTCTTAGGGCTTTAATCTAGTTTAATAGATCTAATAGATATATTATTAATTATTCCAGATGTAATTCATAATGTATATTGTGATATTTAGCAGTAACATTTAGCATTGTATATTTATATTTAAATTTAACATGGTTACCATCATATGATTTGGACTTTTGTATTCCAATTAGTCAGCCCTTTAAAAGCTGATTACTTGGTTACTGTTATAGCCATATATTTTATCCACAAAATTATGGTTCTTACAGAAGTTTTAGAAATTGAAATGTACTTTTTAGCTGAAATTGTTTGAAATTCCAGTCTTGCTCATGATTAAGTGTTACAGTCATGTTTCAGTGCATATGAGCTCAGGTCAACTGAGTAAAAATACCTCTTTAACAATTTTCAAATCTGTATCCAGAAATATATTGTGGTATTTTATAGTATTCATTGGCCATTCTGGGTGTGTTGTTTTAATTTATTGTGTGTGTGTGTTGTTAATTAGCGTAATCAATTTAAGTCAAGCATGCATACATGTATTTGGACAAATTACAACTGTTCAACTAATCTGAAGCTTGTCATCTACATCCCTTATATGTATTATGCCAATAAATAGCAGTAACATTACTGTAATGTCTAGGTTCTAGGATTTCTTTTTCTTTTAATGTTGAGGCAAACTTAAGATTGGTAGAACAGTTGTTTTTTCACTTGATCATATAAAAGTAATATATATACATTAGTGTGTTTTATGTTTTGAGTCCCATTTCAATTTATTTTATTGATCTCATGTTTAGGTGTTTTTGAAAACTGTACTGTGTTAATAGTGATACTTGTATTTTGGTACAAGATAAATATCTGAGGCCAATGATCACTGCTTTGTTTTCAGTCATTGCCTTTGTTCCCAGTCCTAGAACTATAGTCGTACTTGTCAGGATCTTTATCACACTGGCTTACCTACAAATTATACTCCAACCGTTACATGGTTTGAATCTGGGCCTGAAACCACCTATATAGACATTTCCATAAGATCTACTGTAGAACAATAGTGAAGGTGTATGAATCCGTCAATGGGTACTGGTTTTACATCAGTCCTTAAATAATCCAAAATCAAGACTTAAGTTGAGATTAAAATTGTGTTTGAGGCCCATAAAAACCCTACTTGGGAATTTTTTTTACATTTTTCCCATATTTTGCCCTGTAGTTTGGAAATGGTAATTCTGATGAGTTTCAAACTGTACTAGATATAACTTTTATATGTAATCTTTGTGGAATATTCATCTGTTTTAAGTTTAAGGTCAGCTTAAGGTCTCTAAAATACCCACAGAGACCCAATTTATGTACTCTTTTGCCACTTTTAAGCCCTATAGCTCAAAATCTATGTGATTCATTCACCCAGAATCTCATCTTGGAGAGAATTAATATGTTCTTTTTACATGTTCCAAAAATCAGGGCTTTAAGTTGACGTTTAACCCAATGGCATGTAGGATACACATAATCTCCTTACACAATGGACCTTTCTCTGCATTTTTATGTCAGCTGACTTGTTAGTCAGCTGACATGGTATCACTCCGTGGCGTATGCGTGAACAACTTCTCCAAAACTACAAGACCCAGAGACCTGCTGTTTTTTTTTAAAGATACCTTAACTATCGAGGATGATAAATCATAAAATTCATGCACATCTGTCTGTTCATCTGTTCCCCAAAGCCATTACAAGTGAGGTACCCCCACCAAAAGTGAAAATTTCAACACTTGATCACAATTTTCTCATTCACTATTGAAGGGATTTTTCTCTTATCTTGCATATATGTACTAGGCCACCAGTAGATTCACTTGAGTATCAGGCCTGGATCTTTCCTAATTTTTTTTATGAATTTTTTAAATAATTTTTTCATGCATTAAAACTCATGAGTTCATGCAGTAAATCACTTATTATGTCCACCCCCCTGGGGGGTGGATATATTATTTTTGCTTTTTTCGCCGTCCGATGTCCGATGTCCGATGTCCGGCGTCCGGCGTCCGATGTCCGGCGTCACGCATGGTTTCCGCTCATTTAAAGGAAAAGTATTAGAGCTATTGTCACCAAATTTGGTATGCAGGCTTATTGGGTCAGTAGCTTGCTTGGGATTGCTTTTGGCTGTTGTACCTCTTTTGCTTACTGAGTAATACTTAAGTACAGCTATTTTCAGTACCCATTGGTTTCCGTGCATTTAAGCCAAAATAATTAAAGATATTTTACTACAATTTTGAATACAAGATTGTTATGTCCATAGCTCGCTTGGTATTGCATTTGGGACTGATAGCTTTGTCAGTACATGAGTAATAGCCATTTAGGTACTTCATTGTGTATTTTCAGTACTACTTTTGAGTAATTTGCTTCTATCTCCTTAACCGTGCGAGATAGAGCGATTTCGGCAAAATTTTCGACCCGCAGGGTATCTGAGGAGTGTACTCTTTGCAATTTTCAAAAAATTTTCCCCTCCCCAAAAATGGCGGCCATTTTGAATTTTCGAATTTTTGCCAAAAATGGCAAAACACAAATTTGCTTCTATCTCCTTAACCGTGCGAGATAGAGCGATTTCGTCGAAATTTTCGACCCACAGGGTATCTAAGGAATGTAATATTTGCAATTTTCAAAAAAATTTCCCCTCCCCAAAAATGGCGGCCATTTTGAATTTTCGAATTTTTGCCAAAAATGGCAAAACACAAATTTGCTTCTATCTCCTTAACCGTGCGAGATAGAGCGATTTCGGCAAAATTTTCGACCCACAGGGGATCTAAGGAATGCAATCTTTGCAATTTTCCAAAAATTTTCCCCTCCCCAAAAATGGCGGCCATTTTGAATTTTCGAATTTTTGCCAAAAATGGCAAAACACTAATTTGCTTCTATCTCCTTAACCGTGCGAGATAGAGCGATTTCGGCAAAATTTTCGACCCACAGGGTATCTAAGCAATGCAATCTTTGCAATTTTCAAAATATTTTCCCCTCCCCAAAAATGGCGGCCATTTTGAATTTTCGAATTTTTGCCAAAAATGGCAAAACACAAATTTGCTTCTATCTCCTTAACCGTGCGAGATAGAGCGATTTCGTCGAAATTTTCGACCCACAGGGTATCTAAGGAATGTAATATTTGCAATTTTCAAAAAATTTTCCCCTCCCCAAAAATGGCGGCCATTTTGAATTTTCGAATTTTTGCCAAAAATGGCAAAACACAAATTTGCTTCTATCTCCTTAACCGTGCGAGATAGAGCGATTTCGTCGAAATTTTCGACCCACAGGGTATCTAAGGAATGCAATCTTTGCAATTTTCCCAAAATTTTCCCCTCCCCAAAAATGGCGGCCATTTTGAATTTTCGAATTTTTGCCAAAAATGGCAAAACACAAATTTGCTTCTATCTCCTTAACCGTGCGAGATAGAGCGATTTCGTCGAAATTTTCGACCCACAGGGTATCTAAGGAATGTAATATTTGCAATTTTCAAAAAAATTTCCCCTCCCCAAAAATGGCGGCCATTTTGAATTTTCGAATTTTTGCCAAAAATGGCAAAACACAAATTTGCTTCTATCTCCTTAACCGTGCGAGATAGAGCGATTTCGGCAAAATTTTCGACCCACAGGGGATCTAAGGAATGCAATCTTTGCAATTTTCAAAAAATTTTCCCCTCCCCAAAAATGGCGGCCATTTTGAATTTTCGAATTTTTGCCAAAAATGGCAAAACACTAATTTGCTTCTATCTCCTTAACTGTGCGAGATAGAGCGATTTCGGCAAAATTTTCGACGCACAGGGTATCTAAGCAATGCAATCTTTGCAATTTTCAAAATATTTTCCCCTCCCCAAAAATGGCGGCCATTTTGAATTTTCGAATTTTTGCCAAAAATGGCAAAACACAAATTTGCTTCTATCTCCTTAACCGTGCGAGATAGAGCGATTTCGTCGAAATTTTCGACCCACAGGGTATCTAAGGAATGTAATATTTGCAATTTTCCAAAAATTTTCCCCTCCCCAAAAATGGCGGCCATTTTGAATTTTCGAATTTTTGCCAAAAATGGCAAAACACAAATTTGCTTCTATCTCCTTAACCGTGCGAGATAGAGCGATTTCGTCGAAATTTTCGACCCACAGGGTATCTAAGGAATGTAATATTTGCAATTTTCAAAAAATTTTCCCCTCCCCAAAAATGGCGGCCATTTTGAATTTTCGAATTTTTGCCAAAAATGGCAAAACACAAATTTGCTTCTATCTCCTTAACCGTGCGAGATAGAGCGATTTCGTCGAAATTTTCGACCCACAGGGTATCTAAGGAATGTAATATTTGCAATTTTCAAAAAAATTTCCCCTCCCCAAAAATGGCGGCCATTTTGAATTTTCGAATTTTTGCCAAAAATGGCAAAACACAAATTTGCTTCTATCTCCTTAACCGTGCGAGATAGAGCGATTTCGGCAAAATTTTCGACCCACAGGGGATCTAAGGAATGCAATCTTTGCAATTTTCCAAAAATTTTCCCCTCCCCAAAAATGGCGGCCATTTTGAATTTTCGAATTTTTGCCAAAAATGGCAAAACACTAATTTGCTTCTATCTCCTTAACCGTGCGAGATAGAGCGATTTCGGCAAAATTTTCGACACACAGGGTATCTAAGCAATGCAATCTTTGCAATTTTCAAAATATTTTCCCCTCCCCAAAAATGGCGGCCATTTTGAATTTTCGAATTTTTGCCAAAAATGGCAAAACACAAATTTGCTTCTATCTCCTTAACCGTGCGAGATAGAGCGATTTCGTCGAAATTTTCGACCCACAGGGTATCTAAGGAATGTAATATTTGCAATTTTCAAAAAATTTTCCCCTCCCCAAAAATGGCGGCCATTTTGAATTTTCGAATTTTTGCCAAAAATGGCAAAACACAAATTTGCTTCTATCTCCTTAACCGTGCGAGATAGAGCGATTTCGTCGAAATTTTCGACCCACAGGGTATCTAAGGAATGCAATCTTTGCAATTTTCCAAAAATTTTCCCCTCCCCAAAAATGGCGGCCATTTTGAATTTTCGAATTTTTGCCAAAAATGGCAAAACACAAATTTGCTTCTATCTCCTTAACCGTGCGAGATAGAGCGATTTCGTCGAAATTTTCGACCCACAGGGTATCTAAGGAATGTAATATTTGCAATTTTCCAAAAATTTTCCCCTCCCCAAAAATGGCGGCCATTTTGAATTTTCGAATTTTTGCCAAAAATGGCAAAACACAAATTTGCTTCTATCTCCTTAACCGTGCGAGATAGAGCGATTTCGTCGAAATTTTCGACCCACAGGGTATCTAAGGAATGTAATATTTGCAATTTTCAAAAAAATTTCCCCTCCCCAAAAATGGCGGCCATTTTGAATTTTCGAATTTTTGCCAAAAATGGCAAAACACAAATTTGCTTCTATCTCCTTAACCGTGCGAGATAGAGCGATTTCGTCGAAATTTTCGACCCACAGGGTATCTAAGGAATGCAATCTTTGCAATTTTCAAAAAATTTTCCCCTCCCCAAAAATGGCGACCATTTTGAATTTTCGAATTTTTGCCCAAAATGGCAAAACACAAATTTGCTTCTATCTCCTTAACCGTGCGAGATAGAGCGATTTCGTCGAAATTTTCGACCCACAGGGTATCTAAGGAATGCAATCTTTGCAATTTTCCAAAAATTTTCCCCTCCCCAAAAATGGCGGCCATTTTGAATTTTCGAATTTTTGCCAAAAATGGCAAAACACAAATTTGCTTCTATCTCCTTAACCGTGCGAGATAGAGCGATTTCGTCGAAATTTTCGACCCACAGGGTATCTAAGGAATGCAATCTTTGCAATTTTCCAAAAATTTTCCCCTCCCCAAAAATGGCGGCCATTTTGAATTTTCGAATTTTTGCAAAAAATGGCAAAACACAAATTTGCTTCTATCTCCTTAACCGTGCCAGATAGAGCGATTTCGTCGAAATTTTCGACCCACAGGGTATCTAAGGAATGTAATATTTGCAATTTTCAAAAAATTTTCCCCTCCCCAAAAATGGCAGCCCTTTTGAATTTTCGAATTTTTGCCCAACATGGAAAAACACAAACTGGCCTTAACCGTGCAAAATAGAGTTATTTTGTTGAAATTTTCGACCCATAGGGTATCTAAGAAATGTACTCTTGGCAATTTTCAAAAAAATTTCCTTTTCCCAATAATGGCGGCCATTTTGAATTTTCAAATTTTTGCCAAAAATAGAAAAACAGGAATTGGCTTCTATCTTCTTAACCGTGCAAGATAGAGTGATTTCGTCAAAATTTTCAACCCAACCAATGCAAAAAGGCATGAAGCGGAAATAAATTACATCTACACTATCAAATATTTAAGCATCATTGATATATTTTACAAATGAAACAGGGTCTTGTAAGACTACTGTACAATTTGGGCAAAAGGTTCATGGGTGGACATTACACATGATAATGTGTGTTCTTCTATGCTATCCTGTTTCTATTCGCATCTACTATCAACAGGGCGGCCTATTTCTAGTAACTTGAAAAGTATTGCGTTTAGCACATTTTGTTAAATATTTTTTTCACCTATTTTTCTTTCAGCTATAACATAGTAAAATTTCAGACTTGTAGCTGATTGCAAAATTATGTAATAGCTGCACATAAAACTCTACATTTGCTACATTTTTAGGCGGGTTGCTTGTCACCAACCCGCCTATTAGATTGATGTGTGCAACGTCCGTCTGTCCGTACACATTTTTGTTTCTGGAATCTAACTCAAAAACGCAGCTAGGTTCCTTTCGAAATTGGTGTAATTCCGTCTGTTCGTTTCGTCAAAATTTCTGTTTCCGGACTCTTAACTCAAAAACGGTTTGTCCAATCAAATTCAAACTTGACAGGAGATAGATCACCATCACAGCTAGGTTCCTTTTGAAATTGGTGTAATTCCGTCTGTTCGTTTTTCCGTCAAAATTTCCATTTCCGGACTCTAATTTGAAAACGGTTTGTCCAATCGAATTCAATCTTAACAGGGAGATAGATCACCATCATAGCTAAGTTCCTTTTGAAATTGGTGTAACTCCGTCCATTCGTTTGTCTGTCCATCAACATTTCTGTTTCCGGACTCTAACTCGAAAACGATTTGTCTAAGCGAATTCAAACTTGACAGGGAGATAGATCACCATCATAGCTAGGTTCCTTTCGAAATTGATGTATCTGTTCTTTTGTTTGTCAGTTTATAGCATAGATACAATTATGTAACCTAGATTACAACTTTTACATTTCTTAGCACATCTAACACATTCACCTTAACTGGGTGATCTAACATTTTGTTCCTTGTTTCTAAATGTAATTACAGCAGTCGCTAACCTTATTGCTGCCTGCGCAACCCACCTTTTGGGGCATCTTTGACCCTCTTGTCTGATCTTTGCACAATCTGCATCAGAGAAAAGAATTGCCTGTGTGTGTGTGTTACAGAAAAAAGGGGTGATGTGTGTGTGGGTTATATATGTCTGTGTTTTTTCTCCCTTCAGTGTTTCATTGAAGTGGAGAGGGGTTGGGGGGAGGGGTGGGGAAGATTTACAACAGACCTTTTCAACATCTCCTCAGGTTACTGAACTTAGGTAAACACTCACTCCTGCATATACAGATTTACTGCAGTGCACACACAAACATTTTTTGTTTTTCTCTTAGTGTACATTATTGAGGCACAAATATCACTTAAATTCTCTGATATTTAATACTTTGAGTTATTTAGTGTTGCATGTTAACTTTAAAAATATTTAATTTAGAATTAGAAAAGCAGTTTACAACACTGTTCTATATTCACATTGTCCCAGGTTTTTAATGGAGAGGGGTTGCAATATACATGTACTTGAATATTTTGACAAATTACCCAGAAAAATGTTTAAGTTAAAAACAAAGCTTGTTATTGTCAAAATAAATGCATTAGCAAAGAATTATTACATGCACAATTTGTATATGATCAATGAAGAGTATTTTAAATTCATATTTTTACATATTCAGAAATATTACCTTATACTAATATCTGTTCTCATTATTACCATAAGGAGATTATGTTTTGGATGTGTTTGTATCTCTGTTTCTTAATACTCAAAAAGACAGGAACAGATCTTTATGAATTTTTTTATGTACATAGGGCCTGACTGAAGGAAAATGAAATTAAATTTTGTGAAAAATCCAGATCACATTCTGGATACAAAAACCCTGAATTTTCAAATGTCAAATTTTAATGTATTTTTTCAAATGGTTTTGGTTTATTATGGCATCACTCTGCGGCGTCCGCGTACACGTGAACTTCTCTAAAACCACAAGACTCAGAGACATGCTGGTTTTTTTAAAGATACCTTAACTATCATGGATGAAAAATTGTTCAAGGCATGCAGATCTGTTCGTTCGTCTGTTCCCCAGAGCCATTACAAGAGAGGTACCCCCACTCAAAGTGTGAAAATTTCAAGACTTTATCACAAATTTCTCATTCACTAGTGCAGGGATTTTTCTCTTTTCTTGCATATATGTATTAGACCAGTAGGAAATTCCCTTGTGTGAGTATCGAACCTGGATCTTTCTTAATTATTTTTTTATGAATTTTTACCCCACAGCCCTTAAGGGCTGTCAGGGTATTGTTTTCTCCCATGGTGTCCGGATGGGCGGGCGGGTGGTGGGAAAAAGTTTGTCCAGGCTGTATCTCAGAAACCGTAAGGTGTCGGAAGTTGATACTTGGTATGGACATTGGTTACGGGGTGTAGGTGTGCAACGTCATGGTGTGACCTTGATTTGACCTTGCCGCAGTGACCTTGAGTTTGAAAATCCTTTACAGTTAACTTGGTACTTCTGAATACCATTTGCAGGGCACAACTTTTTTGTCCTTTTCTTCTTTCTCTTCTTCTCTGAAACTCAAAACACACAGTCAGCTGACACAGAACCCGTTCACGGGCACTGATTGCTTGTTGATATATTTTTTGTCTTGTAACATAAAAATGGCGAGTCTGACCAGACTCAAACTTTAGTAAGTATAAGTTCTGTGTAATCTTTGTAACAATATTAGGTCTGTAGGTTTAATGTTAAAGTGACCTTAAGGTTTCTGAAAATGGCCACATGGAACAATTTTCTTACTTTTTTCCCACTTTAAGGCCTATAGCTTTCACACTATGCCCCGCATCCAACTAATATCTTATCTGATAATATATTAAGCTTTTTTTCTATAAGCAAAAAATCAAGGCTTTAAGTTGACATTTGATCTTTATAATGCTCATAAAGGCCCGACCCAAAAGACATTTTTTCTGGGTTTTTTTTTTTTTTTTTCATGCATTCTGCTTTGTGGCATGTAAATGGAAAATCTGACCAGCCCCACACTGTACTAAATATAACTCGTGTATGTCATTTTTGTGGAAAACTTTTGCTATGTAGTTTAAAGTTTAGGGTTATCTTAGGTCTAAAAGAATGTTCACCAGGACCAGTTGTACACACTTTTTGTCACTTTAAACCTGTATCTTGCAAACTGTATTGGTTCACTCACTTGATATCTTACCTAAGAATGCATGTGCCAAAAGTCAAGGCTGCAAGTAGATATTTTAACTGTATGAGGTACATAAAGACCCACCCCCCGTTTTTTTTTACATTTTTCACATATTTTGCATTGTAAATTCAAAATGGTAAGTCTAGCATCCGATTAGACTAGATATAACTTCTGCTCTGGGCTCCTAGATCTAATCAGTGTTTTATGATAATTCATCTTGACTAATAAATTAAAGGCATACAAACCCCTACTATTTTAACTTTACAGTAATACATTTAAATCAGAAAGCATTAGTCTTATCATCACGAGATGATTGAGTCAAAAAATGAAATGATTCATAATAGGAATCACACACAAAATGGGTGCCACAAAATTTACCCAATGAATAACTGTGGCATGAGGGAGGGCCTGTCTAGGGATATGTTGGTGTCGAGTCGGCACAATCTAGTTGTACACGGCTTTCCTGCTAATGAACTGACTTCTATGTAAGGTTTTAGAACTGCTTTGACCTATAGTATGTGGCATATGTGTAGAATAGTGGTACACTTCTTTAACAAGTTGTCAGCAGTTCTTTGAAGTGTGACATCTGTTCCACAACTTTTTATCCACCTTCCCAGTAGAAGTACTGCACTTGTGCATATTAGCCCTTCTGTGTGCAGGACTTGGAAATATGTTTGAACGATTACATTGGATAGATCTGTGCTGGTATGTTTATTGCACGTTTTTATGATTGTCATGTTTAGAGATGAGTAAAATGGGTCGATAGTTCTGCCAAGTTAATGCAACTGTCGAAGTAGCTGGATATCTATGCACAAGGAAACAATGAAAATCCAGATGTTTTAATTTGCGAATAATTCAATATATATGAAGTCCACAAAGATAGTTTATAGTTTTAAATTCATTCACAGTAAAGTTTATAAAGGATATAAATGTCTGAAAGAGAAGCCACCAGTTGGCTCGGTTTTTATTGGAAATATCTGTGTTGGCGAGTTACAAAATACATAATTTGCAAGCAACACAGATGATATTTTGGCAAACTCAGGTGAAAACATAGCCAACTGAGATGATAATTTTGCCAACACTGAAGATAGTATATACAACACAGATGATATTTTTGCCAATCCAGATGAAAATATAGGCAACACAGATGACATTTTCTCAAACACAGATGATATTTTCGTCAACACAGATGAAAATAACACTAACACAGATGACATTTTCGCCACCACAGATGAAAATAACACCAACGCAGATGATTTATTTTCACCAATACTTGTAGATAAAAATTCGCCACCACAGACAATTTTTTTAGCCAACGCAGATGAAAATGTAGCCAACACAGATGATATTTTCGCCACCACAGATGAAAATAACACCAACACAGATGATTTTTTGTCACCAATACTTGTAAATAAAAAATCTCCACCACAGACAACATTTTAGCCAATGCAGATGAAAATATAGCCAACACAGATGATATTTTCGCCAACGCAGATAAAAATGCTGCAAGTTACTATAAATAGAATGTTTACTGTACATAGAATGGTCTGCCCTGAATAGAAGTAGGGACAGTTCACTTCTTTTTATCAGGGTATGTGCAAGCTACTACATACACACACAGAATATGTAAAAGATCAAATATAGGTCACTGACCCTAAATGGAGTGACAATACGAGTACAATGACTATGATTACATATAAGTGAATATTTACGTGTTAATGTTAAATTAACTGTACAAAAGTTAAGCTAGGGTCACCTCAAACTGCCAGAACTACTACAGACCCAGATATTAGAGGACCCTAAAGTCAATCATGCCAAATACCCCAGATCAGAATGAGGAGACCCCAGCATGACTTCAGTTATCCAATTTTTCATTGAACTTTATACATAAAAATTCCCTAAAATTAAATATTACCTTAAAGTATGTTATGGTCACCTTAACTTGTAATGTACAAACTCTTAACTCATTTGCTATTAATATTGTGGTGACCTTGATTATGAACTATTGAACTTAAACTTATGTTATGGTCACCTTAACTTGTAAATATATTCCGTAAACTCATTCATTATTCATATGTCTTTACGTTAGCCTGACACTACTGTATAGACTTTGTTAGGACATAACTCAGTAGTAATCAAATTTATAATTTACGTATTTCATAAATACATTTGTAATACTGTATTTAACAAATAAAAAAATGTGAACTGTCATCACTTGGTAATTTGCTATTGACCTATTCAAGGGCAGGCTATTCTATGTCCAGTAGACTATTTATAGTAACTTGCAGTATTTTCATCTGCGTTGGCAAAAATATCATCTGTGTTGGCTATATTTTCATCTGTGTTGTCGAAAATATCATCTGTGTTGGCGAATTTTTCATCTGTGTTGGCGAATTTTTCATCTGTGTTGGCGGATTTTTCATCTGTGTTGGCGAATTTTTCATCTGTGTTGGCGAATTTTTCATCTGTGTGGCGAATTTTTCATCTGTGTTGGCGAATTTTTCATCTGTGTTGTCGAAAATATCATCTGTGTTGGCGAATTTTTCATCTGTGTTGGCGAATTTTTCATCTGTGTTGGCGAAAATATCATCTGTGGTGGCGAAAATATCATCAGTGTTGGCGAAAATATCATCTGTGTTGGTGAAGTTTTCATGTGTGTTGGCGAAAAAGTCATCTGCATTGGTGAATTTTCCATCTGTGGTGGCGAAAATATCCTTATATTGTAACTCGCCAACACAGATATTTTCAACAAAAACAACACCACTGGTGGCGCTAATACTCTTTCATAGGTAATACTCTTTCGTATAAATGAGATAATATTTACTTTGATTTATATTTCTGATTTATTTTTAAAATTTGATTTTGCCATGATCATCTGATTCAGTTATTACAATGTTTCTTGTTTTTCTTCTGAAACAAAAACCAGTTTAAAACGTAATTTTTCAGCATAACGGTCCAACAGTCTCCTTGAGTATGTTCCCGAAGGTCACATGACCACCTCCTTTTTTGCCCATTTGGATCTGCATCACCAACAGCCCAGCCAGTATGAGAGTTGCGGCTTGTTTGATTACATCAGAGTGGAGACCAAAGCTGCATATAAAGATAAATAATTATATTAATATTTTATTTTTCAGTATCTTGTATTATTTTATATATCTCCAGCAGTAGATACTTGAACAAAATCTGGATTGATATAAAACAAGTAATTGAAAAGAAAGCTTACATGAACAATTAAACTTTAACTTGGCTTTCCATATCAGTCAAATTAAACATTTTTTTCTCAATTTAAAATGAAACTTGTGCTAATTTTTTTTTCTATATGTTATTACTTTGTGTTACATACTTATCCAGTTGTTATCCAAATCAAATTGTATCTGAAGTTGTGAAGTAGTTAAAAGTATTGTAGTTTAAAAAAAATCTCTAATTTTTTAAATTAAAATTGGAATTGACACCTTTTATATTGGGATAAAATCAAAGTTTGGGTTTTGCACCCTATTCAACAGCCAGGGTGATATTTGGACAGCATTGCATCTGCAGCATTGCCACTTGAGGGGTTAGGGCCAACACAGAAGCAACTGACTGTGACTTTATGTCAAACTTGCTAACCACCAGGCCCCTGAGGATCTTGATATTTGGGGGTAAAAACTAAGAACCATAATCAACCAATTTTAAAGGATCAAAATATGATACCATTGCTGCTATTGATAAATTTAAAGTGTTGACATTTGAACTTAATGCATATTCATTACCAATTTTAATTCTTCCTTTGGGAAACCTGCATCTCCCAAGGTTGAATAGTATAATGTTTTATAAAACCATAAAAACTACTGTTTATCAACTGATTTGCTAGAGCTGTCCTCCATGATGATTTAAAAATGAAAAATTTCACTGAGAGTGTGCAAAGCAGCTGTCACAGAGGGAAGAATATTAGCGCTTGAATTAATGAGTACGAAAATAGCATTACCTTGGCCATATGGACTGCATCAAATGATGTAAAGTGTCATCACCCTACCAAAACAAATTAACAACATGGAAAATGCATATATCATCCAATAGATACAGGTGTCTAAACCATTAAGCAATTATTGAAGTAATATGGGCCAAGTTAGGAAGGACAAACAGTACTGTTGGATTATCAACAAAATTATACCACTTCAAATTTTAAAATTTATTTTGATTCACCAGTTTGAACCATATTGTGAACAGTAGGGGTTTTTAATTATGGAGGAAACTACAGATATGTAAACCCTGCCCTGTGGAATTTAGGTATCCATCTTTTACCATAAAAAATACTGTATGGAACCATAATACTGGAGTAGACACATGGCAGTGACTAAAAAAAAATATCTTACCCTCCAGGCAGCAGTAAATTTACATTGAATATTTTGCGCAAGGTAACCTGTAAACTATTTCTTTGTTATCTGTCACAGAAAAAGTGGGAAAACTATTTCAACCATTATTAAACTGCAAGTATAACCTTTCATTTTGCAAAAAATACTAAATTGCTCAGTTTTACCTGCATCATCTTCGGTGACAGTGTATATTTGTTTGGTTTTTCAGTTATATAGTGTGATATTGCATCATCTGTGGTTTGAAATTCACTTTTTTGTAATGATATGGTTCTTCTTGCACTTGGTGATTCACTCCTTTCCAGCGACAGAGTGCTTCTTGTACTTTGTAAATTTCTCCTTTCTAGCGACATAGTTCTTGTACTTAGTGATTCCTTCCTTTCTAGTGACACAATTTTCCTTGCATTTGTTGATTCCCTCCTTTCTAGTGGTATGGGTCTCTTTAGACTTGGTGATCCTCTCCTTTCTAATGACACTGTCCCCACTGATGATTCTCTCCTTTCTAGTGACATTGTTTTCCTTTTATTTGGTGATTCTATCTGGTCTAGGGACACAGTTCTCCTTGTACTTGGTGATTCTTTCCTCTCTAGTGACACAGTTCTCCTTGTACTTAGTGATTCTCTCCTCTCTAGTGACACAGTTCTCCTTGTACTGGGCGATTCTCTCCTCTCTAGTGAAATCATTCTCCTCGTACATGTTGATTCTGTCCTTTCTAGTGACACGATTCTTCTTGCATTTGGTGACTTGTTTCTTTGTAGTAACATGGTTCTCCTTGTACTAGGAGAATTTGCACTTTCTGGTGACATTATTCTCCTTGTACCTCCTGATTCCCTCCTTCCTAGTGACACAATTCTCCTCATACTTGGCGATTCCCTCCTTTCTAGTGATACAGTTCTCCTAGTACTTGGTGATTCCCTCCTTTCTAGTGACACTGTTCTTGTATTTAGTAATTCTCTCTTTTCTAATGGCACAGTTCTCCTTGCACTTGATGATTCTCTCCTTTCTAGTGACATGGTTCTTCTTGCACTTGGTGACTCTCTCCTTTCTAGTGACATGGTTCTCCTTGCACTTGGTGACTCTCTTCTTTTTAGTGACACAGTTCTCCTTGCACTTGGAGATTCTCTCCTTTCTAGTGACACGGTTCTTCTTGCACTTGCTGAATTTCTCCTTTCTAGTGACATGGTTCTTCTTGCACTTGGTGATTCTCTCCTTTCAAGTGACACGGTTCTCCTTGCACTTGGTGACTCTCTTCTTTCTAGTGATATAGTTCTTCTTGCACGTGGTGACTCTCTTCTTTCTAGTGATATAGTTCTTCTTGCACTTGGTGACTCTCTTCTTTCTAGTGACACGGTACTCTTTGCATTTGGTGATTCTCTTCTTTCTAGTGACATGGTTCTTCTTGCAATTGGTGACTCTCTTCTTTCTAGTAATATGGTTCTCCTTGCACTTGGTGACTCTCTTCGTTTTAGTGACACAGTTCTCCTTGCACTTGGAGATTCTCTCCTTTCTAGTGACATGGTTTTTCTTGCACTTGGTGATTCTCTCCTTTCTAGTGACATGGTTCTTCTTGCACTTGGTGATTCTCTCCTTTCTAGTGACATGATTCTCCTTGCACTTGGTGACTCTCTTCTTTCTAGTGATATAGTTCTTCTTGCACTTGGTGACTCTCTTCTTTCTAGTGACATGGTTCTTCTTGCACTTGGTGATTCTCTCCTTTCAAGTGACACAGTTCTCCTTGCACTTGGTGACTCTCTTCTTTCTACTGACACGGTACTTTTTGCACTTGGTGATTCTCTTCTTTCTAGTGACATGGTTCTTCTTGCAATTGGTGACTCTCTTCTTTCTAGTAATATGGTTCTCCTTGCACTTGGTGACTCTCTTCTTTTTAGTGACACAGTTCTCCTTGCACTTGGTGACACTCTCCTTTCTAGTGACACGGTTTTTCTTGCACTTGGTGATTCTCTCCTTTCAAGTGACATGGTTCTCCTTGCACTTGGTGACTCTCTTCTTTCTACTGACACGGTACTTTTTGCACTTGGTGATTCTCTTCTTTCTAGTGACATGGTTCTTCTTGCAATTGTTGACTCTCTTCTTTCTAGTAATATGGTTCTCCTTGCACTTGGTGACTCTCTTCTTTTTAGTGACACAGTTCTCCTTGCACTTGGTGACACTCTCCTTTCTAGTGACACGGTTTTTCTTGCACTTGGTGATTCTCTCCTTTCTAGTGACATAGTTCTTATTGCACTTGGAGATTCTCTCCTTTCTAGTGACACGGTTCTTGTTGCACTTGGTGACTCTCTTCTTTCTAGTGACATGGTTCTTCTTGCACTTGGTGACTCTCTTCCTTCTAGTGTGGTTCTCCTTGTACTTGGTGATACTCTCTTTTCTAGTGACATGGTTCTCCTTGAACTTGGTGATTCTCTCCCTTCTAGTGACACAGTTCTCTTTGTACTTGGCGATTCTCTCCTTTCTAGTGACATGGTTCTCCCTGTACTTCGTGACTCTCTCCTTTCCTGTGACACAATTCTCCTTGTACTTGGTGACTCCCTCATTTCTAATGACAGAGTACTCCTTGTACTTTGTGACTCCCTCCTTTTTAGTGACATGATTCTCCTTGTACTTGGTGATTCTCTCCTTTCTAGTGACACAGTTCTTGTACCTAGTGATTCCCTCCTTTCCAGTGACATGATTCTCCTTGCTCTTATTGATTCCCTTTTTTCTAACAAAATAGTTCTCCTTGAACTTGGTGATTCTCTCTCCAGTGAAATGGCTCTCCTTATAGTTGGTGATTCTCTCCTTGTACTTCGTAATTCTCTACTTTGTTGTGACACAGTTGTTCTTGCACTTGGTGACTCTCTCTTCTCAAGGAACATGGTTCTCCTTGTATTTTGTAATTCTCTCCTATCTACAGATATTATTCTCTTGGTAGCTGGTGATTCTCTCCTACCTGGAGATATAGTTCTCCTTTCTGATGGCTCGGTTCTCGTTGTACTTGGTGATTCTTTCCTATCTTTTGATATGGTTCTCCTTCGCCCTGATAATTCTCTCCTGTCTAGAGATATGGTTCCCCTTGTACTTGGTGATTCTCTCCTCTCTAGCAAAATGATTCTCCTTGTACCCGGTGATTCTCTCCTTTCTAGTGACACAGTTCTCCTTGTACCTAGTGTTTCTCTCCTTTCTTGTGACACAGTTCTCCTTGTTAGTGGTGATTCTCTCCTCCCTAGTGACACAGGTCTCCTTGTACCTTGTGCTTCTCTCCTCTCTAGTGACACAGTTCTCCTTGTACCTGGTGATTCTCTCCTCTCCAGTGACACAGTTGTCCTTGTACCTTGTGATTCTCTCCTGTCTAGTGACACAGTTCTCCTTGTATCTGATGATTCTCTTCTCTCTAGTGACATGGTTCTCCTTGCACCTGGTGCTTCTCTCCTGTCTAGTGACACAGTTCTCCTTGTATCTAGTGGTTCGCTTCTCTCTAGTGACATGGTTCTCCTTGTACCTGGTAATTCTCTCCTCTCTAGTGACACAGTTCTCCTTGTACCTGGTGTTTCTCTCCTCTCTAGTGACATGGTTCTCCTTTTCCCTGGTGTTTCTCTCCTCTCTAGTGACATGGTTCTCCTTGTACCTGGTGCTTCTCTTCTCTCTAGTGACATAGTTCTCCTTGAAACTGGTGATTCTCTTCTCTCTAGTGACACAGTTCTCCTTGTACCTTGTGTTTCTCTCCTCTCTGTTGACATAATTCTCCTTGTACCTGGTGCTTCTCTTCTCTCTAGTGACATGGTTCTCCTTTTCCCTGGTGTTTCTCTCCTCTCTAGTGTCATAGTTCTCCTTGTACCTGGTGCTTCTCTTCTCTCTAGTGACACAGTTCTCCTTGTACCTTGTGTTTCTCTCCTCTCTGTTGACACAATTCTCCTTGTACCTGGTGATTCCCTTCTCTCTAGTGACACAGTTCTTCTTGTACCTGGTGTTTCTCTCCCCTCCAGTGACATGGTTCTCCTTGTACTTGGAGATTCTCTCCTCTCTAGTTTCGACAACTTCACTGGCAAAACTTGTTGCTGATCCATATCATTTTTGTGAATTGCCCCCATTCCAGTTTGGTCTCCCTTCTCAATCAAAGCAGCAGAGCAGAATAGTATAGAGGCAAGGAATACCCAAAACATCAGCCCTTTGAACCAATAAGCCATGACTCTGAAATAAAACATAGTTATTTGCAAAAATCGTGAACCCAATTCTAGCACAATAATTGGCCGGAATAAATAAATTTCCAGAACTATTTTTCCTATAAAGATTATTTGGATGTAAGCCAGTTGTGAATTTTTTTTTAAAGTTTGCAACAATCAACTATATTAGAACTATTTCCAGAAGTATATTTCCTGGCAAAATTCAAATTATTTAGTTATGAGCCAGTTTTGGCATTTTAAAAAATATGCATCAATCAACTTTCTGGTAATACAGTGATGTTTATGAACCAGAATTATTTCGTGAGAGTGCATTTGTTATTTACATTTGTACCATCTCCTTCCCATGAGGAATATAAAGGAAAAATTAACAGTTTGCAGTTGCATATCATAAAAGAGAAGGTTAATAAAACATTACCGTTGATATGGATAGTGGCAGTAGGGAACAGGTTACATGGACCATCTGTTTGGTCAATATAACCAAACTTTTTGCTTTGGAATTTTTTTTTGGAACATTTTCCCACCTTTTTCCAACAGGGTCAGTTGTATCAGACATCCTCCTCCTTGTACTTTAAAATTGGTTTGCAATCAAATCATCAAATTTAAAATATCTTAAAGTTATCTTAAAGTTTAAGTAGGTAACATTATTTTGTTTATAAAAGTTGACAGTTGTTGTTGTTTCTTTAAGTGATTCTGCTAAATATGATAAGGGCTGTGAGGTAACATCCCTCTGAAATTTTCCTTTTTTTGTGCAAAATTAATATCCAGAATGTCACTTTCATTTGCTTCTGGGTCTGTTAGAGAGTGGCCTGAACTCACTTGTGATAATCACGTGACGATACGAAGTGCAAGTGATTTATTGTGAAGACTTGCTCCACAATTTGGGGTGAGGGGAATTTTTCACAGACTTTACTGAAATACCAAAAAAAAAAAGCCATAAACAAAATGTTCTACCCCAAGATAGACACTTTTCACACTATGGAACCTTTTCTTTTTACAGAAAACTTTTCAACTGATACCAAGACGAGTTCACAGTTGTCACTTAACACTGAGAGAAATGTACACTTCCGACAACTCTCACGAACTTACTTAAGACTTAAATAAGAAAAAAATCAATTGCGTAATTTTAAGGGTAGGAAATGTTGCAGGTTGCCAAGTCCTGAAATATACAATAAATTAACGAAAGGATACTTGACAAGCAACCATATTTTAAAGCATTTTGTTGCATTCAAATTATAGCATTTTTAAAAAGTTTGTAAGAGTACCAGTTCAATGTGTGATCAAAATGCTATGAATACCCGCACAACATATTTTGTCAGCATATGTAACTTTTTGAAGGAAAAACACTGAATTTCTCAATTCAAAATTGATAATAATTGCAAACTTGGCAAAAGAGGTGGTTATTTTGTCCATTTGAAAAAAAAACCCGGCAAAGTTACTTTTTAGGTTAGCATTAATTATTAATTTTTATTATTAAATCCAGTGCTTTTTTTCTTTCAAGAAAGTCTTGTATGTTGAAAAAATATTTACTTAAACCCCGCAAAATTCATGCACACTTTTTGAAAATGCTATAATTTGTATTCAAGCAATTATTTCAAAATGTGGCTGTTTTTCAAGTATCCCTTAATTAATTTGTCCTATATTTTAGGCTTTGACATTCTAAAACATTCCCTACTTTTATGATTAAGGAATTTAATTGATTTTTTTGTTATGTATATCTTTAACATGTTCGAGAGAGCCGCCGGATGTGTGCGTTTGATGACTGGAGTTATTCTCCAATATATTTTATAATCTTACCAGACTTTGATATGGTAATCAATCTATTCACTTAAATCTGACATGGTTCACTACCTACATACATCATGTTGTCTGAAAGCAATCATTGAAAATCAAATAAAATTTACTGAAAGGTATTTCAAGACCAAAATACAGCGGCAATTTTGATCTGGAGTATAGTTTTGAATTAATTAACTGACCTAGCTGATCTAAACAGTGCCCTATATTTCACAATGGACTAGTGAAGGATTTATAAAACAGAGGTGATGCTAATTTACTTTTAGTTATACACCTTTCACACTACAGGCAGTATAATCTGCAGTTAGAAGTTTTACTCAGAGGTGGTACTGCCTTTCAGGATGCCTCATATCTTCCAAGATTTCATGTACCCACAAGGTTGGTACTGTGTGGTCATGGTGGTGTCTGTGGTTTATAGAAGGTTGTGACTTGGTCTTGCTTCGATATCAGGTGTTCTTACCTATACAAGGTGAGTGGAGTTAAATGGAGGTTGTGTCACGGTGAGAGACGTTTGCATCACTCCCCTGCTACTGTTACTGATGGCTACACACCGTGTCCCATCAGTGGCCATGCGAGCCACACCATGTTTAACCTTCAGTTACTGTATAACATAAATTGAAGAGGTCACTGAAATGGAAGGGCAGGGACGGTGATAGGGAAACAAAAGAGACAGTGACTGACATTGAATTTTGAACAATTCCAAAACTTCCATAGGACGCTCAAGGATTGGGATGTTAGATCACTGTCTCACAAGTTCACCTACGGACATCAGGTGAGGGGCAATTTTCCCAATGCCTAAGACTGCAGCTTACACCGCTTGTAGTGTGAAAGGGGTATAACCATCCAAGCAAGGCTGTTATGTTATAAATGGATTGCAGCTAATGAATTTATGAGCTGGTAGGACTACAACAACCAAAAATGGGGGAAAATGCAGCATTCAGGTGGCTGCCGACTAAAGCATTTACCTCCAAAGTGGCACTGACACAAGATAAGTAGCTCTTCACCCTCGACTGTGGAAAGGATGCTTTAAGAAGAGGGCTAGGAATCAAACAATCCACTGAGATGTCTCACAACATTATCTGATAACAATTGCTTTTTCAAGATTTAATAAACATGGCTATTTAACATCTCAGTGAGCCCGTTCCATTTTTAATGCTGTATGTATATAAACATTACTAATATACTGCATTTATAAAAACAAATATATACATATACCATGAGCAAGCTATATCTAGTAATATTTTTTTCAATGTCTATGGATTAAAAGGTTTTTCTTTCTTGCAGCTAAGTTAAGTCAGCCTGTTTTTGGATCAACTCTATGGTAGATATGAATTCATGTGAGTAGTGGAATTTAAAACTAAGTTATGTTTACATTCTATGGCTGCTGAAGCAGAATTTAGGATACGGATGTAGGAACATATGGTTTGACTGCTGATATGCACAAGTCATGACAATGTATCAATGCATGTTTACTTTTTTTACCTTACAGCTAAATCATACCATTATGTTTTGGCTACTAAAGTAAACTGAATATTATAATGCATGGAGATACAATTTACTCACATTTAAGCTATACCAATATGTTTTGATACTGATACTGAAGTTTTGATTACAAGTTGTCACCTTAGATGTTTAGCTGGTACGGCACATTTACATTCAGGTAAGATAGAAGAGTGAATCAGTTTATGGGTCTAATTTTGGTAATTTTTTTTTACTTTGAACCTCAATAATACGAGGAGTATTTCATATATTTTTCAATGTTAATACCTCAAACAAATAATAGGTGTGTTATCCCTTTATTACTGTGCCAAATATTAATCAACTTATATTTATGCAAATATTTAAAATATTACTTTTTCTGTCTCTAATTGATCAAACCCTTGAATCAGTTTTTGGGTTTATTTTGAAAAAAATGTCACACTTGACTAAACTCCCAGTTGTTTCAAGTTTACCATATTTAGAATGTGAGCGAAGGACACTGACCAAATTGTGATCCTATTTTGGCCAAGTGTTTTGTTTAGTGGTGTGTAAAGTATTTCAATTATAAAAACTTTAGTGTGTTTGATTTGTTTATTTGGGGTTTTACATCACTTTCAACACTGTACAGGTCATATCACGACGGGTAGTTGGAAGGGCAGAGGAAACAAGTACATATAGTTTGCTAGGGTTCTGTACTGTAAACTGCCGACCAACGGCAAGCAACTACCAGCTTTCCCACTTACGGCCATGACGGGATCGAACCCCGGCCACAGCGGTGGGGGGCGAGAGTGTTACCACTCTGCCACCGTGGCCCCTCTTTAGTGCGTTTGATGTATAATTACAAATGTAAACACATATTTATGGTTGGGGTGTTTTATTACAACATATTATTTTTCTGTTCATCACTCAATAAAATTTAACCCGGGGAAATAATATTGAGCACCATTACATATAGAACTTACATTGTAAGTTATGCTAAGGTGCAAGACAAATAACACCTAAGAGAGATAAAATGTATGTAAAGAAAAAAAACAAGGCAATTCAATAGCATTATCAAATCATAAATTGGTAAACTAAAAGTTGTGAAACTTTAACTTATCAACTGAAGTATTGCTTTCAATGGAAATAACAGAATTTGGTAGAATTACCTATAACCAGAGCACTGCCAATGCATGTAATAATTAGTAAATACATAAATCCTGTACAGTTTTGAGCGACGTAAAAAACCCCAAATAAATAAATAAAATCAACACTGTACAGGTCATATCACGATGGGTAGTTGGAAGGGCAGAGGAAACCAGTACATACAGTTCGTTAGGGTTCTGTACTGTAAACTGCCAACCAACAGCAAGCAACTACCAGCTTTCCCACTTGAGGCAGTGCTGGGGATCGAACCCCGGCCTCAGAGGTGGGAGGCGAGAGTGTTACCACCACCGTGGCCTCCGATTTGTTTTCAGGAAGGTCTAACTAGTAGTATTTGTATAATCGTGCTTACACACAAACAAACAGACAGACAGTTATAAATATAATACCTCCTTGGCGGAGGTAATAATCAGTTGCAGCAATCCATATATCATTGTCATAAGGGAAATATGTTTCAAATATTACTGTAGAAAACCTTTTGACAGAGTCAAGTGACAAGTCAAGTAAAATAAAATACTGGATGTGTTATTAACGTTAAAAGTGAAAAAGACACAAAAAAATAGACCCATGAACTGATATTACTTCCACCAAACAACATTTCATTTTCTAGAAATTTAAATATACAAATACACTACTTCACATTTGGAATTGGTAAAACGGGCTCAGTATTTGATTTATGACCACATACAATAATGCCATATATGGTATACTTCATCTAGTTAAAGTATTCATTCAGTGTTACCTTTTTTCCAAAATAGACCCATAAACTCGTGGGCAAATATTTGGCAAGGTGATAAACGGATATCACATCTATTATTTCAGCTATTAATATTAAAAATATATGAGATACTCTTTGTGTTATAGAGATTCAAAGTCAAAACTTCACCAAAATTAGACCCATAAACTGATTTACGCTTCTACCCCAATGTTTATCCATTTAGAAACACGTCTTTATACCGTGTGACCATGTCACATCATCTACAGTGTGTGGCCTTGCTTTCAAATTCATAAAAGGTGGTCCTGGATGTTTAAACCTCTTGAAAATTTTAGTGTAAATCTGACTTTTGTCCTGGAAAACTGTTTTGTTCATTTATTTATTTATTTAGGGGTTTTACGTCACTTTCAAAACTGTACAGGTCATATCACGATGGGTAGTCTGAAGGACCGAGGAAACCAGTACATACAGTTCGTCAGGGTTCTGTACTGTAAACTGCTGACCAATGGCAAGCAACTACCAGCTTTCCCACTTGAGACCCTGCTGGGAACTGAACCCCGGCCTGGAACTGAACCCCGGCCTCAGAGGTGGGAGGCGAGAGTGCTACCACTCTGCCACTGTGGCCCCTACTTGTTCAAGTTTGGGTGAGATTTCCAAACTTTTATAGTAGTTTAGGGATCCGTTACCACTGTGATAATGTTACAGCTATAGTAATCTCATTTTTGTTTGTAATAAAAATTACGATTATGTAAAAATGTTCAGTGACAACAATAATCTGTTTCAGATATCCAAATGCACCGCCAATCTGCCAATTATGATCTTGTCACCCCTTACACTGTGTCACAACTACACGTGAGATCATAGACTAGAGAAGTGTGAACCAGGCATAAGATACTGACATCATCATTGTTTGTGGAAATTGTTTCTTTTTAGAACAGTTTACTTTCATTTTATATTTGGCTGTTATTAATACATCCTTAACATTCAATTGTATGACAACATAGTTATTGCATGCTAATTATTAATAAAAACTGTTTTAGTTATAGTATCATTGCTTTGGGGTACCTTGCACTTTTTCGTTACGCTATCAATGTAGATTCTACTCTTGTCATTAGAATGAAATCAATACAAAATCAGAATACACGGGGACAGCTTTTCATTTTCAGCTAAACAGTGTCAGTCCCTTAATGCTGTTGAAACAGTGACCAATTTTAAGTTTGAAGTAGTGGCTGCATGATTTTAGTTCTAGAAAAGGACATGTTGTTTTGGGGAAATATTATGATCATTTCATGGGTCTATCTTTAGTGACTTTTTCACTTCAAACCTCAATAACACGTGTAGTATTTCATTAACTTCCATTTTGATAGCTCAGATGTCACCCCTTTATTATTGTACCAGATATAATTTTCCAAATATTTGTAGAAATATTAAACACGCTGTTTTCTTTGTCTCTTATTGCTAAAAACGCTGTGATAAGTGTATGGGTCTATTTTGAAACCAAAAAATGTCACACTTAACTGATTACTTCAGAGATTTACCAGAAATGTACTGTTACCTGCAGTCACTGAGGAGTGACCAAATTCTGATTTCAAATTGTCCAAATGTAGTTAGAATCTACTGTTTTCACCCATGGCATCCAGCTGTGTGGACAGGTTCATGGGTGGGATGGCAGGTGGTCGGGGGGTAAATATCTTGTCTGGCCTCTATCTCAGAATCAGTTAGGTGTAGGATGTTAATACTTGGTAGGGATATTGGTTAGGGTGACCTTAGTCTGACCTTTGACCTTGACTCAATCAGAATGTTTTCTACAATAATATTTGAAACATATTTCTCTTATGACAATGATATATGGATTGCTGCAACTTCTTATTACCTCCAACAAGGAGGTATTATGTTCATGACTGTGTGCTTGTTTGTCTGTTTGTGTGTAAGCAGGATAACACAAATACCACTGGTTGAATTTTCTAGAAACACATCAGAAGATGTGTTTAATTTAGATCCTGTTAAATTTTTAGAGTGATCTGGATCATCATTTGGATACCAAAAAAAATAAGCTAGATTTACATATTTACTTATTATTACATGCCTTTGCAGAAGTATGCGCTCTCCAAATGCTCTTGTTATGTGTAATTTTACCTAATTCTGTTATTTCCATTGACAGCAATACTTCAATTAATAAATTGAACAGCTTCATAACTTTAAGTTTACTAATTAATGATTTGCTATTGAATTGCCTTGTTTTGATACTTTGCATACATCTGGTCTGTCTAAAGTGTTATTTGTATAGCTTACAATGTAAGTTCTACATGTAATGTTGTCCAATGCCATTTCCCCGGGTTGTTAAATTTAATTAAGAGTGATGAACAGAAAAAAATAAAATATTGTAATAAAACAACCCATACATAAGTATATGTTTACACTTGTAAATATACATCATCTCAAAAATACACAACTCATTTGGCCAAAATAAGATCACAATTTGGTCACTGTCCTTGGTTACAGTCTATATGTGGTGAACTTGAAATAGCTGGGGTTTCAGTCAAGTGTGATGTGTTTTCTCTCATTCAAAATAGACCCAAAAACTGATTCCAGGGTTTTTGTCAATAAGAAACAGTAAAAGGTATAGCACAGTATTAAAGGGATCACACAACTATTATTTGAGGTAATAGCATTAAAAATAGACAAAATACTCTTTGTGTTATTGAGGTTCAAAGTAAAAAAATGACCAAAATTAGACCCATAAACTGGTTAACGCCACTATCTGATTACAACTTTAGAGTGATTTTGATTAGTGAAAATTCCCGCCACAATATGTCATGCTTGTTTTTCTTGGTCCAGTCAAGATACTGACTTTTTGTTTTCTAAACCATTATCGGTATGTACATCTTCTTAACTTAAATTTAATTCAAATATATAGAAAATTTAAGACTTCTTATAGGCCGAATTTGACGTTTTATACAACACACTACATACACAAGACATCCTTAAAGAATAAAAACCTCTGTACCTAGTACTGCTTCAACACAAATTGATATAACAACATAATTTTATGTATCTTGTTGCAAAACTATATGTTAAAAGTGATTAATAAATAAAGCAGTAACTTACCTTATTAAAAACTCCTTTGGTTTAAAGCCTTTCCTCCGGCTTTCAGTTTAATCTCTCAGAGAGATTATCTGAATGATAAAACTTCCTCAGTTCCACACTTGAATCACAAGTTCACAAATTACATCAATTCACACAAGTGTTTGATATGCTGTGCACGTCTGTCCACTAGGTAGCGGTAGTGTCACCTGGCAGTCATGGTGGGCCTCTCCGCCTTATTTATACCTTGGGTACACTTTCACGTACTTAGTACAGCTATCCACAGTACACTTATTGTCATACTTTTTGTTTGAAAAACATGCTGTTTTTTACAATATAAAAATTACAGCCATTACCATATTGTTAGTGAATTTGATATTATTATTCTCATGTGTTAGTAATATATTCTTCTTTGTGATCTAAAATAACAGTAACTATTAATTTAAGGGTTTTAGTTTAAGGCAGGTTCCCTTGAAGATATATCCCATTACAAATCCTATTTCTGGAACAAAGGGTTAAAGTAATTAATCAGAATTGTATCTATGAAAGGATGTATTTATCTGGGCCAGTCAATGGGATTGTCCTAATTTATTCTCGGAAAAACATGTCAAAGGCTATGACGTCACACTCGCTGATGTCCCTGATTCATTATATTACTCTTTCTCTCTTTTTTTGTGTGTTAGTAAGATGGAACCCATTCAAAATGGATGAGATGACAGTTTTGTCTTCCCCGAAATCCAATGATGTCTTGTAGATGTAAACCCTAATCTCATCTCATGATACAATAATTTTTTATATCTCAGCTTTAAAAATAAATACTGTACGATAAGGAAGTGTAAATCTTTTAATAGTATACTTAATTTAAGGAGAATATAAAAATAATCTTTGAATTACACATAAATTATTTAGAATTGTTAAAATTGAGAAAATAATATAAATGTAAGTCCTGACATATTTATACTTTAACTAAATAAACACAGCTTTCATTACTTTTTAAACATCAACAAATTAAAACTTTATGCAGATACCTACTTTTAAAACAAAGATCCAAAAGCTCACTTTTCGGTTAATTTTAACATTGGCCTTTATTATATCCTTATAAGAGTAGACTTAAAATGAAGATTTCGTATACTTTTCTTATAATTTATCACTGGATTGGAAAGACAGAATACATAACAAGAGACATACTAATTGGTCTAACAAATTTACTCACAGGTCACTGCTTATATTCATCCTGGGTAATGGGAAGTCCCTTAGTCCAAAAATTTCCTATTACCACGTCCCTAGTTATCAAAATAAGCCTCCCCGGTTCATTGGTTGCTGATCAGTTTACTTCACAAGCAGACTGCTCTATTATGTCACCAAGTAATGCAATCAGTGATCTGTAAATAACCCCACAGTGACAAGTCTCTGAGGAGTGATTTGTAGTCACATACAATGCACCCAAACAAATCTGTTCAGCACTCAAAATGGATTGGCTGCAATGACCTACTTTTATTATTGATGGATTCTGACGTAGATCCTAATTAAAAGCAAATTAAATGAAGTAAATTGACATGAGCTGTTTCTTATCTTGATGTTAGTTATGTTTAAATGAAGTGAGGAATGGGATTTTCTACCATGCAGAATTTGGAAGACTGTTGCTTTGTGGTTTAGCAACAGACTGATGTGGTGCTTTAACCAGCCAACTGTTTATAGTTAATATTTCAATATTCTAAATTCTAACAAGTAGAGTCTGAGAGAATGCATAAACACCAGTCGGTGGGTTGTGCCTTTTCTGCATTTTCATTTGTAATTTGATTACTGATCACACTAAATACATCACATTTTTGTTTATCCGTACCCTTTGGGAGACAAGCTCAAGTATGACTGATTGGGATGTTCGAACGACCGGAAATGTACAGAAAAGGAAGCAAAACAAAGTATGTGCATTTTCAGAGATGTCAGACATTAGGGGGACATTTAATATAACATTATTGAGGGAAGTATATCTATAATTCCAATTGAAGGCCACGTTTGTCTTTGAGTATTGGAATCCAACTCATTTCAACATGCTTCATTCAGTGTGAGCCTGCTCTTGGTGAAAGTGAAAGGGACGTAAAACCCCAGCTTTGAGCTTTGTCAACTACAAATGGGTAGCTCCATATTCAAGATTTGTTGGCCAGATTTGTCAGTCTAAATGTACAATCATGGATTTGAAAACTTGCACAATTTTTACTTATTATTTTATTATTTGGTTCAACCGATTTGAGTGTTCCAGGTTTAAAGAAAAGCCAATGTTAAAAACCCATGAATCTTCTAGGAGGGCCGATTTGACCGGGGTCTATGTCTGGGGTCCAATTTCACTTGGATGATATTTTCTACACACATAAACTTACTTGTTTGACCAGTTATTCACTTTTTGATTCATTATTGAATGTGTGTTTAGTCGTTTCATGCACTCTCGAATATTTGTACCTCTGTTCCATATATGCAGGAGTGTAATCTGTTCTGTTCTGTGACCTATTTTCTCACATCAAGATCAGGCATGTTAAAAACCTCTGTGACTGAAAAGTTCTGTTTGAACAGCTCACATCCAGTCTTCTCAGAAGGAACGAGACTGATACGACCCATATTTTCAGTTGTACCACTTTTCCACTCTTTTTCATATAACTAATCTTCCTGTTCCTTATCCAATGAGAAGACAATTTTCATATTCAATTATGGTAAGTGGAAACTGGTCGCAAACTTTTATTTTGTGGCTGTAAAGATTATTACTTGCTCATAAAGCAAGTCTAATTGGTCATTTATATTTTCTCACGTTATTAACAGGATCAGTTGTAGTTTGGTCTTAATTTTTAAAACCAGCTAGGCTTCATGGTTGACGACAATCCTGGTAGTCCAAGTTGATGTTTTCTTCAACAGTCAGGGTTATATTGGGATAGGCCCTCGGTATTTGCCACTTATGAAAGTCAAACCCAGACAGATTTGAGAGCTAGTGATTAGATGCCAAAATTGCTAACAATCACGTCACTTAGGACCCTGCTGGTAGTTTACAGTCTTACATCTATATTAATTACAAGTAAATTTGAGACCATCTCTTTATTTATAAAACGGCAATAATGTTCAGTTAAATAGTAAAATGTTAATTATCTTGGTCAATGGTTAAATTTATTTTATGATAGAATTATTATTCCATTTTGTAATATCCTTGTATACGTGAAATCTCTCTGCCAAAAACTATGGGGTGAACAATATTGCCTCCCTAAGTAATCAGTGTCACTGGGTATGCCCTGCTTAAGTGACATAACTTTAGTGTGTCAAAACGTAAATGTTTCATGAAGAAATTCTAGGTTCAAGGTCCCCTTCTTTTCACTCTTTATACTAGTTGCCATTAGGCAAATCATTTAAAGTTATAAGGTCACACACCACCTGTACATTGATGACAACCAGATATATTTGACAATAGACTGTAGGGATTTGGACTCCAGTATCGCGGAGCTCATTCAGTGTCTTTTTTTTTGTTCAAGTATTGGATGAAAGCGGTGAAATTAAAACTTTATTCTGACAAGACTGAATTCATTATCATTGGCGAAAAACATACCATTATACCAAAATAACCAATTACATCCCTTCAAAGCTCTATTACACCAGCAGAGGAAGTAAAAGATCTAGGTGTCTCAGAAAACACAGGTATTTCGGTCCTCCTACTTGGCACTTGGGTGCTTTTCCATCTTCAAAACTTTAACCACTTGCCAGCACTTTTCATATCTGGCTTACTTACATGTGGCATGGCTTTACTCCACTTACTATAAACTAAATTACATAACCGTACAGGTTTAAAATTTAAATTATTCACATAAACATTACCCATACTCTTTTCATGTTTTGGTTTACATCTACGTAGTATGGTCTTCCTCCACCTTGGAGTAAAATCTATTATAGCCTATCATACCTATAGTCATATTCACCTGCTTTTCTGCCATGGGGTCTATCCATAACCATGTAGTATATACTCAGATACACTGTCTCCACTGGTTGCATGTTCTCACTCCTTACATGGGTTTGAACCAATGTCCCTATGGCCATGCCATATTCGGGATCACCTCACATTTCTTTCAAGGTCAAGGAAATTGCTTGACCTTGTAACAAATTTCACCTGTCTCACTTTGGGTTGTGGTGACCTCCCCTTTTTCAAGGTCAAGTCGAATTGACTCACCTTGACAAAATTATTCATTCTCATTAGATCTATTCTGTGAGTTCCTACAACCAGTGGTATCATAAAGCAAGTTCAGTAATATAAAGTTTATGAATAAAGCAAATGTAATATAACTTGTATGTGCATATTAAAATATTTGGTAGATTGAATAGACATTTAAACCCATGCTTGTGTTTTCATGTCTTGGGGGGATGTACTGGGGACTGACAGGTAAAGTCTACCAGCCCTGTTACTATCACCTAAGGGATTTGGGATGTGAATTCCTAACTGTTGATACTGTAGTTCTTGTGGCAAACGCTATTGTCAGTAGTTGATTAACCTCCTGTAATTCCCTACTATATGGGGTCAGCAAGGGCAGTGCTGATTAACTTCAGAAAGTTCAAAATACGCCATATGCCATTTTTGTGTTTTGAGATTAGACAAAATGAGTCATGTCATACCCTATCTAGAAAGACTCCACTGGCTTCCTATTTCATATTGTATCATTTTCAAATATAACTTCCTCATTTTTAAAGCCATAAACTTCCCCAACCTTCTTATTTGTCATTCCTGATCAAGACTAGTAGTCTGACACATGGAAATAGACTATCAGTTTCTTTATCCATCTTAGAAAGGCCAAAGGTAAGCCTGATTTTGCCATGGCAGCAGCAGTGGAATGGAACAGACTCCCAGTTAGTGTCAGGTCACAACAGACCATTTCAAGCTTTAGAAGCCAACTGAAGAGTTACCTGCTTAGATTAGCTTATCCACCACTATAATCATCCTCCCCTGACAGGCGCTTCCTGGGTTACGACTTTGCTAGGTTTAACAACTGTTCCTTTTTCATTCCAGTGTATTAGAGGATTTTCATCAATTGTGGTCTGTACAAATGTGTCCATTATTACATATGTGGCTATTTTCCAACTCGTGGAGAATACGGAGTTGATGAAGTAAAACTTTTTTAATGAATTTCACCACTTAAACAGTGGTTTTAATTTTAAATAAAAATTGCCCTATGATAGATTTTCTGATTACAAAGGTGAAGGGTAAGTGTTTAACAAGTTTCAGCAAAATTATTTGCAACACATTGTAAGGCCATATGTGAACTGTTTTAAGGGCAGAAGAAACCAGGCTTACATTCTTTTCCAGGGGCACTCAGTGCTTAAACGAACTAATTTAAAATCCACATGAGAAATAAGAGACAAAATATTAAAATGGCAAATTTCATAAACACTCAGCCATTAAGTAAAGCTAATTCTCGTCATTCTAGAGTGAAAACCATCACTGTATCAGCACGTAGATACCAACTTTTGTCAGTTAAATTTAAACATGTAGGTGGAAGATGTAGAGGTGATGAGAACTGTGTTAAACCATACAGAACCAAGTTCCTACTCAGGATTAATGTGTGATTCTGTTTCATGTTGTATGCTTAAAGAAAACACGTACCTAGGAAAGTTTGAAGTTAAAAACTAAGGATAGTTCAATATTGGAATTCAGCCAGGTATATATATAGGGAAAACATTGCTGTAGAGAGCATTTTATTTTGTCGCTTTTGTGAATATTATAACTTGTATAATAAGAAAAATGACATTGGAAACACAATGTTTACCAAACATTTAATAATGAGTCACAAAGAACTATTTATTTATAGTTTTATTGACTGTAAATAATTACATACAAATGTTTACACAAATATAACATTGTTTCAAACAGTTTGTCTGGCATTAGTTGGTTTGTAGTATACAAAGAAAAACACAATAAAATAGTATATCTGACAAGGAACATGTCTTTTATTGGTTGCCAATTTTTACACAAACAATTCTCAATATCTTGATAAGATGTTGTGGGATAGATACTTTGTGGGTCCATCCAGAGTTCACAAAGATAAATGTCATGCCATTGAGGAAGCAGATCATGCAAAGGTGGAATAACCTGGTATGTATATTTTGCACAGACATTGTAGGCGTATTATATATTTGTAAAAAGATTAAATATTATATCACAATGTGATTAGATCCCAACAGACGTATATGTGTTTACAATGCTGGATTTTAAATTTGGAAGAGCAATAATTATACAAAGCACATTAATATGTAAATAGGAAAAGATCATATCTATATCATATACTCTATAAGTAGAAATTTTAGCTGCAATATAATTCCACTAATTCTTCATTTGTAGGAAATTCACTGGAATTAATTTTTAGTAATGGAACTTTGTACTTGAGACATCAATATATATTTAATGTTTCAGTAGGAATTATTTTTTTATTATAAAAGCTCATCAGATAGATTTACTGAAATAATGTCTGGTGAAAATTTCAACTTATACAGTACATGCTTACACAGCAGATGACAATGAACACAGATACACGGAGATCATTCAGTGATAAACATTTACATATTGGCAAAATGAGGAAAAGTGTATGTTTGTGTTTAGACACTGGGTGAAAAGAAGAGGGGAGTTTTGATTAATTAGCAGAGGTACTGCTGTTATAATATACAGGGACAATGAAATGTTCACCTGTTACTATTTATTATGGCCCCCATAGATTGTGGGCTGTTTATAAATTATAATCTGGGTTATAAACATCTGAGATAACATAGAGATATTATAAATAGTGGCTCACAAAAATAGATTACAGGCATATATATAAGTGAAAAAAAGCTTCGTCTGTCCTGTGACCTTGCTAAAGTGGATATAAAAGCCCCAAACACAAATATGTTATTTTATGACCTCAATTTGACTCATAAAGGTGGGAGGAGGTGGGCTGAGGGTAAATCTGACTTTACCTCTAGCTTTCTACCTCCCCCCCCCCCCCCCCCCCCCCCCCCCCCCCGACCCGCATATGGTTTCATATATGATCTCTAAAAGCAATGATAAAGGAGACACAAGCCAAAAACACAGAAATCTACAATTTTATGACTCAGTTTGACCCATATGTTAAAGCTCTAAATGAAATAATGAAAGAAATACAAGCCAAAAACAAAAACAAATCAGCGATTTTACAACCCCAGTCTGACTCAAATGTGGGGAGGCGGGGGGTGATTTGACTAGCTATCATGACTCCCTGCATATGGTTTCTATCATACATGCAGGGTGTAAATCTTACAAGTTTTTAACCTTGGACTCTGCATATATTTCCTATTACCCCCCAATAGCATATACATTTTAAGGCTCTAAATGCATTAGATAAGGAGACAATAGAGGTTCAATGAATTTCTGATTACTACCTGGTATAAAGAGCTCATAAATTGCTCCATTTTTGTCCGATTGCTCACACAATTTAAACAGCTCGAGACTTTGCCTCATTAACGTGTATGTTAAATCATAGCATGATGTGATAAATAATTTTGGCTGATGGCAAGTGATGAACCGGTGTACCCAGAAAACCATTCTTTTTGATTACATGACCTTGATAGAAGTCAAAGGTCAATTATAAGAATGTAGAAATTTTTCTCACGCCTACAGTAAAAAGTGCCAGAAATGGTTACAACGTATGAGATGGTGCATGCAACTGCAGCAAGGAGGAACATCGGCAAGTGACAGGGATGCTTGATAACATAGGGTAAATTACCTTTGCTTTTGTTTACAAACATTATACCTTAACAATATGGTTCACAAGATCATATTTGCAATAAGTATTTCTTTCACTGAGCATGTGGGTGTGGTTTAATAAATATGTATCACCGGAACCTGACATACGTATAGCAGTTTCATTTGGAGCAATTGCTGTAACAATAAGTATGTTATCACAGCACCTCTCAGGCAAGACCCGACTTTAAAGTGGTTGATTGTACATTCTTTAAAACACGGTTATATGTTAAATTGTTGAACGGTCTATGTAAATCTTAGATTCTAGGCTATGACACATGATTATTAAACAAGCATGCTTCAGTGAGGTGTTGGATACACGTGACTAAAAGAGTTTACAATTACTGGCGTCTTCCCCTTGGGGACAGAATAATAACAGCATAAATATTTTTGAAAAAAGTATAACAATTTGATATAATAATTGTTACCTCACATCATTTAACTGTCAGTAATACAAATAGCACAAAGATGAGTGTGTTTTATGTACCATCGTATATGGTGTATTAACTATTTAATATCTTTTAAAACTTGAGTTACTCTCATTCTAGAACGTTGTTCTGAATAACTATATTCTTTATATGAAAATTAGAAAATCACTGCTCCTATGTAATCAGTTTTTACACCCCATTCAATGTAATATGATTCCATTTCTCTTCAAACACAACAGGAATCTGTTTCTCGTCATATCCAAACGTTATCTTCTACAACAATCCAGCAGATTGCAGCAGATGAATCATTGCATCTCTTCTTTCCAACTTTCAGCAAATTTCTTCCTCTTGGACAAGTATCTCTTTGCTCAAAGTTTTCTTGCCCATTTTATGGCCAGAAAAGGGTCTCAAGAAAATGCACTTTTTGGTGTTCTCAGCAGTTTTCACTTGGTGACACTGGTAGAGCTTGAAACAACTGCACATCATAGTGAGAAATGCAAGGATGGCTAGAATCAACAGCATCCACATCGTGTGTGGACTTACTGAGTGGGTGTGGTCTGTACCTGTCAATCAAAATAATATACAGTATATCGTACCAACGATCTCAACATGGTTAGTAAAAATAAGGGTGGCTGAAATAAACAGCATCCACGTCATGTGTGGACTGACTGGACTGAATGGGTGGGGTCTGTACCTGTCAATCAAAATAATATGGAGTATATCATACGAACAGTCCCAACATGGTCAGTAAAAGCAAGGGTGCTTAAATAAACCTCTTCCACATCTATTTGGACTAACTGAGTCGGTGGGATTTGTGCCTGTCAATCAAATTAATTTAGGGTATATCATATCAACGATCTCAACAGGTCAGTAAAAGCAAGGGTGACTGAAACATTCAGCATCCACGTCTTGTGTGGACTGACTGGATGGGTGGGTTCTTTACCTGTCAATCAAAATAATACAGAGTACTATCATTTAAAGGGTTCGTAAATTAACAATACTACTCACGAACATCGCATAACCTTACTTGGAGCTACTGCTAATTTGTAGGATGTACTTGAAATGATTACAATATTTTTTATCTGAAGAAATCTTTTCGTGTTTTTGCGTTTTGATAAAATTAATTCTAGCATCAGAGAAACCTGTGTTTGAGAATAGACAAAAATGCCATTTATTATCTACCGCACGCCATATTTGACCCATATAGAGGGATATACGGAGCGGGATATATTTTTGCATACAACGGCGCCACTCTACCATAGATAATTAGTGTCAATAACTTCCAGTTTTCACCAATTATATCTCGAAAACTATGTAACCTACAAATTTGTTATTATATATCATTAGACAGGTCTTTTTATAGTTCTTCTGCTCCTTTTTGTTGCATAAAATCCATGCAGAATTGGCCGAGACATCTCAAGTTAAAGATTGGGGTTTTGTGTTGTCTGGTGCCCCTGTATATATGAGATCCTTTTCACACCCTTTAAATAAATATGGATCTATTTAGGTCATAAAACATACAAAATGGTAGATAATAAAAGTAAAACATCCCCCATCAGACATATAGAGAAAAAAATATACCACCCATGAAGATTAACAATATCATATTCGTGCTACGGATTTGTATAATATTGTTATCTTCATTCGTAATATATTTTTTTCTGTGTATGTCATGGTATCTGCCATTTTATGGCGCCCATGTGAATCTGTACAGTAGCTGTCAAAGGGTTAAGGACACAATGCAAGAAAGGCTGTCATATGACTTTATATGGGCACCATTAAATGTAAAAACTTCAAGTTTAGCTTGAGATTTCTCTGCCATTTCTGCATGGATTCTACGCAACAAAAATGAACAAGAGGACTGTAAAATACATTTTAAAGAAGCATCTAACGGTTTTGTAGGTTACATAGTGTCAGAAATAACAACAAAAAATACAGCATTGTGACAAATTTGTAATTCACATTATGCGTAGTAATTGCGAGCAGTAATACTAAAAAGATGTCCCTGTTTGTATATCTACCTTTTCAGGAATGAAAATATTCTTAACACATTCAATAAAAGCATATGGATGGCCAATAATAATAAAAATGAGTAGGTAGGGTCTGTACCTGCCAATCAAAATAAAACAGTATTTTAACAATCTCATCTCATTTTACACGTCATGGCCTGAAAATGGAGAAGTGGTTGGGAGGAACTTGGAAATGAAGGCCCAGTCAATGATTTGGTTTGATTTTATTGTTACTTTAACCACCTTCACGTCATATTACCGCGGGTACTTTCAGGTACAGAGGGCAACAGTATCTACACTGATCAAGATGTTACTCACAAAATCAACAACAACAGCAAAAAACATTGACAACTGTATCACACACACACTGTATAGGAGAGGATTTGAACCCACAATTAGAGAGGCCGAAGATTGAGTACTTACCAGTGTACCTCCGCAGATACACCATCACGTATTAAGCAATGAAAATAAGTTACACTATGTGTCACATTAAATTTCATTTGTACATTATGTATGCACTTACCTTCTTGGAATAATCACGGTGAAATATTTGCTTGCTGATCCATAAATACGTTGATATACATTCAATAATTTCACAATATACATCTACACATTTATTTCATATATTTTTCCATGTCACACGTCTGGATTCTCTTCAGACCCAAATACAAGTGTATGTACTCCAGTTTTACCTTCATTTGCTCACTGGGTTTGTTTTAAATCCAGTGTCACTTAGACTTCCTTGTCTGCTACATATTTGTCACATAGTCTACCACTTTCAGTAAGCTGTTAATTCCCTGATCATGTGTCCTCACAATTAGAACTACTTTGTCCAATCTGTTCAAAAGAGACCTCTGGATTTTAGCTTATATTTCTATAACATGTTAGCATATCATAGAGGTTTCTTGGTGAGCAAATTATGAATAGAGTTAATCCCTTTCATTCATTGATCTTGCCTCCACACGTATAGAGTAATACATGTCATAATACATATTGTATACTTATTGAGGGACAAGGCAGAGTGTGTAGGACAGGGTGTAGTGTTATGTTCAGAAAACATATACTACAGGGGAAACAATTAAGCTAGTGTAATCATATTCATGGCTTACAGCTGTAATGTGTTATCTATTGTATGAGAAACTATCAATAAGGGAAGGACGGTGGATAATTGCCATTAGTAGAAAGGAGACATGTACTCATAGGAAATCACTCTTAATTGTCCTTGTATCAAATTATAAAAACCAAAAAGAGGGAAAAGGCATTCATACAGTGAGAAGTCACTGTCAGTTTCCCTTATATAAATTGGTGAAAACCTATAAAATACTCAAACAAAAGTTTCAATGTCAAACAAACTCTCGTTTTTTTAAAATCTGAATAAATTAAAATAAAATAAAATTTAAAAAAAAATAATATAAAATGAAACACATTTACTTTTAAGAAGGTCAGTCCTAATTATCTTCAAACTAAGCAAAATTTATATAAACTGTGACAAAACATGAAAATGCATTCACCTCATGGAAAGTCTCAATCCGTTACCTACAAAATTGAACTAATTCCTCGAAAATACATAAAATACAAATCACCTTCATATTGCTGTCTCATTCTCATCAGTGCATCTATGTGATGTTTATCTACCAACATTGTTACTGTTGTACAGTTCTGTGTTTTCAGGCAGAATCTCTACCGTATTTTTATCCAGGGTTTATAGTTTTTCCTAGCACACACTCCTATGTCCAATATGCCGAGAGAGCCAAGCTTCAAGTCCATAAGCATGCATAGATGCTCTTACAATAGTGTCTCATGTTTGACATCAAAATCTATAACACTAAAACCCCTTTACTTCTTATGATGCAACTGTGGTGTTGCTGTTCTGCAGTACAAATTCTCCTCTCAGCTAACATGGATTGTGTGTTTTTGCCTGAGTCATACAACCACACAGTACTCAGGCCCCTAGATTGATGTTGTTGTGTAATCTACTGTTAACTGTAGCTTACTCAATATAGCTAACGACCAAGTGTGTTGTTGTGTGTAAAATGACATTTGTCATGTCTACTTGTCTGAAAACTGAAAGTAAGTACATTATTTCCTTATTTCTTTCAATAAATCCTTATCCAGAAAACAGATGTAAAATGTTGTGTAGTTACTTCCTTGAAGGAGGTTATGTGGTCACTGGATTCTGTCTGTTTGTTATCAAGATTACATAAAAACTCCTGTATGGGTTTATATCAAGTTTTTACACTAGCTGGGTCTTGATCTAACATAGAACTGATTTTATTTTGGGAATGATAACCAAATTTTTTGATACAGGATTTTTAAATGATTACACCCATATGCAATAGTGGAGTGATGTAACTTAACGAGATCACCTTTGTGTATATGGTTTGACTGCAAACGAAACACCACGACACAAACAATAGATTTTGCAGTGCAGAAACAATGACTCTCTATCTTAGATTCGCCAGTTTGTTTTAGCGAAAAATACTCTAAAGTAAGAATAAAGTAAGAAACAATATACATAATTTTAAAATCATGTTGTATAGTTACTCTTCACCACTTGTAATTACTTTATTTCTTAACATTCCTGTGATAAGTGCAGTTTATGTGAAATTATTTAAAAAGCAATGAACTCAAATATGTAATTATTCTTAGCACTCTAACCTTTGTTGCTGAAAATGAATCGAAACTCCAATTTCTTACCATTACTCAGACATTAATTTAAAAAATATCATGAAGTCTTAAAATCCAAGATAACCATCAGAAATGGTATATTTTCATTGTTATTTTGATGCTGATCCACAACGCACCTCCAATATCCCAGTCACATTACAGTATAAGCCGCATTAAAAGACATTGGGTGAAATGCCCCAAGGTTCATATGCAAACTTGTGACAAAGTGGCAAAACATCCAATACCTTGCATGTCCTCAGGAAGATTTTAAATGTTTAGAACTACCGCCTCTGTGACCATATCACCATGAGCATATGCAGATGAATTTTATCCTGAGATAACTTAAGGTGTGGTTCCATGGTGTATATAAGGTTATGACTCGGTCGTACTTTGGTGTAACACTGTGTCATAAGGTGAGTGGAGGAATTGAAGGTTTCGTTACTTTGTCACAAGCTCGTATATGAACCTGAGACAGTAGTTGAAGGACTGGTGTGTTTTGACTAACATATAGTACCATGGCATGTACCACTTCTAATGTGAATCTGGTCAAAAGCCCACCATTTTCTTTTACATTTGAAGTACTAACATGATAAAAACACCCCAAAAATCATATAACATGACTGACATAATGAATGGACAGACCGATCCAGATACCACAAATACTTTTAACACTTTTAGAGCCATGTCAATACACTTATAGGTTGTGGCATCATTTTTCTAATTTTCCTGTAACGTTTCCGAGTTTATGCCACGTGTAAATAACATATCAGAAACTTTAGTCTAGATATTTATGTCTATCGGGGATGGGGGTGAAAATTGGAAAAATTGAAATATGAGAGGTATGCTAGGTTACCTACCATGGCTGACTTGATTAAATGGAAAGATCGAGTGAGTAAATAAAATAGCAGAAATATATTTCTGCAAAGTAATATAAAACATGGACTTCAAAGCAATACACTTAATGCTGGGATGTAAATTAATGATGTCAGAAACTCCATTTGGATTTTGCGATGGAACATTCCTGTCATGATTTGAAAGTCTGATGCTAGAATTGATCTTGATTTGATATTACGATGTCAGGATTTCAAATTCAAAACTTAAAATCTATCTAAAATGACCAAAGACAGGGGAGTTAACTTTTTACATATATACTTATTGCTTTTAGAGATCTCTATGGACTTTCGCTTGGGGTGTCCAGGCATCCCAGGTGTCAGTCCTCCTCCAAGGCAGTAGTAATGTTATATGTACTTTAACTGAACTTGGGGTACCAGTCTAATAAAGTAACCTTACATAACTTCTGGGGTTCCTAGAACCCGTGCTGGGTCGTCCCAGCAACCCAGAAACAATTCAATTTCATTGGCTGTTGCCTTTTCCCCAGCCATTTACTTGTGACCCTAAGTCACTTTGAACTGAAAGCTTGAAGGGCAAACATGAATTTTTTTCTTGATGAAACTTTTACTGCATTTTTTTAGGATTTTAACTTTGTTTTAAAGTTTTAATTTGTACATATATATTTAATCAGGACGGTCATTTATCCTGTAACAAGTTTTTTATGCTAATGATTATGACTGGAATGTGACTAGTGATCATTGATTTGGGATTGCTGCTGGATTTAAGATTTGTGGTCATCGAGTCAACCTCAGGCTTAATGTGTCTACCCTAGAGGGACGGTCTACCCTATATTTTCTTTTTACATGGCATGCCATGTGTAAACCAAATTGGTCGTCATATTGAGCCTGAATTTGACTGTGGACACCAATCTTAGCGCCTTGTGCGCCTCTTGTATTAGTGTTTCAGAAACTGAAACATTTATATGAAAAATAATTCAAGTAGAAATCAAAAATGCCAGACAATAAGCAACTGTGTAAAGTGTGTAAGGTCAGACACCTACCACCCACGGGAAAGAAGTGCAAGAGGAAGATTCAAGAACAAAATGATGAACTATTACGAGATGCTGCCGTCGCAGGGCCAGTCTCTGCCCCCCAGGCTGCACAGGTGGTGCAGGAAGATGGACAGCGGTTACAGACAGAAATACTTCAGCAGCTGAAGAAGATGACAGAAAGACTGGACCAGGTGGAGCAGCAAGTGGCGACTTCAGTGAGGAGTTCAACACCTTCCACCTCAGAGTTAAGTACAGACAGTTTTCTAGAGAGTATTAAATCTAGTAAGCGTAAAAAGTACCAACCAGTAGAAAGTAGTTGTGATGATCCAAGCTTGGAAGTGTTAAAATCCCATCATCTGCAAGAAAAAGTAGATAAAAGAATTAAAGAACTAGTTCAGAGTTCCCACTGTCAAGGTAAATTAAATATAAGTCTCAGAGGGGTTGGGAAATAGATGTACAGGTTAAGCACAAAGTACACTGGCCACACGAGGCCATATTAGGCAGTACAGCTAGACAGCGTGTGTCGTACGACCAACTCACGTTGACCCAATGGGTCCAAGGGTTCTGTCGAAACATCCTTGAAGAAAATTCTGGTAAGCGTAAAGATCTCATGATCTCCTACCTAAGGGATTTAATGGAGGATGCGACAGACTTCTCATGGCAGGGGGCAAAGGCAGCTCATGCTGTCCTGTTATGCGAGATGGAGAGGGGGTCGCTACAATGGGAAGACACTGATAGGCTCGATCGGATCCAAAGGGCACATGCCCAAAAACATTTCCCTTCAAGCAAGTCCACTTGTGGTCGGTCTGATAAGAAACCCTGGTTTTGTAAGAGTTTTCAGACAAATTCATGTGTCCATAAGAAGGATCACGAGGTCAATGGTCGCTTGAACAGGCACATCTGTGCTTTTTGCTTAACCTTAGGTAGGCAGTCAAACCATTCTGAGAAAAACTGTCTGGTTAAAAATGGTCAGACAAAAAACGAGACCCCAGCTGCCCACCACTAGGGTGGAGCAGCTGTGTGAGTGCTAAAAGTGTTCCTAATCCAGACAAAAGTCAATGTGTACCTGATGTTATGACAAAAAATGGAAATAGTGTTGTAAGTAATACTGTTACTGAAGTACATAGCATGAAAAATGAAGGTAAACGTACTCGATTTGTGTACAATTCAAGTGCAAATCCAAATCAAGTTGACGCATTGTTGGCAAAAAATTTCACAAAAAATTCATATCTTGAATCAAACAAACCTATTCAAGTCAAAACTAGGACCGTTTGGTCTAGTGTGAATTATAATCAGAATCATAGTATCAAAGTACAGAAACAAGTATGTACAAGTACTGCAAAGGCTGAAATCAAAAGTGTTGACTTGGGTTCGAACCAGGACCCTGGTGTTCAAATACAGAAGCAGGAATGTGCAAGTACTGCGAATGCTGACACTGGAAGTATCACTCTAGGTACTCCAGAAGTTACAGCTAAGGTCATATCTCTTCCTGCGGTCGATTCGGACACAGCTCGTACTGGTGAAGATGCTGCAGTTGAAAGCAGTAAAGCTTGTAGTTTTACAGCTAAGGTCATATCTGCCCCAGAAGGTTGTGAAGACTGTCCCCTTAGTGGGGCCAAAAATGCCAGTGATCGGAGCAAGGTGAACTCTGAAAAAGTAGTTACACAAAATTCTGCACTTGTTGCCCCTCAGCTATTGTATGATGCCCATTATATTGGGGTGCAAGACAAGTTTGTTAATTCCATATTGCACGTTGGTCAATTCAATGGAATTACACCCAATGTTGACACTGAAATACATCATAAATGGCGTAATCAGTCAGATTTTATGTTTGGTTTTGTACCTTTAGCTGAACAAATTATGCCAAAAGACATGTCAATTAATGATTCAAAATCATTGTCCCCTATTGAAATGCATAGTGTTGTCAGAGCCACAGAAAAACCCAATTTCATGGAAGCCAGGTTGCCAGTTAATTCACAACTGAATGTCAAGGCCTGGAAAATGAATTTGACCGAATACTGGAACTGTTGGAATTTACAGGGAAAATTTATGCTAATTTACCTTAACACATGAAACGTAAATTGAAATGACATTTTTCTGTTTGTACAGGCATGGATTTCCCGTTTAAAACCTCATGTACACAAAACAAATAAGCCAATAGCCACCAACACATGAAATTTTTACGTCCTTTTTCGTCTTTTAGATAATGTATATAGAGCATTGTAAAACAGCGGTGTTTGATACCATTGATCATTGCACGCAACTAGATTGTCTGAGCTCTTGGTTTGCTGTAGACTTGCTCCAAGTCTTTGTATTTGTATCCATCAGTAACCAGAACAGTTAAATTTAAATTGGAAACTTACAGGAGTTCATTATACCACAAGCAATCTGGAGTAAGGGGATAGCCTCTGAAAAAAAACAAAGACTTTGTCAGGCCTGGTTGTTTCTCCAAAAGTCATACAGTACTCATATATTACACACACACAAAAAAAAACAAAAGGACTTGGTGAAAGTCTAGGTTTGCTCTTGTCTGCGTGATTCTGGGCTGGTTCAAGTCTTACTTCTTGGATCATTCTCAAGATAGTAGTATCAAGATAGGTTCTATTCTGTCTGACACTATAAAGCTGTAATCTGGGGTGCCGTAGAACTCTGTCCTTGGTCCTATCCCAGCAGGCACTAGGATATCAAAAAGAAATCAAAAAGACACTGGGCAAGACATCAGAAACTGATGCTTATTTGAAATTCGAAATGACATCATATGTTAAATGTCAAATAGATCTTTAGTAGCCTAGTCTATTTGACATCTCCAAAAGCCATAAAAATGACATCTAGTAGCCGATATAAATTTGATATCAGCATAAGACATCAATATGATCACCCAATTTGGATTGACTTCGTGTCTATATGACATCAGAAACTGACATCAATCTGATGTACTGATTTAAAAATCTGACTGACATCATTTCACAAGTGCTGAAACCAATTTTCAGTAATAAAAATTTTGGTTAATAACATTTTGTTTTCACAGTTAATATCACATTACATTGCTTTAACTACCATTTATGTACACTTACCTGACACAGCTTTAAGTGATTTCCATGTACTATAAAGATTATTCCATGGGAGAAAATTATTAATATTCTGTGGGAACCAGTTCAAAAATTTATACCATTTGTAAAGATACAAATAATGGGTACAAAAGTTTGAATATTAGAAGCCTTTTTTCTGAACTTTTATCTTTATTTATTCAATCTTTGGCTTGGTTGCAAACACTAAAGTATACATTTGTTTACAAATCAACATATTTCTTGTAAATTTTTGCTGTCTCACAGCATTTTAGTTACAGTTTTAAACATAATTGTTTTGTCTGTACCAAAACTTAATTATTTTTGTCAAAGCAACATCACAGACTAGAGGCCGAGTTAGTTAGTAGGTTCAGCATCTAATCACAGGTTGTCACCTCTGCCTAGGTTTACCCCTACTCATGTGAAAAAGCTGAGGGCCTGTCCTAATATGACCCTGGTTGTTGTACAGGATGTAAAATCCAACTTTGATTTAACACAGAGGTCCTCAGTGGCCTAGTGGTTAGCAAGTTTGGCATCTAATCATAGGCTGTCACCTCTGTGGGTTCGAGTCCCACAAGTGGCAATTCTGAGGACCTGTCCCAATATGACCCTGGCTGTTGAACGGGACGTAAAACCCCAACTTTGACCTTTGATTTAACACAGACTAGATAAATTATTCAGACTTAAATATCATTTAGACATCCATACGATGCATTTGTAATATTCCTAAAAATGATATAATTTTATAGAATACTAATGTTAATCTGATGTCAAATAATATGACGATACTCCACTTGAAATGTTTTAACAAAGTGACATCATATTAATATCATTAAGATGTCAGAAACAATGCCCGAGTAGAATATCAGGTCACATCATATTATTCGAACATCATATTTTCATCATTTGACATGACTACAAAAAGTCATGTTGGGATGGTGTCAATTTTATGTCATTGAATAGGATAATACAATCACATTAGGTCTGGTTATCATTTTGTCATCTAGTTGATATTGTAGGTATGTTATTGACATAAAGTCATGTCATGTCACATAAACTGGATGTCAGATTTGTGTCAGATGACGTGACCACCTTAAATCATGTCCAGGTGATAGTTACTTGATGTCATATACTAACATGACCAAAACATGATGTCAAGAATTGGACCTGTGCCTGCTGGGATACTCTTATCATTATAAATCACTTCTCTTAGCAAAGTTATTCACAATCATCCTGGCATAAGTTTCCACTTTTATGTGAATGGTATTTTGTGTTCATCTTACACATAAGAATGTGGCTCATACCTGTGACAGGTTAAAAAACTGCTTAGATGATGTCAAAATGTGGTTGTCTGCAAACAAGCTGAAGCTAAATCCGGAAAATTTAAATTATACAACCATAAAATTTGTCACAAAAGATACAAAACCTCAAAGCATAATTTAACACAACTGGAAATATTAGGGTAATACATTTGGGAGAAAATATATAATTATTTTTTGATACATAATATAATTGAATCGACAAAATGTTGAGCTTGTGTAAAGTAAGGGACTCCACAGAATACCACTGTTCAACAAGTTTCAAAATCTTTGGGCAGTGAGCGTTTATTTCCTGAATATCCGTGAGTAATCTGTTATGTGTTACAGCCTATCCTTTTCCCTTCTCTCATCATACAACTGTGTAAACTAAGCTGAATGACCTTGTCCCTCGAAAAATTAGTCAAAACATTCTGAGGATTAGAATAATTGATTAGAATGATTCTGACTTGGTGTTGCGAGCGAACTTTATGAAGGTCAGGAGCAGGTCATAAGGTTAATTAATATTTGGGGTTATACAACCAATACTTTTTACTTTTTCCGTTTCTCCCGCAAGTTTAAAATTGGCTGGGTCTTATAATAACCAATAATTATTTTGTATGTCTTGAATATTCTGTTTATGATCCACCACCTTTTAAGTTTATCCCTGTGTTTGTTACTTTAGCCATTGTTTGTTGACTTCGGAGTTATATTGGTTTAAATGTTGTAGTAAATTAGGATAATGCGAAGTTGAACCACATTAGCATAAATTGTCCCCGAATCTACCTTTACTTGGTTCAAAATAAACATTGGAACTGGGTTGGATGGTTTGACAAGATCAAGATGAAAAGGGACTATATAATAATAAAGTGCTGGGTTTGAATGAGATTAGAAGAGAAAACACAAGGCTTTCAGAATGTAATAAAATACAGTAAAGTTTATTTTATAAGACAATAAGATTATATCATGGAACGCTAATGATAATGATTAGCACAAATATATGTAAATGTTCATAGACGCCACTGTTTTACAAAAATACATCAGAAAGTTTGGAAATGTTAGAAGTTATAAAATATTATATAAGTTTGTAAAACTGTGTTACTATTCTAAATACTTGTTTTCATGATGATACATTTCCTTTAAATATACAAGGAGACAGATGATGACTTTCAAAACCTAGGGCATAGGTATCAGATGATCTCATGCCATGACATTGAGTACTTCACTTCTAAAACACTGCAAAGACACCGAGAAAGACACTACAACATACTTATGATTTAAATACAAAGGAGACTTTATCTCACAAATGAGGAGGTATTTAGATCAGTCATTTATCTTCAGAAAGCCCACCTCAAACTGTTCTTTTCACACTTCCATAATCTTCACTTTGATCTTCTTGTTGTTGATGGTTTGCTACAAAGTGTATTACCTAGTTCCACACAGGATTGGGGTGTCCTATGTGTCTGTGACATCTGTTGGATCCAGTGACTGTGCACCAGCTTTAGTTGCCATCATTTGTGCCTAATTGGTTCATAGGGACCACCGACCATATGAACTTCTTGGAAAGGCTGCAGAACCTACAGTAGCACCAGCTAAAAACCTTCTATAGACTTCCTGACACCAGAAACAGTCAAGAAGGTCATCTCTGCTTTTAACAAGGTAAACGAAAATGGCATCTGGAAAGTTAATACTAATGGTAATTGGACAAAAGAATAGAAGCACAGAAGCATCTATATGTTACAGTAAATATGTGAAATCAGTAAATAAAAGTGAAACTTTCAGTAAATACACGTATTTAATGATTTGGTCAGTAAATATGCGCATTTACTGGTTTGACTTTCAGTAAATATGTGAAATGAAACTTTGATGTTCACTGGTTGTAACTATATAATATTATATGGTAAACCAAACTGTACATTATATTGGAACATTTTACTCTATATAATATTAAATGGTAAACCAAACTGTGAATTATATTGGAACATTTTACACTATTATGATGACTATTAGAACATACTAAGCATACTTCATTTTAGAGTACATTACATGCAAATATGTTGAAAAATATCACTGGGCTTTTAAATATTTATTTTTAAAACTTTAGATATGTGCTTCCTGTAGATATTTCATTTAAGCTTATATTATTTTCAATCCCACAGCTACTAAGGACCTATGTCATCCCAACAAATGATTTAAGATCATTTAACTTTTCACTATTTTTGTGGCTGATACATAAAAAGCATTTTTATTGGAAATACTAGTAAATAAAAGTTTAGAAATTAATTTAAATTTCTAAATTTTAACTGTAATTTCATTCAGCAGAAATTTTACCTTATCATTTAAGAAATGATTTACACCCAAACAAGTCTGCATGTATTCTCAAAGAATCTCTTGTTAAACTGAGATTATTAGTAAGTGGTTCCTTATTTTATTTCAATCAAGGCTTAATATTTTGCCATTTTCTTGTAGATTTATGACTTTAGTGTAGGTACTGGCTACTTGATCAAAGAATTGTTGTTAGAAACAATGAAAAGGCCAGCTAGCCCCTAATTGGATTTCATCATAGTCTTTCAGAGGGACTTAATCTCTTTTAAGGCAACTATGATTATGGTTTGGCTTCCCCTATTGTGGGGACAACATTAAAGGGAAGTTTTATTCAACCCTATTATAGATCTAAATTTTATTGGTGACCTTTGGAAAAGAAATACATTGTTAAAATACATTGTTAAAACAACAGTGAAATTCAGTTCTTGAACAGAAATATATCTTAATCTTATTACCATGATTGTTGTTCCTTTTATACATAAAGCGTCATAATTAGATAAATGTATGGATATTTCAATTTAAAAACTGGTCTATTTACATTAAAATTTATTTCATATGAAAAAACCTATTACAAATTTTTATCACATATCACATGCAAATGCTTTTGAAATTATAAATTGATGTTAAATAATTATCCCAGTGCTAGATTGTAAACAAGTATCAAACTTTGAATATGACAAAGCTATTTAAAGTTTGAAATAACTGTTAATATGAAGACAAGATAACACCCAGTATTTAAGATATAAAGTCTTCATGATGATTTTAGTAAATACGCATATTTATTGAACCAAAAAACCAGTACATATGCATATTTACTGAAATTTTCAGGGAATACGTGAATACGCCCACTGGCTGGCACGGCCTGATAGGGGCCTGCTGTGGCAGTTGATGGCCACCTTAATCCCTAACTTGGTTTGGCCTAAGACCCTATTTCACGGGCCATTAGGCCCCAACCAATCACTATCAAGGTCTGTTTTTCACCTTTTCTCCCCTGTTGGAAGGGTCACTTTCAAACTGGCAGCCATTGTGCCAACATCAAAGCAAAAGTAAATTTTGGGGAGAATACATGAAAAGATTGCCTTGTTATAACGATTTTAGGATTTTAGTTTTTAAAAAAAAAAACTTTTAGTTATTTTATCGTTACTTTAAATTGAGTGTTACAATGGAAGAAAAGGAAGGAAGAAAACACCCAAAACTACACTTAGGAAAAGAGTGACGGCGTCAGCCAGGGCTCATGTTTCAACTACTAGAAGGAAACAGACCAGATCTACCCCACAGGAGGGATCTTTTCTACAGCAGTTCGACAAGGACATTGTGAGTAACGCTTTAGCGTCATCTAACGACGCCTCAGGGTCTTCTATTCAGCCCCGTGCAGTTCCTTCGCCCAACCAAGAAATGTTAGATTTGTTAAGGGGCCTCTCAGATTCCAATAAGAGGTTAGCAGCTAGGATGGATAAAATGGAAGAAACTATTCTCAATCCACCGACCTTCAACACCAGGCCCCAGGATCATGAACGTCACTCGGTCAATGTAGCCTTAGGCCAAGGTCTCCCCCAGCCGAATTTTAGACCTTCTCAGAGTGCAGACTGTCGGGTTCCACAGCAACCTCTTCACTCATCACCACAAAGGGCAGGTTACCAAGTAGGACCTCCAGTGGATCGAGTACAAGGGGACAGGCCCCTCAACATACTTCCACATTCATCAATAGCCGACGCTCGAAATGACGCTATTGCCCCGAATATCGACGTACTCAGGCGAATCCCATCTGTGTCAGAAGCAGTCAACAAGGTCCTCGCTACCTATGATTCACAGTTACATTCAGACCTTACCCAAGGTAAGAGTACAAAGAAATCTGGTAGATTCAATACTGTAGATGTTGTTACAGCCCCAGCCCATCTCAGATGGCCCAATGAGGGATTCCAAGGGGTCCATGGCAGGAAACGGTTGTCTTACGATGACCTTACCCTACCACAGTGGGTTTCTGGCCAGCTTTCAAACATTTACAATATTCAAGACCCTTCCACTGTCAAACACGCCCTCTTACAGTTAATTATGGCTACCAAGGATGCATCATCTTTACCTTGGCCCACAGTACGCGATGCATGGGCCGTATCTATGCATGCAGTCGAGGAGGGCAGGCTCAGTTGGGATGATACCAACCAATGGTCCTTCAACAGGCTAGGGGCGTCACAGATAGCGTTGTCCAACCATCAACCCACCTCTCAGTCAAATAGGAAGATCTGCAAATATTACAATGACGGATCATGTTCTCATGAAAGTAATCACGGTTCATATAACCACCTATGTAGTTTCTGTATGAAGCAGGGTAGGACCCTGCCCCACCCCGAGACCAAGTGTAATTTTAAAGCCAGGGGACAGGCCAAAATGAACAATAATTAGCAACAAGCAGGATCACCTGGGCAGCAGCCTCTGTACGAACGAAACTATAACCTGTATTTACATAAGTTAAATGAGTATTTCAGTTCAAATGAACATGTTTTCAACCAGTGTTATAATTTTTATGACTGTTGTATTGACACTTATGTACCTCATAATTTTGTTAATCAAATGTATTGTGGTCAAATTGTTGGTCCTGAGCAGTACGTTTATTGGCAGAATATAGTCAGTGGGGATGTCCTATGTCCTTGTGCTTGTGGTGTCGGGTTCATACCTTACAATCATACTAACCTTGACCTTGCCAGAGCGCCATTTTTGTGTCACCTATGTTATTTTGATGTAAACAATTTCATAAAGATCACATGTATGGAAACTGACACTCAGCAATCTGATTTTCATATAAACATTGTATCTTGTCGTATTCAAATGTTAAATTGGATTGTTTTAGGTCCTCAGGGCCTTGCCCCCATTGTACATTTAATTGATCACTCCAATGCGTTAGACAATGGCTTCTATTTTTTGTATAGAACCAATGAAGCGGAAGCTAGAATTATTAAGTGTCACACATGTCCTGAATTACCTCTGAGTGTCATTAGAGTGCATGAAAACGTTACGGTACAATACGGTCATACCGTAAGCTATCAGAAATTGGGTGTTAACGACAGCATTAAGGCCAGAATGGCTCATGAAATGTTTTATAAAGACATTCACTGTTTTGAGAGTCATGAGACCAGTTATACTGAATATATTAAAGACATTATAGATAAACTTATTGTTATGCAGGATGTCAATAATAGTTTATTTGATTATGATGACACAGCTCTGGTAGATATAATACATGCTTCTAACACTACTAACACTTATACTAACCCTGACCCAGACGGTACAACTGAGGCAGACTTGAATTTTTGTAGGGCCACCCTTCCCAATGATAGCTTGCCAGACGTAAATTTTCCTGATAAAAAATGGGGCTTTATAGTAACGGAAGAGAATTTTTTCTCCTTTACTGGCCCTGATAGGCCCTACCCTGTCATTAAATGCATCCAGGATTATATAGATTTGGCCCACATGATCAGGGATACAGGGTTACCAAACTATAGGTTAGCCAGAATCCCCATTACTTCAGGTCTTAATATTGACGCATGGGAGCGTCATTTGAGAGATTATCCTGATACCAGGCTTATACACTACCTAAAATTCGGTTTTCCCTTATCCATTAAGACTCACTGTACTCCCCCTATTTCCCAAGTAAAAAATCACTTTTCGGCTATTTCTCACAGTCAGGCAGTTCGAGAATACCTTGACAAAGAAATTTCCATGGGGGCCATTTTAGGCCCCTTTGACATAGACCCAGCCCATGGCATTCACTCTTTCCCCCCTCCTTACCAGGCCAAAGGACACCAACAAGCGCAGGGTCATTTTGAACTTGTCCCACCCCAAGGGTACTTCCTTAAATGACCAAGTGGATAGATTGCTGTTCGACGGTGTCACATTTAATCTCAAATTTCCTTCCTTAGATAACATTACTGAAGAAATCCTTACGATAGGTGAAGGTGTCACCTTAGCCAAAATTGACGTCTCCCGTGCATTCAGGAACTTAAGAATAGACCCTGGGGATGCTTTAAACTTTGGAATTCAATGGCAGGAGCGTCAATATCTCGACGCAGCAGCGGCGTTCGGCTGGGTACATGGGAGCGGGGCGTTTCAGATGACGTCTGACGCAATTGCCTATCTTATGGCTAAAAAAGGTTATAAAATGTTTCCATATATCGATGATTACATGCTAGTAACCCATAAAGACCAGGCAAATGATGCCTTTCAGTACCTGATCCATCTTCTCACTGAACTGGGGCTCCCAATTAACCCTGACAAACTTTGCCCACCCTCTGACTCTCTGACCTGTCTCGGCATCACTATTGACGTCAAAAACCATACCCTTAGCATTGAAGATGCCAAAATTAAGGCTATTTGGCAGGAATGTATATTTATTTTGAATAAAACTTACCTTAGCAGAAATAAGTTCCAATCTCTCCTTGGTAAACTCCTCTACATTCACAAATGTGTTAAGCCTGCCAGGATATTCGTTAACAGGATGCTTGCACTCTTTAGATCCCATTACAACCATAACAGAATTCCTTTAAACCCTGATTTCTTCAAAGACCTCATCTGGTTCATAAGCTTCATACCTGCTTTTAATGGCTCCACCTACTTTAACAAAAAATTACCTTCCCCTAGCAACCACGTCTTTATTGACGCCAGCCTTACAGGCCTTGGAGCTTATTGGAATGGCAGAGCTTATGCTACGCCCGTTTACTCCATATTGGGCTTTGAATTGGGCATTGTACAGTTGGAGATGTTCAACATCCTTTTGGCTCTAAGATGTTGGGCAAATTCTTGGACTCACCAATCTATCCTTATTCACTGTGACAACAAGGCTGTTGTCCAGGTGATCCAGTCGGGGAAGTCCCGTGATGGCTTCCTCTCAATCTGTTTACAGAATATTTGGCTTTTCATGGCAGCTTTTGATATAGACCTTCACATTACTCACATACAGGGACGCAAAAATCTTATTGCTGATGCCTTATCTAGGTTATTTTCACAAAACCACATCAATGGGGATTTAGCCCAGTATATTTGTAGGAATTGTGTATTTGAATCCATTCCACTTCATTATTTCCACCTTAATCTTTCCTTGTAATTGCAGGATCCTCCACAGCCTCCACATCCTTCATATCTTCTGCCTGTCAGAGGATGAAGTATGCATACAGACCTTCTACCACTTCAGCTCATAGGACGCATGTTCGAGCTTACTTTTCCTTTCTTCACATCATGGATTTGCCTCCCACGACTACCCTACACAACATCATGGTCTTCATTGAATACCTTCACCAAAATCACATTTCCCATAAGGTCATATCTGCATATCTGTCTTCTGTTAGATCCATGGCTACACTATATAATCTTCCCTTACCCCCTTTTTCTCATCCTGCCATTACCAGGCTCCTGAGGAGCATCAGCCTCACCTCTCACTTTGCCCCTACCCCCAGAGGAGTCTTTGACATCCCAACACTATATAACATTTCCATGTCATGTGACACTAGGGATGATCCCCACCTATACAGAGCCATCTTCCTGGTCGCCTTTTATGGTTTCCTTAGGATGTCAAATATAGCCCCTCACATGTTCTAAAAAATTTAGTCAACATCATCATTTTCTGAGGCAGGATGTTATTTTTGGCCCCCCTGGGGCTCATTTAATTTTAAAATGGACCAAGACCATGCAGGATCGCAAGGCCCACCATATCATTCAACTTCCCACCATCAGTAATAAGTATCTATGTCCTGTTCAGGCTCTTACAGCTCTCCTTAAATCTAGGGACCTTCCCCCTCAGGCCCCCTTGTTTGCTTCCATCACCCCCCCTCATCCACCTATCATTGACACACATATTAGGGACGCCCTCAGGGCCATCCTCCTTCTTAGGAATATTTCCCCAGTTTCTCATGGCTTTCATACCTTCAGAAGATCCGGGGCCACCTTTGCATTTGACCATAGTGCTCCCCTCCAAAATATTATGTCCCATGGCCTCTGGAAAAGTTCTGACGTATGGACCTACCTTCAAAATGCTTCAGTGGCCCCTTCTTTGATTCCCTCCACCTTCTCAGCTTTTGTCCCCTCTTCCTTCTAGCTGGGCTTGGTGTTTTAAAATTTTCTGAAAATTTTTAAACTTTTACCTTTTACCCACTATACTAACATGTGAATAAAATTTTCCCAATGTGTTTTACTTGTGTTCAATCTTCCTTAACATTATCTCAGTTTGACCTTTATCTGACCTTACCTTCTGACCTTCTGCTGGCCATACAGCCAGGGTCACTACGACTTATATAGTGCTTCATCTCACCGGTGGCAACCTCAACTGCAGGGAGGCATGACTATGGAAGTGGGTATGCAAGTGTGAACAGGTAGGCCTTTAGTTGGCCCCTGAACCCCAAAATAGTCTGCTTTGATTGGACATCTAATGGCAAACTGTTGCATTCCACTGATGGGGCCTTGGAAAAGTCACACCTGCCAATTGCCTTTTTGTGACAGATTGAGGAAGCCTAGTTCCATGAGTCAGACTGCTAAACTTGGTTAAGAAAGACAATCAGGGGAAATGGGAAAAAAGTAATACAAAGTCTCAAAAGTAAGGAGGTAAAATTTAAAGAGCTAACGATATGAAAAGTGAAGCCAGTGGAGTTTTTTTTCTGTGTAGGGTATGACATGATTCAATTTATCCAGTCTCTAAACCAAAACTGGCTTTGTGGATGTTGATCCCATATAGTTAGGAATTACAGTTGTCTAACTGGATGACTAATGATCATAGCATTTGCCACCAGAATTGCAGGAAATTATGGATACGCCACAAATCCCTCAGAGAATATAGTAACCAGCATGGCAAACCTTGGCTAGATGATTGTCAAAAATAACACCTAGAATTTTAAAATCCAGTGATGAAGATATAGGATTTTGGCAGGAGCTGAACTCACGCCTGAGACAGTTCCTTTGTGATACCAAAACTGAGAAGGAAAGCCTCAGAGAAACTGTCACATGGTAATTATTTTGTGGTTTGTGAGATAGGACTTATCTACATCAACATAGGGTCATCAACACCAAACGAGTCTTTCAAACAATCATATAAAATGGGATGATCTGTAGTGACGAAAGCTGCAGAGGGAGCCAACAACGTAAGAACAGCTGGCTTCCCCAAATGCAGAGATGTAGTTATGTCATTTTGGATGTTCAGCAGTGCCATCTCAGTATAGTGGAAATTCCTTTATGCAGAATTTCACATAATGTGAAAGTCGCAGAGTGGCTGTCTTAAAAATTAATACATATCTTGCCAGAATAATAAAACTCTTCATCACGCACCCTGAACAGCCTCTTTTGAAAGTATACACTACTGAAAGCCAATGCTGGGTATACCTTTATATCTGGCACATAATACAACACAGTTGTTCTCATGCACCCTGGGTATAGACTTACACTAGATATGTTGACTTCAGGGAGAAAGATCTGTGCTCTAAAATAATTTTTTTAAACATAATCCAGTTAATAAAGAAATTTGTCTTGGGTTTCCGTCATGTTCAATGACAGGGATCCCATCCTTACCAGATGCTTTTCACCAATGGGAAATGTTGGGTTTATAAGAAATTGCAATTGTATTGGTAGTGCTCCTCTATTGCTGTAATGGATAGGTTTATATGTAGTTTGGAGGTCTTTGTTCATGTAAAGTGCACTAAAGGAAAAGAACAACTAGATACAAATCAATTGATTATTCGAGAAATTGATTAACTTGAATCAGATAAACCCTTCCACGTGTAAAAATATAATTAATTTGCCGACAATTTTGTAATTTTAAGCATATTTTGGAAAATATAAAGGATCTCTGTTTAAATAATTATAAATGTTTGCAAGTTAAAAGTAAAAATAAAATTTACACAGACTTTTGTGAGGACTGTATTGACAGAACATATATGTACCTTAACTTATATTGATTAAAAAGTTGAATTCCAAGTGTTTCAATAGGACATCAGCTACCATAAAGCTGTCCTGATAAATCACCAGTTACTTACAAGATATTCAGTTTTTATCACATCTTGGCATGACTCTGTAGATCTCAGATAATCCCTCACAGTGTTCAAAGAGGCTTTTACTTTGACATCTTAAAGTAACTGCATGTTTTGAATAGAATAAAAATATAATAACGTGAAGACACACTTGTTTCTTGTTTGTTTGTTTTTTTCATCAAGCATTTCATCATATGGCAATAAAATGTGAACTAGTATACATTATTTATATTTTATGCATTTTATGGTCATCTTTGGACTTCACTCATTCTAAATATAAATTGTAAGGAAGTACTTACTGTAAAGCTCCTTAATTGATATATTGTAGAAGGTTCTGGTTATTTAAAATTTGTTCATAGTTTATTAGTCCAATGGACGTCCTACATGACATTTGTAACTGCAAAGCTTTATTAACAACATGAAAGAAATCTGACCAAGTAAGTTCAAAATCCGAACAAATTATGAATTTTTCAAAATGTTATCAATTGTGTTCAGAAAATGTAAACTAATGACACTTAAACATCATTCAAATTGTAACTCGAGCTGACTATTGTTGTACAAATGTTTGTGAAATTTAAGAAAGGTAAAAGAAAACTGGGATTTTTTTATTTTAAAATCACCTGCCTTACTTCTGTAAACATAAATAAAAGTGTACAGATATGATGTGCCATAACTCCATACATCACAGAGGTTTGAAAAGGACATTCCAAACCAGTGCAGAATATCGATATGGGACTATAGATTAGCCATAATAGTAGCAACAAAAATCAGACAGATGTAAAAACCCATTCAATTCCATTTTCAGACTTTTAATGACCTAAGTTGACTGTTTAACAAAATATTTAAAAAATACAACTATCTGTGAATAAAATAACCACAATGACTTGCAAAAAGCAAAAATTGTGTGAAAGAATTATACCATGAATAACACAGCAATTTAATAACTTGAAATATATGTATTATAAACAAACAGAATTGTGAACAAGGCTTATCACAGCTGAAGATATAAAGATGACTCACAACAAGTCACTGCTAACCTTGGTTAAATATACCACACAGATTATTTTAATGAATCTTGTTCTTAATATAGTGTCTGGATCAAATGATTGCTCACAACCTGGCATACAAATGGAACCGGATGAAGAAGACTGTGCCTGTTATTTTGTGTGTGAGGAGGGTAAGCGCGGGAAACATGTGTGTTGTGATTATGGACAATGGCACATGCTAAAAGCCGAAGGAGTGAATCCATGCGTTCCTGTAGGGGAGTTTTCAGCTAATTATCAGAATAAATGCTTCCTCCGTATGAAAGGTGAGTTGTGGTACTTAAGTGGTAAATATTGCACACAAGAATATGCCAAGAATTTAGAGCATTCTAACCTACTGAGGATAACAGCAAATATTTATTGCAACCGTGTGTTACAGGCAAACTGTGTAATCAGGCATTTCACGAAATGCCTTACATTTACAGGTATTTCATGTAATGCCTGGTTTTGAGCTCCAGGCATTTCACAAAATTCCTAAATCAGATGCTCCAATTATTTTGAGTTTGTCTTCTGTTACTACAGGTGTTTAAGCGGCCTGTGTTGGAAGTTGGGTAGGCATATCAGAGGATTTGGTGGCTCAGAGGGTGTCTTAGCAGGTTCTGACCTATTAATCACCGGTTGCTCTTCTCATTGAGTGAATAGTTGCTCTAATGCATCTTCAAAGATCTTCTGTCTCCACATGTTCAAGAATCTCCTGTGGTAGTCTTATTGATATTAAACTAGCCTTGGCTTTACATCCAAAAGTAGCAGCAAAGGGTGAAGACCAAGAATCTCATGACACAATGCCTTTGGACAAAATGCAAAGATTTCGAGTGAATTTTTGACACCCCCCCCCCCCCCCTCCGGGCTTTGGAATATTTTCTTTGCATCATATGTGAAAAATCACTGTTTCCATATTCGGGCATCCTATTGTCACATCCATCAAAAAAGTGATTTCTTACCTCAAAAACAAAAAAATCATTAAGGCTCTACCAGGTCAACCATGAGTGTAATGTGGAAAAAATCAACTTTTTTTCAATTTGGGCATCCTTGGATCACATGACCCAAAATTCTTCTTTTTTTAAATGGCTGATATCTCCAAAACTTAGAGCCATGAGAACTCCCCCAGTTACTATGAAAATTGTATCATGTTCTTGGCATTTAACTGTGGCATCTTACTGTATGGAGACATTGAATGGTGATTTCATAGGACTGATTGTTTAATAATAATAATTGGAACCATTTAATAAAACATCCCTTCAGTAACCCTTGCCTTTCCTTTGCAACTGGTTCATATTCCAAATAAAGTGCAATATAGGAGGTACCAACATGTCTGACCTCTGCTCTGATCTCAAAAACACTTCCAGCTAATGATGTAGTTGATCTTTATGAACAATATGTACATGATTTGGGTGGTATTCTTGACAGGCATGCATCGTTTGTATCTAGACTGACAAAGAAAGATTCTGCAGATTGATTGTCTGAATCTTATCAACATGCAAAGTCCCTAAGGTGCCAATTTGAAAGAATCTGGAGAAGGGCCAAGAATACACCGTCACTGGTCATACAAGTCATTGGCTTACCAGTTTGCCTCTTTTTGAAAAAAAATTAAGAAAATTAGAGAGTTTTGTTCCCTGTGGCACTGAAAATGGTGTTAATCCTCCTTCAGGTCCTCCAAAAATTACTGCGTTTATGCAAGTTTCTGAAGATGCTGTCGATAAAATAATTAGAAACTCACCCACAAAATCCTGCCTGTTGGATCCTTAGCCAGCATTTCTCATCAAGGAATGTAGTGATATACTATTACCATCACTTACAAAGCTGGTCAAACTCTCACGATGCGTCCCTGACGGTTTTAAACTGCTGTGGTTACTCCTCTTATCAACAAGGCCAAAATGGGATTTTGATCTACTAGTCCAAGCTGCAAGCCGTCATAGAGACAACAAGTACACCAAAGCAGTCACCCATCCCAGTACTAACGTAACTCATTGCCCCTTAACTTCAGTGAACAGACAGATACTCATCACACTCTACCACAATTCATGAAAGTCCAGAGACAAACAAAAAGAAAAGAAAAAGTGATTTCTAGAAGCTCAAGCCTCACAGAGCTCACGCTTAAAAAGGTTAATTTTTCAGTGGATGGGTTGAAGAACTATCACCCTATATCTTGCCTTAGTTTTATATTAAAACAGGTTGGATGTGTGGTTGCTAAGTAACTGTTAGAACACATCCATTCGCTATATAAATCCTATTATTATTATTATTATTATTATAACTTAGACAACCCATACCAGTCTGCACATAAAGCAGGTAATTCAACTGAGACAGCTCTGATGTAAATAAAAATGAAATTCACTTTGTCAAGAGGTGAACCTACTTCCTTGGTATTGGCTTGACCTGTCTGCCATGTTCGACACCATTGATTGATCTTTCCACTCTCTTTAGTTATCTTCTGACTTGGTTTGAAATTGTGGATTCTGTTCTTGAATGGTGCACTTCCTACTGAACTGAGCATCATCAGTCAATAAAAATTGCTTGTACTTTGTTTGATCTCTATAAACTCTTATTTGGCATCTTCCAAGGTTCTGTCTTGGACCCTGTTGTTCTCATTGTACACAACTCGTCTTAGTTTGGTAATTGGTAAACAAATAGGAATAAGTTTCACTTTTATGCAGATGACACCCACGTTTATGTGCATTTATCCCAGAAGAATACATCTGCTGCCTTTGAACAGTTTAACAGATGCCTAGACAATGTTAAAGAGTGTTTGGCTACTAGTAAACTCAAATTGAATCCCGACAAGACTGAGTTTATCATCTTTGGTGTTTCAAAGACAGAGGGATTAGTTGAAAGCATGTTTTCCAATTGATATATTGAGTAGTCTTCTCTGCCCTGCTGAGTCATTCAAGAATCTGGGTGTATGGTTTGATTTTGATTGTTCCTTGTCCAAACATGTTCAGAATATCTGCAAAAGTTGTTTTGTGCATCTCCGTGATTTCAGACATGTCAAGCAGTTTCTTACTCATAATGCTTCTGTACTTGAGGCTAATGTTCTTGTTAGTAGTTGGTTGGATTACTGCAACTCACTTTTCAGGAGTCTCTCCAAGTTCAATCTACACAAATTACAGTGCATCCAAAATAGTGCAGCTAGAATAATATCAAACACCCGTAGACACACCAGTATAAGTCCTGTGATTAAGAATTTGCATTGGCTTTCTATAGAACATCACAGAGTCTTTAAAACAGCCACACTTCTTTACAAGTTTCTTCACACTGGTTTTTCCAAGTATTTTACTCCATATCTTTCTTCCTGCAGCAGTTCTTATAGTACCAGGAGCAGTCAGAGTGGTGGTAATTTCCTGGTCAAATCCAAAGTTCTACCCTTCTTTTCATAAATCTATCAAACAGTGTGGTTATATTTTTATTTTTGATGCCCCAACTGTTTGGAATGCTGTTCCTAATGAGATTCGTTCATCTCCCTCACCTAGCCTCTTTCAGAAAGCAGCTTAAAACCTACCTCTATACCAAGGCATACCCACCTTAGTCTTAATTATCCCCTGACATTATCTGTGAAGCTGACCTCTTTTTTGTCCCTGTTTTCTGAAATTGGTTGACTGTTTTTGGTTCTGTTTGTGCCTCAGAGTCCTCTTTGGAAAGGGGAAATTAAGTGGTATAAAAGTCCAATTAGAATTAGAATAACAACCACCATCAATAATCCCATTTATTTTCCTTATAATGAGATTATTAAATCAAAGTGTCTTATTAAGAGTAACTAACAGGATATTTAAAGATATTTAGCAATCTTCACTAAATCCAATTAAAATCCAAGGGTTTTTTCTGAATGAGACCTGACTGATTGATTTTGTAAAAGTCCATAAATATGAAATGCTCTGAACCTGCTCTTACACAGCAATAGTGCATCCTATTTCTAGTTCAGATCAAGGCTCAAATGGCTTGTCTGTATCAAGGAATTATTCCAATCAAAACACTAACTTTAATTAAAGAAACGGTCCTGAATTTTCTATAATTCTCTATATTAATTCAGAGCAAAAGTTAAAATAGATATACTATTTATTTGAAATATTTCTTTCATACGAGTCCATCTTGTAATATATATGGCATCCAAGATAAATTCATCCAACAATAATGACCTAAGCAGTTTCTGCTCATTTCTCTAAAAATTAGCTAGACAAAACACCAGAAAAACTTTCCATAGTACACCATTTTTCACAAAATTTGTCTAAAATACATTAGACCAGTTGTGAAGTAAATATGGTCAAATTTTAGGTATTTCACAAAATGCCTGGTAATTTTAGGAATTTCATGAAATACCTGAATACACAGTTTACCTGTAATATATGTACTTAACTGGTTGAATGAACATTTAATCTGAGAAAAAAAATAATTTAACACAAAGAGAAAATCTGAGAAAAAAATAATTTAACACAAACACTATGAGCAAAGTTATTTAAATAATAACTATATAAAATACACCCAAAAGGTGTAATCATGGTGAATGAAATGTTGTCAGATTTTTTCATTTGTTATTTTTTGCAAGAAGTACCATATTCAAGTGTTTTTTTGTACATTATTTGACAAACATTTATATATAGAAAGTTTTATCTGAGGAGAATACTGCAGAGGAAAATAAATAAATGAAAACTATTCATGTACCTGGTTATTAGGGTTACATAAATATATTCAAATCAAACGCATCCCTAAAACTTCCCACTGTGATAAAATGTATGCAATGACCAGTGTAAAAATAAAACATTTTTATATATGTCAAGTATTATTATTTTGGTGTCAGCTCCAGGTACTACCCGAAATCTGAAAGCAATCTTCATTGGACGCTGTTATGACTACCAAACATTAGAACACCCAGAATTCTTCACAGAAAAGTGAGTATTTTCAAGTGATTAAATTTGATATGTCAACTATGATGTGCCACAGCCACCTACTTGAAGATGGTTTTTGCTTATTTAAAAGAAAAAATCACCACTAACTCTTTAGCAATTTTATTTATATAATGTCAATATTCTGCTTTTATTGGTTTTGGTCAATTCTGAAAGCAAGATGGTCACCATGTCTTCCTTCTAGACTACTGTTTAAATCCTGTAAATGAAAAGCATTACATATATCAATAAAATTTTATCATTGTTAGGCCTTTTATGCCAATACCTTCTTGAATAGGATGGCTACCACAGTCCCCATCAAGGACTGGTTTAAACTTGTTTGAAGAAAGAAAATAAATATCATTTTGTGTATTGGTCGGTTGTACGTATTGTCACAAATTACTTTGTGTATGTGTTAGTGTTGGAGCCCAACTTAGGAGTCAGCCCATTTTAAGATGGGCTATAGCCCAACTTAGGACCCTAAATACTCCAGAAGTATTTTGCAATTCTTTTTTATTTTATATCAATATGTTTATTCATTTCGTATGTTTTTTTCTCAGTGAAGTATGTGGTCTATATATAGAATTCAATTCAGTGACGGGAATTTCCCAATTTATGAGATGTAGTTTACTGAATGGAGCAAAAGTACAGTTATCCAGGATAGTCTCTTTGTTCCTCTAATGGCCAAGGCAGTATAATTTACATATGTATGTATATATCATATCTTTGTTTCTATGACTCTGGAATGTTCAGAACAGTATAACTTGTATAAATAAGGGGTTAAGAAATCCATTTAGTTCAGCGGTGATTTAGATGTAGTCAGATGTGCTTGAGTTGTGGTACAAAATCAGTCAGAAGTGTTTCACTTGTGATTCAGAGGAAGTCAGTAATTGACAGCTGTGAAGTTGTGAAGCCACTTGTGCTTTTAAAGTGAATTTCTTCTTGGAAAGTTAATTGTAAAAGTAATAATGCAAGTTGTGGATTCTACTTGTGGAAGTGATACAGAAAGGCTGTGGATTCAGCATAAAGAAGTATTAGTGAAGGCTATATATTCAATGTTTTGGTTTAATTAAGAGAGCTTTGGATTTCAGCTGTGAACAGTATTGTGCTGTATAACATTCATACAGAAGACATTGAAATCAAACTATTTGAGGAAGAAAGGAATTTTCCTTCTTTGATTGATACACAAATAATTTGGGCAATCACAACTTACATTGTGACATGAATAGACAGCTTCATGTTGATTTTGTCCCATTTCATTTTACGGATGAGTATTAAAGATGTCACCAATTAGATACCATTACAAAACAAACACAGTCACAATATAGAAATGTAAACCATTTCCATTAAATAAAAAGGAATAAATATATTTCTGTCGATACTTTGCACTGATTTTGGGTCCATTCTTTAAATGAAGATGGCATACATGTTAGACCTCGTTTCTACTCATTTCAAAGACAACTGTTCGCTTTATAAAGTTGAATACAATATACTTTTATTTGCAAATTCTTCTATTATTTCTTATAATTTGTATAGACGCAAGCACAGATTATAATGCACTTGTAAATCAAATCAATGTTTAATATTTATATAATTGGGTATGGAATATGTAAATGTATTGCAAGTGCCTTTCATTTCAGTGTTAAGTTCATTGTACATAAAATATGTGCCTTAATGTCAAACTAAGTTTTGTTAGACTTTTATTGTCTTGGATCTAACTCTGTCTCAGACAATACCTTGGTGAGAAAGCTACCATTGTGAACTCAAAAGTAACTCTATTTTCAGAAAAGTAGACTGTGAAGCTCTGTTTAGACTTTTCACCTCAGCTTTTCTACACAAGCCTGCTTGTGGAGCAGTCAAAGCCAGGGACACACCTTATGGGGATTTTATCGAACACACCAAGGAATACAGTTCAAAAATACCGAGGGATAAGGTCAGTATCAACCCACACGTCCTACCAGTGTACAGCATACATCTGAGTCAGCCTAGACCTTGTACAAGGTCCTTCCTTAGTGCATTATGATTCTCTCAGAGCATTTCCCTCCAGCATTTCCCTCCACAGAGACTGTAAAATCCAGACTGTTGTAAAATGCACTCATTCATTGTCTCAAAAAAACAACCCAAAGTAGAGACTTGTGAGCAACTTCCACAGAGACTGTAAAATCCAGACTGTTGTAAAATGCACTCATTCATTGTCTCAAAAAACAACCCAAAGTAGAGACTTGTGAGCAAGTCTAGAGTCAGCCTATCTCTTTGCTCTTTATCTATGGTCTATGAGATGAACTACTTTGTACTTCCACCTATAACTGGATGTTGTTGTGTTTTACTGGTTCTGACACAATCTATGTCTTTCAGCTGTTGTTCTGGTCCTCAACATTTGAGTTGAGTCAGCCATACAGTGATGATGGCGAGCGGCTGTTCACTCTAGAGAACACACTACTGGGTTACCTGGTGAATGGATTGTGGTGGTGTGGTCAAGAAACTGGATCAGGGGTCAACTTCCGCACATGTCCACCCTGGAACATTTGTGAGGACCATCCTGTGGTTACCTTCTGGTCTGAAGCCTCAGTATATGTCAGTACATGTGGATTTTGTTTTGGTTTAAATCATCTTCCATTTTAAGAAATCCATTGTTATCTGGCTACTCATTACATTTCAGTGTTCACCAGTATGACTTTCTCCGTTGGAGATGAAGTAATTACCCGATTGTAGCATAATCTTATATAAAAAAGAGATAATTGGGGTAAAATGTATGAAAAACCTAGCTATGTTCGTTATTTTATGACACAATACAGATACAGTCATGTTTACTGTTCAGGGCCTCCTAAAACGTTAGTCAGATGTTTTCTGAAAAAGGTCATTTTTACTACTTTTTAATACATGCAGTTAAAACTAGTTACATCCAGTGATCGAGATACAACAATCAAATAGGCTGCCAAACTCAAAATCTCGATTTACATGTTGCATAAATTGGAAACATAAAATATTCATGTAATACAGTTACAACTTTTCTTTACCATATGATTTTGCTCAAGGTGTATGATGTATCCACTCCAATACATCTGCCATTCTTTCTGTCTGTCTATCTTCAGTTTGCAAGACTTGCCACTGGCCGAGCCACATTGATGTTGAATGGCTCCATGCCAGGAAAACCGGCATTCCGTCCTTACAGGTAACCTGATTTTTATTTAGTCCAATCCATGAATAATTCATTTGTACTTTCCTTGTCCTGGCACTCTGTTACTTCATTAGAGGTGACAACATCATCTTTATGGGACAAGGGGAATGTAGGTTATCTAAATAACAAGTAAGCTAAATAATAAATCACCTTAATGTACAACACTTCTATAATTTTGTTCTATACAATAATAATAGCTTTATATTAATTCTAATTCTAATTGGACTTTTATAGCGTTTAATCTCCCCATATAAAGAGGATTCTAAGGTGCAACACAACCAAAAAAACAGTCAACCAATTTCAGAATCCAGAGACAGAAGAGAGGGTCAAGCACCATAGAGAATGTTGAGGGGTGGAATAGGCTACCGTGGGTATGCTTTGGTGTACAGGTAGGTTTTAAGCTGCTTTCTGAAAGAGGCTAGGGAGGGTGAGGCACGAATCTCATCTGGAAGAGCATTCCAAATACTGGGAGCATCAAAAACAAAACTATTACCAAACTGTTTGACAGATTTATGAACTTTGGTGTGACAAGGAAATTACCACCACTTTGACTGCGCCTGGTACTATAAGAACTGCTGTAGGAAGAAAGATATGGAGCAAAATACCGAGGAAAACCTGTGTGAAGAAATTTGTAGACAAGTGTGGCTGTCTTGAACACTGTGCACTGTTCAACCAGTAGTCGATGCAATTTCATCAGGAGTAATGCTGGTGTGTCTACTGGTGTTTGATACAATTCTGGTAGCACTGTTTTGGATGCACTGTAATTTACATAGATTGAACTTGGAGAGGATCCTGAAAAATGAGTTGCAGTAATCCAGCTGATTACTAACAAGAGCATTAACCACAAGTACAGAAACATCATGAGTAAGAAACTGCCTGACATGTCTGAAATCATGGAGTTTTACAAAACAACTTTTGCAGACATTCTGAACATGCTTGGACAAGGAAAAATCTGAATCAAACCACACTCCGAAATTCTTAACTGAATCAGCAGGGCCCAGTGGACTTCCCAAGATATCAATTGGAAAACATGCATTCAACTTGTCCTCTGTCTTTTCGAACCAAAGATGATAAACTCAGTCTTGTCAGGATTCAATTTGAGCTTACAAGTTTACATCCACTCATTAACATCATCGAGGTACCTGTTCAACTGTTCAAAGGCAGCAGAAGCATCCTTATGGGATAAATGCACGTAAACTTGACTGTCGTCTGCATAAAAATGAAACTTTATTTCTTTATGTTTACCGATAATCAAACTGAGGGGGTGGTGTACAATGAGAACAACAAAGGGCCCAGGACAGAACCTTGGGGGATGCCAAAGAGGAGTTTGCAAACATCAGACAAAGTAGAACCAATTTTTATTGACCGATAATGTTCTGTTAGATAGGAAGTGAACCATTTCAGAACCAAGCCACCGACGCCAAACAAACTACGGAAACAACTGAGAAGAGTGGAGTGGTCGATGGTGTCGAAAGCGGCAGACAAGTCCGTGGCTTCACCTCTAGACAAAGATAAGTGAACTTCATTTTTTATGGAGAGGAGAGCTGTCTCTGTTGAGTGACCAGCTTTATATGCCGACTGATATGGGTTGTCTAAGTTATGGACATTAATATGTTCTAACAGCTGCTTAGCAACCACACGTTCAACCAATTTTGATATAAAACTGAGGCCAGATACAGGAGGATAATTCTTCAGATCGTCTGAAGGAAGATTAGCCTTTTTAATAAGAGGAGTCCCCACAGCAGATTTGAAAGCCTCGGGATGCATCCCTCCATGAGTGAGCAGTTGACCAGTTTCGTTAGCGATGGTAGCAATATATCAATACATTTCCTGATAAGAAAGAAGGGTTTAAAGAACAAAGAGTTTACATTATAGACACTTAATAACAGTGTCTGAGTTATCTTAAATTTGAGGGGTTTTAAGAAAGATTTAACCAACACTAAACTAACTGAGATCTTGATTTACAAAAGAGCTTACTAACTTAGATTTAACTAAGAGCTAACCAAATCGAAGGCTTTGATTTACAGTACCCTGGTCAGTCTTGTGTGGTGTGTAGTTTAAGTACAGAAAACACGACCCATTTTTGTCAGAGTCCTGTATTAGTAACTCTGAGTCATGCATTTGGAATTTTTAGTAAATGGAAATATTTTTGAAGGTCTGGTGATTGGAAGATTACAAAATAACTTGATATGTTTTTGTTACTGGTACAGAAATTGATAGTGGGCATTCATAGATTGTTTATTGGTGCAGCTAAACTTCTGAGACTGATATTTTAGCTGGTACACTGAACACAAAACTGTAGAAACGTAAAGACCACAGTGCATGAAAAAAAAAGTTTCTTTAAAACTTTGTATGTGTGTGTCAGAGAGTAAGACAATCCCATTAAAGAAAACCAGACATCAATCGGAGCATCCCCCACTGAGATACAGCCTCTCAAAGTGGCATATAGAATAACATTCCTGAAAACATGTGTGGAGGTGTTGTGATGAAATAAAAGGTACACAACTGCACATTTGCAATGGTTTCTGTTATAAATGTATTGGGAAGTATTGGATGTAATTAAATATGTAGCTGATTAAATTGTCTTTTGAAATGATTTTTTTAAAGTTTAACTCTAAATGAATAAGGATAATTTTGTTTGAAAAGTTTTTATAATTTAACACGATAATTGGCATTTCTTCTTTAATATGAAAGCTGTCAATCAGACTCCATCTAAAATTGTCAGTGACAGAGAGGAATAGAGAGTGTGTGAGAGTGAGGATTCTGTAGAGATAACATTTCAAATATTAACCATAAGTCATGTGATTCTAAAGGCCCTTTCACATATACGCGGCGCGGTGCGGCGCGGTACGATTTTTACTGCATACTGAGCAGACGAATTTTCCTTGCCTTGCACATTTGGGCGGTTTTCCCAGCAGTTTTCAGTATATTAACAAAATATTTTAACTAGAGTGAAAGTGAATAGAATAGTTAAAATAATCATAAATGTAATTTAAAAGTTAATACCCCACAGTATATTTCCTCACCCTCCTACCCTTACATGCATTTAATCTTATTACAATGAAAGGCCTTCTTGACCAGTGTCCCTTTTATAATACTGGTGATTACACCCCCTTTCAATTTATAAACTTCTGGCTGTGTTGTGCCTACAGATATTGTCACACCCCTAACATGGCCTAACATAACATCCCTCTGTCTATTATAAGGACATAATCCCTCCACAAACAAGACCCTAGACCAGTGTGTCCATTTTAGAATTGCTGTTAATTGCAATCCTCATTCAGTTAAACCTTCTTATGTGTCCATATGGACACCCACCATGTTTTGTTATCTCTCCCCTAGTAGTTAATCCCTTCATAATGAGCCTGTGTGCTTGCATTTTGTTTTCCAATTAATATATTTGTATAAATTTCTGTGATAGACTGCCATATTTAACCTGTGGGGAATTTAAATATCAGTGAAAAAATTAGAAAAGTTTCTAAATAGAAAAATCCGCGCCGCACCGCTAACTGCCGCACCGGACATATGTATAAGCAGTGAACTACTTCCATTATTTCTATTTTATTTAGCCGCGCCGCATCGCGCCGCGCCGCGCTAGTGTACAATGGGCTTAAGAGCTGGTTTGGTTGCAGTCATACATATATGAATGTGTATCAATCATTGTTAGTAAATTGTTAGTTTTTTTTTCTTTTGGCTTGGGTTGCAAAACTTTTGATGAAACCTTTAAGTATAGTCTTTAACTTGGTTATTTCTTGCATACAATTTCAACAAATTACATTAAAATGTTTTATAATCAACAAAGTATGTTACTCTTCTCTATGACTACAAGAATTTCATACATTTAAAAATCCAAACTTTCAGGTGCAAATTTACATGATCATTACAATCTGATGCCTACAGTTATTAAAAGTAGATGTATGAAAGACACACTGTTGTCAATAAAATGTCAGAATGTGGTTCCGATCTACAGTGTATTAAACTCTATATCCTGGTACTGAACCATTTCAGACTGCTTACTTTTAATATTGGCAGCCGTGTACCCCAATATAATGACCAGATGGTTTTATAAATTGTCACTGTCAGTTCTTAATGGTCAACTAGAGCTAGTAATGAATATTGATCTGTTCATTCAAAAATAATACAATGTACCATTTACTGTTGAACCTTGGGCTAACTTTTGCTGTTTTGATAATAAGGAGTTTGGATAATCATGAATGCCGTAAAATTGATCCCACTTTGAGAAAATGTGGAAAAGAACTGGGTGAAGAACATGCTTATCAATACATTTAAAAATTGACACACTATCAGAAGCTGCATTGTTACACTATAAAACTACACACTTATTCACTATTTTGGACACAAGTTACAGTCAAATTTTAGTGTTAATTATTAATTATAAGACTATTATTTATGTGTGACCAGAATTTATTTTTGGGACTGAAGCTGACCCTTTCCATGACAGTTTATAAAACACTAATTTCACTTCATTTTACACTATTTTGTATTGTAAACATTGAGATCAGAGTTCTAAATCACCTTGTATGATGTGGCACAGTTTCAGAGAGGGATCTGTTTGTTTTTTCCAAGTGTCAGATTTAACTAGCTTTAATGTGCTTTCTAGTGGGAGTTTGAAGATGGGACTTGGCAGGTGTGTTGCATGAAAAAAAATTTTCATGCACTGTGGTCTTTAAATTTGTCAAAAAATAGGTATTCAGAAATACTTAAAAGACAAATTCACTCAATCAGACTTCATGTCATGACTTCTTATACTCATCAAAATTACCTCATCTAAATGTCTCATCCTTGTGACTTAAGTAAGTAATTTACACGTTAAAATTAATCACCAAATCGTAATTAGAACCGTTACAAATTTAGTATTATGTTATATTTATTTATTTGGGGTTTTACATCGCTTTCAACACTGTACAGGTCATATCACGACGGGTAGTTGGAAGAGCAGAGGAAAGCGGTACATATAGTTCGTTAGGGTTCTGTACTGTAAACTGCTGACCAACGGCAAGCAACTACCAGCTTTTCCACTTGAGGCTGTGATGGGGATCGAACCCCGGCCTCAGAGGTGGGAGGCGAGAGTGTTACCACTCTGCCACCGTGGCCCCCAGTATTATGTTATAATAAAATGATCAAATATACATATTTACTGAAATTTCTTCATATATATTTCATGTTCCTGGTTTTTGTTGTACTACAGTTTTTTTGGCCAACATGAGCTGCCTAACCTGAACTGTGACGACTTCAAAGAAGTGCGTATCTGGGTGGTACATGGACTAGGTCTCCAAGTCTAGTAAGTGTTACTTTCATCCAAGGCATCTAGACTCCCTTAAAAGTCTTTGTGAATTTTTTGGTTTAATGATTTTTGAGACAATGGTGGACTACATTTTATTCTCTTTCTAGAGGAAAATTGATTAAGTGAATCGCAGTGCACTCAGAAAAATATTAAAACAAGCTCATAGAGAATGGGATGTCTGTAGGAGTTACATGGAGTATTGAAGTATTTCTACTGTTTGGGACTGTTTCTATTAAGATTAGTTTAAATGTATTTCTCTTCTGTTAAACTCGTATTGATAAACCAGTTTTATTGTAGTAATGAGTAAAACAAATGGACACTATATAAACCACCCACTACCTTTACATAACGTGTTCATATATGTGTTCCAGTGAGAACTGTGCCAGTGGCAGCAGTTTACTTGAGTTGAAGGAGATTCTTACCAAGAAAGGCTGCCGTTGTACATGTACTGATAACCCACCGTGAGTTCTTACTGTCCACTCAGTATTCTCTTGGAGCTTTACACTGATTAATCTTTGTTGTTATAGACAGATTCTTTGGTTGCTTCAAGTAATTTCTTAGCCTCAACCTGAAGGCTCAAGTATCTTTGCAGTTAGAGAAAATTTTCAGTTCAGATAATGGAGTTTAAGTTTATATAATGTACTCATACAGGTACTGGCTTTTACAGTGGCATACAGCTAAGAGAGAGATAAGCTTATATCTCCTTACATGTATGAGTGCATTATGAATACCTATTAGCTGTATGCATGTCTGAAAAAGACATCGTGCAAATTTGAGCCTTAAGCAATGCTAGTAATTGCTTTGAGATCTAGATCGGTAGAGAGGCTTGAGAAAAGCAGTACATACTAGCTCATGAACAGTTTGCACAGTAAATCACCAGACATGACGAGTAAATACAATTTTCATCACTACTAATACTAATTTGTCATTTGTCACATGCTTTTTATTGGTTTTATCAAATTAAAATCAGATTTTTGTACGTTTCTCTTTCAGTGAAGTGTTACACCTCCTTTGTGTTGACAACCCCAGCGCAGATGAATGTTCGTTCATCCCGGCCTCATAAAAACAATGTACATTGATACACATGTATATACAAAAACATACAAACCTCTTGCCTCGATTTTACAAGAATGTTTGACCATTTGTTGTAAAGTTGAAATAAATGCTTAAAACAGCTTTGTGTTTGGTATATAACTTGACATTTCTTACAACCTTCAAATATGACAAATTTCTTTAGGTCCTTGATACAACTTCCCTTTTCAGGCTTGAAAATGTAACAAACTTAAAAACAATGGGAATGTTACTATTTTTCGTAATTTGGTGAACTTAACTAAAACGTATGCTGATATATTTGTTCCCACAACAAAATATAGTTTCTTAATCTTTAGTGACAGGCATTCATTTGACATTGGCTCAATATCATGTCTCTTATATTTGACACTTGTGATAGCTGGTTAGGATGGAGACATCACATGTCCTGCTGAAAGACATCTAGATTACTGTAATTCATGACATATATGTGAACATTTTCAGGCAAAAATACAAGGCCCATGTTCACCTCAAGTCTTAGAATTATTATTATTCTTTAAATTTGCTATACATTTTAATTTTTAGATGGTATTGTATGAAGAACAATTTGAAATTGACAAAACTATTCTTGTTTTCACTTTAATGTAAGAGTTCATTATGAGTCTGGACTGATTTTTAGATGATTACGTTTTGGTTCTATCGAGATCATTGGTGGAAGATCCCCTATTTTTCGGATCCGATATTATAATGTTTGACCAAGCTGGTTTGTTAACTGCGTTTTCATTGGTTCACACCTGTTTGATCTACAAAAGTGCTATTCACTCTACCATTTGAACTTTTGGCAGCAGAGGGGTAGCATCAGTTGAAGTTAATACCAGTGAAACTTCAACATTATATTAGTTACATTTACATATTTAGTATTTTAAATAACCTGAAGTTTACGCCAGTATTTAAACTCTACTCTTATGCCATTATGTTGGATAGACAGGCAAAGCAGTACAATAGACACTGCAAAGAGGGTTGCTATTCATGACGGTTCGTAATTGGACTTGCTCGGACCCAGATGCCTAGAGCTGCCATAAATCAGAAAATTTTGCAGCAACCTCCTGTTCTTGGATGCCACTGAAAGTGCTTCTGATAAGAAGCCAGAATCTGACACAGTTGATTCTACAGTCCAAATTTATCAGTTACCTGGCTTGGCTGCCCTTAAATAAGACAAGTGTCGTTGATACAGGTACAAGTCAAGCAAATATAAAAAGTAAAAGTCATTACAAATAGGTGCTAAAATAGAATAAAATCGCAATGAGGAGGTGCTGAAGTTACAGTGAACATTGAGTGAAATGGCCACATGAGTTTGTCCTCAATTGTAGTACCAAGGAATGTATTTCCTATCACTAACTGACACTAATCTGATTGATTGGCATTTGCCGTACCATGAAGGAAAAAGTGATTTATGAAGAGATTTATTTAAGAGATCACAGGTTAGACAATATTATGTAGCTACTGAAAATGCTAATGACTCGCAAGGGAGTTGTAGTATGGAAAAAGTGGAGGGCTGATTCCCAAAACCATGTGGTGAAAAGTCAAAGTGTGAGCACTAATGATTTCGTTAAGAAGCCTGTTGGTCAAGCAACCGAACCTATGCCATGCATTTTCTTTAATCAAGACTCCTGTTCATATTATAAGACCCATAGATCACAGGGTATTGTTTATAGAAACATGTTTCCTTCATGTTTTACCAATGCTGACAAAAGTTTTGGCTATTCTGAATCCCAATATTAGAATAAAAGTATGAAATATATGGCTAAAATCGAGTAGACATGGGTAAGGAGACAAATTCAAATTGTAATCCGACTTTTATAGTGCTTAATATCTCCGTAATGAAATGGGACTCTGAGGCTCAACAGCACCAAGACAGTCAACCTATTTCAGTATCTGGAGACAGAAAAGAGGCTGAGCAGCACAAATGAACACCAGGGGAGAATTCAGACTAAGGTGGGTATGCCTTGGTATACAGGTGGGTTTTAAGCTGTTTTCTGAAAGAGGCTAGGGAGGGGGATGCACAAATGTCAACAGGAAGAGCATTCCATACAGTTGGAGCATTAAAAGCAAAGCAATAACCAAACTGTTTGACAGATTTATAACTAGAAGGGTAGAACAACAAGGAAATTACCACCACTCTGCACCTGGTACTGTAAGAACTATTGTAAGAAGATATATATGGAGCAAAATACTTTGGAAAACCAGTGTGAAGAAACTTGTGAACAAGTGTTTGTTGTTTTAAACAGTGAACAATCTTCAGCATAAAGCCAATGCAATTTCTTAAGAACATGGGTTATATTGGTGTATCTACTGATGTTTGATACAATTCTGGCTGCAATATTTTAGATACATTATAATTTACGTAGATTGAACCTGTAGACACCCCTGAAAAGTAAATTACAATAATCCAGCCTACTACTGACAAGAGCATTGATAACAAGTATAGAATCATAAGTAAAACACCAAGTGACAGGTCTGAAGTCATGCAGTTGCACAAAACAACTTTAGCAGACACTCTGAACATGTTTATAGAAGGAGAAATCCGAGTCAAACCATACACCTAAGTTCTTGGGTGACTCATCTGGGCAGAGGGGAATTCCCAAGATATAAATTGGAAAATGCTTTCAACTCATCCCTCTGTCTTTTTGAAAGAGTATAAACACAGTCTTGTCAGGATTCAATTTGGCTTTGCTCGCCTCCTCGCTAGTTCTTCCCTGGTGGTACAGTGGGACCCACCTCCTCTGCTCCTTCCCTAGTGGTACAGTGAGACCCGCCTCCTCCCTAGTTCTTCCCTGGTGGTACAGTGGGACCCACCTCCTCTTTGCTTCTTCCCTAGCGGTACAGTGGGACCCGCCTGCTCCCTAGTTCTTCCCTGGTGGTACAGTGGGACCCATCTCCTCTCTGCTTCTTCCCTAGTGGTACAGTGGGACCCGCCTCCTCTCTTATTCTTTCCTAGTGGTACAGTGGGACCCACCTCCTCTCTAGTTCTTCCCTGGTGGTACACTGGGACCTGCCTCGTCTCTAATTTTTCCCTAATGGTACAGTGGGACCCGCCTCCTCGCTAGTTCTTCCCTGGTGGTACAGTGGGACCCACCTCCTCTGTAGTTCTTCCCTAGTGGTACAGTGGGACCCGCCTCCTCCCTAGTTCTTCCCTGGTGGTACAGTGGGACAGAGGAGCTAGAGAGGAAGCAGGTCCCACTGTGCCACTTGGGAGAAATTGTGAAGTAGGGAAGAAGTTTGGCAGGAATGGGTCTCACTATGTTCCCAGGGACGAATTTGCAGGTGGAGAAGAAGATGGACAGGGCTGGGTCCAACTGTACCACTAGGGAAGAACTAGAGAGGACATGGGTCCCACTGTGACACTAGGGAAGAAATCGTGAAGTAAGGAAGAACTAGAGAGGAGGTGGGTCCCACTGTGCCACTAGGGAAGAAATCGTGAAGTAAGGAAGAACTAGGGCAGGAGTGGGTCCCACTGTGCCACCATGGATGAAATTGCATGCAGGGAAGAAGTTTGGCAGGGGTGGGTCCCACTGTACCACTAGGGAGGAACTAGAGAGGAGGCAGGTCCCACTGTGCCACTTAGAAGAAACTGTGAAGTAGGGAAGAACTGGGGCAGGAGTCCCACTGTGAAACCAGGGACGAATTTGCAAGTAGGGAGGAAGTTTGGCAGGGGTTGAACTAGCGAGGAGGCAGGTCCCACTGTACCACTAGTAAAGAACTTAAATATTTTTCATGAAATAATAATTGCTCTTTACTGGGTCTCACTGTGCCACTTGGCATTTGTTAAACGGGTCTCACTGTACCACTGGCACCATTAGACCCAGGTGTAATGGTACCCTCTCCTCTTTCTTCGCTGAACCAGATCCTCCAATTATCACTACTCAATATAGTATCATGAGCCCTAGAGGAGTGCAAACATAAGCCTCAGTGAAACAGAGCGAGACATAATGACAATCAACTACTTATTCTACAAATCTGCACCAGTGAATTTCGGTGATATACAAAATTACTAAGAAATTTATTATGATAGACCAGAAAGGTCACATATGGTTAATAAAGGTCACCCAACAAGGGTCCAGCAGGTTAAAGCATGTAATCACCCATACCAGTAGTTGCAGGTATCCGAGTATTTGTGTACCAAGCATAAAACTGTTTAAATACTGAAAATAAGCGAATCCATAAAAGTAAATTACTAGAAATAAAAAAAATGATAAAAACATCTACTAAAGGATAAATTCAGATGTAAATATATTGAGAAACTAAATACAAGAACTTAGAATCAAGAGCTTAAGTATAAGCATGAACATTGAAAGATAAGATTTATTAACTGTGTTGTAATCTTGTACAGGAACTTGTATCCACATGCCCAAATTCAGAGCTAGGTCAAAATTATAAGCCAGTTACAGTTAGTTCTGTCAACATGATCAAGGTCAAAGCTAGGTTAATTATCAACTAATTAAAGTAAAAGTTTAAAAAAACATAAAAATGTCAGTAACTAGTTTCTGTAAAATCCATGCATGTAATTGACATCCCAGGTCAAGTGCCACATTTGCATCAAGATAAAAAATTCAAAAAGTCATTCTGTGTTGTAGATCATTCTGTGTTGTAGAAATCTCGACAGAAGGAAGAAATGCCAGTTTTAACACCAACAAGAAAAACAATATAACAACCCTTTAGGGGAAAATGCACAAGTTAATAAAATACTCTTCGATATTACAACGTAGCATAATATAGATAATTAACTAATAATGTGATAATTAACTGAGAAGTAGTGTTGTTATTTACAGGAACGCATAAAAACTTGTGACATGCAATATACAGTCACATACTTAGTTTGTACCACACATTAAACTTAGTATAATTGAAATTGTAGTATTAAAATAATAAATCCTGTTTTTATGAAAGATGCAATGTTAAACAGCATATAACGTTGCTGACTATGATACATACATTATGACTCAATAATATTATTTAACGAGCTAATATTATTCCATAAACATGAATAATGTCATGGTTGCTTCAGCATTTAAATACAACCATTTTACATCTGCAAACAGATGGTATCACAATAACATACAACAAACATCTCTTATGATAGAACATAGGACAATACAATGAGAGAGATATGCTTAGAAGTTAAAATTAACATTACTTACAACAAATCATGGATGAAATTTACATTAAAACACCAAATGAGATTGATAAATTATGATAAAGCATTTGCAAAGAATGACTGAGGCACATTCATTACTCTGTTAAGAACAAAGCCATACATAAGATTATTATGTCTCTTATTCAAAGCTCTAAACGGAGGAAGGGCAGCCTAAGGCACCAGATGAGAGCTGTGTGGGCCCCGACGGCGACTGCTGGTACTCAACAAGTCCTACATGAAAGCCACAATCAACAAAATGCATCTGAAACTAAAAATACTGTATGAGGGCATGATGTCAATCTCACAGAGGGGGTATCAAGTGGTGGGAGAAATTAAAGTTTTCTTTCCGATGCTACCCTTTCCATGTAGTGAATACAAATAGAACAGTGGTATTACAGGCTTATGCATTATGTTAGCCAATGAAATTAAAGTTAACAAAACAGCATGGTAACTTATTAAAAAATTTTAAAGTTTAAGGTACCCCCAAAGGAATGAACTCACAAGCATCCGCAGATGCCTGCCCACAGTGTATCATAATAATGGGATATGTTCAATTTAAAGTTGAAATAGGCAGCTCTCCTTAAGTTTGAAAGACATAAAAAGACTTAAAACTAAGTTAAGGCTAAGCAAAACTACCACTGACTTAAGTTTTAAAATCTAAAGTGAATCCGTTCTCTGTATTACGAAAGTGTATACTACATATGTCTGAATGTAATTTGCAAATGGTGGCATTCTGTTGGCGATTATAACTTCTTGTGAACTGGTGATTTGTTATATCTTGTAAATATAATTAAACTATTCATGAGAAAATTAAGGGCAGTTTATTCTTTGTTACTAAATGATGCTAATGATTCTTTAACATTGGATGTGGGCATAGATTGACACTAATCAATTGGATATTTATAAATGTACATTTATGGGGGTGTTTAACTGGAGCCAACTTGTCAGTAACTAGGTATTTTTGGAGGGTTGGTTGCAATGTTTACCGAAGTGGATATGGATCAGTTGTAGTTTCCCGGCTTGTTCCGGTGGATCGGCAAAATATCAAACATGTTTGATATTTCACCAAACCCCCATGACTCTGTATCCGAACTGTGGCTCCGGCCACCTGGAAACCATCCTGTAGTGGATCTCTATGGCTAGTCAGTCACACTTTCTGCCTTGCCTTATACTGTTTCTCATCTTGTCTTGACGAACTTGCCATCCTGTCTTGGTTAAGTACCAGGACTCTGCCTCCAGACAGGCTGTCAACACTAACTGACCGTACTCTAAGCAAACAGGCCTGTTGTAAACATAACCGACCTGACTGGAACACTTCCCATCAAGATGAGATGTCTCCCAGTCTTCAACCATTGAGTCGGTAACATCTCATACAGACAAGCCATAAACAGAAATCAACAAGGCAGTTAGAGCAACAGACAAGCTGGGAAGTATGTAGAACAAGCCGGCTTCATTTTCATAACCCACGGAATAACCCGATGAAATGCCTATATAAGGCGAGTCGGCTTGCGCAATGCATTGTTTGGAATCTGGCATCTGACGGATTACATCTGGCAGTGTTTCAAGAATAGGAATTTGGGGGGTTTTTTCAAATTATATAGGGCAGTGTTGAGTTTTAGAAGTTGGCTAACTTTAGATTTTAAGTTTTTTTTACAAGAAGCTACTTATATAACAAAGAAAAATGGGTCCAGAAGAGTGAGGAAGATGTCAGTGAGGAAGATGAAAGTTCCCACTCACAGTGTTCTTGAATTAGAGTTGGGGAACACAGCGGCAGATATACATTGGAGGAGGGAGGAGGGGGAGGCAAGAGAAAGGGAGGAAAAGTCACAGAAAGAGAGGGAGTAGGTCAGGAGGGAGGAAGTTACACACTAGCCAGAGGAGGGAGTAGCAGAAAAACGTGCAATGACACACAAAAGTGACACAGAAACAGAGGCTGGAGGAGAGCCGGGAACATCACAGTCACAATACACGAAGGGGCACATGACCAACATATACCTGACAGACTTGGATGAGGAGGCTATTGTTGACTTTGTGAAGGACTACGAGGAGTTGTACAACAAGACTAATGATCATTTCAAGGACAAAGCAAGGAAGGTGTGTCTCTGGGAGAGGTTCGCCAACAGTCACAGCCTGTCTATCAAGGTGTGCAAGACCTAGTTTGAGTCACAAAGGACACATTACAGCAAGCCCACGCAATCAAAGTCTGGACGCGCCCCGAAAGAGATAACTGAACATTGGAACTGGATACAGATTAAATTTGGATTCCTGAAGTCACACATTAGATGCAAGGGAAGCAAATTGTCCCAGGCCCAATGAGCCAGTGCTTCAGCTGCTTCAGCACACCCCATATCTAGAGCTTCAACTGACACAGACAGTATGGAGACCAGCATACAGTCAACAGACACAACATTGCATCCTCAACAAGTCACAAGCCCCACCGAAGCTTCAGGGCGCTCTTCAGTCGACCAGCAGCTCATGGACCAGTTCACACAGATGGGAACCATGCTGTCATCATTCCTCAGACAAAAGCAGGAGACACCATGTACAGCCTTCTGCAACTACCTGGTGTCGGAGGTGGAGGGATTAGAAGAAAAAGACTTTCAGACATTTAGAAATGAGGCTGTGAAGCTTCTTTAGCAGCATCCAAAGCAAGGCAGAAGCATGTGGTCATCAACCCCAGCAAAAGACACTTTCACAAAGCTCAACTGCAACTTCAACATTTGTGCCACAGACATTTCATCAACTACAGCAGCCAGCACCAGCTGCAAGGGAATACATTTTAACCATCCCAGAGACTCAAGCCAGGTCATCCAACCTACTCAGCAGGGCCAAAGGACGGCCTCAGCAATCCAGAGGGCAGCCAGGACTTCCTTCCTAGTCATTGACAGCCAACAGGCTGGACTTTCAAGATCCTTACCTTCACATTGACGCCAACAAAGCACTTCAACCCTCCATCCGTTGCCTCTGCTACAGGCGAAGAAAGTCCTCACAACATATCAAGACTCTCAAGCTTCTTTGGAAATATTCCCTCAGTGCGGAGCGACCACAGATCGACACACTGCAGCCATTTTCACCAGCTGACACGCTGACAAGTTTTGAAAATTGTTGTGAATGATTTGGATTGTGTTTGGAAATTTGTTGGAAATTTCAGCAACACAAGCTTAAAAAAGTTCTTTTTGGGTAATTGGGTAGTCCTGAATAGGACTGATAGATGCCAGCTTCTTCACCCAGGGGTGTTGGTTGACACATCTAAGATCCTGTCCTCCTGCCCAGTCAGTGCCCCCACGTGGCTGAAGCAGTCTTTCAGTAGTTCTCTTATCGAAATTCCACAGGCGTTTTCAACCACCCTCCTGCCTTTGGAGATCCTGTAGTTGGCTATTCTCTCTTCCTTTGTAAGTTGTCTTGTGCTGTATGGTTTCACCATCCATAGTATCAAGGCAAAGGCGTCGTCACCCAGCAAGAAGTAGTGCAAATCTGGCCCTCCCTCCCCAGTGGTTCAGGTGCCGGAAGTCCCAAGCTGATGTTCTCGAACTCTTACCTCAATTGCTTACCTTAATTGCTTCTGTTGAAAATCTGTGCTTCTGAGCAAGAACCACTTGACCCACAGTCTGTCCACAGGAATCTGTATTCTGTGTCGACCAGGGTAAGGAGAACCAGGGAAAAGAAGCCTTTGTAGTTGTAATAGTCACTGCCTGATTTTTTGGCTTCTTCATGGCGATATTCTTCCCCGTCTATTGCTCCTACAGTGTGGGGGACATTCCATGAAATTCTGGTTCTGAACTTCTCTTCAACCCTTTTTCCACTCATCAGGGCTATCAGGGCAGCATGAATATATAGACCTGGCGGACGAATTTGAAGATTGTGGTTCGGCCAACCAACCAGAGATACTGCAAGGGGAAGTAGGACTCTCCAGTGGCCAAGTGTCTCAGCGTTATTGCCAGTTTCAGTCCAACTTCTAATGGCTTCCTGAAATTGATGACTTACTTCTTGATGCGGTGGTGTATGCATTCTTCCATGAGGTCAAAAAAGGCAGGTGGCATCCTGACAAAATTCTGGTATCCTGGGATGTTGGTGTGTATTAGGTCAGCCAGGAAGTTCCTTTTTCTTGTCCTTGAGGATCCAGGGCATGACCCAGGGCATGACCCAGGGGCTTGGTGCCTTTCTTCTTCTCCTGGTGGCTGGCTGGGGCTGTGGTGCTGGATGTAGGGCAGGTGGTGATCCTAGGTTCAGATGTGTCCTGTATTTGCAAATCATAATGAAAATCAAAATATTAAACTCAATAAAAACCAAAAGTACCAAAAACTTCTGTAGAAAGTCTCTCTGATATGTAGCTGGCATATTTGCAGTGAAAAATGATGTTTTTTCACAGCTAGTGGGGGTTTATATAGTGTGGGATCAATCCTGATTCTGGATCCCGACCTCAGGATTTAATCAGTTTAGTCGGGGTGGGTTGGGAAAATACTCCAGTCCTGTCTTTGTCAGTACAGCTTGTCAGGGCTTGCTACGGCTTTTCTCCTAGGGGTTTACGGCTTTTCGCGGTACCTTCCCATCTTGTCGTGAAGAAAATTATCTGGATTCTGACAAGCCAGTATGTACTACATCCTGTCGAGGAGATGTAACCGACCGCATTTTTGGGAACTTCTTTATGGTTTTTGTCCCCAATTCCACGAGTTTTGCAACTGACCCCAGAGTTGTAGAGTCGGTTATAGGGTCAGTTACCATGGAACACCCCCATTACTTAAAGCAGGTTGTTCACAGTGGTTTTGATGAAATATTCTGACCTCATACATCCTCAACCAAGGCTCTCTATGTTCTTTGCAAGGACAGACTCACACAGAGCTTGTCTACTCCGCGAGACTCACCCAGCTTTGTTTACTTTTTTACTCTCCCACACTCAATAGTCAAGGTTGCTGGGGAATACATGCTTGTACCATAGTTGCTGAAAAGCTCCAAGTGCTGAAAAAGTTACAGTGCAAACTCTTGACCAGCAGACTTTCCTGATTTCCGCCTCATAATAGCTGCATGTCACGAGATAACCTGTACAATGTGTGGAGACTGACGTAAAAGACAAACTAATCAATCAAGTGATTTCAGTTCTCAGTAAAACAAAACAAGGAGGTGCATGATTCATTATTTTGATTTTAAAAAACGTCTGCGTATTTGAGGTTTGTTGTGCTCAAGATTTGACACGTTAACATAAGATAACTAGTTTTCAGTTTGGATAAAAAGCAAAAACATAAGCTTTTATAATTTCAGAATATGAGAAGAAATAATATTAAATTAATTAAAGAGACACGACACTACAAAACATTAACAAATAACAACCCACCACACGCCTAAAAAGATACTCAATGCAAAATAACCATTGTTACAGTTGACCTGATCTGTTTCATATCTCGTAAAATAATTAACAGTTCAGATAATATTTTTTCACCCATACATCACTCTGTAAGGGTCTATCAATTACAAAAGTTATTTATCACGGTGAATTATTGACATATTACATTGACATGTACAGATACATTAACCACATAATACCAGGTCTGTGGAAGCTCTTCAATAGTTAAACAGGGACTGGCTGTATACTCTTGTCATCTTTTACTGTTTTTGTTTGAATAAATGTTCACATTCTTCAGGTGTGCTTTATGTCAAAATAAAAATAAAAGTGGCTCCTGTTAAAAATCCTTTAACCTGTTAAATACAACATACTAGGGATATCTGGGATTCAGGCTATAACGAAACAATGATGTTTGTGACATTTACTTTTACAGTCACATTTTATGAGATAATCTTCTCCAATGTCTTAACTAATGAAAAGGTGAATAAAAGAGGACTGTATATTGTCTGTTGAGTACTTCAGCATTTGCAACATGTTCCTTTAAAACTTCGTATAATAGCTTATTAAGTACTGCTATTGTAAATGGTGTGTTAATTTTAACTGTTTACCATTCAGCAGCTATATTTACCCATGTACAAACACTCACCACAGCGGTGGAAATCAGGGGCCATGACTTGGCAATAATTTATGGCCAAAAGAACATCTGTGGAGAAAAAAACAATTAAACTTAACAGGTCTACTCATAAACCTGTCAGTTCATCATTTTACTGCAAATACTTGCTCAGATTTTTATAGACCAGAACATTGTATTTTGTGAGGGACAAGGCTTCCCCACGTTATGAAGCACAGGTGGTGTTATGGACATTCCGTTTGATCTTTTTAAAGTGTCTTCTTTAATTTCTCTGTGTCTACTCTTGATATATTTTACAGAAGAAATTTGGTATCTTAAAATCTTGCCCATTTGAAGTCTACCTTTTGTTTGACAAACGACAATGCCTTGGTGCACAAGAAAAGGTTATCCATTGATTAAATCTGTCAAGTATATATATTTATTTCACATTAAAGTTCTTTGCCGCAGGTGAATCGTTGTATCTTGTTTTCTTGCTGATGAAATAAGATATTATGATGTGGTGATATAAATAATAAACCTCACTATTTCACATAGTATTGTGTATGACTCTTTTTATACATTAACGATTATACAGTAAATCTGTTCACAGAAGAATGCATTCTCTCAATACCAATTCAGTTTACTGTAACTTGTTTCCAGTTTCAGTGGTTGTGGGTTACCAACAGAAGTTGAGCCTTGTTACATTTTTTTCTCATATCCCACTTGTTTTTGTCCATAAGATCCTGTATTGGTTTGGTTGCCCCTTAGAGTCCCCCTTGCATAGGGACGATTAAGCGCTCTAAAAGTCCAATTAGAATTAATTCCAGTTAAAGATTAGAACAGAGAAAAGATAGAGAAAACGAATCAAGCTTTTAGCATTCCTGTGGTATTGCCAGTACTTCAGTCTTTTCATGCCAAAGAGTCTGTTTGTTTAGATGGATGTTGTCTTCATGTAAATGAACCCATTCCCTTGTTAAAACTCAGCTGTCACTTCCACACACACTGTAGTGTGGTTTAAACTGAATTGTCTGCTTCCGACCTTGTACTTTTTGCATTTTGAGGAACTCTTCTGAAACTGTGTCCCCAGTTGGCTATCATACTGAGTCATGGCTATATTTTATGCCCCTGTTCCACCAAAAGATTAAGCCCCGATCCTGTTGGCGACCCTTAATCGTGGACAGTAGGTGGAAAAATAACAAAAATGGGCGGGAATACTGGGTTGGTATTGAAGTCTGGGATTAAGAACAGATCGTCCCCAGGAGGCCTCAGGACACCTCAGGCGGCCGCAGACAGTCCCCGACTGGTCTGGGACTAAGAACCGACTAAGCCAGTTTTCTGGTTTCAACCACAATCCTGTCGCACACAAACCGACTGGGTCCCAGGACGCCTCAGGCCTCCTGGGACTAAGCCCCGATTAAGTCCCGGCATCCTCAGGCGTCCTCAGGCCTCCTCGGTCTTCCCCAGACCAGGATCCCCGATTATTGTTTTGCAAATTTGCTGGATTTTCTGGGTATATATATATAAAATTCGCAATCTAATCACCATTGCTTTTCTAGGAACACAGCAGGATGCCACCTTTTAATGGAAGACAGATTCAACAACAACTTAGGGCTTTTTGGTTTTTATTCAGTTACAAATAATCATGTATTTCCATTTTTTACGTCAAGCACAGCAACCACCACCAGCACCACCAGCACCCATACAGAGACCTAGAAGAAGGCACAACATGTGGGTCAGGCCATGGCTACTGCAGAGAGAGGAGAGGGGGCCTACCACAACATTATGGCTGATCTGTATGCCACAGACATTCCAGGATTCACCAACTACATGAGGATGACCCCAGAATTCTTTGAAATGATGAAGACCAGACTTGAACCACGTCTAGCCAGGCAGGCCACCAACTACAGAGCTCCTATCAGTGTTGGGGAGAAGTTAGCCCTCACCATCAGATATCTGGCCACTGGAGAGTCCTACACATCATTATCCTGTCAGTTCAGGGTTGGCAGATCCACCATTTCCAAGTTTCTACCAGAGGTCTGCAGGGCCATCCAGGATGAGTTCACCAGAGAGTACCTCAAATGTCCTACTACTCCAGATGAGTGGAAAGAACTGGAGAGGGAATTCAGGATCAGGTGGAATGTTCCACATGCCCTGGGAGCCCTGGATGGGAAGCATGTGGCCCTGAAGAAACCCAAGAACTCTGGAGCCCTCTACCACAACTACAAGGGGTTCTTTTCCATTGTCATGTTGGCCCTGGTAGATGGACAGTACAAGTTCAGATGGGTGGATGTGGGTACAGCTGGATCTTGCTCAGATGCCCAGATATTTAATGCCTCTCAGCTGAAGAGGAGGATTGAAGATGGCAGGATAGGCTTCCCTGACCCAGCTCCTATAACACAGGGTGGTAGAGATGTGCCCTACTTCATTCTGGCAGATGATGCCTTTGCCCTGAAGACCTGGCTCATGAAACCCTATGGCAGAAGGCTATTAACAAGAGAGGAAAGGATTGCTAACTATAGAATATCAAGGGGCAGGAGAGTTGTGGAGAACGCTTTTGGCATCCTGGTTTCAAGATTCAGAGTGATGAGGACCACCATTGAACTACCCCCAGAAACAGTTAGAGAAGTGGCCATGACCTGTGTGGTTCTGCACAACATACTCAGAAGCCAGTATCAAGGTCATCCTGCTGGTCAGCAGCCTGGGGAGGATGATGATGATGATGATGTGCCTGGTGATTGTGGATTGATTGGTGGTGCTGCTGCTGGTGGCCAAGACAGAAACCCTGCTAGAGAGGCCAAAAGACAGAGGGATTACCTGAAGGACTACTTCAATAATGAGGGAGCAGTGGCCTGGCAAGATGGCAGAATATAAGTCCTGTTGCAGTAAACAGTCCTTTTCAGGACTAACTATAACAGTCCTTTTCAGGACTAACAAACAGTCCTTTTCAGGACTACCAAATATTCCAAAAACAATTAATCAGCTATGCTTGCTACAGACGGACAAACCCCATGCCAAACATAACTTGTTCAGATGGACAAACAGACAAACCCCATGCCAAACATAACTTTCTCAGATTGACAAACAGACAACCACAACTTACTCACCCAGGAAACATACAAACCCAGTGTTAAACAAAAGCCAGACACAAAGCCACACATAATATCCTAAAGTGAATTAATTTTGTATATATTTTGTAATCTACATGGGTTATTTATTTCATGTTTGGGGTGGTGTGGGTGTTGGACTTTAATTTTTTTTTCTTGTGATAAGTATTTGTACTGAACTTTTTTGTTTTGGGAGGGGAATTGGAATAACTTGCAGCTAAATAATTGTTTTTGGAAGATTTGGTGGCCCTGAAAAGGGCCTGGCAGGTCAAAGACCCGCCCTGACTGGATGGCTACTGAGGAGGCTGCTGCTGTTGAGGCGGTGCTGAAGTGGTGATAGTAAAGAGCTGCTGCTGCAGTTGTTGCTGCTGCTGAGGCTGCTCAATGATCTGTGTTGATGTCAGATCTGGTAGCTGGCTTAAAATTCCACTCAGATTGTGTCTGCTCCCTTCGTCCTGTACAGTTAGGACAGATGTCGGGTTGCTGAAGCCAATGGGGCTTGGTGTATAGTACACAAAACTGCTGCTAGCTGCTGCTCGAGTGGAACTAGACACCTGTGGAGTGGTTGTTGGCAGTAGGCCGACCCTCTGGGACTCCGTGGTAACAGTGGCTGATCTTCTGGGCAATGGCTGACGTCTACGGTTGCTCTTAATACTTTCGATGTCTCTAAATATCTTGCCCTTTAATTCTTCAAATTCTTCTTGAGTCATCTTTTCGGCCTCTGATGCCACGTAGTCAAAGAAGGGCTGCCTGTCTGACTTCTGATGCAGAAAACCTGAGATAAGTGTCCTCATCTGCTCAAAGTGTTCGAGAATCTTGGAGTCTGTAGTTGAAACGGGTGTTGATGTAATGATGGACTGACTCCTCTCCCTCAGGACACTGGACTCGAGGTGTTCTGTGTCAGTAGTTGACCCACGTGATTCGTCCTGCCTGCTGGTATTTGGACTGGCCTCAAAACCTGAACTTCTGTTGGCCCCCTTTCTTCTGATGTGGGTTTTAAGAAAACCCACCTGTTGGTAGACCCAGGACTGTCTCTTGGTCATCTCCCTCGGGGCTTGGCCAGATTGGAGCTTAGACAGCTTTCCATAATGGGTTCGCTGGGACTCGAACCAACGTCTCACATCAAAGGGCTGGAGCTTGAGTTCTGCAGATATTTCTGCCCAGAGAGCCTCTCTTCTGGTCCTGTCGTGGAAACGTGAATGTTCCTTGTCATACAGTTCAGGGTGCAGCTTTACAAATTCCACAATGGAAACTTCCTGACTGTCTGTAAAAGTGGCACACACCCTGGCTGTCTTGGCTGAAGAATGGCACTCCGGATCTTCTTCACACCTCTCTTCTTCTTCTGCCACAGCTTCCCCAATAGCTGGACCTTCCTCAATCTCATCCTCCTCTCTCCTCTCAGTTCCTTCTTCTGTAATAACTTCACTCCTCTCCTCTACTTGACTTTCCTTCTCCCTCTCATCCATATTTTCCTTCCTCTCTTAACTCCTTTCTCTTTTCTCATGATCCAGTCAACAAAATAATAAAAAAATAGTAAAATGTGTCTCCTAACTGTGAAATTTGCCTTAAGCTCAAGTATAATATATATAAAATAAAAATTGAAAACCCCTACAAATCAGTGACACACGTCTCTCAGTAGCCAAACAGTCAGTAACAATGACAAAGTGTGCGCGGTCGCTTATATAGTCCCAGACCTGCTCATTGCCTCGTTTTAATTTCCGATGCACGGAAAACAGTCGGTTCTTAATCGGTTGTTAGTCCCAGGCCTCCTGGGGCGTCCTCAGACTGTTGCAGACTAAATTTGTGCTGTCCCAGGCGTCCTGGGGAGGCCGGTTTGGATCAGTTAGGGTCGGTTACCCTTAGTTGGGGCTTAGTCCCAGACCTTGACTTTTGGGTCCCAGGACACCACAGATGGTCTGAGGCTTCCGGGGACTAATGCAACCGACCCACTTTCACACGCATGAAATTCATACAGATTACATTTGAGTCTGGGATTAACAACCGGCCTCCTGGGACTAAGCTACGGAGGTCTGGGACTAAGGGTCGCAGGTGGCCTGGGACAACACACGACTGTGTAAATTTGGGTCTGAAGAGGCCTGAGGATGCCTGGGACTGGACATTTTGTTGACGGCGGGAAATATGAATCGGTTGTAGTCGTGAGAAATATCAAACATGTTTGATTTTTGACACGGCCCCAACCGACAACAACCAACCCTTACAGAAGGTCTGGGACTAAGCAAATATTTCAAACCGACTCTCAAAAACCCTTAATCGGGAGCCTTAGTCGTGTGGTGGAACACCCACATTAGGGTTTGGCTGATTTACCAATTGCCAATCGCACTTGAATCAAACTACATCTGACGAATACATCTGGATCAACTCATTTGGTTGTTTAAATGAGTCTCAAATCCAAGGATGTGACTGTATCAACAGTTGGCTGTCACACTTGAATCAGACTACATCTGAAGATGTGACTGGATTAACAGTTGACCATCACACTTAAATTGGACTACATGTGAGGGTCTGACTGTAACAACAGTTGACCATCACACTTAAATCGAACTAGATGTGAGGGTCTGGCTGGATCAATAGTTGACTGTCACACTTGGAGTTCCATCTGATGGTCTGACTGGATCCACAGTTAGCTGTCACACTTGAATCAGACTGCACATGATGATCTGAATGGAATAACAATTGGCCTTCACACCTGAATCAAACTACATGTGGGGGTCTGTCTGAATTAACACTTTCCCATCACACTTGAATCAGACTACATTTGAGGGGTCTGACTGGATCAACAGTTGATAGTCACATTTGAATCAGACTACATGTGAGGGTCTGACTGGATTAACAGTGGGCCATCACACTTGAATGAGATTACATGTGAGGGTCGGGGTGGATCAACAGTTGATAATCACATTTGAATCAGATTACATCTGGAGGTCTGACTGGGTGAACAGTTGACTGTCACATTTTACTCAGACTACATGTAAGGTTCTGACTGGATCAATAGTTGACTTAAATCAAACTACATCTGAGGATCTGATTAGAACAATAGTTGGCCATGAAACTTTAATCAGACTACATGTGGATATCTGACTGGATCAACATTCAAACTTTTTATGCATGCATGTTACAGTGAATACTGATTTTTCCTGTAATATTGCCCAGGCATTCATTGTTTTAAAATTTCTATTTCCCCTGGTGTTAGATCGTACCTGGCATTAACTTGAGTAAGGACATTTATTGATAAATCATGAAATAAAAGAAAATAATGTACTTACTTGTGTTGTATAGATCTGTTTTATTCAGGTTTCACATTGAAACTATCATCAGTTACCAGCTTTTCAGCAGATTCTTTTTCGGCCGTCAATAAGCAAAGATAATGAAGTTATGCATCAAAATTATATTATTTGGTTTCACATTGAAGGTTGCTTTGTGAGAATGCTTGGATATGCTGATGATGTACCAACTGTCCAGACTATTAACACAATGTTACTCTGTACTTTGATGTTAATACTAATGACTCAATGATTGGAAAAAATCAACAGGCATACTTATTTTAGAATTTAAGTACAGGTAATGGTGCTGTATTTCAGTTTTACTTTTAAATATCTTACAAAACCTTATTTAAAATATGTCTTAACATTTGTCAAGTTTTGAATGTCAATAGAAACATCACTTTATCTTGAATAAATGCAGTAGTCTGTGATTTAATGACTTGATGATCAGTCACTGGAAACCTAAACACTCTCATTTTCTGTGGTACTGGTACTGGCGTTTTCACAACATTTTTATCAATTGCATTGCAAGTTACCATTACACTGGATCTGCACACACCCATTAAACTACCTGGTAGTTTCTAGTGCAGAATCTTCATGAGGATCTAGTGAGAATGCAGGACCTTAATGTGCACCGGAAATAACCTGGTAGTCTGTTGAATAGCCTTGAGAAGGGAAGTTGACATTTGTTTGTTAATTTGAGGTGATTTACCAACAACCATACACTGCTTTCTTCACTTCTAAAATTGTCTGTTGTCATATGGCCCATACATCATTATGAGTATGCGATTAAACCCAAACTCACCTCCCACCCCTCAGGTTCTGGGTTCGAATCACAGCCCAGGCCTGAAGTGGCAAAGTTGGTAGTTGTTTGACAGTGCACAATGGTGTTTTTTTTCAGTGTAGGATCTGCACTGCTTTTCTTCATCCCCTCAAATATCCATCGTGGCATGACCTATGTAATTTGCTGGAGGCAACATTATAGTCAAATGAAAAAATAGCATCAGAGATGTCCGTACCCCACAGCCTGGGGAAAGTTTTCAACATCATGAGATATAGAAGTGGTGAAACAGTAAAAGATCTGGATTCTTTAGAGCAGTGTCAGTTATAGAAAGCTCCAAATAATGCTTAATTAGACAAAATAACATCTCAGAGAAAGACAATGTATGCAAAGATAAAGTACCAAAAAGGCAATTCAATAGCAAGATGACAGCATTAATCAGCAAACTAAAAAATATAAAGCTGTAAAATGTATTAATTGGAGAATAGCTATCAATGGAAATAGCATAATGTAAAAGTGCACATAATGATCAGTTTGTTGCAATCCATACATCTTTGTCATAAGGGAAAGATGTCTCAAATATGGCAGGTACACACACTTTGGCAGAACATAAAGGTCAAACCATGATGCACACGTATACCCCCTAATGTCCCTACCAAGTATCAACCTTCTACACCTTATGGAATCAAAGAAATAACCCAGACAAGATTTTAAAGCTCATGGTCACTATGACAAGGTCAAAGGTCAAATCAAGGTCACACCTACATCCCCTAACCAATGTCCCTACCAAGTAACAACTCCCTACACCTACAGTTTCCGAGATATAGCCTACACAAGATTTTATAGGTCAAGGTCACTACGGCAAGGTCAAAGGTCAAATTAAGGTTACACTATGACATTGACCATGACACACCTACAACCCCTAACTAATGTCCCTACCAAGTATCAACTTCCTACACCTTACGGTTGCCGAGATATAGCCTGGACAAGATTTTTAAACTCAAGGTCACTGCAGCTAGGTCAAAGATCAAATCAAGGTCATACTATGACGTTGCACACCTACACCCCCTAATCAGTGTCCCTACCAAGTATCAACTTCCTACACCTTACGGTTGCCGAAATATAACCCGGACAAGATTTTATAGGTCAAGGTCACAACGGTAAGGTCAAAGGTCAAATTAAGGTTACACCATGATATTGCACACCTACACCCCCAACTAATGTCCATCCCAAATATCAACATCCTACACCTTATGGTTGCCAAGATATTGCCCGGACAAGATTTTATAGGTCAAGGTCACTATGTCAAGGTCAAAGGTCAAGTCAAGGTCACACCATGACATTGCACACCTACACCCCCTAACCAATGTCCCTACCAAGCATCAACTTCCTACACCTTATGGTTTCCAATGTATAGACAGGACAACATTTTATAGTTCAAGGTCACTAAGGCAAGGTCAAAGACCAAATCAAGGTCACATCATGATGATGCTCACGTACAATATCCTAACCAGTGTCCCTACTAAGTATTAACTTCCTACACCTTACAGTTGCTGAGATATAGCCCGAACAAAATTTTATAGGTCAAGGTCACTACTCCACGGTCAAAGGTCAAATCAAAGTTACACAATGAAGTTGCAAACCTACACCCCAAACCAATGTCCCTACCAAGTATCAACTTCCTACACTTACAGTTGTCGAGATATAGCCTGGACAACATTTTACAGGTCAAGGTCACTATAGCAAGATCAAAGGTCAAATCAAAGTTACACCATAATGTTACACACCTACAAGCCCTAACCAATGTCCCAACCAAGTATCAACTTGCTACACCTTACGGTTGTCGAAATATAGCCTGGACAAGAGTTTATAGGTCAAGGTCACTACGGCAAGGTCAAAGGTCAAATCAAGGTTACACCATGACATTGCACACCTACAACCCCTAACTAATGTCCCAACCAAGTATCAACTTCCTACACCTTACAGTTGCCGAGATATAGCCTGGACAAGATTTTTAAACTCAAGGTCACTGCAGCTAGGTCAAAGATCAAATCAAGGTCATACTATGACGTTGCACACCTACACCCCCTAACCAGTGTCCCTACCAAGTATCAACTTCCTACACCTTACGGTTGCCGAAATATAACCCGGACAAGATTTTATAGGTCAAGGTCACAACGGTAAGGTCAAAGGTCAAATTAAGGTTACACCATGATATTGCACACCTACACCCCCAACTAATGTCCATCCCAAATATCAACATCCTACACCTTATGGTTGCCGAGATATAGCCCGGACAAGATTTTATAGGTCAAGGTCACTATGTCAAGGTCAAAGGTCAAGTCAAGGTCACACCATGACATTGCACACCTACACCCCCTAACCAATGTCCCTACCAAGCATCAACTTCCTACACCTTACGGTTTCCAATGTATAGACAGGACAACATTTTATAGTTCAAGGTCACTAAGGCAAGGTCAAAGACCAAATCAAGGTCACATCATGATGATGCTCACGTACAATATCCTAACCAGTGTCCCTACTAAGTATTAACTTCCTACACCTTACAGTTGCTGAGATATAGCCCGGAAAAAATTTTATAGGTCAAGGTCACTACTCCACGGTCAAAGGTCAAATCAAAGTTACACAATGACGTTGCAAACCTACACCCCAAACCAATGTCCCTACCAAGTATCAACTTCCTACACTTACAGTTGTCGAGATATAGCCTGGACAACATTTTACAGGTCAAGGTCACTATAGCAAGATCAAAGGTCAAATCAAAGTTACACCATAATGTTACACACCTACACCCCCAAACCAATGTCCCAACCAAGTATCAACTTGCTACACCTTACGGTTGTCGAAATATAGCCCGGACAAGAGTTTGTAGGTCAAGGTCACTACGGCAAGGTCAAAGGTCAAATCAAGGTCACACCATGATATTGCACACCTACACCCCAAACTAATGTCCATCCCAAGTATCAACATCCTACACCTTATGGTTGCCGAGATATAGCCCGGACAAGATTTTATAGGTCAAGGTCACTATGGCAAGGTCAAAGACCAAATCAAGGTCACACCTACATCCCCTAACCAATGTCCCTACCAAGTATCAACTTCCTACACCTTACAGTTACTGTATCTGAGATACAGCCTGGACAAACATTTTCCTGCCGATCACCGGCCTGCCCATCCAGACACCTTGTGTGAAAACAATACCCAGACAGCCCTTAAAGGCTGTGGGGTAAAAATGATAAATCCAAACAAATAAAATCAGATAATAATAATGTAAAAGCTGGCAATTCCAATAATAAAATACCGGTACTGTTAATATTAGCATATATGTTTAGGGTTGAGTTAATGAAACACCGTCTGAGCACTGGTGTCTAAAATTGAAAATAAGTTGCATTATCAGCAACAAACAGATACCTTTTGTGAAAAAAGCAACCATCTCTTTTCAAACACTCAGTCAAATGATCTTCCGATCCATCAACCTTGTTGCTGATCGCACATGTGGCAAAATTACAGGCTTTGCATCACTTGTCATCCACTCCTCATACAGTTGTCTCATGTGTGTCTTGAATGGTGCATTCCAGCAAACATCTGGGGCCTAAGTAAAATGCTCATTGGATTTTTTATATTTTCAACAATTACCGATAATGAAACAAGACTATCATATTAATTCATGCAGAACCAGTACACAGATAGGCATTAAAATAGACAGGACATAAAAATAAACATGGTTTACTAGTATAGCTAATAAATGTGGTAAAAATAATTAAAACACAGAAAAAAAGGCAAATGATCTTATTTGGCATATTCATCATTTGTCCTTTTTTCTGTGTCTTACCTGATTTAATAGTAATTGGGGAGCACCGAGCTGCCTTTAGAAAATATTGTGTCACCAGAAGACTCTGACTATGTCATGTCAAAACATGGGTTTGTTCTGGGCGATAACATTGAGGAGCATGGAGCTGCCTTCATGAAATATTAAACACAGCTGCAATGATTGGCTAAAGGGTTATACAGGCAGAGAGTTATTACCGGTAATGATCTGTTGTAGCAGTATTCCAGCTTACAACTTTACTTAGATTTCCTTACATAAATTATTACATAATAGGTAGTTTATGGCTGGAGTAACACAATGTACAATGGGGCCACAGTGGCAGAATGGTAACACTCTCACCTCCCGCCTCTGAGGCTGGGGTTCGGTTCCCGGCAAGGCCTCAAGTGGGAAAGCTGGTAGTTGCTTGCCGTTGGTCGGCAGTTGTATGTACTGGTTTCCTCTGCCCTTCCAACTACGCATCGTGATATGACCTGTACAGTGTTCAAAGCGACGTAAAACCCCAAATAAATAAATAACATGATATAAAAGTATACTTATTTATCAAGATTCTCTTTTACAAACTATCAATAGTTTTATTGCCCTACCTGAATAATTCTAGTACAGCCACCAGGTATCACTGCCATATCAGTTTAGTGTTCTACCATTTGACTGCACCTCAAATATGACATCTATAGCTATCCCACACCAATAACCTTTGCCGAAAAGCCATCCTTCCAATTACAGACTGCAGATACTTGATGGTCAGGTCTTATGACATCCATAAAATATCACCCATAACAATGACTATGCCATTGATTTTGGCTACTGCCCTCTCAAGCTGCTTACCCTTGAATACAATATTGAGTGCAAGTTTAACCCCATTAGCCTTTGCTGTTAGGCACACGGTTACTCTTGATTTTTTTCAAATCCAGTAGTTCTCACAGGAATACAACCCTCACCTCTAACTGATATGGCGGTACATCCAAGCATACCTAGACATACTTGAGTTTCATCTATAGCAAAAATGTTGCCCAAGTTATACTGGTTCTTTATCCTCATACTCCTAATGTAGAAAATAAAATTGGCCAGCTTAGGCGTATATTTTTCAGGTATTTTTGTCTAGTGGTTTTCCTTTGCAAAGTCAGATTCTCAAAAGCGATTCAGCCAACCATTACTAGCCAAACCATTACAAGCTGCTCATCTTCACTTCCATTTCAAGTCCTGGCAGTATATCTCTTTGTCCTTATTTTTCACCATATTTCTGCTTACTCGTGGACATTTGTCTGACATCTCAAGAATGCAACTAACAATTTGTCTTCCAGACCTTCACTCATTCGCGTGTGACCAATTCCTTCACATTTCTTTCTTTTCCCACCACCAGGCCTTTCCAGAAGCTCCATCAGTTGGTCCTTCTGTTTGACCCATTCTCTAATCTGCTTTGGGCCTGCACTATATCTTGTACTTTATCTACTTGCAACTCTATAGGTATTTTTTTCCTTCTAATACAAATCAATCAGTTAATTATCACAAATGCCAAAATTCTGATCCAAACTCTGATTTAAAAATGTTTTATTCTCCTTGCTGAAAATAAATGGAGGATAAAAACAGCACACCACTGGAGCGAATTTTACCAAAGGTCTTACCCGGTCTCAGGGTCAAACTTGAGACTTTTTTCTCAAATTATTGTAACATGGGCTCAGCCTTTATTGATTTCACGAAAGGTCTCAGCAAATGGCTCAAATGCTGACACTGGTAGGTAGTGGGCTTCAGTGTTGTAAAAAGAAGTTCAAATATGGCTGCCATAATTCATTCTCCACTTCAAAATTTGAATAAGGCTCAAAATAGGATACAAGTATATAAAACAACCTCCGGCAGTAGTCTCTGGGCATTTTACATATTTCCAAGGTTTCCCGCTGCAAAATATCATTTGACCAGGTATATTCTGTCAAACAATGAACATATATATGTCATCAGGAGAATATTTTGACTACAAAAAGGGTCACATGACCCGGAAAACCACTGTGGTTATTTGATAAGCTTGGTCTCAACTGAGAACCCTTTTGTGAAACTGTTTGAGACAAGAACTTAGCTGAGCCAAATAGGCTCAAATTTGAGCCAGTGGCTCAGTCTGAGACTGGGCTAAGCCTGAGACCTTTCTTGAAATCTGCCCCAGGTGTTCATACATACCGTATTGATTTTTGGTAGGTTAGTTCATACACATACTGTATTTGCATGTATTGATAATTATGTTTTCGCTTTTTTTTGTCATAAATTACAGGCATTAATTCGGATCCGGTTATATTTCGGACCCAGGCAATATTATGGGGAAAACGGTATGTGTAATCAGGAATGTACATACACCTTGAAATTTGAGCATCAGGGAATATGTGATCCCCTGAATCAATATTCACAAAAACATGACTGCAGTATCATTAACGCTCGACGATAGGAGAGGGTTATTGTGATCAGTTTGTTTCTGTCTGTCTGTATGGCTGTCTGTGCACCGTTTCACCCTTATAACTCAAAAACTATAACACCAATCGAGCTCAATTTGGTGGGCAGGTATTTCATGGGGTACAGATGGATTCTTCCAAATTTAGTGTAATTTGTTTGAAAATTAAAGCAAGGAGAGAGTTTTTCTTATTTTTAATTGGGATTTTACAGTGAAATCTGCTTCTCTAATCAATCAATAATCCACACACAATCAGCTTTGCTTCCCCCAGTGCTTTTTTAAAGTGTGTATGTGTGTGTTGTTATGCTTGGTCACACATGTGAAAAATCAATATCATGACATCATGACAGGATTTCTTCCTCATGAATTTTTGTGCAAGAAGAATTCCTCTGTGGCTATGAGTGTAAAGTGAAGAACTTGTAATCCCATGTTTGGGTTCAATACCATTCACTATTTTTTTTTTTTTTTAAAGAATCTCTTAAAGGTTTTGATAGAAAGAAATAGAAAATTAAAACGGAACATTTAAATTTTTGCTGTCCAGAAAAAACTTAACCAAGATGAGATGTCTACTCTTCATCACATACGTAAAAAATCAATATTTTGTTTCTGATGATGTCATTACTTAATGATGTCACAATGCAATTGTCATTGTGAGGTCACAAACCCTAGCTTGTGATACTTGCTGTCTTTAAGTAATAATATTTCTTCTCATTAAATTTATGTCTTGAAATTGAGATAAAGAAAATTAAGAGGGAGGTGGTGTGTTCATCTTGTTTATTTATTTCTGTTTTTTTTTTTGTTTTTTTTTTTTTGCTTCAATTTCTTGACAGTCCACCAATATTTTACCTCTATTCATCATGTTTATTTATTTCTGTTTTTTTTGTTTTTTTTGGCTTCAATTTCTTCACAGTCCACCAATATTTTACCTCTACCAGGAGTTTATGTTTTTCTGTGCTTTTTTGCCAATTTGTCTTTTTTTTTTTTGGTGTTTAGATTACAGATTAGATTAAATTTTGTGGGTAGGACCTGGTCAAAGGAGGAAGCTATCAATTTTTGTTAAAGATGTGGATCATATTTTGGATACCAAAAACCATGATTTTTCATAGATCCCATTTCAATGTATTTTAATGATTTTAGCTTTCTATTTGATATTTCTTCAAAAGTAATGAATAAATTTTGATGTTAAATTTTAAGTAGGAATGGGCTAGCCATGGGAAGGAGTGATTACATTTTAGGAAAGATCTAGTTAATATTCTGGATACCAATAATCCTGGATGTGTGTTATACTTTATAACACTTGTGAGACTGGTCACATTGAGTCGAGTGTTTTGCTCTCTCTGAGTGCATCTTGTTTATTTATGTCTTCCCATTAGTATGACAGAAAAACTTATCACAGGAACAATATAACGCTACAGGAAAAACACAATCATGAAAGTACCAATGGGCAATACAAATATTCTATGAGATTTTACTAAATCTCAGACATGCTCTGAAGCTATAATTAATTTTAAAAACGTTCATTGAAAAAAAAATTAAAAAGCATTGAATGAAAAATTAGATATTTATTTTGGACCAAGACCAAAACCCTCTTGGCATGTCCTTGTGATCTTTGTAACTTTTGTTGTACAAAAGGTCATGGTTCTCATCATTCAGCCAATCCACCGCTTGTTCATCTTGTTCATCCATGATCTTCACCCGATGGTTTGGTTAAAATCTGTGGCTTCTGGGTCTCAAAAATGGCCCAGAGTTACCCTCTCTGTTTGGATTGGGGCTGCAACTGTGTCCTCCTCCCCGTGTGTCCCCTCTTTCTCAGATCTTTCTCCACAGTCTTCTTATAACAAACAGGGGGTTATATGGACTGCCGAAATATGGTTACTATATAGACAGTCCAGACAGGAAGGTGAAAGGTACACTAAGGACCAGTACATGATGGGTTTGGGCCTATGGAAGTGCTATGTCACTGCTATGGGAGTTCAATTAAGAGTGTCCCCTATGCCATTTGCAGGTCCTTGACAGTAATATTTGTTGTCCTATGGGAGTTATACTTGTCATTCAAAAAGCCACCTGGAGCAGTTCGGGAGGGAACAGTAGTGGAAGCCCCTCAACTCCCCCGATTTTGGTGTGGGGTGATAAAGAACATTAAAGTATCCCCCTTCCCTATAGCCCCCTCAGAGACCAGCCTCAGACAAGCTATAAATTTCTTTCCTCCTAGACTGGATGGGCCTGAAATGGCCAAGATTCATCCAGAATGCTCCTGGATTATGTATGTAGGCCTCCAGGATGAATACAATTGCAAACAACCCCTTTTTCATGGTTCTGAGACAATATAGCAGTTTATCCACAGAAGTGGAGCTGGTGTATTAGGTGTTATGCTTGGCTCAGGCTATATGTGGGGTTCTAATTGTATCAACAGTAGGCTATCACACCAGTATGCACATGAGAAATTGACTGAGCAAACTGTTGGCTGTCGCACTTGGTTCCATCTACACCTCAGGATTTGACTTTGTTAAAAAGTTGACTATTACCCCGGGTTCTGGCTAAATCCCAGGGTCTGACTAGTTGACAATCACACTTGGTAATCACACTTGATTTAATATACAAGTGACAGCCTGGCTGCATCAACAGTTGGCTATCTAACCTGGTTCAGGCTACATGTGGCGATCTCTCTATGCCACTGACTGTCAATTACCTGTTCATCCTCTGGCATGAGTCTCTGCAAACTTTCTAATATCTAGTGGAGAGTAGTTGATTGACAAGAAGACTTTAAATCTTAACATCCTTGCCCTAATCAAATAAGACAAAAATCAGTAAATGAATGGATGGCTATGCTACTTTGGAAAAATGTGTTTTTAAGACAGCTGGTACAACTGACTTATGCAGCTTGTGCTTTGGAGCTATTCTCTTCTGTTGACATTTATTTATGTCTCAGTGGCCAGACAAATAACAGGTATCACCAATAACAGCATTGTCCAATTGTTTTAAATGTGATAGGTGCTGTATCAAACAAACCATTCAGAGCACAATAGCATTGAAGATGCTACATGGGTTTATTTGTTTCTTATTTGTGACTATTTTCTATTTATAGAGAACTTTGATTTTTTTTAAGTCACCTAAAAATGCTTCCATTAAAATCCTTTATAATATGTTAATTTTTCTCAGAACCAATGTACTCAATTAAAAATTACTGGAAATAATTAAAGGCATTTCCTGATGTATTCTGCAGAAATTTAGAACTTCAAAGATATCAAAATAAAGCCGAGAAAGAATTATCTTCAGCTAAAATGGTTTACCCTGTATTTTACCAATGTTTGCCGGGTTTGATGTGTGAAACAAAATTGCAATTTGATGTTTAACGTTTTTATATTTGATGAGCTTATATTAACAATGCATCATATTTAGTAACCTGGCAGGTGTTTTATCTATGTGGATATGTATCATGTGTCACAATATTTTATAAAATGTATGATCGGTAACAAAAGGTACTTCCTATATCTAGATTTTCCTGGTATTTTCGCGATCTGTTTTTTCAGAGTTAAATTATTACATGACAACTAATATTCAAAAATATAGAGAACATAATAACCTACATTCTTTAATCAGTTGGTGTGTGTGATTCAGCCAAAGACAATCTAAGATTTGAACCCATGGTCTGGAGATGTGTGAACCATTAATGCTTAAAATTAAAAAAATAGCTGACACTATTTAACATGCCTTTATAAACATGTCTGACATACATAATACTAACTATGAAAAACAATCTTAACATGGAGAATAATATCTCGGGAGCTTTAAAACAGATTTTGTGTATCCTCAAACAACTGTTGTAGAATAATAGCTATTTTGGTACAGAAAATAAAGTAGTAATATCAACGAAACAAAATATAACACAAACATAAGAGAAATGGTACTTTCCTAGCTTTACCTTTTAAAATTCCATTATGGAAGAGATAGCTCATTATGGATAAATGACAGCTTTTCCTTTGATTTAAATCAAACTTAACCTGCCAATAGAGTAAATATACTGCACTCAACAATTGCTGCATATCACGAAACCATGAAGTTATTTTATGTTTTTTCTTGTTTTACCATTCATAAAAATGCTGCACATTCAATGAACATTTCCTTCAGAGTTAATAAAGACATACCTCTAATGTTTTCTACTCATATCTATGTGTTACATTTACTGCTGTGTGAAATAGGCACATCAAGCACACGTGCACATAAACTGATGACGTAGATACACAAATAACTGTTCAACAGCTTTTGCCTCTGGGACTGTAAATCAAAAAGGCAATACACCAAAGAAGGTCAACGATATAGTGCTTATGAGAGTATAGGTTTTCCTCTTTTTTAAAGTCAACATTGGCAGAAGTAAAAAGTGATATATTTACCCAGGGAATACAGATAGACCTTGTATTGAACATCGAGGGAGGATAAGCTCAACATGCAGTCATGTATCATGAGTAGAGTTCTTCTACTGCTGTTGTTCAGTGTGTTCAGTAACCCCCATCCTGCACGTGTGAAAAGATACAGCGAGAGCTGTTCACCTTACAATGATGACCTGAATCCCATCAGGTTCCCGGATCCTGAGAACTGCCAGAATTACTTGGAGTGCAACACCTCTCATAATGCAGTGCCTAAGTCTTGTGGCTATGGTTACTGGTTTGATGATAAGACCAAGGATTGCAAAGATGTAGATCAATTTCCTCCAAAACTACAACAGAATTGTATAAATAAAATTGGAGGTGAGTGGAGTATTTCTGATTTTCTTTCTTTGACTTTGACTTTATCCCATTAAACTAGTTAATCTTAGTGAATGTATAACTTCGTATAACATAAAATGAGTATTTGAAAAATACTAATACTTTTACTAACAATATTTACATTTTCAAATTACTAATAATTTAAGTAGCAAAAATTTGCATTTGCAAAACACTTCTTTTTTTTCATATTGGAAAAGTGTACAACATATTAATTTTAAAATGCAATAATATTGAATTTAACTCGTGTGAAGTTCATTAAAGAATTTGATTTAATTTATTAGGCTTTTGAGGCATTTTCAACGCATTGTGTAGATTACACCACAATGGGTAGTGTTAAGGGCAGAGAAAACTAGAACATACTAGTTGGTCAAGATTCTGCAACTTTCCCACATCATTCTGGGGTTTGAACTGCAGACCTCAGAAGTGGGAGGCAAATGAATTACCCACTACACCACTGAGTCCTCATGATTTGAGAAGGCCATTGTTATATATTTGATGTGTGATGGGTCACTCCTTCAAGTATCTCTATATTATTCACTAAATTTATAAAGGTATATCAGATTTCATATATATTGTCTAGAAACATGTTAAAATCTAAAACAAACTATTTTAGTAGTTAACTATACTGCATTTAGTAAGATAAAGTTTATTTAATACAGTTATACTTATCCTGGAATAGGGGAAGTTTTCTGCTTTGAAAATCATTTTTGAAATGTTGGAATCTTTCCTAGTAGACAAAGATATGGAAAAGCTTTGCCTGCTGATGTAAGACAATTATGTATGAAAACTTTTTGACATCTCAGGGATAATTTATATTCAAATGTACCTTCAGACTTACAAAAGCTTCAAAGGTATCCTTATAAGCTAACAAAAACAGCTAAATTAAGAATTTGAAATTTATCAATATAGATGTTGTTTTGACAGCTTCAAAAGTTAAACAAATGTTGAGAGTATCACACTAAAAAAGTCTGGTATTGAAAATATTGATGCATTTTATCTTTTATCACATCTTTCTGGCAAATATGTCAATTCTATCTATTGATGTCTATATACAATAAAAGAGTGAAAAGAAATTAATGAAATATGACCAGAAGATGGATTGCTTACATTTAAATGTAATTTTTAATAGAATATTTTGCAAATACAAATTAAATTCTTAAACTCTGATCATTTACAAAGTTCTGGGTTTATAAGGTTCCCATAATTTTTTTATCATTATTATTATTGATATTGCTCCAAAACCATTGTCAATGTAAGAATATCAGACATATTTAAAACAGAACAAAAAAGCAAAGGAAAGCTTGAAGATTGATCATTTCAAGCAATCTATCAGTTTCTATACAAATCATACAACAAGGGTATCCAATTTCATTAGAGTGTAATTGTTTTTATTTTGACAGTTCTATCGCAAAAAAGCTATTATGTATTGCATTAGTTTCAGTACTTTTGCAAGTTTTGTTTTTCTGTTTTCTATTTACTCGGTTTGTGTGAAACAGACTTTTATTTAGACTGCGCTAAAAGCTTTGATTTTGTTGGATTTGATTATCAAATGAAAGTTACTTGTATTTTTGAAACAGTAAAACACTGATTGTACTTTTTGAAAAGGCAGTTGGCATGTTCTGACAAGTACAGGGCACAAAATGAGGAAGTACAACAATCTCACCTGTACACTTCACTGGCGTTATTGTCTTAACTTTTATACATAACCAAAATTAAGGAATAAAAGTAGGAAAATATAGTCTAAATTGGTGTTTACAGTAACAATAAACCAATCAATACTTTAATAAATAAAATTTATTTTACACGTGCTACTGCCAACTTTATGAAATGGACAAGTCAAGTTTTGCCAATTTTATGAAATGGGCAAGTCAAGTTTTACCTATTTAATGAAATGGACAAGTCAAGTTTTGCCTGTTTCATCAAATGGGCAAATCAGTTGGTCATTTCATGAAATTATTATAATTTTTGCTTTTAATTGATAGTGTGGCTGCACATCCTGTAACCGGTAACCAAACTTCTATCTGGTGCTGTCAGTGGTGGATACAGAAGTTTGAAATGGGCGATACTTAGGAATCTTAGTCATCGTGATACTTCAGGTTTTTAAATTTAATCGTGCTTCCTTATTTCTGGTCCTATTTTTAAAAGTTTTTAAGCACGATCTTCTTCAAGGGCTATTGCTTCTAGAAATCACTTTGTATTACTAAAGCACCCTACTGATGGCTTTGCGGCCTTTCGCCTATAGATTGAAAGACTTTTCGGCCTTGTTTACCATTGTGTTCAATGTAAGTAAGCTGAAGTCTAATGTTACGGTTGTTCAATATTACTTTAACACATGTGTAATTATTTAAGTTAGCATGTCAGTTGTCATATAACAAAGTGCCAGTTGAAACTAAAGTGTAGAATTTATGTTTATTTTTACTGTAACACATAATTTAATGAACTGAAAGAACATTAAACCAGTATACAAATGTACAAGCATCTTGTGAATAAATAATACAGTTTTACCTTTTCATTCATATTTGAAAAAAATAAGAATATTTTATAATTAATCAGCTGATTTTAAAATGTAACAGGTCGCAGATTCAAAATGTGATAGCCTTGCATGGACAATAAAATCATTAAATTTGTATGGTAACTCATATGGTTTATTGGCAAAAACTGTTATTATGAGCACATCATGCCTATTTTAAAACAGAGATAACTTCATTTAATTTCATTTCAAACAATATATTTTTTACTGACTAAAAATCACAAAACAGAGGTTCCCATATTTCCTTAATCTATTGATACATCAGCCCTAATATATCTGTAGTATTTTGAAGTTTCTACAAGAGATAAATCAAGCAGTAAAATGGCATATAAAGCAGATAACTCTGACTGCGTGAACTAAATGCCTGGAAAATGTTTTAATCAGACATTAAAAACTAAATTGTTACGAAAAAATATCTGAGAAAATTTAAACAAAAACTTTAAACAAACCAGCCGAGGGTTTCGTAATTTTACATTTATAATTTTATAAAAAAACACCTTATTTTTTCATCCTATAGACATTAGAATTTTTAGTTTAAATTGTATAAAAATTCATTATAGGGCTGGTTACTCTTATTCCGTGCGTTAGAAGAAGTACTTGGCGGTGGAACCACTTCTTAGTACCATCTGAGATTTGGTATATCATTCAATCACTTCTCAGTACCATCTGAGATTTGGTATATCATTCAATCACTTCTCAGTACCTTTCTGAGATTTGGTATATCATTCAATCACTTCTCAGTACCTTTCTGAGATTTGGTATATCATTCAATCACTTCTCAGTACCATCTGAGATTTGGTATATCATTAAACCACTTCTCAGTACCTTTCTGAGATTTGGTAGATCATTCAATCACTTCTCAGTACCTTTCTGAGATTTGGTATATCATTCAATCACTTCTCAGTACCTTTCTGAGATTTGGTAGATCATTCAATCACTTCTCAGTACCATCTGAGACTTGGTATATCATTCACACTACAGGTGGTGTAACTTGTGGTTATAGGCTTTGGGCAAAACGCCCCTGTCCTTCAACTACCATCCAAGGTTTGTATGCAACCTTATGACACAGTGGTGAAATGTCCATTTACCACCACTCATCTCATAGCGCTGTGTTATACCAAAAGACGACTGAGTCACAATCTTATATACACAGTTGACCACATCTTCAGTTCATTCCTGTAGCATGAAATTCATCTGTGCATCCTCACATTTGTCTGCACATGCCCACGGTATGAAATTCAGAGGTGGAAATTTTACACAAGGTTTCACAAGGTGGTATACAAACCTCATATGGTAGTTGAAGGACAGAAGCATTTCACCCAATACCTATATGCCGCTATATACTGTTATACTGCCTGTAGTGTGAATGGGGTATAACAGACAGGATAGTACAATGGACAGATAGTAACATTAATTGTTTGTCCATTGTACTGTCCAGTCCATAAGACTGTCTACCTCTGTAGTGTTCCCGAAATACAAAAAAAATATATTTTAGATATTTATTCTGTTTTATCTCTAAAACTTTAATTATGTAGCTCTCAGTCCCCCTAATGACACCCCCCCCCCCCCCCCAAAAAAAAAAAAAAAAAACACAGTCAGACAACAGACACAGGGTAATAATATTTAATATACAATAACAAGTTATAAGGTATACAATTGCTAAAACTACAGTCTTTTTACATGTCCATGAAAACTACACAGGTGTTAAACATTCACATTAGATTAAGGCTTATTATAGTAACCATGATTATACATGATAATATCTATTCACAAAAGATGAATACATAACATCAACACAGAAATGATCCAAAATCACATGATAATTTCTGGAATTACATGTGTGAAAATATATCTAACCATATATGTAAATACATCAGACAAATACATATTCCACATTTAATCATTACATGAGCCAAATAAATACATGATCATTTCTGGAATTACATATATTACAATAAATTACCAAGTACATTCGTGAATCAATGGAATCACTAAATTTGATGTTACATGAGAGAAATAAATTTACACCTGACACGAAGCCAGATCACCCAAGTAGACTGACCTCCAAAATACCCAAAACACTAACCAATCAGGATGACCCAGGTAGATTCATGATAGGTAATATGAATCTAGAGACAATTTTTTAACATGAGTGCATTATACAACAGAAAAATTTATTAAAGGGGACACTCTAAATTCTCCAAAGCAAAGACAGTCATTTAAACCATGTGCTTATTTTGTCATGTAATTAATGTGATTAATATGCTTCTAAAATTCAGTGGTTATTTTTACATTTGCGGGTTTTACACCTGATTTTCATTTTAAGCAGACGTTTATTTAAACACAGCAAAGACTTTTAAATTTATGGTGATTCATCCTATAAAACCACCCCCACCCCAAACTAACACCTTCATAACATTACCCAACCATTAAATTGGGACATGAGTGTGAATAAGCTTCTTTCTCTGTGTCACTTTCCTCCCAGGTAACATTTTAAAACATACTGGCAGAGATGTGTGCAGCACATATCACCAGTTAGGTGCACACCTCTGCACTTTAGTTGATTTAATTTTGTTTATTACAATGACTAACAATAGCAAAAAATTGTGAGATTTAGCCAAACAATGGTTCATCTTGCAAACAATGTTTGACATTTAACATGACCGACTACAACAACATAAAATTTTTCACGAGTAATTACATGTAACTTAACTTTAATTTTTACCTTAATATCTTGAAACGTTTAAGTTTAATTAAACTCCAACGTTTCAGTTAAAATTAAGCTGTATATAAGCGTTGATCAATCTTTTGCAGTTCTGATATGATACAATTATACATTAAAACTCTTTTGTAATAAAGTTTATAAATATTTGTCTCCTATCAGCTTTATAATAGTTAAACCATATTGCTTTAGTTATTTATTTCTTATTTTATCTTTTATTTTATTTTTATTTTTTTTTTTTTTTTGCTCTCAATGAAGCCATAGATTATACTTCTTGAACATAAAATACATTATTGCTACATTTCTTAACCATCAAAATAAGTTAGTTAAAAATTCGCAGGTAACTGATGCTTTCCTTGATATTTTTCCAAAGAAAGCAAAGGGGACCATTAGCAGTGTTTTCTTAAATCTAAGAATAATTTAGACAGAATTACCAATTATCTTGCAACATAAACAGTAATCAGTATATCTAGGTCTGGGTTGCACTGTGTCAATATATGGAAGTGGTGTCGACCCCATATCACAAAAAAACTAATTTCTACTTTGTTTACAGCACCAGGCACGACACCCAAACTGAAGGATGTGTTCATTGGGCGATGTCTGGAATATCAGACCTTCAGACATCCCGAGTTTTTTGTCAATGGGTAAGACCTTCCCTCCATTTTATTAAATTTTAGTTAGGTCCACGGTTTATTTGCTTGTATGAACTAAATGGTATGACATACTATATTTTTAATGTACATGTATTCTTATAAAGAATAAGATAAACTATGATATATACTGTATCTGTGAAATGGTATTCCAGAATATCAAACAGTAACTAAGCCATGTTAGAATTTATGGTTCTTGTTGACCCATTGTTTTCAAAACCAAAATTATTCTTTGTGGCAAAAAGAAACTTGCTTCCTATGTATGCTGTCATGGATTTGAATATCAACCCTGTAAAAGAATGAATGAAAATGTATAATTATATACCAAAGGTGGTTTCTACGGCAATTTCTGACCTCCCTTGGTTAATGTCAGAAATATATCTGTTTTACAAGTTCTTCCACTCTTAGGCATGGATTAACCATTACCTGTACTGGTAAACTGACCCTGCATTCTCTCATTTCAAATTTGACGGTTACACCTCAGAATCTACTTAGTAGGTTAGAGTCAATTGATTCTATTAGACTAAATTCAATCTTGATAAAACTTTGCTGTTGTTTTGCTGTATACATGTAAAACAAAAGTATTCTTGATTGAAAAAGATGTCATGGTATCTCTCTAAAATGCACAAAACAAATATAACGTCAATAATATTAGTCCTTAGTAGTCAAAATGAATATGTCGTGGAATGATAGAACATTATGTTACATTTTAAGGACACTTTGAGCTGGATACTCAAAATCGGAACAGTTTCAAATATATTTTCTGATATTAAACCATCATCTGGTCGAGGTCAGGGAGTTTTTGATAATAAAACAAAAATAAAGAAGCAAAAACAAAGAGCTCCCATTTTCGGGTTTGTTTTGTAGTATATGCTTTTTCTGCTGTAGAAAAAATACATTGAATCAATGTAAGCTGTAATTATTATTAAAGAAATAGAAAGCAATCAAAAAGCTATACAACAATCCAAAAGAGGCCCTTTCTCCTGTAGCAGAGCAGGCATATTTGTGACCCAGCAGATAGTAAGGAGAAATACTGTGTTTTAGAGGTGGCATTATATGTGTATGTCTCACCAGTTGTCATCTCTACCCCCTCAACTAGAGAGTTCTGAGCCAACCTGAATCCCACAATTCTAGTCATCCTAAAAGTTTCAAGTTGGAAGAATAAATGTGTAAGATAAAATTATCAAAATAAACTAGTAGTCAGATATTTGATAGTGGCATTTGGTGTCATAGTCACCACTTGATAGCTCGTATATGTTCCAATTTCCCAACTGTTCTTAAATTCAACATCAGTATCTGTAACCACGTATATTTACTTGTAAATTTAGCATTATCAAAGTGAAGAAAAACCTAATAAAAATTCTGATCTTTATCAAAAGAATTACTCAAGGCTATTTTAGAGCAAGGTTTAAACTGAGGGATTAATAATTAATAATCATAATTATTTCCTCCACATTAACGGTTGTAATACTTCATGTGTTACATAATAACTAGAAAACACTCGTAGAGTGCAGACCTCCACCAGGGTGTGGGCTTTTTTGTCCAGAATATTTTTTCCACGTAAATCATTCCTTTCTTTGGCCAGGCCATACCAACCGAAAATTCATGGAGATCCCTTCATTGCTTTTAGAGTTATTGTAAACAAAACAAACAGACGAATGAACAGGCAGACAAATGAACAAGTTAGCAAAGCAAACATCAGCAACCTCTTGTAACATCAGTCATTATTATAAACTAATTGTCCCTGAAAGATTAAATAATGTCAACCTGAAAAGGTTCAGTCTGAATGGTGACATAGTTGTGCCACTTTATGAAATTCTTTTCAGATTCTCTACAAGAACTAATGACACTACTGACAATGGATAATTTAATACATTTTTCTGCAAGGAAAATGTTATTGGGACTTTCAAACAATAGCTGTAAAAGGTGTTAAAAGCTGTAAATAATATTTTTCTTCCTTTTGCAGACAAAAAGATTGTAAACAGTTGTACAGGCTGTTCACCAAAGCCTTTCAAAATAAAAATGCATGTGGTAAGGTGAAGTTTGGAGACTACAACGACTTCCTGGAAGCCACAAGGTTGGATTTATTACCCAAGGACAAGGTAGGACACCCCCCAAAATGCTGAACAAATGTCATTTTTAAACATATTTACATATAACAAAGCTGTTGTGGTGTAACCCCTTTGACAGCCCTTTGAAAATTTATATGTTTACAGTTGAGTTTTTTTTATTTGAATACAGGTTGATTCCTTTCATTGCTTCAAAGAATCCCTCATTTATGCAAATACTATTGATGAATGGTTTATAACAAGTCTTAATTTATTTGGGGTTTTATGTCACTTTTAACACTGTACAGGTCATATCACGATGGGTAGTTTTGTGGGCAGAGGAAACCAGTACATACAGTTGGTCAAGGTTCTGTACTGTAAACTCCCGACCATCGGTAAGCAACTACCAATTTTCCCACATAGGGTCCGGGGTTTGAACCACTGACCTCAAAGGTGGGAGGCATGACAAGTCTGATACATACTTACATTTTATTACTTAAATTTCTAGCTTCCATATTTTTTTTCCATTTGCTTCAGTTAAAAAACTTATTCATACATGTTAAAATACCATCCACCATGTCGATTTCCCCAACTTATGCTACATTACCATGTTAGTGAAGTTGTAACCTGGAGTAATAATTGTTCTACAGCTCAACACTGTAACTTGGAGTGTATATAAACCCTATATGGGTGCATTATGACCATCCAAGCCCAGATCACACGAGTCATTTGTTAAAACAAATTGAGTGATTGAGTAACTGCTGGAGAAGAATTGATGTGTTTTTTTTGCTGTGGCCTGCTTTTAAAGAATTCTACATTTTTTTCTTATTTCTTTGGTCTTTTGTCCATGAATTAAAATTATTTTACAGTTATAAGCTTCTGTTTAGGTCTCAATCAATAAACTAAGTGAGTTTTCAATTCTAAGCTTCCGTTTTGACCCTGTATCAATGAATAGAGTCACATATTTTTCAAGCTTCTGTTTTGGTCTTCTGTCGATGAATTGGGTAAATTTTTCTTCTTTAAGCTTCTGTTTCGGTCCTTTATCAATGAACTGAGTCATTTTGCTGCTACTTTAAGTTTCTATTTTGGTCCTCTGTTACTGAATTTGGTCATGTTTTTACTTTAAGCTTCTGTTTTGGTCTGCCATCAGAGACTTCAGCCAGCACTATGCTAATGGTGGCAAACGTCTCTTCACACTGGAAGAGACACTACTTGGTTACTTAGTGAATGATCTCACATGGTGTGGCAAGAAGGCAGGCATCAACTTTAAGACTTGTCCTACATGGGGTATTTGTGACCACCACCCTATGGTCACATTTTGGGAAGAAGCCTCAGAGCATGTGAGTACAACTGGTGTATTTAAAAATTCTCTGCAAATGTTTATTTGGGAAAACATTGTTAGATGCTTAAGTCTGAATGTCAAACAAATTCCTGTATAAAACACATCCAGTCACCAACCAAACACATAATCAGAAAATTTGGTTCCAATAACTTCATACATTCAACATTTAGCCATTTTGCATCAAGGCCTGTCCAACCTTTTAACGATCCAGTTCTAAATGTATGTATTTATCCAGTGAGCAATAAATGTATCACTATGTGGCATAAACATTAACACTGTTTAATTCCTGTTCAATTATACATCCTTAATGAATAGCAAAGATTTTCTGTTTAATGAACAGTGTTATTAACCTTGTCTCAACTGAAGTACACTCTTGTCGACTGTTTGAACAAATTTTACACTTATTGAATAATACTGGTGTCAACTGGTGTTGTTTTTAATTTAGTTTAATGGGCAGAATTTGTTTTCAGTTTGCCAAACTGGCGGTAGACACAATAACACTGATGGTGAATGGATCTAACCCTTTCAGACCTGCGTTCACAGCAACCAGGTACTGGTGTTTGTATAAATATGTATCAATCTGAAGCAGTTAAACAGTCATAAATAATTATAGAATTATACATAAGATGATATGAACACAGGACTATTAAGCCAAGTTAAATTAAAACCTACCAGAAAAAATGTCCTTGAAAGTTGAACACAGCACATTGTTTCAATACTAAATGTACAATGTATTTACTTTTACATTTGCCTGCAAGTTTTAACTGTTTGGACTTTCTCAGTAACTGCAGTACAACTTATTGTAAAGAATCATTTACCTAATGCTTTGACATTTGCTACGTTTTTCCCTATTCCAGCTTTTTTGCTCGACACGAACTTCCAAGTTTGACAGATAAAATCAATAAAGTGCGTATCTGGGTGGCACATGGTCTGGAACTTCCAGCTTTGTAAGTATTCCATTGTTATATAATAGCCATCCCTAATACCCTACCTCCACTTTTGTAAGTTATCATAAAAGGAAGCTGATTTATAAGTTAGGAGGCGATACCCAGTAAACATTTTTTGGTTTTGCAAAAGTTTGATAGGAAACATTTGGCAAAGGTTAAAAAATGATGGGTACGAAAACCATTTATCATAGAATGCTTTTAAAATGTTTTATGTATATCGTTTATTAAACGTTTAATGATAAATATTAGAAAAACGTTACAAATGAACATGTTGATGTCTGAATAATAATGGGGACAGAGGTCAAATTCAATATCTTTTTAAGGTTGCTCACTAATGAAAATATTCTTTTTATGTTTAAAATTGTAAGATAGTGGCTTAAAAATTGTGCCCCCATTCAATTCTAACTTTTAGGGATTGCATGTGGGGCAATTTGACAAAGTCCTCTAAAATCCCCTATTATTGCTCACTGCCATCTTTGTTTGGACATGTTTGAAGGTGAAGGTTTAATAAGCATTCTGAAAATATGGGTTTAAAAATGCTTTTGATAGAATGTTTTTAAAACATTTGATCGACAATGTTTTTTTAAACATTTTATGTGTACTATTTATAAACCATTTCATGATAAATGTTTGAAAAACATTTCCAGCGTAACCTTCATTTCTTTAGTTATTTTATAAATGTTTTTAAAACGTTTCCACTCAAACCTAGCTTCTTTAGTTATTTTATAAATGTTTTGTAAACATTTTCAGTAAAAATGTTTGTATATAGAATGTTCATAAAACGTTTTTTAAAAACTACAACATAAACATTTATTTTGAAACGTTTAGAAAACCGTAAGATAGAGTTTAAATATGTTTTAAAAACGTTTTGTAAACGTTTAAACCATTTTAAAACGTTTCAAATGTTTACTGGGTATGACCAGTCTTCTTGAAAATAGAAGGAAGAATGAAAAGATAAGTAATACATCTGAAAAGACCAGTCTTACATCCTGCTTCCATTCACTATGACTACTAACTCTGTTTGGAAAAGGAGAACTCTGCTTCATTTTATAGGAGAGTGTATAAGATTGGTTGTAACATTATAAAGATTAGTCAAAACACCATAAAGATAAGTCGTATCAGTCTTACTACTGAGAAGATTAGTCTTGGTCTCTCGGGACAGGAATGCTCACACCTAAAGGTTTACAAGTTTAAAAATAACAAGATCTTCGTTTTGCCACACTTGCTGGAACTTTATATTAAACCAATCCAACCCAATTTAGAAATGGAGTATAAAATGTCCCATCCACTTTTAAATGTTACAGATTCTATAAACTGTATAGATTTAAATATATAGATTTAAAATGTAGAAAGTGCACTGAATGTGTTTTAACAATGTACTAATATTTCCTTTAATATTTTTCTATAATTCTGAACTTTGCTGTTCAACAGGCCGTCAGGTCATCGGTCTGCTATGCCACTGGATTCAAATTTTTCCTTCTTTCAATGTGGCTCCAGATCCTTAGAAATTGTCTTTATTAAAGTACTTATTGCATAGCCTTGGAGTTTCCTTAAAGGTGTAATATTTCTTGTGCCATTTTAGCTATATTTAATTTTTTAACATGACTCTTGCTTGATACTTCTTGTCGTCGTTAGCCCAGTGGTTAGTAATTTTGGCATCTGATCACAGGTGGTCACCTCCGTGTGGGTTGTACTACCACAAGTGGCAATGTTCTAAGCCTATTTCAATATGAGCCTGGGATGTAAAACCTTTACTTTGATATTGATGATCTCTGTAAGGATGTGTCTGAATTGTCTTAACAGACATTGATAGATATTGGTGTTATCAGCATGATTTATAGCAGCCATTCCAATGACTATTATTACCTATACGACGATTGTTTTTATTGTTTTGTTTTTTTTCAGGGAAACCTGTAATAAAGGGAGTTTACTACAGTTGAAGGAATTATTGGCTGAGAGAGGTTTTAACTTCAACTGTCAGGACAACCCAGCGTTAGTACTTAAAATTGAAAGTATAATGCGAAATTCTCTATACAATATAGGAAAGTTTCCCAAATGAAAAATACACAATAACATATTGTGGAGCTTGATTACTGATTGGTAATTTTGTTTATATTTAATGAGGGATGGTTACATTTTATTATCTGTCATATTAAAAAAAGAAATAAAAAAGGCTATGATATATATAAAAAGTCACACCAGTGAAAATATAGACTTCAATGTTTAACTTGAGATTTGTCTGCCATTTCTGCATGCAAAACAGAATGAGCAGAAGTTTTGTAAAAAATACCTTCATAATGATGCATATAGCTTATGTCTAGGTCACACATTTCTGTATGATTATATCTGTATTTGATTTTCATTTGATAACCTAGTCCACTTATCTCTAGAAAGAGCTTGGTTGTCATTTCTTTAGATTGGATCATCATGTATTTAAATCCTTCCCCTCTACCTTCAGCATGTAAATGGCAGGACAGCTTATGAGAGCTCATATTTTAAAAAACTTTATGCTAAATTCAAAACATGGTCAAATTTGTCCTACCAAAATACGAAGTAGAGCGAACCACAAATGGACACAACCAAAAGTACACCAGCTGCTTTAGTCATAGCTCCTGAGTCACTGACAGAAAGTTGTGATCTTGATATAAAATAAAAAATGCTTATTATATATAGTGACACTGAGAATAGAATAAATATGGCCCAGTATGTATATCTCCATTTTTAAACCATTTGAAATACAGCTTTCGGTGGCTCATGAAAAAAATAATGCACACATGTTCCTAGGAGAGTGATTGGTCAAAGTTCTTTTCTAACTTTTTGGGCTCTGTTTTGTGAATGTCCACTGTTCTACTTGTCAAAATAATAATCATGATTTACCGGCACGGATTTTGAAACTATAATGTCATTGAAGGAATAGTACAAGTACACTGTTCAACTTTATAAATATCTGTATAATGCAGGAGATCTTTAGTGGGCTAGTGGTTTGCAAGTTTGGCATCTAATCCCAGGCTGTCATCTCTGTGAGAAAAGTGACAAAGCTGAGGACCTGTCCAATATGACCCTGGCTGTTGAACAGGACGTAAAACCCAAACATTGATCTTTGTATAATGCACATGCTGCAAGGTTTTAAAATTTTTATTTTGTTCTGATCTAAAATGATTTTTGAGGGTTTATTTTTCAGAGGTGTTGCCCATCTCCTGTGTGTTGATAATCCATTTCACCCAGACTGTAAAAACATCAAAGTCAGGAGAGACAAGTGAGTTCCTGCTAATATACATATATCGTTTCCACCTATCCTTTTTAGGGGATATTGTAAAACTCGGTTAAAAAGGTAGTACACAGGTGTTAATGCATCCATAAACTTAGCCCAATGATAACATGTTTCATTTCTGCTTCTCCTTTTAGGTGGTACTGTTTAATTGTGTTAAGAACTTGCATACAAGTACCAACCTGAGTGAAACAACTGGATTTAGTCATATGGAGGCTAACAAAACTTGAATGTACATAATTTTCTTTTTACTTATTTGTTGTTTTGTAAACTCACCAGGTGGAACAATGGGCAACTGTTTGACTTTGAGGTAGAACCACTGGAAGAATGAGGTGACGGAAAATGACAAATGTGACCATCTACCAGCAAATGACAATACTGTATTGTTGGCTTCTATTTAACGTGAAGTTTACTTATTAATAAACACTGAAATGTTTTCTTTTTTATATTTTCTAATTGAATGTACTGCTTTACAAGCACAAAAGTTTCCCCAGAAGTGGGAATCCAGTGTCCTGCACTAACAAAGGAATGCGCAAAAAAAGGTTAGTTGAAGGACACTCTAGGTCAGTAATCGAGAAACGTGGGTGTGAACAAGTGGACGTTGCTAAGTCGTGAAACTGGATGATACTAAGGGACTGATTCTTATTTGATCAAATGCCCTAATTAAACATAAATCTTCCAAGCCATCAATATTTCACCACTTTGCACAAACTTTATGATAGGCATGCCCCAGTCAAGAAAAGGGACATACCAAAGCATCTCCATACTGGTTTCATGAATGTTGACAGAGGAAATGTGAGAGAGCACGATGGCATGAAAACTCAACCCCAAATTGCAGTAGATACTGTGCTGCTGTTAGCCATAATTTCCTTCTTGAACAGGCTAAAAGCAGTCATTTTTTCAAGAACAGTACTCGAAAATGAAGGTAAACCAAAATCACTGTGGAACAGTTTTAAAAAGATCCTGCATAAGTCTTCAGATGTAATACTACTGCATCATACAAATCTTGTTGATCTGGCAAACATGTTTGGGTGTTGTTTTTTTTAATTAGAAATTTTAGAAATCAAGACTGGCTTACAATCATCATTAACCATCCAAGTCATCAGACCATGCCTTATTAAAAATACCTGGTATTCCTTCACACCGGCATCTGAGGATGATGTACTAAAAATTCCTATCACTAAAAAAAACCTCCTATCACTAATATTACAAATTACTTACTTAAGTACAGTAGTTCTCCTAATTGTTTTAAAACTGCTTATGTTCGGTTCGGTTCTACATCTCCTTTTGATTTGTTATAATAATCCCCTTAGTCATTTCAAGTTTATGGCCACACACCATCTGTACGCTGATGATACCCAGATATATTTGGCAATAGACTAGGAATTTTGACTCCAGTATTGCGGAGCTGTTTCTATTTGCTGTCCAGGAGTGGATGAATGGTGTGAAACTTAAACTTAATCCCGACAAGACTGAATTCATTATCAATGGCGATAAACATTCTACAGTCACTTATGCCAAAATTTCCTGTTGCATTTATTCAAAGTTCTATTACGTCAGCAGAGGAAGCACAAAAATCTAGGCATTACTTTTGACTCAGATAACACTTTTGACAATCATATAGGTAAGGTCTGGCATGCCTGATACTATCACCTAAGGTATGTATGACTTGTCTGTAAATTCCTACATTATATTTCATCCTTTTCAAATACAACCTCTCCATTTTTAGGCTTTAGAACCTCCCCATTTTTAGCTTTAGAAACCAACTCCAGATTTAACTGTTTAGCTTACCAACCACCATAGTGATCATCCCCTGGCGGGTGCTTACTAGGTTACGACTTTACTTGGTTCAAGGACTGCCCCTTTTTGGATTAGAGATCAATTTTGCTCTATCCAAATGTTTCTATTATTTCTATATTATAGAAGAAGAAAATCCCTGAAAAATGGTTAACAATAGCTGAAATACATTACAAGTGTTTCAATATGGTATAATGAGTGACCATGTTTGTATAAGCAGAGGATTTTCAAACTGCGCCCTATGTTGTACTGGGTGCAAGTGGTGTTTTTCTATTTTGAGGTATTGTAGGAAAACCTGGTGGATCAAGTGACTACCCTGCAGAGAATTTTGAACAAATTAGAGTAACCTGAACTCGAATTTTGTGATACAGAGAGAATAGTAGTCCAACCGACTGGTTACTAGAGCATCTGCTATGAGTACAGCTCTGTTGGGATGAAGCAGGTGGTAAATTCTATGTAGATCTCTGATATGGATTCGACTCAACGAAGTGAGTTAGGGCACATGATCAGACAGGAAGAGCTATGTTGGAATCAAATTTATAGATTCCTGTCTCCAATTGTATCATCTTTTGTCCCAAAAGGTTTGCCAATTTAACCAGTCCTGGGCCAGAATTTAGACAGGAGTGAGACCTCCCATAACCTGTCACTTTGGTTCATGACAGCATGCACGGGTAATAAAAATCCTTAAGCAAAACAGAAACTTCCTCTCTCTAAAAAAAGATATGTACAGTTTATATGTACAGAAACTGGGGGCCCAACTATTTGCAGTTCTGTTGTGACACAACCACAGGACCCAGATAATATTAGTTTCGAATCAGCCCAAGCCACACCCTTCAGATAAAATTGTGAAGCTACTTTGCGACTTCCAGTGACAGGCTGAAAGGATTTGGTATTGGGAAACTCCTCTTTAGAACGCTTTAAATGTGGCAAAGGCTCAGACATCATGGACTTAAGACTGATGCAAGGTCAAACAGCTGATAGAACAGTGCTACTGTTTAATGCAAGAACAGATTGTTCCAGGGGGTACATCCTTAAGAAGATTCTTCCTGAAAAAGATGAAGACCAGTGCCTTGCCTGTTAAATCTTTGGTCTTGTCTAAATAGTAATGTAGCACTGACTGAACAGAGTTCTATATTCCTTAAAGGACCCGTGAAGTGTAGGCACCAGAGCTGAGAGGACTACTGGGGCTATACAATCTGGTTTATCCTCACCAGTTGATTCTTAAGAGACTTGGAGAGGAAGCTGGGAGAGGGATACATGTATAAGAAGATTCAAGCCCAATCTTCTTGATGTTAAATTTTCTTATTGAGCCAAGCATGTTTCGACTTCTACGTTTGTCAGAACTAGTGCAAGAAATGAAAACAGTGCTTGAGGGAACCTTCTTGAAATGTTTAAGGAGGCTTGGCCAACTGATGGAGAAACAGGAAGATATTCCATGTTGGAATACCCATGCAGCCTTTAGGTCTGTCCGGAGGGAAACTGTATGGTTGTCCGTTAAAGTTTTCATCTTTACCATCTGGACCACTATGACTCAGCAATTCTGGCTGTAACTCAAAGGAGCCTCAGTTCTTGCTGCCACCTGTTTAAGAAAAACCTTGTTCTTGAATGTTTGATGCTCTAGAAGCCAGGCATGAAGATTCAGGTCTCCGATGTCCCTGTGTGGCCACTCGTTGAATGGCAGAGTCAGAAGGTTCTCCAGATATGGCATAGACAATAAAACCTGAACGGACAGGTTCAATAGATCTCAAAACCAGATCATTCTCTCGTATCCTTGGCCCAATACTTTGGTGACCAGTATTCCCAGGACAGATACATACCTATCCAGATTCTCCAGGGATAGGCTTATAGCATCTACTACCCAGGAGTTCTGATCTGGGACTGAGGTTACAAATTTTAGTTTTTTTTTCTTAAACCTGGTGGCAAACAAATCCACCTTAGAGGTGTGCCATCTGAAGCACAGGTGGTCGAATGCCTCCTACAGAAGAGACCACTCCATTGGAATCATCTAGCGGTCTTTTTCTATAGTTTGTAATACAAGAGGCCCCACCTGTTTGTTCTTTATTTTATATTGGATTGTTGCCACCATTTCCTTTCATGATTCTGTAAACTGACTGCAAATAGCCCAACCAATCACACAAGCATCTTTCCCATTCCTTTACTTTGATATGACCTTAGCTGTTGAAAGGTATGTAACCATCAAACCTTGATGTTAAGAATAGAGAAATTAGTACAACACATTTACCCGTTGTATTCCTATGAGAAGATGTACATGGCAGTGGCATGTTCAGTGGCAGCTTTTGGGACCTATAGAACATTAAAGAAAGCGTGCTTTCAACAGCAGACCTACATCAAACTATAAAGGCAATAAAATTTTTCAGAAATGTGGTTTTGTCACCCTTGAATTGAGTTCATGCTTGATTATTTTACAAAAGGAGGAAAAGATAAATGCATAAAACGGTCAAGAAAGAAATGACATTTGTTTTACATAATCTAGGACATAATGGCCCAGTACTTAAGAATAATACGACATAAAATTTGACAGGGCTCAAGGGTTTGTAAATAGTGTTCCTTTGAAGCCTATTCATGACTTTTGAAAGTGAGAACTGCAATTTGGTAACTTCTATATTTTGCCAATTAATTACTGTACAATACACATGCCACTGGAATCAGAAACAATTTAGACATAGATTGTTCTCTCTGGTTTTATATCTCGTCAATTTTAAGGAATAAAACATTGGTGGAACAGGAAATTTATTTGACGAAAAATAAGGGAAATAATAAAAATAATAATCAAAAACCATTGATTCAGAAGTGAAAAAAAAAAAATAAAATCAACTTCTGCAGTACGTATAGTATGCAAATTTATAAAAAATTTAAATTGATGCTATTTTCTTCTAAATTTCGGCTGGACAGAGGGGAGTTTACAAAATTAACAGGAAGTGTAAAAAATTGAACAGAGAAGTGTAACATGAAATATTCTAGTAAGTTGAGACTTTGCAAGACATGAAATACATTTTACATTGCTTTGTATTCCCATTGTGAGATAGACTGGTCAACTGACAGTAGTTTTTTTCCCCAAGGACAAAAGTCCCAAACATTTATAAGACTTATTTTCTGTTGAAAGTAAATTTCGAAAAAAAAATTAATTAATATACGAAATACAATAATGTCTGTATGTTATCAGAATTAATTTATTGGAATATTACCTGACAAAAATCTACTACATTAGAACAAATTTGTGTTTGCCAACTGTAGAGTTTTAGTAAATGATTAAATGCAGGACTCAGACAGAACGTTGTTTTCCCTCCAAACAAAAATCAATTCTTGTCACATAAAAATGGATCTACTATTCCATTGGATTAAGTCAGGTGATATTGATACCAAACACAAATCGACAGGGGGCTTTAAACTACTTGAATATGAAAGAGGGTTACCATTGGAACCCACACTTAGGGAAGTGGGTTAATTTGGCCTGGGGACCCTATCAATAAATGTCCCTTGTGAAAATAGGAGTGGTGGGAATGAACACAGGTTTTTGTAATGAAAGTATCTTAAACAAAACATTTGTCATATAATCCTACATTATTATGTTTGAACTGGATTTTGGTGGATTATGCTGAGTAGAAAATAACAGTATATAATACTGGAGATTGTTGTCACCGTTTTTCATCTCAACAAAGAGAGTGTAAAATTAATCAACTTAATGCACCGACTGTAGATATATTCACATGTATAATCCTATATAACCAATGCTGTCAATTACTTGTCAGTTGGAGTGTCCTTTTAACAAATTGTACACGTCTTATGCCCCTGTTCCACCAAAGGATTAAGCCCCGATCCTGTCGGCGACCCTTAATCGTGCACAGTCGGTTGAAAAAAGACAAAAATGGGCGGGAATACTGGGTCGGTTTCAAAGTCTGGGATTAAGAACAGATCGTCCCCAGGACGCCTCAGGACACCTCAGGACGCCTCAGGCGGCCGCAGACAGTCCCCGACTGGTGTGGGACTAAGAACCGACTAAGCCAGTTTTCGGGTCGGTTTCAACCACGATCCTGTCGGACACAAACCGACTGGGTCCCAGGACGCCTCAGGCCTCCTGGGACTAAGAGCCGACTAACACACGATTAACTACCGGCGTCCTCAGGCGTCCTCAGGCCTCCTCAGGCCTCCCCAGACCACGATCCCCGATTATTGTTTTGCAAAGTTGCTGGATTTTCTGGGTATATATATATAAAATTTGCGATCTAATCATCATTGCTTTTCTAGGAACACACCAGGATGCCACCTTTTAATGGAAGACAGATTCAACAACAACTTAGGGCTTTTTTGGTTTTTATTCACTTACAAATAATCATGTATTTCCATTTTTTACGTCAAGCACAGCAACCACCACCACCACCACCAGCAGCACCACCAGCACCCATACAGAGACCCAGAAGAAGGCACAACATGTGGGTCAGGCCATGGCTACTGCAGAGAGAGGAGAGGGGGGCCTACCACAACATTATGGCTGATCTTTATGCCACAGATATTCCAGGATTCACCAACTACATGAGGATGACCCCAGAATTCTTTGAAATGATGAAGACCAGACTGGAACCACGTCTAGCCAGGCAGGCCACCAACTACAGAGCTCCTATCAGTGTTGGGGAGAAGTTAGCCCTCACCATCAGATATCTGGCCACTGGAGAGTCATACACATCATTATCCTGTCAGTTCAGGGTTGGCAGATCCACCATTTCCAAGTTTCTACCAGAGGTCTGCAGGGCCATCCAGGATGAGTTCACCAGAGAGTACCTCAAATGTCCTACTACTCCAGATGAGTGGAAAGAACTGGAAAGGGAATTCAGGATCAGGTGGAATGTTCCACATGCCCTGGGAGCCCTGGATGGAAAGCATGTGGCCCTGAAGAAACCCAAGAACTCTGGAGCCCTCTACCACAACTACAAGGGGTTCTTTTCCATTGTCATGTTGGCCTTGGTAGATGGGCAGTACAAATTCAGATGGGTGGATGTGGGTACAGAAGGGTCTTGCTCAGATGCCCAGATATTTAATGCCTCTCAGCTGAAGAGGAGGATTGAAGATGGCAGGATAGGCTTCCCTGACCCAGCTCCTATAACACAGGGTGGTACAGATGTCCCCTACTTCATTTTGGCAGATGATGCCTTTGCCCTGAAGACCTGGCTCATGAAACCCTATGGCAGAAGGCTGTTAACAAGGGAGGAAAGGATTGCCAACTACAGAATATCAAGGGGCAGGAGAGTTGTGGAGAACGCTTTTGGCATCCTTGTGTCAAGATTTAGAGTCATGAGGACCACCATTGAACTACCCCCAGAAACAGTTAGAGAAGTGGTCATGACCTGTGTGGTTCTGCACAATATACTCAGAAGCCAGTATCAAGGTCAACCTGCTGGTCAGCAGCCTGGGGGGGATGATGATGATGATGATGATGTGCCTGGTGATTGTGGATTGATTGGTGGTGCTGCTGGTGGTGGCCAAGACAGAAACCCTGCTAGAGAGGCCAAAAGACAGAGGGATTACCTGAAGGACTACTTCAATAATGAGGGAGCGGTGGCCTGGCAAGATGGCAGAATATAAGTCCTGTTGCAGTAAACAGTCCTTTTCAGGACTAACTATAACAGTCCTTTTCAGGACTACCAAATATTCCAAAAACAATTAATCAGCTATGTGGACAAACAGACAAACCCCATGCCAAACATAACTTGTTGAGATGGACAAACAGACAAACCCCATGCCAAACATAACTTCTTGAGACGGACAAACAGACAAACCCCATGCCAAGCATAACTTCTTGAGACGGACAAACAGACAAACACAACTTACTCACCCAACAAACAGACAAACCCACTCTTAAACAAAAGCCAAACACAAAGTCACACATAATATCCTAAATTAAATTATTATTTCATATATTTTCAAATCCACATCCTAATTTAAACATTTTCCTTTTTTCATGGCTGGGAAACTTATTTGTAGCAGAAATTTTTTTATGGAAATATTCAATTTTAAATATTCATTTCTAATCACAAAAATTTGGAAAATATAACCATGGAACTAGTTTTGCTTTCAATAATGGGGGATTGTGTTTGCTAAATACTTTGTCAGTTCGTTGGCATGGGTTCTATTTACTTTTGGGTTTGTGTGTTTGTTGGTTACTGGGGTTGGGTTTTTTGGGGTAGTTGGGTATTAGGTTTGGTACTGGGTTTGTTATTTGGGGGTTATGTTTGGTATTGGGTTTGTCTGTTTGTGGGTTGGTAAGTATGTAATTATGCCTTTTAACTCTAGGGAAGGTGCAAGTGTTGGACTTTTCAATTACAGATTTTAAACTATCCCATGGATTTTAATCTAAAAATGGGCTGATTAATGGCCATATTGGGAGTTACTTTTAATATTTTTTTTATGTGGCCTTTTTGGTTATGTGTAGTACCATGGGTTATTTGTTTCATGTTTGGGGTGGTGTAAGTGTTGGACTTTAATTTTTTTTTTCTTGTGATAAGTATTTGTACTGAACTTTTTTGTTTTGGGAGGGGAATTGGAAGAACACGTAGCTGAATAATTGTTTTTGGATGATTTGGTGGCCCTGAAAAGGGCCTGGCAGGTCAAAGACCCGCCCTGACTGGATGGCTACTGAGGAGGCTGCTGCTGCTGTTGAGGCGGTGCTGAAGTGGTGATAGTAAAGAGCTGCTGCTGCGGTTGTTGCTGCTGCTGCTGAGGCTGCTCGACGATCTGTGTTGATGTCAGATCTGGTAGCTGGCTTAAGATTCCACTCAGATTGTGTCTGCTCCCTTCGTCCTGTACAGTTAGGACAGATGTCGGGTTGCTGAAGCCAATGGGGCTTGGTGTATAGTACACAAAACTGCTGCTAGCTGCTGCTTGAGTAGAACTTGACGCCTGTGGAGTGGTTGTTGGCAGTAGGCCGACCCTCTGGGACTCCGTGGTAACAGTGGCTGATCTTCTGGGCAATGGCTGACGTCTGCGGTTACTCTTAATATTTTCGATATCTCTGAATATCTTGCCCTTTAATTCTTCGAATTCTTCTTGAGTCATCTTTTCGGCCTCTGATGCCACGTAGTCAAAGAAAGGCTGCCTGTCTGACTTCTGATGCATAAAACCTGAGATAAGTGTCCTCATCTGCTCAAAGTGTTCGAGAATCTTGGAGTCTGTAGTTGAAACGGGTGTTGATGTAATGATGGACTGACTCCTCTCCCTCAGGACACTTGACTCGAGGTGTTCTGTGTCAGTAGTTGACCCACGTGATTCGTCCTGCTTGCTGGTATTTGGACTGGCCTCAAAACCTGAACTTCTATTGGCCCCCTTTCTTCTGATGTGGGTTTTAAGAAAACCCATCTGTTGGTAGACCCAGGACTGTCTCTTGGTCATCTCCCTCGGGGCTTGGCCAGATTGGAGCTTAGACAGCTTTCCATAACGGGTTCGCTGGGACTCAAACCACCTTCTCACATCAAAGGGCTGGAGCTTAAGTTCTGCAGATATTTCTGCCCAGAGAGCCTCTCTTCTGTTCCTGTCGTGGAAACGTGAATGTTCCTTGTCATACAGTTCAGGGTGCAGCTTGACGAATTCTACAATGGAAACTTCATCACTGTCTGTAAAAGTGGCACACACCCTGGCTCTCTTGGCTGAAGAATGGCACTCCGGATCTTCCTCACACCTCTCTTCTTCTTCTGCCACAGCTTCCCCAATAGCTGGATCTTCCTGAATCTCCTCCTCCTCTCTCCTCTCACTTCCTTCTTCTGTAATAACCTCACTCCTCTCCTCTACTTGACTTTCCTTCTCCCTCTCATCCATCTTTTTCCTTCCTCTCTTCCCTCCTTTCTCTTTTCTCATGATCCAGTCGACAAAATAATAAAAAAATAGTAAAATGTGTCTCCTAACTGTGAAATTTGCCTTAAGCTCAAGTATATAAAATGTAAAATAAAAACTGAAAACCCCTACAAATCAGTGACACACGTCTCTCAGTAGCCAAACAGTCAGTAACAACGACAATGTGTGCGCGGTCGCTTATATAGTCCCAGACCTGCTCATTGCCTCGTTTTAATTTCCAACGCGCGGAAAACAGTCGGTTCTTAATCGGTTGTTAGTCCCAGGCCGCCTGGGGCGTCCTCAGGCCGCCGCAGACTGAAAATGCGTGGTCCCAGGCGTCCTGGGGAGGCCGGTTTGGATCGGTTAGGGTCGGTTACCCTTAGTCGGTTCTTAGTCCCAGACCTTGATTTTTGGGTCGCAGGACACCGCAGACGGTCTGAGGCTTCCGGGGACTAATGCAACCGACTCACTTTCAGACGCATGAAATTCATACGCATCATATTTGAGTCTGGGATTAACAACCGGCCTCCTGGGACTAAGCTACGGAGGTCTGGGACTAAGGGTCGCAGGACGCCTGGGACAACAACCGACTCTGTAAATTTGGGTCTGAGGAGGCCTGAGGACGCCTGGGACTGGACATTTTGTTGACGGCGGGAAATAGGAATCGGTTGTAGTCGTGTGAAATATCAAACATGTTTGATTTTTCACACGGCCCCAACCGACCACAACCGACCCTTACAGAAGGTCTGGGACTAAGCAAATATTTCAAACCGACCCCCAAAAACCCTTAATCGGGAGCCTTAGTCGTGTGGTGGAACACCCACATTACAAATGTACAAGTTGTACCACAAATCATATACCAGACACAAATTGTTAAAAGGTCTTTCAGACATTTAAGAGATGTTAATTATCATCGTAAAGATTAATTTGTAAAATATGATAAAATGATAGCAGCTCCTCATGTTCACAAGAAAGTATTGGTTTTCTGCATGAAAAATATCTACTTGGGGGTTTTTATGAGAAAAAAACCTAACTACAACACACATACACATATTCACAGATGCATTAGCAACGTATAGATTAGCTCTGTTAAATGACTAATGGGGTTATTCAAATGCATCTTGTACTTCATAGTCTGTGGGCTTTTTAGTAAAGAGATCATGTAAATGCACTATTACTTGGCTAATAGACAACACAATGCCCCAATTAGATGATAGCCTTCACTGAAATCAGTAATACACACTCGTACGCCTGTTAAGTACTGGTTTAACTGAATTGATATGAAACCTAAAGCAATCGTTCCTGAAGAAAATACACCCAAAAAGCTTTTGGAAAAATAGTGAACAATAAGTAAGCTTAATGTTACTTAGGAAAACAGTGTACTTGTAAGGATTATAAAAAAACAGAGCTGGTAAATATTAATTTACTAATGGATCTGGAGTTCATCAGAAAGAATAGCATTTTTGTCAAATCATTAGTAACTTAAACAAAAACCATTATTAAAAGCTTCAAGTACTTTCCAATACATTTACAGGAGTAATCTCCATAAACAGAATCATTAACTACAGAGAAAATGAGATGAAAATCCATTAAACAAAGATCACATGGAGAGCAATTAACCTCTTAGTATTAAAGATTAAGAACATATTGCCTCTCAAGGAACTATCTGGAATTTAGCTTTTTTTTTCTACATCAGAAAGCACTGATGGGTGGAAATTGCAGAAAAAAAGGAAATGTGAAAGAAATTCAAACAAGCAAAAACACTGCAGGAAATATTATACACCATATAATTATTTTTGGGCTGAACAAATATGTTCTGAAGGTACAGAGTGCTTGAGGAGTTAGTGACAAATATTTCCTCAGATACTTTAGCCTCCTTGGATGTTATATTTGTCTTTCAGTGACTTGGATATGTGTGACGTGTTGTAGTGTTAGTGGGATGGCTTTTCCCACAAGCAGACACTCGAGTGAAATTTGATATTAGCCCAAGCTGCATTATGCAGCATTGGTAGATAACACATCCAACATGCTGTCAAACAGATGTGCTACACATAAATATACATGAACATCTAATTATGCCATAGTCATTCAGTAGTGGATAACATTTATAAACACACTCGAGATATTTTGGTGATTTTGAGCTGATCAAATCAAAAAACTGCCACAATCAAAAATAAGTGGTTTGTTCACCCTTGAAAGTGTATTAATTAGTACTCTGTATGGATACTTTTCATGTGAGGAACAACATGGTATTCTATGCAGCAGAACAACAAACACTGTCGTAATATGAGACAAGATAACAAATCTTGGCAAAATGTGAAGCCAGATTCTTAACTGTTATTACAGAATCGTATAATAATTTGAAACGTGTGACTCATTAATAACAATTAAAACCAAATGTGAAATAAACATATAAAATGTAAATAAACAACTTTCAGTGACGTGTTAACTCTGTAAATATGTCTCTGGTGGAGCAGTTAAACAGGAGAGGGAAGACTCGAGTTCAGAGGATGCTACAATCCAGTGATAAAACCATCCAAGCCGAAATGAAGAACAAGCAGGAGGCAGCTAGACTAAATCTCCATAGAAAGCTTCTTGACAAACAGTACATGCACTTAAAATTTTCTATTGAGAAAGAAAAGCTACTCTCCAAACGATTTATGTCCCAGATGGTGAAGAAGACCACAGGGGTGAGTCAGGCTGGTGTTCCACCAGAAGGACCATGGGATACAACTCACCAAAAGTCTCCATACTTCCACTGTGAGGCAGCAGTAAGTGAGAAGAGGATCAAACACTGGCGACAAACAGAAGCCAAGTTACAGAGAGACCTCAAGCACATGGCTGGGTCAGAAATTAGCACAGCTGATGACCCTGAGAAAAAGACAAAGGAAAAGAATAAGCTGAGAATTGTACTGGGTATGATGGGTTACAATGATGATGACACTGAAGAAATTCTGGAAACAATGGATAAAGATGGAAAGGGTGTACAACCAAAAGTAAACAAGTGTACCAATGACGACACTGACGGTAAGAATGGACCAAAGAGTCTAAAAGACTTAAAAAGAACATCCTATGCAGCACCAGATGTGTTTGCCTCTTTGCGAGTGATAGAGCAGAATGACACAGGAGAGCACAATGAAAGAAAAAACATAGTCTTCAATGGTGGTGCCTCAAGAGTAACGCCAAGAGAAGCTAGTTTTGATGTGAAAGATTGGGAAAAGAAGGTGATGGAAAATTACATAAAGAGGGCTTCTAGCGTAAGTACAAACTATGTACGAAGACCCGATACTGCTGAAAAACTTGAACCAACCTCTGACACTGAGAATAGGAAACTTGTAACATTACCAAGCAAAAAGGAAGTCAACACAGCCAAAGACAAAACAAGTAAAAACTCAAGTTCTTCTTCTCTTTCTGAAAGCGATGCCAAAATGGACCTTGTTCCCAAGCAAAATGTCATCTCACCAAGATTTTCAAAAGTAGTACAATTTAGACCCCATAGTGCAAATGGTACACAGAGAAAATCAGACATAGAATTTTTAAAACAACAAAAAAGACCCAAAACAGCAGGAAGCAAAGGAAGTGTAAAGGTTAATAACTTCATTCAGAGAGATGATATAAACCAGAGTTGTAGAAAGGATAGTAATGACAATGGCATACATTCCAGTGACACTGTGACAAAAATAAGAGAAAATATGACTGATCGGAATTATTGCAAGTCACCTACTGATACAACACAAAATATTTCGAGTAGCAAAAGATTAGGGGGAATAAATAGAACACAGGATAATGGAAAACTGGATATTCCAACACCAAGATCTGTATTGAAAAGTACTTCGGCTTCCAGCATAGCCTCAAATATATCACAAGTGACAGCAAAATCTTCAGGATCTGAAGTATTCCTGTCAGAAGATGAAAAAGTTAGTGTTGCAAAGAAACAAGTAAGTTTCTCTGCATCAGACCAAACTCAAATGAAAAAGAAAGTACTTGAGCGGAGAAAGTCATTTCATGAAATTCCAAAGGCCAAACCACAACTAGAAAGAAGGAAAACTTTACACACAATACCTTTCTCCCAGCAAAACATTCCACTGCTTAAGTCAGAAACTTTACAAAGTAGTTATGCAGAATTTGAAAAAAGTTTACAAAGTAGAAGATTCTCATCTCATGGGGAGAACCATCATTTAGAACACAAAGACAGACTAGTTTCAACAGATTCTGTTGATATGGCAAACATTGACCACATATTTGACACTCCTGGTGCCTCTCTACCTCGCTGGAAGCGTGACTTGCTCCGGGAGGCTCCTCCCAGTGTCTTTACAGCAAAAAGCAACCCCAAGTTTGGCTTGACAGTATCCAGAGCAAAGCTAAGGAGGGAACTTCAGCAGATGGTGGAAGATAATACGCACAATGTGAAGAAGATCATTGGCATTGAGCAGCAAAGGAGGAGGCAGTCAAGGGCCAATATTTTCATGACAATGATTAAAGTGAAGAAAGCAGTAGAGACATTTAAGAACAAAGTGACAGAGAACTCAAACAAAACCACAACTCTGGAAAGCTCTGACTCTGTGCCTACTTGATAGGATATTTTTTGATCTATAGAAAACATTGTACATATAAATAATGGCTTATTTATCAAAGACTTTCAGGATGTGCATAAGTTGGATTATTTACATTCTTTATATAATTATGTTTACTATAAAGATCTGACTGTAATGAGTCATTGAATATGAAATAAGTAGTGGGTAGTTTCCATTTGTTATGCTTTTATATGATAATGTACAATTATAATGATATGTAATAATATATAATGTAATAATGCCTGGATATTTGTCGATACGAATTAATGAAGAAGGTTTTTCAAATAGATGGATAAATGCAAAATGCGGCTTAATAATAATAAAGACAGGGTAACTACTTTATTGGTACCAGGTAAATAAAACGATTGCATTTACAACAAAAAAATACTGTAGTTACTGATGAGTGCATAAAATGCCTATCTTGGTGCCAAAGGTGATGTGCTGAAGAAAACATATTTAATGTTCAATTTTGCCATACGGATATTCCTTATATAAAATTAACATCATTCTGTTGATCTAATTATACACATAAACAAAAGATACATACATTTTAAGGCATTACCTCAGAGAACATTTTTTGAGAATTTTATTAGCAAAATACAAGAGCAGTATGAAGCACATGTAACAAACACTTTGCATCTAAAAGTGTGGCTAGGACAATATTTGACTCCTTGCTTCAGATTACTTTCAGTATATTTCATTTAAAAACTGGGTTTCTCAATCTGTGGTTGGTGACCCCTCATTAGGTGCAGTACAACAGACTGAAAAACAAAACAATTCAATATTTTAAAATTTATATCACTACTGTAAACTTTGACACATTACAATTATAGTTTTTTCTATGTAAAAGTACTATGATTCTGGAGTAACAAACACACTAACATTCTAGCATATCCGCAAATAGACCCACTGACAGAAAGTGACGTTCATGAAAATAAAACATGGCAGTTCTTCCTAAGGTGTACAAGAATCTACAAAAATACAAGATAAACGATTCAAATTTCTTCAGATTTATGCCTTGTTTGTGAAATATACTGATCTGGCTACATTCTTATTGCATGAAACCACCACAAGATTCCTCACATAATCTATTTTTTTTAACCAAATTTACCAAAATTTCCAAAACATTACAAAATATTTCACAGTATTTTATACTTTTAATTATATTTTATACAGATATTAGCCATTTTGTTGAGAATAAAAAGACTCCTCAAAAAGCACATTGTGGGTGAATTATAGTTACATGTCATTTATATGTCATGTACCCATTGTAACTTAGGTCATAGTGTTTGCTAAATCAAATATAAATAAATATACCCAGTTTTTCATTGAATTTCTGTTTGGATAGCTAGTTCTAAACTATGCAGCCCAACACAACACTACTTGTTTGTAATTGTTTAGGTTTTCACACAATTGTATGTGCTGACATTCAAGATGCACGTTGTAGACTGTCGTCACAGTATTCAAGTAAAATGGTCTCAATACAGAGATTCTTGTCTTACCAAACCCATTTCTACTTTAAAGGGATAAATTATCAAAAGTTAAAATTTCCTAATTAAAACAATACCACTGGTACTTTAGATTTTTACAATATGAACCAAACCTAGGAATCTTAACTTAAAGATTACATTTTCCACCCCACTAACTTATTCCCACCAATCAAATGGCACAAAGGGATGTAATTATTTATTTTGGGGTCAATACCATCACCGTCCACTTCCTGTTCTCAGCTTCCTGCCACACTAGTGACCTCTGGGGGTCATAAAAGACATCATCAGTTACCTCTTCTTTTTTTCTTGGCAGGCAATGCATGAACACCCAGTTAGGACTTGCAAGAGAGCAAAGCTGAAATACATTCATGCTATGGGTATTACTTTATACCTTGTCATCACCAAATTGTCATAGACTGCAAAAGAGAATGGTTTCAATGACAGAAGTGTGTCTCCTGGTTACAATTATTATTTTTAAAGAAGGTTTTATAAAGTATCAAATATGCAAAATTTAAGAAATTGAGAAGCCAAAATAGATTAATTGAAAACAAAGGGTCGTCATCGGGGTATTGGTTTAAATTAAAGGACTAAGTTTTTTAACAAAAGTAGAAGATAAATGTTAAAAAAGAATTGTAGTTAATTGTTGAAATGGAGGATTTACAGGTGTATAATATACAACATACATCCAAGGTCCCAATACTTGAATACATAGATTTACTTTCACTATATTGTCAGATGTGATGCTTCATGCTGTACTTAGTATTCTGTTCATCATAGTTTGAATGTGAATTTTAATATTTATAAGCAATTATACCATATATTACTATATATATGCTCAAGTAATTATTTATTAGATTCATACGTTTTTGTCCTCATAGGTTAATTCATTATATTTTTGGTGATGTATAAATTTTCACTGACACTGACATATAAGAATACTTCATATAATAGATTATCTGTAGCACTTAACTGGTCTGATTATAAAAGTCAAGCTTTTTCATCTTAAATTTAATGATACATGTTGGATATTGCAGCAGCAAATGATAATTGTGAGATTTATATGAATAGGTTTTAGTTGCTGAGATACACCTGTCTAAATGCAAAGAGGTAACCACATCATGAATGCTTTGGCGTTTTTACCCCAATTTTTCTAGGGATGGGTCGGTACCAAAAATATGTACAATACTTTTCCTTTATGTGCACTAGATAACCCTGGTTTTACACTCAGTACAGTAGCTCACCTCTCTATGCACCTGGTAACCCCTGAAGTCGCTCAGTCTCTTTTGCTTCTCATCTTCCTGTCCCATGCTCACCCATGTGTCTGTCACCACTATGTTTGCCCCATGCACCGCCTCCATAGGGTCATTTGTAAATGTTAATGTCGTCCGGTACTAAAGTAAATATACCCAGCAAGGTTTTCAGGAAGAAATGACATTTTAACTACAGCTGTTGAATAGCTCATGTCCAATGAAATTATACAGAACTGATTAACATACCAGCAACTCAGAGTACTTGGGTGGGGATATCAATATAAACAATTTTTATAAATATGATAGGTTGCCACTACACTGGACCCACACAGACACTTTTTCGGTGGAGTACTACTGAGTAATCGGTTAGACAAGGTTGTGATTGCTTGTTAGGTCTAAAGTAGTGGCACTATTGTTTGATTAGACCAAAACAGATTTCCTAGTCCTGAAACAGAAACAATATTCGGTATTTCCTTTGGTTTAGTATTCGCCTTGCTGAAAAATATTCACGTCCGTACGGTCCGTGCATGAGAATAATTATAAATGCAAATGAGAACTTGAAATATTATAAAGCTATATTGATTGATTCCTGTATCGGGAGGCTGCTGACAGCCCGGCCAACACAAGAAAAATGCATATAATGACCAAACCACCTGTTCAGTTGCAGCACCTGCCGCCTCAAGGTGAGGTAGATAATGACGTACTACACAACTTCCTTCTTCAAGTTTGAATTTGGCCAATACCCCTCAGCTGTAATACAACGGGGACATAGGGTGTGATCCTCCTCAGTCCCAGATGGTAAGCTTGTAGCTTATAAAAGCTACATTTAACTAATTAAAATTTTTTTAAGTTTATTGCATTACAACAGCTTACCATCTGGAAATGAGACCTGTGCTCCCCCAAATGGTAGCCAGAGAAATCTATTCATTCTCCTTGAGTCTGAGAGGCCCTTATGTACTGCATTGTTTCCATTTGAATTTTTCCACTTTCAAGAAGGTGTTAACTGTCAAGCTTGCTTAGGTCTGTGACTGGTCTCCATTTTTAAAGGGGTTTTGGAACTAGAAACAGGTGACTGTAAAATCTAAGAGACTTCACTTTTTCTACATTTTCTATTGCCATATTTGTCAGGAGAGATTAGATACAAGAGGCCAGGGCTAGATCTTCTTGATGGTCTTGTAACCTGTGAGGATCAGGGGTTGTCTAGCCACAATTGGTTTGTTGATGAATGGAAGAATATACAGAACCATTTTTGATAATGTTCAATATGTTTTGGAGCAATTTTTCTAGCCCTTCTCTTCTGAAAGAACTGTGGAGACCTACTAGCAGACCAGCTGAATTTTGATGATCATTGGTTGGAGGGGTTGCCATGCCCTCAGCCCCTGTGGTGAGGTCTAAATTGGCCCCTGTTACCTCTATTACCTGAACTCCCAATATTTGAGGATTGGTTGCTGGTTGGGGTGGAATGTCCACCATAGGGGCATGTTTGTAACTGCCTCTTTTGTTATGGTGGGGCCACAAAAAGGCTTGTTTTTGTATGGTCTGAAACCCTGAAACTGTTTAGGAGTACTTATTTTTATGGCGAAACTCTTTCCATTCCTTCGCTAATTCTAAATGGAATAAAGGAGAGGGACAGAAGGGAGAGTTCCTGATGCCTGGATTTCCCCAAGTCAGGTTGAAGAGGTTCATTTCAGCATCCTTTCTAATGAGACCAGCATTGCCCATCGTGTAGAGGTCCCTCTGGAGCACATGGGATAAGGCTTTACTCTGACAGGCTAAGGCCCTCTGTTGGATATGGATCCTCTTATCCAGGATCTCCAGATACTTGCATTTTTTCATAGGCATTTCTGCTGACCCTTTCTGGGTCAGCCCCTTTTTAGATTTATTTTTACCTTGCTTGGGAGTAGTTTTAATCCTGTCCCTGTAATTTTCCACAACAAGGTTGCATTCTGAATTAACCTGATTGAATGCAGCTGAAAAATTGAGGGTACAGATATATCGTCTAGCTTGGTTCTCAATTTCTTTGGCTACCTGCAGGGGAACTTTTCCCCACGGAACTACTGAGGGCCCATGGGAGACGCAGATATTAGCAAAATCTGTATTAAGTCCTTCATTTTCTCCTCAAAACAGGACCCTACCATTTGTACCACTTTCCTGAAGCTTGGGGAGGTTTGACAAAACTTCCCTTCAGGGAGGTTGGCAATCTTGAAGTCTTGTTCAAACTTCTCTAGGGCCTCTTTAAGGGGGTTATTGGCAGTGAGAAAGGTAGAAGGCCCCTTAGGCCTAGGTTCTTGTTTGTGACCAACTGCTTTAAGGCCCATTACTGAAGCGGAGGACACTGGCATGCAAAACCTGGGGTCAGAGATATTGAGCACCTGTCTAAAAGTTTCACTATCCTCAGTGTATCGAGAGGGCAAGTCAGACATATCTACTTCCATATACATAATGGGGTCACATTGCCCTTGTTTCAACATTCTCTTTTTGGACCAATTTGGCATCAGTAGCAGTGTGAGGTTCCTTTTCTCTCTCCCAGGTTCTTCACCTAGAGAGGGCATTTTGCGATAAGATGGTAGTACAGATTCCTCTAATGAGCAACTCACATTTTAGTAAGATTTGTGTTTGCATTGGCAAGAGTGCTTTTTTCATGCTTCCAAGACCTTTCTTGACTGTTGTTGTTGTTGTTTGGGTTTGGGATCTGAATCTGATGTCGAGGAAGTACCGGTATTCAAATATTGAGGTTGTGTCTCTGAACATTGAGGTCTGGCCCCCAAGCATATGACTATCGTGGTTTGGGTCTGAGGCAATGCCTGCATTTCTTCTCTCCCAGATTCTTCACCTGGAGAGGGCTTGTTTTGTTGTTTCGAATGTACAGCCACTGCTTCTAGTATTTTCGATACCAGCGTACATTCTCCCAGGTTCTAGAGTTTTGAATGGACAGAAGTGAAGGCAAACTGTTAGGCAATACCCTACATTTGCCAACTGCCTTATGTTGGCAAGTGTGCATTAAATATGCATTTATTTTTTAAACAAGAGGAGAGTGCCCGTGAACGGGCACTGTGTCAGCTGACTGAATGTTTTTGATTTGTGATGGTGATAATGAGAGGAAAGCATAATTATCAGGAAAAGGGCTGAACAGAAATACAGTAAATGGTAACTGAATAGCATGTTCGAAAGATATTCCGAAGCTGACAGAAGAAAAGGACAAAAAAGTTGTGCCCTGCAAATGGTATTATGAAATAAAGTAACAAGGTAATTGTTTAAGTGTAAAAAGTAGGTTAAAAATATTTAAAGAAATACTATAAATGCAATATCCTCGTTCGACCATGAAGAAGGGATCCAAAGGTCAAATCTGACCATACCAAAAGATTCCCAGCCAAAGAATTTAGGATGGTTTACCATCCCAAACCTGTCGGACCAATAATAAGTGAGTCATAGGCACTTTTTAAGTTTGGCTATCCTTGTTTGACCTTGACGGAGGGGTCTAAGGTCAAATCCGACCACACAAAAAAATTCCCAGCCCATGATTTCCTGTAGCTTGTTTACCATCCCAAACCTGTAGGACCAATAATAAGCGAGTTATAAGCAATTGTAAGTTTGGCTACCCTCAATTGACCTTGAAGGAGGGGTCCCAGGTCAAATCTGACCACACCAAAAGAATCCCAGCCCATGATTTCCTATATGTTGGTTTACCATCCCAAACCTCCAAGACCAATAATACGCGAGTTATAAGCACTTTAAGTTTGGCTATCTTTGTTTGACCTGGAAGGAGGGGTCTAAGGTGAAATCCGACCACACCAAAAGATTCCCAGCCCATGATTTTCTATAGGTTGGTTTTCCATTCCAAACCTCTAGGACCAATAATAAGCGAGTTATAAGCACTTTTAAGTTTGGCTATCCTCATTTGACCTTGAAGGAGGGGTCCAAGGTGAAATCCGACCACACCAAAAAATTCCCAGCTCATGATTTTCTATAGGTTGGTTTTCATTCCAAACCTCTAGGACCAATAATAAGCGAGTTATAAGCACTTTTATGTTTGGCTATCCTCATTTGACCTTGAAGGAGGGTTCCAAGGTCAAGTCGGACCATATTAACAGATTCCCAGCCCAAGATTTCCTACAGGTTGGATACAATGATTTACTCAACAGTGAGAACCTGAAAGAAGCTTTGCTCAGCTATGCCATGACATAGAGGTATGCAATTTCACTATGTTATAGCTGACCAAAACGTCTGTGAATAACATATTTAACAAAATACTCTAAATGTAATAGTTTTCAAGTTACAACTGATTTACTCAAGAGTGAGAACCTCAAAGTAACTATTACTCAGCTATGCAATGAGCTACATGTCTGAATTTTTGCTCTGTTATAGCTGACCTAAAAGTAGGTGAACAACATATTTAAGCAAAATACTGTAAATGCAATAGTTTCCAAGTTACAACTGATTTACTCAATAGTGAGAACCTGAAAATAGCTATTGCTCCGCTATGCCACGAGCTATAGGTCTGTAATTTCACTATGTTATAGCTAACCCAAAAGTAGGTGAACAATATATTTTAACAAAATACTCCAAATGCAATATTTTTCAAGTTATAGCCGATTTACTCAACAGTCAGTGCCTGAGAATAGCTATTGCTCAGTTGTGCCATGAGCTACAGGTCTGTAATTTCACTATGTTATAGCTGACCCAAAAGTAGCTGAATAACATATTTGCACAAATTTCTGTAAAGGCAATAGTTTTCCAATTACAAGAGGAGAGTGCCCGTGAACGGGCACTGTGTCAGCTGACTGAATGTTTTTGATTTGTGATGGTGATAATGAGAGGAAAGCATAATTATCAGGGAAAGGGCTGTACAGAAATACAGTAAATGGTAACTGAACAGCATGTTCGAAAGATATTCCGAAGCTGACAGAAGAAAAGGACAAAAAAGTTGTGCCCTGCAAATGGTATTATGAAATAAAGTAACAAGGTAATTGTTTAAGTGTAAAAAGTAGGTTAAAAATATTTAAAGAAATACTATAAATGCAATATCCTCGTTCGACCATGAAGAAAGGGTCCAAAGGTCAAATCTGACCATACCAAAAGATTCCCAGCCAAAGAATTTAGGATGGTTTACCATCCCAAACCTCTCGGACCAATAATAAGTGAGTCATAGGCACTTTTTAAGTTTGGCTATCCTTGTTTGACCTTGAAGGAGGGGGTCCAAGGTCAAATCCGACCACACAAAAAAATTCCCAGCCCATGATTTCCTGTAGCTTGTTTACCATCCCAAACTTGTAGGACCAATAATAATTGTAAGTTTGGCTATCCTCAATTGACCTTGAAGGAGGGGTCCCAGGTCAAATCTGACCACACCAAAAGAATCCCAGCCCATGATTTCCTATATGTTGGTTTACCATCCCAAACCTTCAAGACCAATAATACGCGAGTTATAAGCACTTTAAGTTTGGCTATCTTCGTTTGACCTGGAAGGAGGGGTCTAAGGTCAAATCCGACCACACCAAAAGATTCCCAGCCCATGATTTTCTATAGGTTGGTTTTCCATTCGAAACCTCTAGGACCAATAATAAGTGAGTTATAAGCACTTTTAAGTTTGGCTATCCTCATTTGACCTTGAAGGAGGGGTCCAAGGTGAAATCCGACCACACCAAAAAATTCCCAGCTCAAGATTTTCTATAGGTTGGTTTTCATTCCAACCTCTAGGACCAATAATAAGCGAGTTATAAGCACTTTTATGTTTGGCTATCCTCATTTGACCTTGAAGGAGGGTTCCAAGGTCAAATCGGACCATATTAATAGATTCCCAGCCCATGATTTCCTACAGGTTGGATACAATGATTTACTCAACAGGGAGAACCTGAAAGAAGCTATTGCTCAGCTATACCATGACATAGAGGTCTGCAATTTCACTATGTCATAGCTGACCAAAAATTATGTGAATAACATATTTAACAAAATACTCTAAATGTAATAGTTTTCAAGTTACAACTGATTTACTCAAGAGTGAGAACCTCAAAGTAACTATTACTCAGCTATGCAATGAGCTACATGTCTGAATTTTTGCTCTGTTATAGCTGACCTAAAAGTAGGTGAACAACATATTTAAGCAAAATACTGTAAATGCAATAGTTTCCAAGTTACAACTGATTTACTCAATAGTGAGAACCTGAAAATAGCTATTGCTCCGCTATGCCACGAGCTATAGGTCTGTAATTTCACTATGTTATAGCTAACCCAAAAGTAGGTGAACAATATATTTTAACAAAATACTCCAAATGCAATATTTTTCAAGTTATAGCCGATTTACTCAACAGTCAGTGCCTGAGAATAGCTATTGCTCAGTTGTGCCATGAGCTACAGGTCTGTAATTTCACTATGTTATAGCTGACCCAAAAGTAGCTGAATAACATATTTGCACAAATTTCTGTAAAGGCAATAGTTTTCCAATTACAACTGATTTACTCAACAGTGAGAACTTCAAAGTAGCTATTACTCAGCTATGCAATGAGCCACAGGTCTGGAACTTCACTATGTTATAGCTGACCCCAAAATAGGTGAATAACATATTGCAACAAAATACTCTAAATGCAATAGTTTTCAAATTACAAGTGATTTACTCAACATTGAGAACTTCAAAGTAGCTATTACTCAGCTATGCAATGAATCACAGGTCTGGAACTTCACTATGTTATAGCTGACCTCAAAATAGGTGAACAACATATTGAAACAAAATACTCTAAATGCAATAATTTCCAAGTTATAAGCAATTTACTCAACAGTGATAACCTAAAAGTAGCTATTACTCAGCTATGCCATGAGCTACAGGTCTGAAATTTTACTATGTTATAGCTGACCCAAAAGTAGGTGAACAACATATTTAAGCAAAATACTGTAAATGCAATAGTTTTCAAGTTACAACTGATTTACTCAATAGTGATGACCTAAAAGTAGCTATTACTCAGCTATGCCATGAGCTACAGGTCTGAAATTTTACCATGTTATAGCTGACCCAAAAGTAGCTGAATAACATATTAATACTAAATTCTCTAAATGCAACAGTTTTGCAATTACAACTGATTTACTCAATAGTGAGAACCTCAAAGTAGTTATTACTCAGCTATGCAATGAGCTACAGGTCTAAAATTTTACTATGTTATAGCTGACCCAAAAGTAGGTGAACAACATATTTAAGCAAAATACTGTAAATGCAATAGTTTTCAAGTTACAACTGATTTACTCAATAGTGATGACCTAAAAGTAGCTATTACTCAGCTATGCCATGAGCTACAGGTCTGAAATTTTACTATGTTATAGCTGACCCAAAAGTAGCTGAATAACATATTTATACGAAATTCTCTAAATGCAACAGTTTTCCAATTACAACCGATTTACTCAATAGTGAGAACTTCAAAGTAGCTATTACTCAGCTATGCAATGAGCCACAGATCTGAAACTTCACTATGTTATAGCTGATCCCAAAATTGGTGAATAACATATTGAAACAAAATACTCTAAATGCAATAGTTTCCAAGTTATAAGCGATTTACTCAACAGTGATAACCTAAAAGTAGTTATTACTCAGCTATGCCATGAGCTACAGGTCTGAAATTTTACTATGTTATAGCTGACCCAAAAGTAGGTGAACAACATATTTAAGCAAAATACTGTAAATGCAATAGTTTTCAAGTTACAACTGATTTACTCAATAGTGATGACCTAAAAGTAGCTATTACTCAGCTATGTCATGAGCTACAGGTCTGAAATTTTACTATGTTATAGCTGACCCAAAAGTAGCTGAATAACATATTTATACTAAATTCTCTAAATGCAACAGTTTTGCAATTACAACTGATTTACTCAATAGTGAGAACCTCAAAGTAGTTATTACTCAGCTATGCAATGAGCTACAGGTCTGAAATTTTACTATGTTATAGCTGACCCAAAAGTAGGTGAACAACATATTTAAGCAAAATACTGTAAATGCAATAGTTTTCAAGTTACAACTGATTTACTCAATAGTGATGACCTAAAAGTAGCTATTACTCAGCTATGCCATGAGCTACAGGTCTGAAATTTTACTATGTTATAGCTGACCCAAAAGTAGCTGAATAACATATTTATACGAAATTCTCTAAATGCAATAGTTTTCCAATTACAACCGATTTACTCAATAGTGAGAACTTCAAAGTAGCTATTACTCAGCTATGCAATGAGCCACAGATCTGAAACTTCACTATGTTATAGCTGATCCCAAAATTGGTGAATAACATATTGAAACAAAATACTCTAAATGCAATAGTTTCCAAGTTATAAGCGATTTACTCAACAGTGATAACCTAAAAGTAGCTATTACTCAGCTATACCATGAGCTACAGGTCTGAAATTTTACTATGTTATAGCTGACCCAAAAGTAGCTGAATAACATATTTATACGAAATTCTCTAAATGCAATAGTTTTGAAGTTATAAGCGATTTACTCAACAGTGATAACCTAAAAGTAGCTATTACTCAGCTATGCCATGAGCTACAGGTCTGAAATTTTACTATGTTATAGCTGACCCAAAAGTAGCTGAATAACATATTTATACGAAATTCTCTAAATGCAATAGTTTTGAAGTTATAAGCGATTTACTCAACAGTGATAACCTAAAAGTAGCTATTACTCAGCTATGCCATGAGCTACAGGTCTGAAATTTTACTATGTTATAGATGACCCAAAAGTAGCTGAATAACATATTTATACGAAATTCTCTAAATGCAATAGTTTTGAAGTTACAAGTGATTCTACTCATGATGGAAGTTACTGAAAAGCCCAAAAGTAGCTATTACTCACTTAACTATTGTGACAGGCACCCAACTTACTCACCATATTGTAGCTATGAAAAAAGTAGCTGAATAACATATTTTAACAAAATGCTCTAGATGCAATAGTTTTCAAGTTATAAATGATTTTGTGCATGATTTCATGAATTTTAATGCATTAAAAATTATTAAAAAAATTTATTAAAAAAAAAGTAAGACAGATCCAGGTCTCATACTCACACAAGAGAATCTACCTCTGGCCTAGTACATATATGCAAGATATGAGAGAAATCCCTGCAATAGTCACTGAGAAAATTGTGATTAAGTTTTGAAATTTTCACACTTTTGGTGGGGGTACCCCCCTTGTAATGTCTCTAGCAAACAGACGAACAGACAGATTTGCATGCCTTGAACAATTTTTCATCCTCGATAGATAAGGTATCTTTTAAAAAAAACAGCACGTCTCTAGGCCTTGTAGTTTTGGAGGAGAAGTTGTTCACGCGGACGCGTACGCCCACGCCGCAGAGTGACGACATAATGTCAGCTGACTGACAAGTCAGCTGACATAAAAAGAGGTAACCTTGTGTACAATCATTCTAAATATTTTGATATGCTCACATGTACATCAAATATCTGTTTTAATCTTTTAGAACTACACAAAAAGAGTGCCTTTTATTGTTTAGCAATACCAAAATCATACCCTTAGGCTATACCTTTGTCATTATTTGGCAATTATGTGCTTTCCAGATTCTGAAGGGGTTTTCCTGGAGATTCCCTTGTCAATGACTGAAGGACTGTTTTGGATGCTTTTTTTATACATTTTAACCCTTTAAAGGGCAAAGAATGTTGCACAAAAAGGTTAAACCCAATATTTTATTTTATTTCAACAGGCGTAGTTCCTGTATATAAGCTACAGGCATCGAGTCCTGGTTATCCACTCTTTACTTTACAATGTGAACCTGGGATTGAGTTTAAGCTGTAAAATATGTTAAAAAAATTCTTTTTTTCTGTGAATTATTACAATATTAAGATTCAATGTTGTATCAGAAACCACCTGATGTAGTTTCAATAATCAACACTATATATACAGATAAAATAATCAAATTCTTTTCTTGTAATAAAATGCGTTTTATCCAATATGACAGCCAACAAGAAGAAGGAATCTGTGTACTATGTCACTATCTGTGTCACCTTGAGGCAGTAGGTGCTGCCACTGAACAGGCAGTTCGGTCAGTATATGCTCATTTTTCTCGAGTTAGCCGAGCTGTCAGTGGCCTCCCAAGACAGCAATCAGTCCCAGATGGTAAGCTATTGTTGTACACGAAAAACATAACCATGCAGTTTCTGTGACACTGAAAAACTTGTGTTCTCGTGTTTTTTTTCCATACATAAAGCTGCTAACAAACATGGAGTTATTGAAACTAAAACATCAAAGAGAAAAGCTAAAAATATGCAAAAATAATCAACGTACCAGTTATACAATTTTGTTTCCTTATTTCAGTAACCTGGACACGATACGGTTATATCTAAACAACCGCCTAAAGACTAATACTGTCCAACATAAATATGTCAATTTATTGGACAGGAGTGAACATTTCCTGTACAATTTTGTATATCAGAAATTGGACATTGATCAAACTGTACAAATTCTGGCATGAAACATGCTTGCTATTGTATTATTCATGCGAAAAATAATTTCATTACCCTCACCTGTACAGCAAAACCCTTTGCATCTTCTATAATTTTGTTATCACACTCATACCCCTACAAATAAAATTACATTGGAGGTAATCACGTTTCTTATTTACATGTGTTAACATGGTAAAGTTTCCATACAAACATCAAGAACACAAACAATTAAATGTAAAGGTGAGAATAAAAATGGAGAATTCTTGTACAGACAAATACTAAAGCCTATATCCACAAATCCAATCCAACACAGTCAGATGGACACTTTCTTCAAGCTAACAAAAATGTTAGAAAACATTTTTCAAAATTGGACCAGACATAAGGAAGTTCTTTTAACTTTAACTGCAGGTCTATGATATATGTTGATGATATCTACTAATCTGATAAAAGCTGGCAAATTCTTAAAAATAAAATTGATATAAGCAAAATTTTAATAGATTTACAAGTTGTATGTGTGGCATTATCGCATCTGAGAAACAGTCTTTGAACACCTGATGACTTGAGGTCTCTCTCTCAATTGTCATCGCTTGATTAAAACCACCCAAATATTAATCATGACCATGTCTTACACGTACTACACCAGGGGCAGATTTCACGAAAGTTCTTAGCCCCGTCTCATACTCAAACTTGAGATTTTTGTCTCAAATTATTGGAACATTTTACTTGAGCCCATGGGCTCTGCCTTTATGGATTTCACAAAATGTCTCAGTCTCAGCTTTGGCTGAGCCACTGGCTCAAATATTGAGACTGGTAGAAAGTGGGCTTAAGTTTTGTAAACAAAGGCTCAAATATGCCCGCCATAATTCTTTCTTCACTTCAAAATTTGAAATGGCTGAAAATAGGGTACAAGTATATAAAACAACCCCCTGAAGTAGTCTTTGGGTGTTTTTACATGTTTACAAGGTTTCCCATGGCAAAATGGTATTTGATCAAAGATATTCCCAGCAGGCACAGGTCCAATTCTTGACATCATGTTTTGGTCATGTTAGTATATGACATCAAGTAACTATCACTCGGACATGATTTAAGGTGGTCACGTCATCTGACACAAATCTGACATCCAGTTTATGTGACATGACATGACTTTATGTCAATAACATACCTACAATATCAACTAGATGACAAAATGATAACCAGACCTAATGTGATTGTATTATCCTATTCAATGACATAAAATTGACACCATCCCAACATGACTTTTTGTAGTCATGTCAAATGATGAAAATATGATGTTCGAATAATATGATGTGACCTGATATTCTACTCGGGCATTGTTTCTGATATCTTAATGATATTAATATGATGTCACTTTGTTAAAACATTTCAAGTGGAGTATCATCATATCATTTGAGATCGGATTAACATCAGTATTCTATAAAATTATATCATTTTTAGGAATGTTACAAATGTAATATCATCCTGTACACCAGCCAGGGTCATATTAGGACAGGCCCTCAGCTTTTTCACATGAGTAGGGTCAAACCTAGGCAGAGGTGACAACCTTTGATTAGATGCTGAACCTACTAGCTTGGCCTCTAGTCTCTGTGATGTTGCTTTGACAAAAATAATTAAGTTTTGGTACAGACAAAACAATTATGTTTAAAACTGTAACTAAAATGCTGTGTGACAGCAAAAATTTACAAGAAATATGTTGTTTTGTAAACAAATGTATACTTTAGTGTTTGCAACCAAGCCAAAGATTGAATAAATAAAGATAAAAGATCAGAAAAATGGCTTCTAATATTCAAACTTTTGTACCCATAATTTGTATCTTTACAAATGGTATAAATTTTTGAACTGGTTCCCACTGAATATTAATTATTTTCTCCCATGGAATAATCTTTATAGTACATGGAAATCACTTAAGGCTGTGTCAGGTAAGTGTACACAAATGGTAGTTAAAGCAATGAATGTGATATTAACTGTGAAAACAAAATGTTATTAACCAACATTTTTATTACTGAAAATTAGTTTCAGCACTTGTGAAATGATGTCAATCAGATTTTTATATCAGTACATCAAATTGATGTCAGTTTCTGATGTCATATAGACATGAAGTCAGTCCAAATTAGGCGATCATATTGATGTCTTATGCTGATATCAAATTTATATCGGCTACTAGATGTCATTTTTATGGCTTTTGGAGATGTCAAATAGACTAGGCTACTAAGGATCTGTTTGACATTTAACATATGATGTCATTTCGAATTTCAAATAAGCATCAGTTTCTGATGTCTTGCCCAGTGTCTTTTTGATTTCTTTTTGATATCCTATTGCCTGCTGGGTTATGTGTCAAACAAGGAACATATACGTCATCAGTAGAATATTTTGACTACAAAAAATGGTCACATGATACAGAAAACCATTGTGGTTATTTGATAAGCTTGGTCTCAACTAAGACCCCTTCTGTGAAAACCATTTGAGAGAAAGACTTAGCTGAGCCAAAAGGCTCAGATTTGAACCAGTGGCTCAGCCTGAGACTGGGCTAAGTCTGAGACCTTTCATGAAATCCGCCCCAAGCCTGAGTATTAATTATTATTTTACATATGTATAAGCCACATCTTTTCAATGTACTGGATAGGTCTTTTCACAATGTGAAGCACAAAAGGAAACAGTACATATGCCTGGCATGAAAATACAAACTTTGTTACATGGAAAGCAAGCTAACATATTAAATGAGCTTGCCACTATTGCAATGATCACAGTAAGTTTTATATATCAATACAAGCCTGAGTAAACCTTAGGTGTTGCTATAGACAGGTCTATGCCCAGCTTGGTGCACCCCATCATCAATGAATGGATGATGTTGTTACCATCTCCCACCCAAGCCATCTTTAGACCCCTTAACCTTCCAAAGTGTTCCTGCAACAAAACAAAAAAATGTGTTGTTTTGGATGAACTCATACTGACTAATCTTTGCTCCAATCACTTGCAACACAAGTAATGTCTTTAAAGAACTGGAACAAAAACAGGGAAAATACTCTTTCTACCAATTTTAGATGTCAACATGGGATATACAATGAATATATATATATTTTTTTTCCTGTGTTAACTGGGGATACCAAATCATCCCTACTAGAAATCCAGTTAATAGAATTAGCAGTGAAAGACAATTACATACAGGCATGCATGATACAACTGACAAATAAATTGAAAGGCATTATCGCTTATATTGAATCTGGTGTAATGATCATGACAATTTATTCTTCTGTCACACTAAAAATTGGTTAGATTACCAGTTTGATGATGCAGTTTTGGTAATGTTTGAGAAAGGGGAATGTAAACAAAAAAGGGAATAGAATTGTATATTTTTTGAACTTGTTAATTTGTTGGAAATTGTCATCATTTAAGCATATTTGATATTTCATATGTGTTGGATGGCCGATTATGCAAGCATTAGTGCTATTGCTGATGATTTTCTTATTTTATTGTTAAGATTCAGATTCATATATCATTGGTCCTTTTTACATTTTAAAGCTATAAATTGCAAATATCATTCAACAGCCAACAACATGTCAATTATAATAACTCAATCCTCAAACTTTAAGATCACTGAATGTTTTTTTGACTTTTCTAAAATAATCTAGGGATGGGATGGTAACAGATTTTTGTTTTCAGTATCCCACCAATGAATCCAATTCCGGGATACCAAAATAAATTGCATTTCCCCAGTCAAACCGGCTGGCAACAGGAAATAGATTTGATCAAAACAAGTTCATCAAAAATCATTACAAAACCTTAAAATTTGCAAAAAATACTGGATAAACTGTCAGAATTTCATCATATTTATTGTATGTTTGTAGTATTTCATGTTTTTCCAACAATTTTATGGATGGACAATCAACATTTCCACATTGGTATTTTGTTTCAGTATTTCAGTAAAATGGTCTCCATACTGTAACACCAGTATTACTGTCTCATACCTAAAATAATGAACATCAAAAGTAGTTAAGAATACTTGAGAATGTCTGTCAGTAATTTCATAACATATTTGAAGGGTTACAGGCTGGTATAAGTGATAAACACTTGCGTGAAGTGTGAGTAGGTCTGCCAGTGTCTGCAGTGGGTGGTAGAGATCCGACAGACCACTGATCACAGGCACACTCGACTCTGCAGCCAATATATCCAGATCGCTTTGATCATTGACCCGGGCTAAGACACAGTCCACCAACCTGGAGAGAACTCTGTAAACAAAAATACTGTCCAGAAACTCTAGATAATATAATTGTAAGCCAAAATAAAGTCAATCTGTGTGGTTACTAATACGGACGGGACAAACTAAAGAGATTCCCTAATACAGCCAACCAATGTAGACACACAATTGTGACAAAAGCAATAGATGATTACCTGGAAAGGAGAAAAGACTTGATATACCATTGCTCTAGATGTGCCAAATTTATGACTAAATTTTGTGAATAAAAAAATTCTAAATAAGTTCATACAAAGGATATTAGATGATTACTCTGTAACATAAATCCAGTTTTATTCAAAAGTCTCACTCCAGATGTATGGATGTAGAATTCTACAGTCGATACCCATAGACAAAACTTGTTTGCTCAAAGATAAGGATCCATATATTGTTTATGTATACTCATATAGTCTTTCTCACATCAATAATCCAATATTATTTTTTACCTCCACTGGAAGTCATGTTTTTGGGTGCATTCATTGGTCTGTGTCCATGACAACTTCAAAGTAATGAACTGATCTCTCTGATTTTTTTTTTTTTTTTTGTGTGTGTGTCTGTTTGTGGGCAGGGGCTGATTGAAGAAGTGATAAAATTGTGAGAATGAACCAGATTATATTCTGGATACAAAAGAAATCTTCAATTTTCATAGGTCCCATTTTCATATTTTCAATAATTTAGGCTTTGTTGTTGACATTACTATAAACATAATGAGCAGATCTTTGAATTTTTTTATGTGGATTGGGTCTGGCTAAAGGAAAAAGTGATTAAGTTTTTGAAAGACCTGGATCGTGTTCTGGACACAAAAAGAAATTTTAAACTTTTGTAAAGGCACCCCCAGGTGAAAGGGTCTACTTTCCAGTTTTAAATACTAACCTTGCAGAATCAGCAACACTCTCATTCACACCAAAATGAATATCATCTGGATTGAGGAAGCAGGCTTGACCACCCAGTAATGCTATACCTTAAATTTTACAAAAGAATCTTAACCAAAACTGTGGCCTCAATTGATCAGGGAAAACAGGGCATGTGTGACCTTACTTATGTATTACTCATGCAGGAAGTCTCACAACCAATATTTAGATTTTTGTTGGGACACAAATTCCCACACTTAATGTAACTAAGTAAAGCAGACAACGTTTGATGGCTAAATACATATTTATTTAGAAAAGAATGGGTGGAAAGTAAAGTAAATCTGTTGAAATTCAGTAATGGAAATAGGTCAGTTGATCGGAACAAAATTTACCGCTTTGAAAATCATTATTGATTCCCTTATAACGTTCAGTTTATCTTTCATATAAATGCATACTGTAATACTTCTTAAATGTCCGATATTCATTAGTGTGGTGAAACTTAAAAATAATCTAATCTCTAAAGCTGAAATGATAAGCATAATTGGTCACTGGGAAGAAACTTGCAGCAACTAACCACTCAACTGTTTCCAATACATTATATCTTTGGAGAGGGGAAACTGAAAACATATGTGCATGGGCCTCATATATAAACACTGCAAATATGGTAGATGTTGAGGTGCTGTAAACGTATAAAGTTCATAAAAATTGTTGTAATTAACAAATTAACATCATACTTTATAATTTTCAACATAATGTACAGAAAATGTGCCTTGACTTGGTTCATTTTAGGTTTTTAAGAATTTTTAACAACCGTGTAAAGTAGATTGAAATCCATTTCAGGTGATATACATGTGATAAACATTTAACCCTTTCATCAATACTGATGCTGGCTACTAGCTAGTGCTTCAATAATCTTCTATTCAGTTTCTACAGTTGTTTCAGCTCCACTGATCTCATTCTCATTATACATTTACGGTGCTTTTTCATCGTAATGGCATATTCAGAGGCAGAATCAATCAGTCACCTGTTTCAGAAGACAATCTAGTTCTTGTGCTTCTTTTCTGGAATAATAGTGCCACAGACTTGCCTAAAAGTGGTTGAATGATCTAGGAAAGTAGAAACAAAACAAATATTAATTATATTGATTTTTAAATACAGTAGACTGAGTAGAATCTGTATTATCAGACCTCCTATATTGTTCAGATAACCCCCTAATAGAAGTGGGTCACTATCAAAAATTTGCAAATTTAATAAGTAAATTAAATTTTTATAAGTTAATACCCTATCCAATGGACAATTGCTAATCCGGTCAGCGCGGACCGGCCCGCCAAATGTCAGAAAAAGACGTCCTGTGTTTCCACCGGCCAGGCCGGTCCAATACTGTGCACTCGCCAGATGACATGTCATACTTCCTTCCTGCCTAGACAGCGTGACGTCATAGCATCTTTTTCGTTGTCTAAACCTATTAGACCCCTAGTAAACTGATAGCGGGGTCGGTGGGAGGGTCTTGTGTGTCCATTGGATAGGGTATTAACTTATAAAAATTTAATTTACTTTTTAAATTTGCAATTTTATTGCTTTACTACATCCTATCCAATGGACAATTGCTGAATAACTACCGCTTGGTCGGCGGGTAAGTTACTAGGGACTTAAGTGAACTCATAAAACAAACTAACAAATCTTCAGGCCTGGGTCGACCCTGAGGTCAGGAAACCCTTAAGGCTATAGTCGGTCAACAGAGTCGGTCCCCCCCCCCCTTTTTTTACAGACCTGCTCTGAGGTAGGGGAAGAGAGGGCTGAGTTCAGTCCCATGATAAGAAATAAACCTCCCGAAGGAAGCACGTCTGAGTTTTTTTGTTTTTTTTTTTTGTTTTTTTTGCTTAACTGTATGTACACTATTCACATATTTACAGATCTCCTCTAGGTCCTGGATTGCAGATGGACCTGCTGAGCAGCCACTACAGGACCCAAATGGAAGAGCTCAGAATCAGCTCAGGCCACATCCTTCAGATAAAACTGTGGGAAGGTATTATGAGATTTCCAGTGGCAGGCTGCCAGGATCTGTTCTAAGGAAACTCCCGACTGGAAGGCCTTAGAGGCAGCAAAGGCCCTGACATCATGAGCTTTAACTTGATGCAGAGTGTGGGCCTGGTGATCAGAGAGCTCATAGCATAGGATCACAGTCTGTTGATCCATGAGGAGATAGTGGCAGGGGAGATATCTTCGTCGAAGCCTTTCTTGAAGGAGACAAAGACTAACTCCTTGTGCTGCCTGAGGTCTGAGGTCCTGTCCAAATAGTAGCGCAAAGCTCTGACTGGACAAAGGGATCTATCAGACTTGAGGGATTTATCCAGAGTAGGGGCCAGGGCTGGTATGACCACTGGGGCTACACTCTCTGGACCCTCTGGCCAGCTGATTCTTGGAAAGAAAGCTGGGAGATGGAAACAGGGACACCTTAGACCAATCTGACTGGTGTCTGATGTTCTTGTGCTGCCATGCATGGATCTCACTTCTCCTTTTGCCAGAACCCAGAGCCAAAAGGAAGACAGTCTTGAAGGTCAAATGCTTGAAGGGGTTCAAAAGGAGCCTTTGTCAGCTGGTGTAGTACCAGGGAAAGGTTTCAGGAGGGTATCCCCCTCCTCCCTTTGGGTCTATCTCTGTGGAAACTCTCGAGGAGACGAGTGAGATTATCATCCTTGCTGATATTGATTGTTGCGTTTCCCAACTTATCAGCAATGGCAGACCTGTAACCATCAATGGTGCTGGGCTGTAACTTCTTGACCTCAAAGAGGTACAGTAGGAAGTCAGCAACTGACTTTACAGGTGGTGACCTGAAGTCCACCTGATTAGAGATGCACCACTTCATAAAAATGGCCCACTTTGCCTCATAGACTGATCTGGTTGATCTTCTCTGAGGAGCCTCAATTCTTGCTGCCACTGCCTCAGAGAAGCCTTGTTCCTTAATTGCTGTGGCTCTAGGAGCCATGCATGGAGATTTAGATTTGTCAGATTTCTGTGAGGGATCTGACTGAATGGCTGTGTTAACAGCTTGGCCAGGTTGGGCAGGCTGAGAGGGACCTGACTGGATATGGTCACCAGGTCCCAAAACCAAGGCATGTTGGGCCACCCCGGGGCAATCAGAATGAGCCTCTTGCATGGGGAGTCCTGTAATTTCTCCACCACTTTGCCCAATATGGCGGTCGGTGGGAAGGCGTATGCATCCAGATCCTCCAATGGCAGAGAGAGTGCATCTACTGCTACAGCCAGGGGGTCCGGTACTGGAGACACAAACTGAGGCAAATTTGTGATTGAACCTCGTGGCAAATAGGTCTATCTGAGGCCGGTGCCATTTGCTGCACATTTGAAAAACTTCCGGAAGGAGGGACCAATCTGTCTGGATGGTCTGACCCAGCCTGGATAGCTTGTCTGCTATAACATTTAGTCGGCCTGGGATGTGTCGGGCTTTTAGAGTCACTTGTCGCTAGGAATACCAGGTCAAGATTCTCCACAGTAGGGCACTCAGTGGGCCCGACCTCATGCCTCCTTCTTTGTTTATGTAAGCCACTACCGTAGTATTGTCTGTGGCCACTAGGACTATTTTGTCGGTGCATAGGTCTTAGAACTCTTTCAAAGCCAAAAGAACTGCTTTTAGTTCCAGGTAGTTTATGTGTAGTTTGCTTTCCAGCACTGACCAGGACCCTCTTGCAGTGTGCTCGTTTAAGTGAGCGCCCCACCCTTCCTTTGATGCGTCTGTAAAAATTTGCAGAGCATGCTTTATGGGGTGTAATGGTTGACCTTGGAGCACATTGCTTTCCTCTAGCCACCATTGTAAGTGTGGGTGCAGAGACCTGGGTAGAGGGATGACCTTCTCTAGAGATTCCGGTACCCTCCAATTGTTTTTGAGATGCCACTGTATGTGTCTCATGTGCAATCGGCCTAGGTGAACTTGTTTTTCTGTGGCTGTTAGCAGACCTATCAGGGACATGAACTGCCGGACCGGACAGGCCGGTAGTAACAAAAGTGCTTGTATCTTCTCTTGAAGACTTTGCCACCGGTCCGGTGTCGGTCTGACCCAGTCGGACCTGAGGTTGAACTGGCAGCCTACAAAGTTGAAGACTTGCTTGCGCTCCAGCTCCGATTTTTCCAAGTTCACCAGCCAATCCTAGATCCTGGCACATCTTGACTAGAACTTGTTTATGTCGGAGACAGGTTTGGAGGGATCTGGCTCTTACCAAACAGTCGTCTAGGTACTGGTGGATCCTTATACCCTTGTGTATAGCCATCAGTTTTACCTCCTTTGCTACTACAGTGAACTCCAATGGTGCTGTCGATAGTCCGAATGGCAAGGCTTTGAACTGGTATGTTTGCCCTTGGATATGAAATCTCAGGTATTTCCTGGACTGTTTCTGTATTGGGATGTGGAAATATGCGTCCTTGAAGTCTATGGAGGTGATCCACTCCCCTTGTTGGAGGGATGTCCTGATGGTTTCCGGAGTCTCCATCTTGAATTTCTCTGTCTTGAGGAAGAAATTCAGGTTGCTTAGATCCAAAATAGGTCTCCACCGATTGTTTGGCTTTGGGACTAAAACAGTCTGTTGAAAAAGCTCAGAGATGTTTTGTTTCTTACTAGCTCGACTGCATTTTTGTCTATAAGCTGATGTAATGCCTCCAGTAGGTAGCTGTTCCTCTGGGGATTGACATAGCAGCTTACGATGGTGGGAAACCTTGTTAGTTTTGGCCGCCCAGATCCAGCCAAGTTTGCCAAAAGCTTTGAAGTCTGGCCCCTACAGGCAGATTGAAGGCAACATTTGTTACATTTGAAGCAGGATTGACACAAGACAATTGAGTGACACAAGAAACACTTTTCACAGATTTTAATTTGCATTTTTTGTAATGACAATTTACTGGCCTGGGACTTAAATCTTTCTTTTGTGATTGCCCGGGCACAGTAGTGACAAGAGAAACAATAGGAAACTTTACATTTAAAGTATCTTTTGTCTGTGTGTGAAGGGTGCTCCCGGCCAGCAGTCGTGTTTGGAGCTTGGTTATACAGTAACTGTCATTTATACGACTGCTGGCCCTTGGCAGGTCGTGATGAAAATGAGGCAGTACGACCCTACCCTTTCCTGTACTGTTTCTTCCCGATGGTTTTCCATGCTGGTTTGTCCGGTCGTGAGTGTTTGTTGCCTGACCTCTTATCCGGACGTTCGTAAGGGTGGTACTGGCCATTGCTGTGACCAGAAGTGGAATGACCTTTAGATTCAAACTGAGCTATGTCCTCCTCTGCTCGTTTGATAGTGGCATCCGGGAAGAGGGTTGGAAGGTGTCGAGGAGCCGTTCGCAATGCTGTGAGAGTGTCTTGTTTGATCCCGGTTCTAAGATGACTGAGATATGCATCACGGCGGACTAAAGTCAAGTTCCCCATTGTGATGAAGACAAAGTCGGATAGGTGCTCCATCAACTTGGCAGCCGCCTGTGAAATGTTTGCATTGAAGTCTAATAAGTACTGAAGTTCTTCAACAGCAGGTGAAATCTTTGCCGGGAAGGGTAACCCTCCGCTATAGTAAGGTTGAGCTTTCCAAGCTTTTTACAGAGCCATTCTTCTGTGGGCATTCTGACATATACCTTGCACGGAGTAACAGTCTTTGGTCCGGCGAGAAGGGATTGTCATCTGATGTGGCAGTTGTATTGTCGACCTCTGGGATATGGGACCAGCCCATATAAGAGCGGATACCTTACATAGTGTCCCGGTAGTTTTGCTCTTCAGAGACTGGTTGGTCCTGGTCAAGTACAGACTGTTCTGGATCCTCAGACAATTCACCCTCCTCAGCATATAAATCCAAAGGAGGCCTGTCCAACAATTCACTAGCAGCATCTGAGGAGAGGCTTGAAATACTGTCCTGTCTAGACCTATGCAATGCCGGGGAACCACAGTCTGCTGTATCTGAAGGCATAGGTCGGTCGGTAGTTGGTGGTCGGTGAACTCCATGCTGAGTTTGAGATGTCGGGTCGGTACCAATATCCCCTGTTGGGGTAGGTAGGTCGGTCTTGGTTTGACTGGTAGGCTGATGCGTAGTCGTACAGGAGCCCTGTCCAGGAAACCTAGTTGAAGAAGCAGGTTGGCTGGTTTTAGTTTGACTGGCCGGCTGATGCTTACTAGCAGAGGAGCCCGTACCAGGAAACTTGTTGGATGAAGACTGTTGACTGGTCATTGCTTTACTGGTCGGCTGATGCTTTTCAGCAGAGAAGCCAGTTCCAGGAAGTGTAGCAGATGTGGAAGGTCGGATGAATGGTTCAGATACCTGTTCCACAGAAGATGGAGGTGAGTGGGTCGGAGTAACTTTAACATTTGCAGAAAATTGTGGTTCAAAGTTCTTAGCCATGATCAGGGCTTCTAGTCAGTTGAAACGCTCTGACCACTTGGAATCTAAGTCTGCTATCTTGTCATCAGCAGAAGCTTGAGGAGGCTTTGAAACAGTAGCAGAGGGAGACTTATCTTTCTTACCGACTTTCTTAGAGTCCTTCTTAGCTTTCTTATCAGGAGGAGGGGCCTCCACAGGAGATTTAGATGTACTTGGGTTTCTCTACGGGCCCAATAACAGACACGCTGGATGGATCAATTAACTCCTCACTGTCTTTAGCAGGGGTTGTTTCAAGTTTCTTCGCCTACCTTTTCTCTTTCTTAATTCTATACGAGGGGGTGGCTAGCTGAAGGCGTTGTTCTTCAGAGAAGTCATTACAAATCTTGCAATCAGAAGATTGGGGTTTTTTAACACAATCGTCTGTACCCTTACCCTTCTCGCGACACCTTGCACAAAATGCATGCGAGTCAAAATTCGCCATAGCGTGTCCACAACTCCCTCTGCGTTGTCCAGGAGACGACACGATAGTCCTGGTATAAGATGAACACAAATAACACTGATGAAAATTCAAAATGGTAGAAGAAAAACTGATAAAACTTCTTGGAATAAAAATCCTAGTGCACTAGCACACGCCAAACAAAAAAGATGCTATGACGTCACGCTGTCTAGACAGGAAGGAAGTACGACACGCCATCTGGCGAGTACACAGTACTGGACGGCCTGGCCGGTGGAAACACAGGACGTCTTTTTCTGACGTTTGGCGGGCCGGACCGGATTAGCAATTGTCCATTGGATAGGATGTACTAACACAATAAAAATGAAGATTGGTAGGCTGCCAATGCAAACCTGTTCTGCTCCTGGGGATTCTGAAAAATAAAAAATGTTTTTGGGTACATACCCAAATCATTAGGCACACTAGCTGGCAGTGAAGCTCCTGAAAACAAAACATGCCAGTTGCACTTTTTAGAAATAGCTGCAAAGATTTAAATCTACAAAAAACATGGGATGAAATCATGAAAGTGTGCAATATCTTCAGATTTGGAGTTTGTTTCCAATACTTTAAAGCTTTCTTTAATTAATATATAATTTGACAATCAAGATGGCGCTTGTAAATTTTGTCACAGTATTTCAATAAATGTTCTTGATACCAAGATACTGGGGCTACTAACTTCTAGCAAAGCCTTAATTTTTTTCTATTCTCCCAAATTTAAATTCTGCCATTCTTTTGCACTAAAAATAGTGATTCTAACAATCAAATCTAACAATCAAATCACCAAAATTTATAAAATAAGAGAGAAATGTAAATATTAGGCATTTTGGGCATATACCTGATTCCGCTCTTTAATTCTTATTTTCAAATCTTTAGCAGTCCAAAGAAGGGTTTCAATTTCTTCTCGTGTATTATTTTTCAGGGTTAACATGTCCCTTCCCCCAAGGCATCTGTGAATACACATAAGTTAACCAGACTCTGTCCTAAAATTTTGGCTTGTAACAACATGGATCAAAGATAGGTGATGTAAAACATGTTTGGCCCATTTCAATATTGCTGATTTTCCACTGAAATTTTCTTTTAGCTATTTGGTGAAGTCGCAGCATAACCAGATATTTTGTCTTCAACTTTGAAAGTTGATTTTAGTCAACATAAGCATTTTAGTGACTGGGCTAGTGAAGGAGTTTGTGTAAGTTCTTGTTTGTGTTGAAGATCATGCAGGTCAGTCAGTGCCTGGAAACTTTGTGGTATTGTAACTGTCCAGTGACTATTATGTTTCGTTTACATTAGCTAATTCTTGCTCACTTGGTTTATGTTTTGTTCAGTAGAATTCATAAAAATAACTTTCTAAACTTGTTTGAATCGTTAAACTTGTTTGAAGTTACATTTCATGCAGTTTATTTCTGTTTGTAATGTTATTAAAAAGCATAAAGTTAAGTAACATAATGCTCATGAATTTTTTAATTAATGGAGTGAATATATGTAGTTGTTGATAATGTGTTATTTTCAATGTAATGAATCAATAATATATTGTATCATGACATAACTGATGATTGATATTATCTCAGCATGTGATAATTAAGTGTTCATAATGTAATTCTGTTAGAATTTAAATCAGAATTTTGATTTTGAATAAAACTATTTGTAGGTGTTTCCGTACGGCTTGTCAGCCAGTTGTAATTCCAGTTGGCCCAGTGGTGCTACTCTGACAGCAACGCAGTGTACCTCATCCACTATAGAACAACAATAGATTAGTAATAAAGTAATCAATATTTTAACCAAGTGTTTTCCTCATATACACCTTGAAGTCCCTTGTCTAGTGATCCTTACGACCAACCAGGAAAGACAATGGCTACATTGGAGCCCCTAATGAGGTCTAGCATGTATGAGATCAGGAGATCTGCATTGATTGACAACTGTACAAATCTCAGATTGACACACTATCACTTTGATGTGTGCAAGTGCTGTAGTAAAGAGTGTTCTTACTTGTGTGGATGTCTTACAATGGTAATTGAAGGATAAATGAACTATTTCATTTAGTGACACTTATCATTCCTTTAAACCTCTGCTGGGAGATGTTTTTCAGTGCAGAGTAGAGCTGAATTGTAGAAAATGATTCAGTCACACCTTTGAGACACTTAAAATTAGTGATACAGAGTTTTCCTCTCGACAGTTATTGCTTGACATAACTACAGATGAAAAATTTGGGTAAATAAAAATGAACTGATTAATGTATGGCCAAGAATTAATTTCTTTTAATAAGAACATACTTTTCTGAGTAACAGGTCTCCAGTAACAGGTTCCTGCTGAGAACTAATAAGAGACTAGCTAGTTTTGTAGGATTAATCACACTGTGGACAGCCAATGGTGTAGGTTACCTTGAACCAGCAGAAGTCCTGGTTCAAGACCCAAAATACAAAACCCAAGAAGTGATAAAATCACTGCTATTTGCTTGGCTAGTAAAGCTTTCCTAATAGTTCACCTGGTAGTGTGTGGGTCTCTGGATCGAGAGGTTGTGGGTTCAGAGTCATCTGGAAACCTTGTCCTGTGACATATATACAGAGGAACTGTGCCTCAGGGTATCATAACTTACTTATATTGATGTTGAAATTATTTTTTTTCTCTGCAACCAGAATTTTCAAAGAATATCAATCATAAAGGGTCCTACCCACTAACCACCAGTTAGCATACAGAGCCATGCACCTATCAGGAAAAGCAAACCTTCAGACTTCAATTTATCTATCACAAACTATACAGGCATCTTTTTACAGAGCTGGCCAAGTTTTTTACAAAAAAATAAGAAAGAAAACATTTCAATTATTTTTTTGGCATTTGGGAAATCTGTGATATCTGTTTTCCCTGGAGAGGGCACTCCTTATTACTGTGCACCTGAAGAGGATTGTTTCTAAAATTCATTAATGTACCAATGGTAGCCCCAAATTCTAACTTCAAAGCAAAGATTAACATATACACAGTAGGTATCAGAACTTTATTGATTAAAAATATGAGAAATCAGTAGCAAAAAAGTTGAAATTTTTTGTTATAAAATCTATATGGCCTAAATTTTAAGACCAAAAAATTCAATATGCCCTAAATTTTAAGACAATAAAATAAATTGGTACACCGGTGTAAAATTTGATAGTATACCCCAACCCCAATCAATCAAAAGAATAACTAGACTTATTGTGTGTAAAATGAGGCACTTCTTCCACAATGTTAATTCACCAGAATAGCTGATTGCTCTCTTATAAAGATCAGTGATGTGAATCAGTGGCATAAATACTATTAAATAGTAGTAAAGTAAACTGTATTTTGTGTGAGGGGTTTGGGGCACATGGAAAGCAAAGATAAGAAGAGTGGTGTACGATATACAAAGTGCACAATAATAGGAAAAGTCACAAAAAAATACTAACTATAACTTATCCATAATTAGTATTAATTACGTATGTTTAAGTTTTACTTTAAGGAGTTCAATACCTATAAAGTCAAGACAAAAACATGTCACTGTTTATTAGTTTTGGAGAAACCATCAAATCATGTTCCACAGCAACATGCAGAACTTCTTCACCTCTGTGGTTTACAACCTCAAATCATTATAAAGTTTTGTGTATTCCATGGTTTTTCAGGTGTTATTCCTATGTTAAAATGTCTTGAGCTGTTAACCACCTACAATGTAAATTGTACTAGAAAATCTTCTAAAAGCATATGAACATACACAAACTTGTGTTATACGCCTGTTCATGTCACACATTTCAACCTCGGGTAATGGAAGAGGGCTCATGTTGTTACTTCTACTGGGCATTAATTTGTCTCTGGGTGTACTGAATGCCAGATCCGTAAGGAACAAGGGTCCACTCCTGGCCAATATTGTAACATCACATGCCCTTGACTCTCTCTGTCTTACTGAAACCCATTTTCCTCTCTTTGATACAGATGCTTTCTGCGATCTATTTCTCCTTCTAATTTCATATTTTTTCAAAGGCCTCGTCCCCCAGGTATTGGTGGTGAAAAACTGGTGATGTTGGGTTTTTTCATTAGATCCTCCGACAGACCACATGAAAATAGAATCTCCATTTTATCAGTCGTTTGAGAACATTGTGGCGTTAATTCCAGACTTCATGGCCATTCACTGTTGCTTGCCTGCGTCTACTGCCCTCATTTCTTTGTTAGTTTCCTGTCATCTATTAACTCTTTGTATTATATTTGTGGTGATGTCAACATTCATGTTGATGTACCAGTTGGTGATTGGTTATAAATTTAAGACCTTTCTTGACTTGTGTGATCTGAAACAGGTAGTCCAACTACCGATCTGCATGGCCACATACTGGACCTCATTCTATCCCCCAGAGATCAGGAAACTTTTATTGATGTCAAAATTTGTGATTTCATATCTGATCATGCATTAGTCAAATGTTCAATTGACTTTCCTTGTCAACTGGCTCATATTCCAAATAAAGTGTAATATAGGAGGTAACACTACCACAGTATCAACATGTCTGACCTCTGCTCTGATCTCAAAAACACTGCCTTCTTCAAGTCTCCAGCTAATGATGTAGTTGATCTTTTTATGAACAATATGTACGTGATTTAAGTGATGTTCTTGGCGGGCATACACAACTTGTATTTAGACTCACAAAGAAAGATACTGCGGATTGGTTGTCTGATTCTTATCGACATGCTCTTGGGTGCCAATTTGAAAGAACTTGACAAAGGGCCAAAAATCCACTAAACAGAAGTCAGCTTTGTCAAAGTGCTCAGTGCAATGTACTTGTAAACAAGGATAAGTCAGACTATTATAGAAAACTGATCTCAGACAATAGTCATGACTCTAGAAAATTATGGCATGAGCTGTGCAAAACCTTGAACTGGGTTTCAGTGACAGTTCCATTCCACGAGTCTGACAAATCATTGGCTTACCAATTTATCTCCATTTTTTCAAACAAAATTAAGAAAATTAGAGATACTTTTGTTCTCTCTGGCACTGAAAATGCTATTCATTCTCCTTCAGATCCTCCAAAAATTACTGCCTTTACTCAAGTTTCTGAGATGCTGTTGCTAAAAAAATAATAAGATACAAAGTCCTGCCTTGGATCTTTGGCCATCATTTCTCACTAAGGAATGTACTGATATACAGTCATATACTATTACCATAAATTACAAAGTTGGTTAACTGCTCACTCAGGGAGGGATGTGTCTGTGATGGTTTCAAAACTGCTTTGGTTACTCCTCTAATCAAAAAGGCTAATCTTCCAGCAGATGACATGAAAAACTATCGCCCTGTATCTGGTCTTAGTTGCATATCAAAACAGGTTGAATGAGTGGTTGCTAAGCAACTGTGAGAACACACCCATGTCCATAACTTAGACCACCCATACCAGTCTGCATATAAAGCAGGTCAGTCAACTGAGACTGTTCTTCTGTCCAAGTGAAGTTCACTTACAATTACAGAGAGGTGAACCTACTGCCTTGACACTGTTTGACCTGTCTGCCGCCTTTGATACCATTGATCATTCCACTCTTTTCAGTTGTCTTCAGACATGGTTTGGACTTGGGGGTACTGATCTTAAATGGTTCACTTCCTCCTTAACTGAGCATTATCAGTCAATAAAAATTGGTTCTACTGTGTCTAATCATCGTAAACTCTTATTTGGCGTCCCCCAAGATTCTGTCATGGGTCCTGTGTTCTCATTGTACACTACTCTCCGTAGTTTGGTTATTTGTAAACAGAAAGGAATAAATTTTCATTTTATGCAGATGATACCAGGTTTATGTGCATTTATCCCAGAAGAATTCATCTGCTGCCTTTGAGCAGTTGAACAGGTGCCTTGTTGATGTCAAAGAGTGTCAACTAGTAAACTCAAAGTTTATCATCTTTGGTTCGAAAAGACAGAGGGATAAGTTGAAAGCATGTTTTCCAATTGATATCTTGGGTAGTCCTCTCTGCCCAGTTGAGTCAGTCAAGAATTTGGGTGTGTGGTTTCATTCTGATTTTTGTTTGTCCAAACATGTTCAGAAATTCAGAATGTCTGCAAGTTGTTTTGTGCAACTCTGTGACTACAGAGACATGTTTCTTACTCATAATGCTTCTGTACTTGTGACCAAAGCTCTTGTTAGTAGTCAGTTGGATTACTGCAACTCACTTTTCATGAGTCTCTCAAAGTTCAACCTACATAAATTAAAGTGTATCAAAATAGGGCAGGCAGAATTGTATCAAACACCAGTAGATACATCAGTATAACTCCTGTGCTTAACAAATTGCATTGGCTTCCTGTTGAACATCGCAGTTTTAAATACATGTGTAGCCACACTTGTTTACAAGTTTCTTCACACTCGTTTTCCCAAGTATTTTGCTCCATATCATTCTTCCTGCAGCAATTCTTATAGTACCAGGTGCAGTCAGAGTGGTGGCAATTCCTTGTCATTCAAGTTCTACCTTTGTATTCATGAATCTGTCACACAGTTTAGTTACAGTTTTGCTTTTGATGCTTCCACTGTTTGGAATGCTCTTCCTGATGAGATTTGAGTATCTCCCTCCCTAGCCTGTCAGGAAGCAGCTTAAAACCTACCTGTACACCAAGCATACCCATCTTAGTCTTAATCATCCCCTGGCATTCTCTGTGGTGCTTGATTTATGTTCTGTCCCTGGATACTAAAATTGGTTGACTGTTTTTGGTTCTGTTGTGCCTTAGAGACCCTTTTGTAAAGGGACAATTAAGCGCAATAAAAGTCCAATAAGAATTGGCCAATGCAAAGTGAAATTTTGCACAATTTAATTGCTTGTAAATCATTCAATATAATAACAGTTTTTGTTATTAAAACACCATTGGAAAGGTTGTAGTCTGCACAGATGACAATGATATACTTTTTGTATATTATTGTGTGAACATTATTTCAATTTTAAATTTCTAAAATAACCAACACATAGGATGAAAACTAGGTCAATAATCTTGTGACATTAACTTTTGACATTAGTGTTTAATGACGGACACAAATCTATTTCATCAGTTAATGGATATTTTCTTCATAATTTGGCCTAAATAATGCCTGAAATATTTTGTATAGTGGATGATCGTAATGTCGATCACTTAAGGGATACTTGAAAAAAGAGCAATTGATTTTACTTTATAAAGTCCAAACCAACCTCAAAATATTAAGGTACACTAAAAAAACTCATAAAGCAAATAATCTAACAAAATGCTGCAAGACTTCTAAGATTTTTTCTCAACAGAAGTTTCAAATTTTTGTTTGAAAATGCATGAAAGACACTGCCATTTGTAAGACTGATCATTAAGTCAATCACCTAGTGGTGCCACTTTCATTGGGATCAACAAGATTTGAAGGATTTGTTACAAAATGATCAATTATATCTACTCAACAAAATTTTGTACACAGATTTTATATGGTTGTGTTATAATAAACTATAGGGTTTATTTCAGAAAATATAAAAATATAACTGCTTGGGACACATTGTGTGTTTGCAGAATCTCTTCAAGAAAATGATGTTTGTTTATTTGCAAGTTCAAATGAAGTTTGCCACGTAAAGCTGTCAGGGCCGACCGATTGACTTAATGAGCATATCGACATTATGATCCTCTATATGTGGAGATCTCAATGTATGGTCGATGGTCCAGTTTTCGTGCTAGCACTAGTTTTCGTGTTTGCTGCATATTTAACAATATCTCAGCCAATATAAAACAAACTTTGTTCAAATAAAACTGACGAAATCGACTGTAATTTTTCTTTAAAATGATACATTTATCATTTCTGTAGTGAATCAGGTACTTGGATATCACTTGTCAAACTCTTTTAGTCTTTATTTGGGGTTCAAAATAAATTTTTATCCATGCAATGTGAAATTTTGTTTATCTTTAATTGCTTGTAAATCTGTCAATACATTACCAATTTTTACAATTAAAACACCATTGGAAAGTTTATTGCGTTGAGTTCAACGGTTATGTCTTTGTTTTGTATAGTATTGTGCAAAAATTATTTAATTTTTAAAGTTTCTGAAATAACCAACAGATAGCATGAAAACTGGGTCAGTAACCCTGTGACATATAACCTGTGACATTCTAAATTAAATGAATGCAACAAATATTTTTTAGCATTTTTGTGGACATTTTCTTCATAATTCAGCATAAATAATGCCTGAAGTATTTTATAGTTGTGGAGAACTTAATGTAAACTTGTTTTAGCACATAATTTATTGATATGTTTTATTAAGTAGCATGATTACTGGTGCAACTGACATACATTGTTGTATCATATATGTTTAAGTAGCATGATTACTGGGGCTAAATTGTATATGTTTCACTACCAGTCCTAGCCAATTCTCTCTCAAAGGTAGCCCTAATGTAGGCCGTTTGTAAATTTGCGTTACCGTATACCGTTATGTCAGCGGTTTACTGCTATTAGATGTAACTGCCTATTTTAGGGCTATCTCAAGGGTGTATTATCGCCCATATGTATATCCTCCATTTAAACATTTCACAATCTGATTGTAATGACCAATTATTTACAACGCTCACCCATGTACACAATAGTAACTACGCTGTTTTATATCCGGTAATACTAATTTATATTTTGGCAAACAATAAGTTAAATTTGCCAGAAACCGTGGCGCCAAAGACATTTCCACCGGAAATGGATTCTGTCACAGGATTGTTCATCATTCAAGAAATCTGTAGACCGACATTGTGAGTTTATAATATTTAAACAGTATAATAAAGTCAAAAAAAGACAAATTATGAAATATAAAACCGAAGAACCTATTATTGTAAGAATAAGTTAATCTGTTGCTGCAGAAAAATATTTCTATAAATATTTTACAACATTTCTACCAACCAAAGTTGGCATTATTAGTGAGTGACAAATTCATTTGATAACTTATGATGGGCCATAAAACTGAGAAAACATTGACATGACTATTACGGTAGATATAATTTTTCATGATAACATAATGCACACATACAAGCTCTTAAACCATTTTGTGTACGACAATGTATAGTTACACAGTGATCAGTATAGAAAGCCGGCTAAGATTTATTTACTTTATTTTTTTCATCATTTAGTCATTTGTACAACATTCAGGTGAGAACCTAGACTTGTTCACAAATCGATTCTTTGTTTTTGTTCAGGCAATGAATGAGCGCATTTTATGACCGTCTGAATTTTACACTTTCTCACTGAAAATAAAAACCTGAAGGAAATATTCTTAGAGAATCACAGTGCTCCAAGGAAGGACCTGGCTTAAGGTCTAGTGCATGTGAGAACCCCATTAGTTAGAATAAATCTCATTATTTAAAACCCTAGGATTTATCTTAAAATTTATGAGAAGTCTTCTTTTATGTTGATATTTTACTGGAATGAGTGGAATCTATATACATTAATTTTAATATAAGCTCGTCATTTGGAACATTAAATTGAAAATTTTATTTACTTAAATGTAGCTTTAAAAGCTACACACAAGCTTACCATGTGGAACTGAATGCTATCTCGGCCCTGGGATTAGATTCCTAAAGACTTGGCTGCAGTGGGTGTGCCCCCCAGTTCTTTCCTTCCCGAGGATGAGTAGTCTGAGGGGAAGGGTCTAGGACTTGTTGTACCACTACTACTGGTCCCAGATACATAATGTTGTCATTGTCTGACCAAGTAAGGTCTTTTAGATAAAAATTTGTAAAGGTGTTGTCAGCTTTCCAGTGACACGCTTGCATGATTTGGTCCACCGATACCCCACCGTAAAAGGCCACAAAGGCCCTAGCATCATGTGCTTTGACTTGGACCAGGTCCAAGGCTTGTTTATCTACTATTGTTTGTAACAAAGTAGGATAGTTTGTTTTAGCCAAGAGAGTGTAGCGGGTCTGATGTCTGAGGTATGTCCTTTCTTAAAGGAGATAAAGAGGAGGGATCGAGACCCTCTTAGGTCTTTGGTTCAATCCAAATAGTACCTCAGGGCCCGTACCAGACACAAGGTCCTGTCTTCTTTGAATTGTCTATGTACAATGGTAGCTAGAGCAGGAATAGTCACCAGAGACACACTTTGAGAACCTTCTCTTGCTAGTTGGTTTTTGGCTATGAAATCTGAAGAGGGGAACAAAGCAACCTTTTCCCATTGGCCTAGATTTAGATACTTTGTTTGCAACCCAGGCATGGATTTCAATGCGGTGCTTGACGGAGGCCAAAGCTAGCAAGAAAACAGTTTTGAGAGTAAGATGTTTGAGGTCTGTATCTTTCAAAGGCTAAAAGGGTGCTTTTGTGAGCTCATTGAGTATAACAGAAAGGTTCCACTTAGGAAGATTCCTGGAACCTTTGGGATGATCCCTGTGAAAACTGGAGAGTAACCTGTTAAAGTCTGAATTTTGGGAAATATGGAGCCCCGCTGGGCCCAAGGTGTCAACAATGGCCGTCCTATAACCATCAATGGTCGAAGGGCGCCGGTTTAGGTCTTGGTATAGGTACATGAAGAAGTCTGAGACTTGCCTCACAGAGGGAGTGGAGAAGTCCACCGAATTTTCTCTGCACCATTTCTCAAATAGGGCCCACTTTGACTTGTAGATGGTCCTTGTTGATGACCTCTGAGGAGCAGCAATTCTCTCTGCCACCTCCACAGAGAAGCCTTGTTCTTGCAGCTGTCCACTCCTAGACACCAGGCATGGAGGTTGAGATGTTGTGGATTTTTGTGAAATACATAGTTGTGGGACTGTTTGAGAAGAGTTCTTGACAGTGGTAGATGAAGTGGGATCTCTGTTAAGAGCTGCACTAGATCCCAAAACCAGGGCATCCCTGGCCAGCCTGGGGCAATTACAATGATCAGCAAATGGATTGCCTGATTTTTTGGATCACCCTGTGAAGGAGAGCCATGGAAAGGTAAGCATAAGCAGTGAGACCCGACCAGTTTATGTTCAGAGCATCTATGTCCCAAGCATTTTGGTCTGGGACTAGAGATATACGTACAGTCGAACTTTGTAGTTCAGACGAGTGGCAAATAGATCTACATGAGGAGTGAACTACTTGTGACAGATCTGTTTGAACACCTGCGGATGCAGTCACCATTCTGTTGACTGGACTTGGTTCGTCCTGGACAGAAGGTCGGCCATCACATTCGGACACCCTGGAGTGTGTCTGTCTTTTAAGGTTATCTGGTAATGATGGCACCAGGTTATGATCTTCCACAGGAGAGTGAACACCTCTGCTGAGTGGGTTCCTCCTTGTTTTTGTTTATGTAGGCTACTACTGTTGAGTTGTCTGTAGCAATGTGTAGCCATTTTTCCCTGTCTGACCACAGACCCTTTTTAGAGGCTTGCTCTAAGTGAGTGCCCCAGCCTTTGTTTGAGGCATCTGTAAAGAGTTGGATACTGTGGTATTTGGGATGAAGGTCTGCACCTTTCATCACGTTTATGGGATTCTGCCACCACTCTAGGTGTGCTGAAATGGTTTCTGTCCAAGGAAGGAGGCTGTCCAATGACTGAGGATATCTCCAGTGCTCCTTGAGGTGAAACTGAAAAGGCCTCATGTGAAGGCGTCCCTCTGGGACCATTTTCTCAATTGAGGCAAGCAACCCAATTAGCTACATCAAACATCTTGCAGTCAAAACATGTTTTGACTTGAGTTGTAGGATCAATTCTTGAAGTTTGAGCCATCTCTCTTGAGTGGGTTTTACAAGGGCTGAATCTAGACAGTATTCGTAGCCCACAAACAAAAACACTTGAGTAGGTTTTAGTTCGGATTTCTCTTGATTTATTATCCACCCTAAGGACTGGGTCAGGTCTACCACTGTTTGGGTGTTTACTTGTGCTTCTTCCTGAGACTGGGCCCAGTCCAGGTACTGGTGAAGTCTGATTCCCCTTGTCAGGGCCATCAGCTGCACTTCTTTTACAATCATTGTAAAGACCTGGCGGGGCTGTGGCTAGCCCGAAGGGGAGGTAAACTGGAACACCTGAGCCTTGTGGCAAAACCATAGGTACTTCCTTGAGTTTGGGTGGATGGGGATGTGAAGGTAGGCGTCTGATAAGTGTATCGATGACACCCATTCCCCTGGAATCAGAGAGGCCCTGATGGACTCTGGTGTTTCCATTTTGAACCTTTCTACAAGCAGAGAGGTGTTGAGCCTGCTTAGGTCTATTACTGGCTTCCACCTTTGGTGAGGCTTGGGGACTAGAAACAGGCGACTGTAAAACCCAAGAGATTTTACATTTTCCACCCTTTCTATTGCGTTCTTTGACAAAAGAGACTGGATACAAGAGGCCAGAGCTTGTTCTTTTTGAAGGGCCTTGTAACCTGATCGATTCAGGGGAGCTCTGACTAAATTTGGTTTTGAGATGAATGGACTGTATGTAACCATTGGTGATAATGTTTAACACGTTGTCTGAACATTTGTTTGCTAGCCAGTCTCTTCTGAAAGAACAGAGGCGACCTCCTACTGGTGGACAGAGGGAGGCTTGTAAGGATTCATTGGGGGAGGGGTTTCCACGCCCTCGTGCCTTTGAATGGGGTCTAAAACTACCTCTGAAGCCTCTGTTGTTCAATTTCCCCCACCTGAGGAAAACGATTGATTACTGCTTTGGGAGGAATAGCCCCCATAGGGGCATTTCCTGTAGGTGCCTCTTTTCTTATTGTGGTGGGGACCACAAAAGGGCTTATTTTGAGGAGGAAGTCTTCTCTATCCTTGACTAATTGTAACTTGAACAGAGGAGTAGGCCAGAAGGGCGAATTCCTCAGTTCTTGACATCTAGAATCCCCTAGATGTGGTTGAAGGAGGGTCATCTCAGCCTTGTGCCTTAGCAGGCCAGTGTTGCCCATGGTATACAGCTCCCTCTGGAGAATATGGGCTACAGATTTGCTTAGCCAGGCTAAGGCTCTCTGTTGAATAAGAATTCGCTTACTCAATATCTCAAAATATTCACCGGCTTGTTTCATAGCCACGTCTGGCAGTTTTTCAGGCACTTCTCCATAGTAGTGTTACAAGCGGAAGCAGTCTTTGCAAAAGTAGCTGTAAAGTTGATGGTAGACAGATTCTGCCTAGCATGGTGCTCAAGTTCCTTTAGAACTTGTAGGGGAACCTTGCCCATAGGAGCCCCAGAGGGTTTAGGAGAAATACAGATCTTGGCAAAATTGGAATTAAGCTCTTGTAGTGCAGTTTGTCCTCAAAACAAGACTGTCCCACCTTGTAATATTTTGCTGTTGAAGCAAGGGGTTTAATATATTTACCCTCAGGTAAATTAGAGGCCAGGAAGTCCTGTTCAAATTTCTCAAAGGCATCTTTAAGATATGGACTTAAAGGGAGCATAGCTGAAGGGCCTCTTGCCCTGAGCTCCTGTTGGCCTTTTTCATCATCCAGGCCCAAAACATTGGTAGAGCACCTAGGCATGTTTCCCTGGGGTCAGGGAGACCAAGTATGTGCCTAAAAGTCTCAACTTCCTCTGTGTATTGTGAAGGGAGGTTAGACATATCTACCTCCATGTAAAAAAACTGGGTCTGGGTTATCCTGTTGTTGGTCTTGCTCAGGAGCCTGTTGAGTCTTAGCAGACTTTTTGACAGGGACAGAGGACTGATCCTCCTCTGAAGACGAAGACTGAGAATGGTATTTTGCCCGAACCGATCAAGGATCTGAGTGTTTGGATGGAAGATCAGAGTGCTTGGAGCCATGATCGGACTGTACACTATGGGTGAACTGTGGTGGAAGTGAAGGACCACAAAAGTCTGTTTTCATAGGTTGAGCATCCGAGTGATCGGATGTCCGAGGGTTCGGATTTTTTCAAGTTACAACGGATTTACTCAACAGTGAAAACCTCAAAGTAGCTATTGCTCAGCTTTGCAATGAGCTACAGGTCTGTTATTTTACTATATTTTATCAGACCCAAATGTAGGTGAATAACAAACAAAATTCTCTAAATGGAAGTTTTCAAGTTGAAATTTTCACACTTTGGGTTGGGGTACCTCGCTTGTAAACAATTTTTCATCCTGGATAGAGAAGGTATTTAAAAAAAAAAAAAATAACGCACGTCTCTGGCTGTCGTACTTTTGGAGTTGTTCATGCGGACACATACACAAACACCACAGAGTGATGCCATAGTGTCAGCTGACTGACAAGTCAACTGACATAAAAATCAGTGAAAGCTGACTGACCACTAATACTAATACCAAATTTTTATGTCAATGAAAATGATGATAGATGTGTCAAAAGACGAGTTCAAAGCCTCAACTTCCTACCCCAGATGCTCACTCTCTACCAGGTGAGTTAGGAGTCCATACTTGGCCAAGCTAGTAGTACTGATTTATTTTAGGACTGTCTAGTTTCCTGCCAGTGCTTGATGGTTTTAAAGGACTATTATGTCTTCAATTTCCTCAAAGGGGCCACGGTGGCAGAGTGGTAACACTCTCACCTACCACCTCTGAGGCCGGGGTTCGATCCCCGTCAAGGCCTTATGTGGGAAAGCTGGTAGTTGCTTGCCGTTGTACAGAACCCTAGCGAACTCTATGTACTGATTTCCTCTGCCCTTTCAACTACCCGTTGTGATATGACCTGTACATATTCCCTCAAATACCCCAGTGATATAACCTACAGAATGTGTTAACAGTGATTTTAAACCCAAACAAGTAACACAACCTAAAAGCAAAGAAAACCTGATGGATAGGAATGATAAGAGTATACTGACCCAAGGAATAACCTGTTATCGAAACTGAACAAAATAAAAGTTTCAGATGTATTGGATATTTTATTTGCACTTTTTAGCATTTGTAACAACATATAACACTGTCAACATTTTGGGATGCATTTTTTTTACTTAGTCTCGTACATAGGATAAAGAAAATTATCGCCAACTCAAAAAACACTAAGTCTTTCTGCAGTGCTATTCAACAATATAAGGCGAACATATTTAGTTCACCATCATTTGCACATGGGAACAAGCTTTTATACAATGTATTTGCCATACAATATTTATCTTACTAAAAATACCACCACTATAGAAATCTTTAATAAGCACTTTCATATCTGCATGTTCATCAGGAATTTAACAAAACTTAATAATCTAAAAGCTAAGATTTCTCAGATTTACAGAACTTAGTTATGCTAACACCTTTAACATAAACATAGGTACTATTTGTTAAGTCTTTTAACCTGCAAGGAAAACTATTACCAAAAGTCCACAGAAAATTTGATCTGTGCACCTATTTTTGACACTGAGGTCCAATACATTAGTAAGGACCTTTTTACTTAAAAACCAAATTTGAAAGGTCCACATAAATCAGATCAAATAAAATGAAACAGAAAACTGACCCATGGAAAATATCCTACTAAATGATGTGTAAAAAAGTTACTTATTTTCTGAAAAATAACAATTCACATGAACTCAGCATCATGCCATGATAAACCAAAGATAAGGATTGATTGAAAAAAAAAAAGTTGGTGTTACAAATTTTTATTTTTGCCAATTTTCATTACAACAGAGATTTTGAAATAATTGCCACAAAGGAAAGATCTTCAAAGAAGGAAAAAAACCTTTTTCCCTAACTACAGTAATTTTTACTTTCTTTTAGACCAGAACTTATACTTGGAATAATATGTTATTAACTATGAATGGCCAACACTGGTAATAAAGAACTGACAGTGATTTTCAGTGCAGCCAGACAATCTAAGTCATGATAATGGGAAAATTATTGTTAAAATGAATGATGCACATTACGATACATTAATTAAAAACATACTGATTATAAACATACTGTAAATTGGAAATAAATAATCATAATGTACATTATATACAAATAAAAATCAACAGACTTACATATAGCTGTGTAAGAAGACTATTACACATGTATCACAGTTTGCTTCTACTCAGGACAACACTGCTCCTGTATGTACAGGAATACAACAATAACAATGAACCCCTCAACACACCACTTAACCAATGCAGCACATTTCTGTGGATTGTGCAGGTTTAGTCAACTAACATCTGGAAAACAAATACTGAATTCTCAGTTTCTGCCAAATCAGAAAATTAAGTTTATTTTACATAGAACCACTCGCATAAAAAGCTAGCCTCAAGTGGAAATTTATGTGTTTATATATTTCTCTCTTTATCTTCAAACAGGGTTAGTACAGGCGAGAACCTTTCTGAGGATAAATGGCAACAAGAGGGTCAGAAAAGCCCCAAAAAGCGGGTTGCACAGGCAGAAATAAGGTTAGCATAATTAAATTTAGAAATAACAAAAGAAATGTTAGGTCACCCAGTCAAGGTAAACGTGTTAGATGTGATAAGAAATGTAAAACTTGTAATCTAGGTTGCATAACTGTATCTATGCTATATACGGACAAAGGAACAGACAGAATTAAACCAATTTCGAAAGCAACTTAGCTATGATGGTGATCTATCTCCCTGTCAAGTTGAATTCGATTGGACAAGCGTTTTCGAGTTAGAGACCGGAAATAGAAATGTTGACGGACAGACAAACAGAAGAAATTACACCAATTTCAAAAGCAACTTTGCTATGATGGTTATCTATCTTCCTGTCAAGTTTGAATTCGATTGGACAAGGCATTTTCAAGTTAGAGTCCGGAAATGGAAATGTTTACGGACAAACAAACAGATGGAATTACACCAATTTCGAAAGCAACTTAGCTATGATGGTGATTTATCTCCCTGTCAAGTTTGAATTCCATTGCACAAAGGGTTTTTGAGTTAGAGTCCGGAAACAGAATTGTTGACAGACAAATTGACAAAACACGGACAAACGAACAGACAGAATTACACCAATTTCGAAAGGAACCTAGCTATGATGGTGATCTATCTCCCTGTCAACACTAAATTCGATTGGACAAACGTTTTGGAATTAGAGTCTGGAAACGGAAATGTTGATGGACAGAGAAAAAAACGGACAAACGAACGGATGAAATTACACCAATTTCGAAAGAAACCTAGCTAATAGCTATGATGGTACTCTATCTACCTGTCAAGTTTAAATTCGTTTGGACAAAGTGTTTTTGAGTTAGAGAAACGAAACGAAAATGTTGATGGACAGACAAACGAACGGACGGAATTACACTAACTTCGAAAGGAACCTAGCTATGATGGTGATCTATCTCCCCGTCAAGTTTAAATTTGAATGGACAAGGCGTTTTCGAGTTAGAGTCCGGAAACAAAAATGTGGATGGACAGATGGAAAGACGGATGGACGTCAGACACATCAACCTAGTAGGCGGGTTGGTGACACGCAACCCGCCTAAAAAAGGGACCATGATAACACTAGAAAGACCATGAGTTCCAATAACTTGAGAAGCTAAAACTCAAATTCTGAGTTACACAAAACTAAAAATTACATGTTAATGTCAAAGTTCTTGCTGAACAAGGTGAAATTCTGAGATAAAATTCACAATTATCAAAATTGTAGATTTTTAAATTCTTTGAACCATTTGTCAAATTTATGTCTAAGTTCATTTGTAAATCTAAACCTCTAGTGTTAATTATGCACTACATTACTTTTTTCTACAGAATAACTCTATACACACTGAAGGTCTGACATCCTCACCAGGAGACACTAGTATTTGTACACATAAAAGCACAGGACACCTTTGTGTTTTACAACTTGAGCCTATCAGTATTCTTTGCATGAGTAAGAATACTGTCGAAATTCAGTGAACAAAAACTTGAGAAAAATGATTTATAGAGACAGGGACATGGTTGAGAATCAAGCACAGTTTGATTTGGCACCAAGTTGAGCCATGTTCTGGGCCTGCTTCAGTTCCAACATGTTCATCACTTTAGGCAAAGCTTCTAATCTCTCACGTACAGCCAATGGCAGCTGGTCAGACTCCCCAAATCTACAAAAAAAAAAAAAAAAAAACACCACATATACGGCAAGAAATATGACACATTTAACAACAGGTGAATTTATCACTGGGAACACCTCTTAAAATTAAGTATCACGAAGTAAAAATCATTGAAAATCAACAACAGATGATACAGATGGCCTATGTATATAGTAGTCAATGTTTCTTCACTCAAAACTAGACTGAACATTATCAATATGGGGACATATTAATCATTCCTGGAAAACAATCTCCTGTAACATGTTGTGTAAGAAAGTTTTTTTTATTCTAAAAAATAACAATTCACATTAACTGAGCATTATGTTATCTTGAATCAGTGATAAGGTTTGAAAAAAAAAAATTCAGTGTTATAGTGTTTCTTATAAACTGTTTATACCAGGAAACAGAAGCCATCTTTAATTCCATTTGAAACATTCTCCAAGGCAAATGAAAGTTTCTTCTCTATCAATTGTTATTGAATATTTCCTTAATAAACCAACAGTGTGTTTACCTGTAGGACATGCCTTTTGTGTCTCTGAACTTCACCACCATAGGCGTTGACTGGATCCCCAACTCCGAGTTATCTTCAAACTGAACCAAGACCTCTCCATTTGAAAGCTTTAACGAGATAAACCAGTTGCAGGAACATTACCAAAATTTACTCTGATAAGAATAGTAACTACAGATCAAATGTGATAGAACTGGATTAGAGTTTCAAGCAAGTTACAGACTTAACTGCATGTATGGTAGTGTGAATTAAATTACAAACAAAAATATTTATATATAGTCAATGCATATTTTCAACAGTATCTACATAAAAAAAGAATTGGTAAAAATGGATCAACTGTCAGTGAATGTTGTTGGATTATAAAGAAGAAATCTTTATCATTTACTCTATACTATTTCCAATCACATGACCAAAAACTGTGTTAAAAGTGAGCAACTGATAAATCAAGCCCTGATACATTAAATTTCAACCCGTTCAACACTAAAACAGTACAGTAGGAATAATTCCCATTCAGATATACTGCTATAAAAGCAGTTACCAGTTCTGCCAAAATGCTAGACTAAAGTTCAGAACTGGCCAATTCTGTCGACTGTATACTGTGTAGACTGACCTGACTTCCCCTGCCAACTCCTTTGACCAGCACACTACACAGTACAGTGGGTCTGCCTGCCACCTGCCCTGGATTGTGCCTGCTGTTATGCACATGCTGAATCTCTGGCTGGTATGGTCTTACTGTGGACTTATTGGATGCATTTTGCTGTGACCTGACTGTGGGAACGCGGGTACTGCTGTCTGAGGAATCCGGAGCCTGTCTAGTGGTGGTGGTCACAGCAGACATCTGGCTCAGAACTGTGCCATCGAAAGACCGCATCTGAAGATGTTAAAGATGAATATCTTGTTACCATGCCTATGGTAAGTTTCTCAAGATGTGAATGGGACTTCATTTTTACTGTAGAAAGTCTATGAATATGTGCACTATCTTAAAAACGGCATTTTTTAGACTAAATGTCAAATTTTCAGTCGGATAAATAAGATATTAGACTATCGCATTATGTCTCTACATTTACCTATTTTACAGTCTCCATTAAAACAAAAAATGAATTTTGCAGGAATCTGAGATTTCTTTTTAATCCTTGTCCTACATAACCTAGAATAACCTAGAGCTTTAAGGTTACAGAACAATTCTTCTTTACACAAGAGATTACCTGACGTCCCACAATGTACCACTGAAAATTAGATACAAAAGATCAAACATACAGCACAACAAAGAAGTATGGACTTTTCACAGACATGTTTTAAAAAGTAGCCTGTATGAGCCTACTGAAGCAATTTAATGTGCAGAAATGGAACACAAATACAGAAGTATGTTTCCTCCACACTATATGTTATAAACAGTTCACATGGAATAAGATTTGTGAAGGAATAACATTATATTACTGCAACTTAAAATGTTACTGGGATAATAGAAAAAGCAGTTACATAATAAATTTTTAATCTCATTTCACTTGACTCACATTCCCTGGTGTGATGCTTGGTGAGGTGTTAGTGTTGTTCCTCTCATGCTGAGTTCTGGATACAGTTCTTACAGGACTGGTAGGAGTGGGAGGGTTACTAGTTCCGCCCCCTGCTGGCCGCCGCCCTATGGTGATGGGGAAGTAGGAGATGTCCTCCATGGTGGTGATTGTGTCCCCAGCATTGGTCAAAAGCTTCTCTAGCTCCTGGCAGCGGCTGTAGCACTGTCCCAAAATGACACAAAGTACAATGAATAGCAGATCAACACTTATAACTCTGTAAGAGCTCACAATGTAGGAAAATCACAATGATTATAATAAATGGAAGGTTACAAAAATACCCAGGCCTCTTATGAATGCATGTATAGATTAACTGCACATATAGATTAATTTCACAAAACTGGCAAATAGATACTTTGATACAACTATAATCCAACATTTTTAACACATTGCAACTGAACTTCTCAAAATATTCTCAGAACTGCAAGCGTACCTGTTGAACATACTCCCAAAGCTGTCTGGTTTCTGGGGACAATCTGTGCACACCACTAGCCGAATCTAGTGTTAAAGATGTCCCATCACTTTCTATGATCCGAGTTCCTTCAGATGTTTGGCTCAATTTAGCACCTGCATATAAATTAAAAGCATATTATTTTTAAAAGATTACAAAACAATAAATCTTTATAAAATCAAATGTGCTGATAAATATAGTTTTTGTATCAACTGTTACACCTTTGAATAAACACTTCACTATCATCAAAATTACCATATTCTACTGTATTTCAACAACTTTTTTTTATTATTATTTAATTAATTAATTTTTTTTTTTTTAATTTTTTTTGCATGACTCGAAGCTTACATACCATCATAAAAAGTAACTTCAAAATCTGGGTTTGGAGTGTTTTCCATCAGCATGCACTTGGCTTTCTTTGTATACAGCGTCACTTTTGGAGTCTTTGACCGGACAAGATTCACAAACCTTAAGTAAACAAACATGTTTCAGTTACCATATTAATGGTGGGACACAAAAGATAGACTGGAAAAAAAAAAATCCTACCTTCCTAAATCATACAAAAATAAGCCAAAAATATTGGCGTCACTGCAGCCTGATATGAACAGTCATAGTTTCTGTGTACTAATTTGGACAGAATAGAATTAGAGGATTTTAGAAAAAAAAATCCCCACAAAATTTGAGAATGATTAATTGCCTCTTTCTCTGACTGATGATTGAGTAACTCTTGATATTTAGATAACATTGTTTATTTTTTTGAATGTAGCTCAATATGAATGACTGATTGTAAGAATACACTTTTACCAACTATCAACAGACTGACTGTCCAGCCACAAATTGAGCTACCACATTTAGTATGTAATATTGGTGTGGTGACACACAGAGCATTTATCTCACCACTACATGTCTTTACTGACCTGGAGGCATACTGGTACTTCTTCACATACTTCTGAGGTAGTTTGCCGTACTCATAATGTTTCAGTGTGACACCAGGTGGAGGCTGCAGTGGTGGAGATTCCCCTGCTGGGACACCGCGACTACCATTGGGCTGATACACCTCCACCTGTGAGAAAAAGAGTAGAATAAATAGGCCATGAAACTACTGCTTTACAGATACTCCGTTAAAAACTGGCAATAAAATTATCACTAAGCTCATATACCAATGTCTCATATACAAAATCACACACATATATTCTGAATAGCAAGTTTTTACATAACTGCCATTCTTTGCAAGTGCACTGTTTTTATTCTTATGTGAAATTTCCAAACATTAACAGTTGACAAAATCAATAGTACCTATCAGAATAACAGAAAGAGCATCTGCAAATATTAAATATTAATTGTTGATAACATGAAAATACTGGAGAGGAGGAGCTCCAAATACCAAAATTTGAAAGTTTTCACAATAAAGGAAACAAAGGAAGTCTGTTCAACTGAATATCAAACCAACAGTGACAAGCAAGGATCACAATTACTCCTCTGAAGAAGTTACAGTCATGCCATAATTTCATAAACTCCACAAAACACAAACCAAATAATAATATGGGAAAATAACTTCACCAGTTTATGCTAAATTATACATAAACTGTTGAAACACAAAATACCTACTCTCAGCCCATCAGGAGATATATGAAGTACTTCTATAACTCGGTCTTCCCCTTTTCTGTTCCTGATGAACTCCAGACATATTCTACCATCTTCCAGAATGTTCACCTTCAAACACAAGTTAAATACACTCTGTATAACTGTGTATAATTATTAGTGCTGGGAGATCGCTACTATTTTACCTGTTGATGTTCGTATCGGAAAAATGTGGACAAAGATTGATCATCGCCGATCATGCATTCAAAATTGTAAACCAGACAAAAAAAGTCAAATATTAAATAAAACAAAGAAATGGACATAAGTCTCCTTAAATGTAACCAAAATATAACCTAAAAGGTTTTCACAAACGTCTTCCTCACTCCATATCATGCTTTCTGTATCCTCACTTGCGATTGGCTAATTTTATGATCACCTTGACAACAGTGGGAAATCCCCAAAGGTATTTTCGTTTACCTTATAATTTTGCATTTACGGCTAATTTTGTGATTTTAACTTGGTGAATGTACAAAATTATTACAAAATATGATTTTATTATGTCAAAAAGGCTACAAAGAAATGAGTTTAGCAACTATCGGTTTTAATTAAATTTTACCGATCATTGTTCGGCAATGTTCCATTGAGCGATAATACTGAAGTTTGCGAACATCGTCCCAGCACTAATAACTAGATTGGGCCAACTCGGCGCCAACATATCCCCAGACAGGTCATCACTCACGCCACAGGTTTTGATCGGGAATTTTTTAAAACATAATTACCCATTATTATATGAACTTCTGCACATCAATCTACTCTGTTTATATCTTCCAAGGAAGATGGTGTATCCCCAGACGCCGAATACATAACTCAAATTATATTTTCAATCTTCCTGCAATGATAACTCTAAACCTATTTTCAAAGTATTTAAATGATTGATGATTGAATGTCCATTCTAAAATAATAATCCCAAAAGAGCATATCTGTTTCTATATTTGTTGACAAATAAAATATTATTTTTAACTCAACTCATCATACTTTTCAATCTTCCTTCAAAGTATTTAAATGATTGATGATTCAATGTCCATTCTAAAATTCATAATCCCAAAAGCACATATCTGTTTCTATATTTGTTCACAAATAAAATATTATTTAAAAAAAAATTATTAATATTATTATTTTATTATATTATTTTTAGAATTTGCAAATTGTTTTCAGTTATTTATTTCCTCTATACCTATATATGTGGTCCATATATATGCAACCTAAATATGTGACACAATCTCAGTTCTGACTCCCCTTTGTGTTATATGTAATGAAGTCCACCACCTCCCACCCCCACCCCTCTCCCCTTCTCCACACCTCTCTCACTATTACACAAGATCTGCAACCCCATTGAGTTCTTTGTTTCTCATCTGATATCATTAAATACCTTTGTTTATTTAGTGTCACTCAATATAGCTGGAGGTCCCAGAGGTGGGTGGGGGGGAATCCGGGTGGGGGATGCATAAATGGTAAACAAACAATCTATATAAAAGGGGTACTCAAATACAAAAAGAATTGAGAATTTTAAGTATGTGATTATCAACTGAAATGAGTTCATAACTGTAGGAGCTGTGTCAAAATTAACTGAGGCAAGTTGAATAAAACTGGGCTAGTTGAGGGTTAAAAATCCCCTAGTTTTACTACATAAGGATATAATTTCATTAATATTGGGACTTAAAGCTCACTTAAAGTGTCCATTTTGTCTACTTGAATATGTTTAACCAGTTTCATTTTAAAAAGTGAAAAACTCAGCAAGCAGAGGTATAACACACAAAAATAAGTTCTTAAAAGACTAAGATAGCCATAACATTATTAATATTCAAAATTTAAATAGACAGGCATTTCCTTTTAAAAATTCAAAGATTTCAGCTCTATAACCCACATAGTTTGACAGTTACTGGGCTTTAAAGTGGCATAATGTCTATAAATTGGGTTTCTGTGGGCATTTTACAATTGTTAAAGAGACCTTAGCAATTAAACAACAGATCTGAAACTTTTTGGGGGACATACATAACAAACAAAAATTATATATAATACAGTTTAAGACTTGTCACACTAAGCATTTCCAAATAACAGGGCAAAATACGGAAAAAATGTCCAAAAAGGCACTTGGGCGAGTGTCTATGGCCCTCATACACAGGTTAAATGTCTACTAAAAACCTTGATTTTCGGCATATGTAAAAAGGACATAATAATGCATTCCCAGATGGGATTTCAGCTCCATCAATCACATAGTTTAACAGTCACAGGGCTTAAAGGTGGTAAAAAGTCCAAATATTGGGTCTCTGTGGGCCTTTTAGAGATCTCGATGTGGCTTTCAAATTAAAGCTTCAGACTTAAAATTTGTTACATACTAAGATTACACATAGAATATGTATCTAATAAAGTTTGAAACTTCTCAGACTTACCATTTCCAAGTTACAGAGCAAAATATGTGAAAAATGTCTTAAAAGGCTCACTCAGGTGGGTGTTTAAGGTCCTCATACACAGGTTAAATGTCTACTTGAAGCCTTGATTTTTCGCACATGTAAAAAGAACATAATAATGTATTCCCAGATGAGATTTCAGCTCTATCAGTCACATAGTTTAACAGTCACAGGCCTTAAAATTGGCAAAAAGTCCAAATACTGGGTCTTTATGGGGCCTTCTAGAGACCTAAATGTGGCCTTCAAATTAAAGCCTCAGACTTAAAATTTGTCACATACTAAGATTACACATAGAATATGCATCTAATACAGTTTGAAACTTCTTAGACTTACCATTTTCAAGTTACAGGGCAAAATATGTGAAAAATGTCTAAAAATGGTCACTCGGGTGGGGATTTATGGTCCTCATACACAGGTTAAATGTCTTCTTAAAGCCTTAATTTTTGGCACATATATAAATAACATACTAATATCTTCCCAGATAGGATTTGAGCTCTATCAGTCACATAGTTTGACAGTCACAGGGCTTAAAAGTAGCAAAAAGTCCAAATATTGGGTCTTTGGGAGCCTTTTAGAGACCTCAATTTGACCTTCAAAATTAAAGCTTCAGACTTAAAATCTGTTACATACTAAGATTACACACAGAATATATATCTAATACAGTTTGAAACTTCTCAGACTTACCATTTCCAAGTTACAGGGAAAAAGATGTGAAAAATGTCTTATAAGGGTCACGCGGGTGGGTGTTTATGGTCCTGATACACAGGTTAACTGTCTATTAAAGGCCTAAATGTTGGGGCACATATAAGAAAACACATAGATATATTCCCAGATGATATTTAACTTAGATGAGAGACATAGTTTGAAAGCTACAGTGCTTGAAAGTGGCAAAAAGTGCATAAATTGGGTCTCTGTGGGCACTTTTGAGACCTTAAGTCGACCCCTTTGGGTAAACCTACAGCCCTAAAATTTTCTACAGACAAGGATTACATATCAAAGTTATACCTAGCGCAGTTTGAGACTCATCAGAATTACCACTTCCAAATTATAGGGCAAAATATGTGAAAAGTATAGCAAAAAATCCCCAAGTGGGGGTATTTATGGGCCTCAAACACAATTTTCTCCTCAACTTAAAGTCGTGATTTTCGGCACATGTACTAAGAACATATTAATGTGTTGTCAGGTAAAATTTCAGCCAGCTGAGCATCATAGTTTGTGACCTACAGGGCTCTAAGTGGCCAAAAGTCCAATTTCTGACCTTAAGGTGGCCATAAGTTCTTTTTTACTGGGAGTTTAAGGTCACCTTAAAATAGGGATCTTCCTTTGGGCACCCTTAACATGTGTACCAAGTTTGAAAAAAAAATATTAATTTGTTTTTGAGTTATCGCGTCCACAAGGAAATTTCTACGGCGGCGGCGGCGGCGGCGGCGGCGGCGCGACGGACCTGAATCCAATATATCCCCGACTTTCGTCTGGGGATATAATTATCACAGGACAATGCAAGATGGAGGTTATAAAGTGTTGTCACTTACTAAGGGATAAAAGTTTGGGACGTCACGACTCCAAATATTTATGTCGGCTAATTGCTAAGTACTATTTGTGTCAACACCAAATAACCGTTGAATCAATAAAACTACAAAAATCTTAAGTTTCATATTCTAAAAGGCAATGATAACAATAAATATTTTAAATATGTGAAATAAAATGAAATTATATGTCCGTAATCTTTAAAATTTAACAAATTTGCTGTTTTCCTGTCACTTCTGGCTTATTTATTTTAGACAGGAAGTGGCCAATAGAAGAGGTATATGGTACTTCCGGTTTTACGTGAATGCATGAACAATACAGAAAACTAGAAATAGGACGCCCTGTTGATAGTAGCTGCGACATATGAATAGAAACTGGATAGCATAGAAGAACACACATTATCATGTGTAATGTCCACCCCATGAACCTTTTGGCAAAATTGTACAGTAGTGTTACAATACCCTGTTTCATTTGTAAAATATATCAATGATGCTTAAATATTTATTAGTGTACATGTAAATTATTTCAGCTTCATGCCTTTTTGCATTGGTTGGGTCGAAAATTTTGACGAAATCACTCTATCTTGCACGGTTAAGAAGATAGAAGCAAATTTCTGTTTTTCTATTTTTGGCAAAAATTTGAAAATTCAAAATGGCCGCCATTTTTGGGAAAAGGAAAATTTTTTGAAAATTGCCAAGAATACATTTCTTAGATACCCTATGGGTCGAAAATTTCAACAAAATAACTCTATTTTGCACGGTTAAGGCAAATTTGTGTTTTTCCATTTTGGGCAAAAATTCGAAAATTCAAAATGGCCGCCATATGTGGGGAGGGGAAAATTTTTTGAGAATGCTCACATACCCTGTGGGTCGAAAATTTTGACGAAATCGCTCTATCTCGCACGGTTAAGGAAATTTGTGTTTTGCCATTTTTGGCAAAAATTCGAAAATTTAAAATGGCCGCCATTTTTGGGGAGGGGAAAATTTTTTGAAATTGCCAAGAGTACATTGCTCGGATACCCTGTGGGTTGAAAATTTCCACGAAATCATTCTGTGTCACACAGTTAAGGAGATACAAGCAAATTTGCCATTTTTGGCAAACATTCGAAAATTCAAAATGGCCGCCATTTTTGGGGAGGGGAAAATTTTTTGAAAATTGCAAAGAGTACATTCCTTAGATACCCTGTGGGTTGAAAATTTTGACGAAATCGCTCTATCTCGCACAGTTAAGGAGATAGAAGCAAATTTGTGTTTTGCCATTTTTGGGGAGGGGAAATTTTTTTTTAAATTGCCAAGAATACAATGGTGAGATACCCTGTGGGTCGAAAATTTTGACGAAATCGCTCTATCTCGCACGGTTAAGGAGATAGAAGCAAATTTGTGTTTTGCCATTTTTGGCAAAAATTCGAAAATTCAAAATGGCCGCCATTTTTGGGGAGGGGAAATATTTTTGAAAATTGCAAAGATTACATTCCTTAGATAACCTGTGGGTCGAAAATTTCGACGAAATCGCTCTATCTCGCACGGTTTAGGAGATACAAGCAAATTTGTGTTTTGCCATTTTTGGCAAAATTCGAAAATTCAAAATGGCCGCCATTTTTGGGGAGGGGAAAATTTTTTGAAAATTGCAAAGATTACATTCCTTAGATACCCTGTGGGTCGAAAATTTCGACGAAATCGCTCTATCTCGCACGGTTAAGGACATAGAAGCAAATTTGTGTTTTGCCATTTTTGGCAAAATTTCGAAAATTCAAAATGGCCGCCATTTTTGGGGAGGGGAAATTTTTTGGGAAAATTGCAGAGTACATTCCTTAGATAACCTGTGGGTCGAAAATTTCGACGAAATCGCTCTATCTTGCACGGTTTAGGACATAGAAGTAAATTTGTGTTTTGCCATTTTTGGCAAAAATTTCGAAAATTCAAAATGGCCGCCATTTTTGGGGAGGGGAAAATTTTTTGGAAAATTGCAAAGAGTACATTCCTTAGATACCCTGTGGGTCGAAAATTTCAACGAAATCGCTCTATCTCGCACGTTTTCAGTATTCAAAATAGCCAATTACTCATTTATTTAATTAATTACTCACTCATCTATGAAGCAATTCCCCCCAAAAGCAATCCCATACAAGCTATTAACCCAATGAACCTCCATACCAAATTTCAGAAAGCTAGGCTTAATAGCATTCCTTAAAATGTCTGGAAACCAAAGAGATACTCAAAAGTAGCAAAGTAGCTATTACTCAGTTAGCTATAGAGCTATCATCACCAAAGCAATCCCATACAAGCTATTAACCCAATAAACCTGCATGCCAAATTTGGTAAAGATAGGATAAGAACTGTTGCCTAAAATGTCTGGAAAACAAGTGGGACGCCAGACGCCCGAAAAAGCAAAAATAATATGTCCACCCCCCAGTGGGGGACATAACATAACAAGGCAGTAGTTGGATTTTAACTTATTTTATGTGACAATATGCATGTATTTGATGGATCCAGACTGTTTACCATCTTTTACTACATTGAGCAATTATTCGTACTTTAAAATACCGAAAAAATAATACTATTCTAACCATCGTCGATTAATCAGCTAGTCGTGACTTCCCTAATAAAAGTTAGCAATTTCTTCAGATTTGGGGTTTCTTTCCAGATTTTAAGTTTTTCTTCCATTATATGTGTTTGGAAGCAAAGTGGCGGTTGTAAAATCTTGTCACAGTATTTCAGTAAAATGCTCTTGGTACCAAAACACCAGGCCCACCACCCCATCCCTAGTTTACACATATTACAATAATCTGATAAATTGTGATTACAGAGATGCGTGAAAAATTATCAATCGATTTAAGAGTATGTTAAAATTTATTTATGTTGCCTTGAATGTAAAAACATCCATTATAGTATATAGTGACTATTGTCAAAGACACAACCAGCGACAGACTAAATTACACAGGACAAAAACAAAGGTTCTTTACATAAGAGATAGATCACTCAAATGACTCAATATTGGAAAATCATACAAATCAAAAGTACAAAAGAACTGAGACAAAGTGAGAGAAACACAGGAATAATATAAATATTTTTGTATCTTTCTGATAGAGTGTCTGGGAGTTTTACTTACAATGGCATTCCTTGTTTTCTGCCGGATGGGCCTGAGTCTTGCAGAACAGATCAGGGAAGTGCCACCATTTCCCTTCTTTGCAGCATCCTCTTTTCCTGCTGTATTCAGTTCTCCATGACTTTGTGTCCTTGTTACAGCTCCATGCGAAGAAGATGATGCTGATGATTTTTCTCCAATATCAATATCCACCACCTTGGTTTTACCACTTCCACCGTTCACCTTGTTTAAGTAATCTAGGGACTTGGCTTTGGGTGCAGATAAGTTTTCAGGTCTATGGGTACTATTTGATCTAGGCTTTCTGACAGTCTGTGTTACTACCCCACTGCGCAGGTCCCCAACTGACTGATGGAGCTGCCTGTTTCTTTGGAGTTGGCTAGTCTTGTGGTCCAGCTCACTGGTAGGGCTCATGATGCCCCCTCCTCCATACGAGTTATTGAGGGCCTCACTTGTACCAATGCTTCGCGTCTCATTCTCCAGAGACACATCCAACTCCTTGTCATGCATCACTGCCTGCAGGATCTTGTTGTTCTGCTTGTCAATAGAGTTGATACTCTCTTTGCTACTCTTACTGTCCATAGAGATGTGGAAAGACTCAGTGTTTGTACTCCCACTGTTCATACTGCAAGGGCTGCCATCTCTGGTTGTATTGCCCTGAGTATACTTGCTGTCCAGTTTGCTATTGACCATTATGGCCTGGTCATGTAAGGTCGCCATGCTCCCAGTCCTGCTGTGTATGGAGGATTCATAAGTCTTTGCATTGTAGGACTTGACATCAACTGGGCCTGGGGCAGATGGCTGTTCAGAGGTGGGTATGGGTGGGGGAGGGTGACTAGGTGGACTCATTGGGTGAGAGGGCTTGGTGTAACTTTCTGAAGATGTTGTGCTGGCTCCTCCTAAAGATTCCTGGCTGTCTTGCTTACCACCAACTAGATGGCCAGAGTTATTTGGATGATGACTATGACCAGAATGATGCTGATACTGATGATTATGATGCTGGTGAATATTGTAGCTTGGCTGCTGCGCCATAGCTTCAGTATGGTGATGACTATGGCCAGGCTGATGATTGGGATGATGCTGGTGATGTAACTGATGATGCTGCTGTACAACTGTGCCATGCATTTCCAAATGATGTCTACCACCATTGTTCTTATGACCACTATGCTGGTCTGCCATCAGTGGCTTAGGTTTATACACAGGTAAGCCATTGCTGCGGTACATCTGACTGGACTGAGCATTGGAATTATTGGAAACTGACTGAGCGGTGTGGTATGGCTGTACACCCTGCTCACTGCCATTGCCCGAGATATCTGCCTCAGGTCTCCTTTGAGAAAACAAGTCTGCCTTAGTTTGATAGTCACCTTTGTTGTGAGTGTCTGACTGCTGAGAGGTCATACTGTAGTTGGATACATAGACATTGGAACTTTGTGAGTGCAGTGCATTGTGGGAAGAGTTGGTCTTGTTTCCATGGACATGTGGGTGATTTTGCGACATAACCGGATGAGTATATGAGTAGCCACTCTGTTGTGAATTGCCCCTGGGCTCAACCTCCCTGAAACACAGAACCCATATGTCTTTTTAACTCTTCTACTCAAATAATATATTATTATTCTCATTATTCCTTTTTCACAAATCTTTATACATATCCAACCAGCAGCAAATAAACCTTTTCCTTTAGAAGCGACTTATTTAGTGAACGGCCAACCCTTAACTGTATTATTAAAACAAAATCAACATAAATTACAGATACTTGGTAATCAAGGCATATCATTTGTAATAACAGAAATCTCAATACATGTTAGGATCCTTTATGCCTAATTCTAACCTCAGTATTCAAAGGTCTTGTTTCACTCTACAATGAACAAAGTCCCCAAATCACTCTTACTAACCCATTCCGAAGTCTGACCGGTGGGGATGGAGGATGTCTCATGATGGCTTGGGAGGGTGGACTTGAACCCTGGTCCCACTTGTTCTGAAGGTGGCCATTACTTTCCTGTGTACTACTGAAGCTCTCTTTCTCATCAAGACTAGCAAGTACAGAGTCTGCAGAGCTCCGAGTGGATGAGCGGAGGGGGTGAACAGACTTCTTACTAAGGGTGGGCAAACCAGAACTGGAGGTAGGCTGCTGAGAGTGCAGGTTTGTATTAGATGTGGTTGACATGGTATCACGACCACTGTCAATAGATTCCTCCACTCGCCGCTGTAAAGTGGAAAATAAATCATGCGTAAAAAATCAAAATACGTAAAAAAAAAAAATTAAAAAAAATTAAAACAATTAGTCATTTTTAGTCTCCTCCATATTGAGCTGTGAAAACATATTGTGAATTCATGATAACTACTTCAAAAAACAAGGTGCTCTCGAGTGTAAGCAACAGATGACTACTGTTAAAAGAGCCAATGATATGACACATAATTAAACTTTTATAGCATGATATGAACATCCTTGTACTTTTATAGCATTTATTGGTAATTATAAACTATAAATAATGTGAAAACACATTTATAAACACGACTCTTCTTTAAATTGTTGCAAAAATCTTTCAAAAGTTAAATATAATTTTATGAATATAATTCCATAAATCTAGTTAATAGCACATTACCTTTGAAAGTGGATATGCTGCTGACTCTAGGCCCCTTTTAGTCATGAATGGGTGGTGTAGAATTTCTACAGTGAAATAATATGTTACATTTAATACAAAGTACAAACACTTATAGTAAACACACATGCTGTTGGTTTTACTTTTGTTTTATTTATTAAATATTTCAGTGGGATAGGTTTTTTGTTTACCCCTTTTTTCTTAAAAATTTCAACACAATCTACACAGATCATACATAGGTAAAATATAAGAAAAACTAGAAGCAATAAATATTTACAGAAATTTGGCAAAGAAAGGGAGTGTCATCAGTATACCATTATATGATATCCAACAATAAGAACTAGTCTAACACTATATCTTATCGACTCGAGGACTTACTGTCAAGGGGCAAGCGCTCCTTTGGGTTCTTTTTAAGAAGGGCTTTGATGAGGTGTTTTGCCTCACTAGAAAGTTTGTTGGGCAGGTCAAACTCTGCAGATATGACTCTGTTCAGTGTGTTTCTCACTCCATGTGTGTCAAAGGGCGGCTTTCCAACCAGCATGGTGTACAACATGCATCCCACTGACCACACATCTGCCTCTAATCCATGTGCTGACCGGCTAGCCACCTCCCTGATAACAAATACAGTGACGTACAATAACACATTAAAAATAGCATCAGAGATGCCCGTACCCCACAGCCTTGGGAAATATTTTCAACACCATGAGATATAGAAGTACTGTACCAGTACAAACTTCAGGATACTTTCAGAGCACCGTCAGTTATATAAAGGTCCAAACAATGTTTAAATGGAGAAATAATGTTTAAAAGAAAGATAATGCGTATAAAGATGAAGTATTAAAACAAGATAATTCAATGACAAGATGACAGCATTAATCAGTAAACTAAAATTCAACATTCTTTATATACATCTGCATTTCCGAATTATGGTTTAGATGGTTTGAATATTACCATGCATACAGAAGTGGTAATACATTTAATGAATGCTTATGTGTGGTGTTGGAGTAAAATCTGCGGCTCACTTGATGAAATTCTATCTCTTACAATGGGAAGTTATGAAAGTAAAATTCTTAATAAATTCTAATATGACTTTTGCTTAATCTGCATCAAAAGACAGACCCAAAGGTGCAACAAGATTTAAAGGTCAAGGTCACTACGGCAAGGTAAAAGGTCAAATTAAGGTCACACCATGATAATACACACCTATAGCCAATAACCAATGTCCCTACCAAGTATCAACTTCCTATACCTTACGGTTTCCGAGATACAGCCCTGACGATTTTATAGGTCAAGGTCACTATGGCAAGGTCAAAGGTCAAATCAAGGTCACACCATGATGCTGCACACCTACACCCCCTAGCCAATGTCTCTACCAAATATCAACTTCCTGCACCTAACAGTTTCCGAGATAAAGCCCGGACAATATTTTATAGGTCAAGGTCACTACAGCAAGGTTAAAGGTCAAATCAAGGTCAGACCATGACATTGCACACCTACACCCCCTAATCAATATCCCTACCAAGTATCAACTTCCTACACCTTACGGTTTCTGAGATATAGCCCAGACAACATTTTATAGGTCAAGGTCACTACGGCAAAGTCAAAGGTCAAATCAAGGTCAGACCATGACGTTGCACACCTACACCCCCTAATCAATATCCCTACCAAGTATCAACTTCCTACACCTTACGGTTTCTGAGATATAGCCCAGACAACATTTTATAGGTCAAGGTCACTACGGCAAAGTCAAAGGTCAAATCAAGGTCAGAACATGACGCTGCACACCTACACCCCCTAAGCAATATCCCTACCAAGTATCAACTTCCTACACCTTACGGTTTCTGAGATATAGACTGGACAAGATTTTATAGGTCAAGGCCACTACGGCAAGGTCAAAGGTCAAATCAAGGTCACACCATGACGTTGCACACCTACACCCCCTAACCAATATCCGTACCACGTATCAACTTCCTACACCTTACAGTTTCTGAGATATAGCCCGGACAACATTTTATAGGTCAAGGTCACTACGGCAAGGTCAAAGGTCAAATCAAGGTCACACCATGACGTTGCACACCTACACCCCCTAACCAATGTCCCTACCAAATATCAACTTCCCAAGCCTTACATTTTCCGAGATATAGCCCGGACAACATTTTATAGGTCAAGGTCACTATGGCAAGGTCAAAGGTCAAATCAAGGTCAGACCATGACGCTGCACACCTACACCCCCTAACCAATATCCCTACCAAGTATCAACTTCCTACACCTTACAGTTTCCGAGATACAGGCCGGACAAGATTTTATAGGTCAAGGTCACTACGGCAAGGTCAAAGGTCAAATCAAGGTCAGACTATGACGTTGCACAACTACACCCCCTAACCAATGTCCCTACCAAGTATCAACTTCCTACACCTTACAGTTTCCGAGATACAGGCCGGACAAACTATTTCCCGCCACCCGCCCGCCCATCCGGACACCATGGGTGAAAACAATACCCCAACAGCCCTTAAGGGCTGTGGGGTAAAAAGGGAAACTTGACTATCCACATACAGTCCCAAAAACTTCAAAAACATAAAGCCTTATTTTGTTGGCTCTTAATTCAGAAAACTTATAAAAAGAAATTATCAGATAGTAGTAATGATGGGAATTGCCTCAAATTTGTATGGTCGATTAATCATCCATGTTTCCGAGCGATAATAGAGCCATAATCGATTCTTTTACTCTATTGTTGGTTGGATCACATTCAGGATGACATAATTGTTGATCGGCTAAGAATAATGGTGTTCCAATATTTACAATCCACCAAAAACACTCACTTCCTGTAAATATGGCGGTAGACATAAACCCAAAATTCATGACAAATCTATCAATTTATTTTCAAATTTATGCACTGTAACAAATGGTGTGAAACAGGGAGGAGTGCTCTCTCCTGTACTCTTTACTATGTATATTGATAAACTGTTAATAGAATTAAAGAATTCAGGGTATGGGTGTTACATTGGTACAAAGTATATGGGGAGCTTTAGTTATGCTGATGATATTGTTATTATTACCCCAAGTCAAACAGCCATGCGGTTACAGTTAGAAATATGTGGTAAATTTAGTTCTGAATACAGTATATCATTTAATCCTGATAAGTACCAGTTACTACATTATACACAGAGTTCAGTTATTGAAGGTATGTTTTTCAATGGTATATTTATCAAATCAGCTAAGAGTGCTAATCATCTAGGAATCACTCTCAATATTGATAATAAGGGTTCTTGTGTAAAGAATATCACAGATATGTTCTATGTTAATGTTAATAGTTTAAAGGCTACTTTCCCTAACGTATCAAGAGAGATTAAGTATAAGTTATTTAAAACCTTCTGTATGTCAGTATATGGTTCTAGTTTGTGGGATTATAGCAGTAAAACTGTAAATACCTTCCTAACTGCTTGGAGAAAAAGTATTCGATATCTTCTACAACTACCCTACAAATGTAGATCTATCTATTTGCCACTTATATGCAATGATCTCCCTGTCGATGTTCAGTTACATAGCCGTTTTTTAAATTTTTTTCATAAGATGGTTCATAAGACTGAAAATCAATTAATAAAGTTATGCTGTGACATAGCATTACAAGGAAGTCAATCGTCTGTATGTAATACTCTAAATTTATTAGTCTACAGATATAGAATAGACAAGTATAACATAAACTATGGTGCATTTAACCAGTCAGTGATAAAAACAATGTCAGAAATGTATAATGAAGATGTACTTGTCAGATACGGTATATTAGCAGATTTTATATCTCTGATAGAAACAAATCAAATACCATTTAAGAATGATTTGTATGATATCATAGAATTTGTTAGCACTGTATAAACCTTGTGTATATGTTCAACTGTGTTTAGTTCAACTGTGTTTAGCTCAAAATTGTAACCTGTGTACTATCTGATGTACGAATGAATAAATAAATAAATAAATAAATATTAAAGGAAACTTCCTAAAATATTTTAAAAACATGCATATATTGAGATAACTGAGGAAAGGTATCTGTAAATTTTATGAAATTCTCAGTAATAATGATGAATTGATGTGTACTACTTCCAGATCAATCACAGTGATTCTGCTATGTGAAAAGTCTGGCCAGACATTCTGTCCTAAGACTAGAAAAACATTTAAGACATTTTTGTAGAATTTAGGACAGAATTCTTGTCAATCAAATTTTCATTCAGGTTGCTAAAATTAAGTCATTAAAGTCAATGACCCTACAAGAATGGGAAATAAAATTTACTGGATCATAATAAAAATCTCATTTTAGTTAAATGTCAAAAAGTCTTTATGATGTTCAATGATCAGGTGTTACTAAAAATAAAATATAGTGAAATAATTGGATGCTGTTTTATTCAACACCAAATTGACAAAAAAAGAGTTTATTATCAGATTACTGGCATTTGGAAAAGGTAAATTGTAAAAGTCGGAACCAGATTCGGAACTGGATTTTTTCCTGGATCGCAACTCTCACTGCACCTCTTTATCGCACCACTAGACATCTCGACGAAGATCAAATACTTTAAACTCGAGAACTCACGGCCATAGCACCTAAGTAATTAATATTCATGAGAAGATATGACGACATCGGATTTCCCCTGGGATTTCCTTGCAATATTTTATAAAATGGAAGCATAGACGAAGATCAAATACTTTAAACTCCAGAACTCAAGGCCATAGCACTCAAGTCATTAATGTGCATAAGAAGATATGAGGACACAGATTTCCCCTGGGATTTCCTTGCAGGTCTCGTGGCTTGTCATGAGACTTCATATTTTGCAAATAAAAAGATGGCCAGACCTGGCTACAATAAAAATAATGTAGATCTTGTGAAATTTTAGGGTCTCGTGAGTTGTAACATGACTTCATATTTTTTAAATAAAAAGATGGCTAGATCTTCTATTGTCGCAATATGTCCCAGTCTTCTATTTAAAATTCGGGTTTTCATTGCACAATTCGGTCAATGACCAATGGCTGACGCGAATCTGAAACCCTGAATCATTGCTAATAATGTGACTTTCGACTGACCATTTGATGTCTGTAGACTATCGTTCCATCAGTAGATAGTAGTAAGGGTGTAAATGGCAAACTGGACCATCCAGTTGTCATTTGGTTACAAGATGTATTATGTATACACACTTGTGATTGGCTGATTTTATGATTACCTTGACAACCGAGGAAAAAAACCCCAAGGTATTTTCTGTTTACTTTATAAATCTTTGTATTTATGCTTAGTTCTGTGATACTTATAACTGAATGTATCAAATTTTCATTTAATCTTATTAGATTCAGTACTTTACAGTGACAAAAAGGCTGTAAAGAAATTACTTAACATATGTAAATGACCATGGACCACAACCAGAAAATTCCGTTTTTGTTCTCATTTGTTTACTGACAACTGGACAAGGAAGTTATAAACTGTACCACCCTTAGACTATAGTTCCATATTCTTTGAAAGGGTACTTTTACTACTTTTTGTGTCTGTAATTTCAAGTCATAACATGGTACTAAAGAGAGCATAATGTACAGGCAAAATGAATTTCTAACAGGAAAATTATATCCTATGAATGTGTATGTCCATTTTAGTAGTTACTAAATATATTTAGCAGTGGAATCATTTAATAAATATTAAAACTTGTGAAAATCCTACAAAAAGCATCTTGTACTCAGGAAATATTGCACAAAGAGGTCTGACATTTGGGCACGAAACTGAAAACAGCATCAGGGTTGCTCGTACCTCACAGCCTGGGGAAATAGTGTTTAACACCATGAGATATAAAAGTAGTGAAACAGTATAAAGATCGGGATATTTTCAGAGCAGTGTCAGTGATATAAAGGTTAAAAATAATGTTTAAGTAGGGAAAATGAATGTAAAGATAAGGTATTAAGACCAAAACAATTCAATAGCAAGATGACAGCATTAATCAATAAACTAAAAATTATAAAGCTGTAAAATTTATTAATTGGAGAATAGCTGTTACTGGAAATAGCACAATTATGTAAAAGTACATATAATAATCAGTTGCAGCAATCCATATATCTTTGTCATAAGAGAAACATGACAGGTGAACACACTTTGCCAGAGCCAAAGTTAAAAGTCAAACCATGATGCACACCTATACCCCCGACCAAAGTCTCTACCAAGTGTCAACCTTCTACACCCTATGGAATTCAAGAAAGAGCCTGGATCAGATTTTATAACTCATGGTCACTACAACAAGGTCAAATCAAGATCACACCATGATGTTGCACACCTACAACCCCAAAGCAATATCCCTACCAAGTATCAACCACTTCCTACACCTTATGGTTGCTGATACACAGCCTGGAGAACTTTTTCTCGCTGCCTGACCTCCTGATGCCATGCGTGAAAACAGTATTAAAAAGCTGTGGGGTAAAAAGCAAAAATGAAGGAGATACAAGCAATAAACACTATACTGTGATTTTACAACCCCAATTTGACCCATAAGGGGCACCTGGGGGTAAAATTAACTGGCTTTTGAGATTCCCTGCATATGGTTTTCCATTACCTCGTAATACATTCTAAGGCTCTAAAAGCAATAAAATAGATACAAGGCATAAACAGAAAATTTGCAATGTTATGACCCCAGTAGGACCCATAAGGGAAGCAGGGGCCAGGTGTGTAAATCTGATAGGCTTTCTAGACTCCCTGCATATGGTTTCCCTCTTACCTCTTATGAAATCTGACATCAGTTTCATCCCGGAGGTGGATTTAAGTTTTTTCACTGCTACCTGGTATGAAAAAAACAAATGGCCCAAATTTGGTTCACTTCCCCCCAAAATCAAATCAGTTTGAGATTTTGATATTATTAACGTGTATTTACAATCACAACCAACTGCAGTACGTAGATTTTGATGAGTGACAGCATACTCATAAAACCTTATTTTTCACACTGTGACCTTGGTTAAAGTCAAATATAAGTATGTGGAAAAAAATTTCCCATGCCTAAGGTACAAAGGGCCAAAAATGATAAAAAAAAAGTGGCCACTGATAAGGGAGATATTCAAATGAGACCATAAACTTGTGGTGGTAGTGGTGAGGAAGCTTGATCCAAAAACAAATAAATGCCATTTTCAAGGGATGCTAAATGATTATTTACTCACGGAGAGATGTAATTGGGTGTCCCACACATGGTAAAGTGCTTCTCATCAGGAACCTGTAGCTGTGTAGCCAAACCAAAGTCACCAATTTTCTGAATGAAAGAAAAAAACAAACAAAAACACAAGCATAAAACAACTACTGTAAAACATTTTGACACGATTCAGTATGAAAACCTTTTGAAATCAGAACTATTGCTCCATCACACTTGTGTCACACATACATGATTATACTATGGCAATACTCATGAACAAAGACTAGCCACGAATAGCACGTCTTTGCCAGTCGCAAAACTTGGGGGAGTGGGATTGGGGGGTGGAAATCATTACTACGGATGTGCTACAGGCTTTATGGGTTTATGGAGGGAAAGTGGCAATGACAAACACCAGCCGTGTTTATACTTTATAGTATGGGTGATGGAGGACTTCAAAGTCGTCGCCAGTCGTGATTAAACATTGTCGAGGTTGGACCTCAATTTTACTTGCTTAGATATTGTATTCTAAGATCCCTTTCCAGTTTCCATTACTGTTTTTAAAATTTGATAAATAATAACACAGCGGCAAAATCAAAGGTGCCTTATAAATGTCTTAGTTTGGAGATAATATTCAGAATTTAAAATATACGTCTAAGTATGTAACACATACTTTGTTACATTGTAAGTTGATTAACTCATCATGCAACTCACCGCCAAATTTTAATACAGTACACACAAAATACAATTAGCATAAACAAATAAAGATATCCATGGCACCTTATCATAACAGTGTATCAGTGGCACTTGACCTTGCAATTCATGAAGAGCCCATACTTATACAAACTTGTATAAATATGAAAAATGACTAGCTTTCTGAAACATTTGTTTTCGTAAAAGTAAAGTAGATCTTAAAACAGGCATGTGCAAAGTGTTTTTAATACTGGTGATTCATTAGTTAACAGAATACAAAATGTTTATCACTGATCACCATTGGTATCACAAAAGAGCTTTTTACTTGCAAATCATATGCAGGACATGGTACTTTGTAATCAATCACCGCATATCAAATAGCCTCAGTGTTATTTATGGGATTGACTTCTTCCAGACAAGCAACAAGGTTTTTCTTACACAATCAACAAAAGTTTTTGCTCAAAGTTCTTTTCACACATTATCCTTTTGATCTCAACATGATTGCAATCACTCAGTACCATATATGGGCTTTCCTTCTGGATTTCTATCTCTTTTTCATCAAATACACGGATTAAAACACTGTTCAATGATGACTGACATTACTTTTTATGATCTGAGAGGGTTTTTCTTTTTTCATTGTTGTAATGTTTCTTGTTTGGGTGTGTGTGTGCCCATGCATGTGTATCTTTTAAAGGGAATACAGATTATTAAGTAGTTTAACATCACATAGAGTAATAGATTTCTCTTATTTTCTAAATTGTTTCACCAACATATAGCTGTGATATCCCTCAACTAAATCATTACACATTACAATTTCTAAACTTGTTGGAAAGTATGATTTCATATTACCCATGATTTGTTTCCTATAACAACATGTGGTTACGGGAGTTTAAATGTTTACTACCATCTGTGACTTACCACGTCCATCTCCTTGGTGAGTAGCAGGTTGGCAAGTGTGAGGTCTCGGTGCAGGATGCCATGGGAGTGCAGATACAGCAGTCCCTCCACTACTCGCCGCATGTAATGTCGTGCCTCCTCCTCCTCTAACACCTTACAGTTGGACCTTAAGTAGCTGTAGAACTCCCCATTGTGACACATTTCCATCACCAGGTAGACATAGGTCACATCCTCAAAGAAGTTGTACAGCTGCAAGCAAGGAACAGATTGAAAACCGACTGCTTTGACAGTACTTACCAAAAGGGCTTGAAGCATACTATTTGGTAACCACTCAACTACCAATTTTCACACATAGGGAAACCTGAGGTGGCACAACCATGTGATTTTATTCCCACAAAACATGCCAGTTCTGATCAAGAATGCTTTAAAATCTAAATATATATTTTAGGTTAAAGTTTGTTATTTCTTCAGATTTAAGGTTTGATTCTAATATTTTAAGTTCTCCCAGAATATGACAATCAAGATACCCCTTGTGAAGCATATAATTATTAATTATTGATCGTTGCTCCCAGACACTTTAGTGGGTTCTTCCTCTCAAATAGCAGTCCAGGGAGTCCACCCTTCTGAAAAATGCATTGTTCACAGGGCTTTTATGCAGATAAAAATACACTATGTTGGTAATTCAATACCTTAATTTTGTGACAAATCTTCAGAATTAAACAAAATATGTCACAAAGAAAATGGAGGGATGTCAGTGCACGCTCTGTTAGCTTGTGCTATTTCTGCAGTTACCCTTAATCCATTATACCATTCCTCTTAACAGGATTCATATTAAGATTCAAGACTTCTGTACAACTGTGAACTTACATCCATCAGATGGATTAAATAATAATATAAAATTGTAAACTTTTTTCTTGTGAATTAAACCTTTTGGTATAATTGAAAACACTAGTGCAGAAGAGAGGTGTTCAATGACTTTTAGGCTTTCCTGCAGAAACATTTTAGAAAAAAAGATTTACAGGCTAGTATGTAAAGTATTGTCCTTTGTTTTTACTGAGCTTCCTATGATTTAGAGCACACATAAAACTATTAAACTAACAAGACCAAAACACCACACAGTTATATGTATATGGATTAATTGACTGAAATATGACACAATTTTGTCAAGTTTATAATGGGATGGTCTGATTATCATATGTATTTGAATGAAGAAAACATTAAAGCAATATTTTTCCCATCTATATTTATCAAATAAGATGGTGGGGGATTTTATGCACAACTACTTAAAATGGATATTAAACCAAACTTTCTAGTGAGAGTTTAAGTCTTGTCTGGCCAGTCCTATTTTTCACAACACTGGAATCTTGATTCAGAGGATACAATGGCAAGAATGGATCAATTCACTGAAACCCCATATCCTGTCAAAAAGACCAGGCCAACAATAGTCATATAACTCTTTCATTTGGCTATCCAAAAACCTCATTTATCAGAAGCTTAATGCACTTAATATACATAGTCAAACACCCACGACAAACTAAAAAATACATGCATAATTAATACCAAGTCTGATTAAGTTAATAAAATGGCATTAGTCTCACAATATATGAGATATGACTGACATTATATCTATTATCCTTATTGATTGATAAAACTGATTAAGAGTTGGATAAAATATAGTCATGTATATGTGAAACTTTGGTAATTTACACAATACTAACATTTATGTAAGAGGATATACATAACACACAAACAAAATTGAACACCTGATTGAATACCTGTTTTTTTCTCATCTTGCCATGTTCCACATATCATAATTACATTTCATATGAATCAAACTGTTAAAAACTTCATAGTAAAAGCACTGGCTGCAAGAAAAATTATGTCTAAGATTATAAACATTTCGCAAACCCTTTTCATTACTTGTTAATGTACATGACAACTCAGGTACTTCAGTGTATCAGAATTTTAAGATAGCCCAGCATTGCCTGATTAATCTAATGTCCCCCTACAAAATTACTATAACTGGCATTGTCAGAAACAGATCACTGTGAAATTATAGTGTTCTGTGAGTTCAGAACAGAAAGCTAATTTGTGTAGAGGGGATTGGTGGTGTCTGGAGGACAAAACTCTTTCAGTTATCAAGCTGGATATGTAAATGTATCGATAACTTCTCTTCAGCTGATACTATAAATAGATTGATTATTCAGGTCTTTTATCCAAACTCCTTTTCAAGTTACAACTGTTCACAAGACAGGCCCTGACAGAAAGGCTGTCTTCACAATACAGTGTCACACTGGCCAGAATTTCACCTTTATTTACAGCATTTATATTATTTAGCTTTGAAACTGTTACAGTCTATCAATATGTTATTTAATCTTTTTACTCTACAGTCTACATTTTCTTTGAAAAGCAATATTTTAAACTCAGGGGCTTTAAGGACTTTCTTTTTATAAACAATTTCAAAAGATGCTTTGTAAACCAACCTAAACTTATAATCAAAGAACAATTTCCCACCTTGTTTAGACGTGCTTGAATTGTCAAACTGAGAATTAAGAATGTCCTATTGATCATATATACACTCTTACACTTCAATGAGCCTCTTTTGAACCTTCAACACTATAATAAACAGGGTGGAGAATAGAAGGATTCCAATACTTTGTTTACCTACACTCATACCTTCATGAGTTTCCCTTTCACTAGAGTAAACTAAACAGATACATTCTTTCAAAACTTATTTTTCCTTAGAAAATCTGAAAAGACCAAGAAACAAAGATATGTATTTAGAGTCCCATGCTGAGTTACACTATAAACCTTCTTTATATTTTCAACTTGGAACAGCCTTACTATAAATTTTTCAGTTTTATGATTTTTATCACTGCCTCAAATAACATGATCTAGTTTGTGCAATACTCATATGATGACTCTGTCACAGAATTTAATTGTTCAGCCTATAATATTTAGTTAGCAATTTGCTAAAATTATAATAATAAATAATGGTGTTCAAAGTTCTTCACACATATACATTTAAGTTATGACAGTTTCCCAATCTGTTTATCATTTAAAATTCACCAACCACCAGATATCTGAATAGTCTTTGGACTACAGTAAGTTAGGTTTAGATATGCTTTTATAACTCAATAATTTATCTTAATAATCACACAAGCTTGTTGAACACAAAACTCATACATGAATGTTATTAATGTGTATTTTTCTCCTATTTAAAACTATCAACATTAGGATAGCAGTACAAATTTATATAAGTGCAATAAACTTTGAATAAGTTGATTTATTTTATGGTGATTAACTTCTTATCGATTTTACGAATTCCTGGGATTTTTTTAGCCTCTTTAGTAAAACTGGTTATGCAAGAGCATTGATATTTTCAAACCAATAGAAAATGTACCTCGGATAAAATGTTGGTTTTTCCATAATAGGAGTTAATTATCAAATTTTTAAATTTGTCATGTCAAATCAGTCTAAAATTTTTATTTCTTAACACTGTCAAGATTTATCTGATGTTTCAATTTTGGTAAACATATTGAAATTTCATGCCACTGATATTTACAATTCCACTATTAACACTGTTATTACAACAACTCTGAGTTTATTAATATCACAGATACCAATTATCAAAATACATATACCTCAACAATAGAGGGATGTTTCAGTCGACTGTGGATTTCCACTTCTTTCTTCACTCTTTTTACCATGCCTTCAGCTGCCATCTGTTTCTTGTCAATCTGAACATAATTTTAGTTCAAGTTGTCAACAAAAATCATGGCGGTTACAAATCCACAAAATGAAACACTGCCAAAAGATTTTGGGTACAAAAATTACCAAGCATATACATTAGTGTTGTTATTGAATTGTGACATCAATATTCATGTATCAAACTTTAATTTGGCTTTGTATGTCATTTTCAATATTGATACTAAAATATAGAACCATTATAAATCAATATTGAATATATTTAAAAATGATACCGTCATAATGACATCAGTACATGCATACTTAAATATGGTGTTCAAAACATTAATATATTTTCATACAGAATTCAATCAGAATTCAGACTTCAGAGTATGAAAGACCACATTCAAGCTCGAATGAGGGGTTCACCATGATAATTACCAAAAGATTCGAAGCACACGACTTCCCATAAGTTGTCTTCACAACCAAAAAAGCTACAACCTATTATAAGTGAGACACATGCCACTACAGATATCAGGGACTAAATGTGACTTCCAAGGAGGGGTCAACGCTCAAATCTGACCCCATCACAAGAATTGGGGCACACGGTTTCCTGTAAGTTATCTTGACATCCCAAACCTCTATGCCAAATTATAAGGTGCGACCAATAATAAGGGAGATATAGGTCATTATAAGTATCAAGGACCACGTTCGACCTTAAAGGAGGGGCCTAAGATCAAATCTGAACCAACCCAAAAATTTGGGGCACATGATTTCCCATAAGTCGTCTCCACATCCAAACCTCTACGACCAATAATCAGGGAGATATACACCATTATAGGTATGAAGGACCACATTCGACCTTCAAGGAGGGCTCAAAGGTCAAATCTGACTACACCAGAAGATTCCCAGCCCATGATTTCCTATAGATTGGTTTAACATCCCAAACCTGTACGACCAATAATAGGCGAATTATAAGCACTTTTAACTTTCGGTATCTTCATTTGACCTTGAAGGAGGAGCCCAAGGTCAAATCCGACTACACCAAAAGATTCCCAGCCCATGATTTCCTATAGGTTGGTTTACCATCCCAAACATCTAGGACCAATAATAAGCGAGTTATAAGCACTTTTAAGTTTGGATGTCTTCATTTGACCTTGAAGGAGGGGTCCACCGTCAAATCTGACCACACCAAAAGATTCCCAGCCCATGATTTCCTACAGGTTGGTTTACCCATTCCAAACCTCTAGGACCAATAATAAGGGAGATATAAGCACTTTTCATGACTGACAAAGAAACACCTGTGGGCCGTGGCAGCCATCTTGTTTTTCAAAATAAGGCCAAAAATATTCCCAGGCAAGACTTTATGGTTATGAATATATCCTGCAAATTTGAGAAGGCTAGCTACATTTTTTTTGTTAGAGCGGTAACGGTGAAATCTCTCTACACAGAGTCCAAAAATGGCCTCCATGAGGTACTCTGGCGGTCTGTGGATGATATTCAATGAAGAGCTTCAAGGTCAAATTTCTGCATGCTTACAGAGGGCATATATATATTTATTATATATACCAGCCACAGGATGATCTAACTTTCTGTATATGAGAATTGGGCCAAAATGTGAAAAAATGGTCAAAATCTGACCTTTAAGAGGCCACCAGTGACCTTGAAATTGAATGTCAAGGTCACAACAGCATTCGTGGCATTTCCCATATATAGCCACAAACCAAATTTGAAAGGTCTAACTAAAATATTTTTTAAGTGATCGCGTCCGAAAGGAAATCTCTGTGGTGGCAGCGTGACCGTACTGAATTCCAAGTATCCCCGACTTTCGTCTGGGGATACAATAATACACACCTCTATTAAAATTAATAATAAAAATTTCAAATTTTGAAAATATACCAGATCTCAAAAAAAAAAAATTAAAGTGATTTTTCAGACCTTAATTTGAGAATAACAATATTCAAGAAAAATATTAGGTAGTTCAGAAATAATGCAGGATTTTAATGACATACAATAATATTTATAGCTTAGAGCCATTCTCACAAATATTAATAATTGTATTACATATATAAACTTTAATATTGCTTTGTAAAAGAAAGAAATGTTTTTGCAGAGCAAGAACAAAGCATCCCAATGAGCAATAGTGCTTTATGGCCCAAATTATTGGGTCTTGCTGTTTGTGATAAATGTGTTTTTTTTCTGCATTGCAGATGACTCTGCATATATGCTGGGTAAAAGATTCAGTCCAAATCGTTCCATCTCTCACCGTTTCTGACATATACATGTTTTTACATTTAAATTTAAGATGGCCTTCAAAAATAGTGTTAGCATGATTATTTTTTTTTTTTTTTTTTTTTTTTGGAAAAAAAGGTGCATATGACTGCACATATGGCCTGGCCCAAAATTCAGCTGAAATTGCTCTATCTCGCACCATTTCTGAGCTAAGTGCGTTTTGGCATTTTACGCAGAAATTCAAGATGGCCACCAAAAATGGTGGGAGAATGATTTTTTGGAAAATGTACATATTACTCAGCTTACACCCTCCATGCCAAAAATTTGGCCTAAATCTCTCTATCTCGCACAGTTTCTGGGACAAACGTGTTTTTGGTTTTACGCAGAAATTCAAGATTACAACCAAAAATGGCGGGAAAACAAGTTTTTGAAAATGTTGCAGATGATTATATATACTCTCTGGGCCCAAAATTCTGCCAAAATCCCTCTATTACACACCATTTCTGAAATAAACACATTTTTACATTTTACACAGAAATTAAAGATGGCCACCAAATATGGTGGGAGAACGATTTGTTTAAATAGTTGCAGATCACTTTGCATACACCCAAATTGACCCAATGGACCTAATATTTACCCGAAAACGTTCTATCTCATACCGTTTCGAAGATCAACCAATTTCTACATTTTATGCAGAAATTCAAAATGGCCACCAAAAAAGGCAGGACAATTCTATCTTGAAAAATGTGCATATTGCTACATGATACCCTCCCAGCCAAAACTTTGATCAAATTGCTCTATCTCGCACCATTTCCAAGATAAACATGTTTTTGCGTTTTACACAGAAATTCAAGATGGGCATCAAGATAGTGGCAGAACATATCATTTTCTGCGCATACCTCCACCCCCAAAATTTCACAGTTTCTGAGACAAATGAGTTGTTTTGCGTTTTACAGAGAAATTCAAGATGGCTGCCAAATACTGTGGAAGAATGATGCTTTGGGCAAAAGGACAGACAAGAATCTTTCTATCTCACACTGTTTTGAGATATTAAGGATTTTTTCATTTTCAGATTTAAGAAAGATCTGAATGTTTAATTAACATTAAGAAGTATGCCATTTTGAATCAGATCACTTCGAAAAGTTCATATTTTCCAGACATCTATATAAACACACCAACTTGACAAATTTCATGAGAATAGGTAGTTATCATCTTCACAGCATAACCCTTGAGGAAAAAAAAGGTTTTTGCTTATGTGACCTCTCTGACTGGTCAAAATGCCAAAATCCCATATTCAGAAAACTTTCTCAGGGCCACTGCATACATGTGTCAAATTTATATAGAATCTGACTAGTCGTTGCTGAGCTATAGCCAATAGAGACTGGGAGCTGGCAGCCCCATACGTGTGAGTCTTCTGCCGTATACAAAATAGTGTCCCTTGTTGGATGCTTAATTCTCGATAGAGTACCTATGTACAATTGGTATCTTACATTTGTTCTATTTAAAGACAATGCATACGTCATTGTATATTTTACATCAGTATAACTGATGCTCGAAGTTATACATTGAAAAAACTGTGAGCTTTTTGTAATTGCAATAACTCATTTAAATTCACTACAAATTGTTGTATAAACTTTTATTTAGTACATTAGAACCTCTATTATCCAACCCTCTGGGGGGAGTAATTGGTTTGGATAATAGAAAGGTAGGATAATAGAGGGTCAGATAATAGAGGTTCTACTGTACTTTTTACACTGTTATAGTTACATTTAAGCCCGCTGGAATGGCTGATGTCTGATGCTTTTATCATATTTTTAAAAGTATACTGTTTATGACTCTAACAAAAGAATGAACAAAAATAGCATCGAAGATGCTCATACCACACAGCCCAGGGAAATAGATTTCAACACCATGAGATATGGAATAAGTGAAACACTACAAAGATCAAGAGACTTTCACAGCAACCAATGTCAGTTATGTAAAAGTCATAATAATGTTTAAGTAGAGAAAGGAAGAGAAAAAATGTATGTAAAGATAAAGTATTAAAACAATTTACTGAAATATAGCTGGGGTGTGGCATGATAACATGACCCATTTGTACCTACCCTCAAAAACTTGAGTCAAGCTTGCCAACCAAAGCATATAAAATGAAATGGTTCACATTAAAATATATCTTAATGATGGGCAGTTGTGGAGAGACAACTTCAGGTCAACTGGATTAGCCGTTTTTTTATGAGAAAGGAATATGTTACCAAAATTCCCCATTTTTTCACAAAAATTTGTTCACTCTGAAAAAAGCAAAGTTTTAAAATGTGTATATTGCATACAAATCCCTTAATAAATGCAAAAAAACAATTTTTTATGAAAGCGTATTATCTCACGTTTGATTTGGTATATAAAGCTCGAACCTACCTTCAATACTTTTTAATAGGGATGGGTCGGTATGAAAAATATGTACATCGGTAGGTCGCCAATGCAAAACCGTACCGAATTCGGGACTTCGCGTTTTAGTTCACCCCAAACAAACATGGACGTTTCCTCAACGACATCGCAATAAAAGCTCATAAATGCACAAAATATGTGATAAAAACGTATAATATCTTCATATTTCTGGTTTCTTTCCAACATTTTAAGTTTTCCTTTAATTTTATGAGTTGACAAGCGAAATTGAGGTTATAAAGTGTCGTAACCAAAACATGGCAGTTCTGCTCAACGTATCGCTTATAAAAGTCTGCAAATGGACGAAAATATGGGATAAAAGATAATTTCTTCCGATTTTGGGTATGTTTCTAATATTTTAACTCTTCCTTCCATTATATATGTTGACAAGCGAAGTGGCGGTTTTAAGATCTCGTCACGGTATTTCAGTAAAATGCTCTCGACACCGAGATACCGGACCTACCAACCCATCCCTACTTTTTAAACTACAAGCTCTTGAGTATGTGCTGGTGGATATGGAAATTTAGGTTTGAAAATTGGGTGACTTTGTTTGAGCACCCACTACAATAACATTTTTTTTGTCTTTTTCTGACATTTTTAGTCAAATGATAGTCTAAAGTCTTTGGTTAAATGTGATCAAGATTTAAAGTCATTATCCCAATGCATCTCTGAGTATATTTGAATTAAAATATTAAATTCTGTTGTCCGAAACGCCCTGTCACATCTGAAGAGGCCACCTTTAAAAAAAAACAGAAGCTGCAGAACCAAACAAAGATGCTGTTTAGAAGGAACAACATGTGCATTATAATGCCTGAAAATATAAACCTCTAATGGTTTTCTTCAACAGAATGACAGGCAAAAGTTTCTGTCCGAAACAGAAAACGTCACATCTGAAGAGGTTTAGTTTAACCTATGAAGATGTATTGTCATGATCGATAGTTTTAAAAGCAATATTTCAGCTTTATTTTATATTACATGTGTATTTTGTTTTAGGGAATATAAAACTGTGTACAGACATGAAAGTTTATTGGAAAAAGTCCCTAATATACAAATGAGGGTGCCTACTTTTAAAAATTTACACTTTCATTACAAAATGTAAATTTTACTTCCAGTGACATGGATAGATGAAATCAATGATCATTATTATGATTTACCATGAAAGTCAAATACACTTAGTTGCAATCCAGTTCAGAAAAAAGGCTCTTGGAAGATCGCTTCTGGAATAGTTTGACACCAATGGAACTCTTCAGATGTGACCAAATGCTCTTCAGATGTGACATATTGCTCTTCAGATGTGACTTTAAATAGTTTTGTCTCAGCGTTTTCCCCATTCTTTACCTTGTGCAAATCCTTTATACAAAGGTCCGCAATTTTCAATATGTTGTCATATATTAGAATAAAAAGAACTCTGAAAAGTTGACCTTATTTAACATGTCACATCTGAAGAGCTCTGACCAATTGGACAATTGCTAATACAGTTGGCAAGACTGGCCCACCAAACAACAGAAAAAGTCAATCTGTGTTTCCACCAACAGGACCAGTCTAGTACTGTCCATTCGCTATGTGGCTAAAACACTTCCTTCCTGTCTAAACAATGTGACATCATACCATCTTTTTCGATGTCTAAACCTATTTAGACCCATGGTAAGCTGATAGCGGGGTCAGTTGGGAGGGCCTTACCTGTTCATTGGGTAAGGTAATAACTTATATGCAATACAAAAGAGATGTTCCAGGAGGGGATGCCTCTCCGACCCTTAAGTCTGTCTCTGTGGAAACTAACCAAGAGACAAGTGAGATTCTCATCTTTGCTACTATAGATGGGTGAATTTCCCAGTTTGTCTGCAATGGCTGACCTGTAGCCATCAACTGTACTTGGCCGCAACTTCCTGTGCTGGAATAGATTCAACAGGAAGTCAGCAACCTTTGCCCTGAAGTCCACGTGATTACTGTGGCACCACTTTGTAAAAATGGTTCACTTAGCCTTATAGACTGATTTGGTTGAGACTCTCTAAGGAGCTTCAATTCGTGCTGCCACTGCCTCAGAGAAACCTCGCTCATTGATAACTGAGGCTCCAGGAGCCAGACATTGAGATTTAGGTTTGGTAGAATCCTGTGAGGGATGTGACTAAATGGCTGGGTTAGCAGATTGGGCAGGTACAGTGGAATTTGACCTGACATGGTCACTAGGTCCCAAAACCAGGGCATGGTGGGCCACCCTGGAGCAATCAGAATAATTCTGTTGCACAGATAGTCCTGAAACTTCTCCAGCACTTTGCCCAAGATGGCTACTGGTAGGAAGGCATGAGGGTCCAGATCCTTCCACAGCAGACCAGTGCAACCTGCTTTCTGGGAGGGAGCAGGTTCCCCTTATAGTGTGCTCTCCTAAGTTAGTGCCCCAGCTTTCTTTTGATACATCTGTAAAGATTGGCAGAGCACACCTGAGTGTAGTGGTAGACCTTGAAGAACATTTTCTTTGTATGATCATCACTTTAGCTGAGGAGGGAGTGACCTGGGGATAGGGATCACCTTTTCTAGCGATTCTGGAACCTTCCAATTCCTTTTCAGGTGCCACTGTATAGGTCTCATATGTAGCCATCACAGGTGGACCTGTTTTTCTGTAGCTTTCAGTAGCCCTTATCAGGGACATCAGCTGCTTGACCTGACAGGTTGGTTTGGAGAGCAGTTCCTGAATATTTGCGTTCAAGGTTTGCCAGCGCTGTAGGGTGGGCGACAGGGTCTGACCTTGCCCTCCTTGAGGTTGAACTGGTAACGTATGAGGTTGAACACTTGTTTAAGTGGTTTGGGGTCCAGTTCTGATTTTTTCCTGTTTACCAACCCAGCTCCTGACACAGAGCTACTAGGGTATGTGTATGCTGGAGACAGGTTTGGTGGGATCTGGCTCTGACCAACCAGTCATCTAAGTACTGGTAGATTCTTATACCCTGTGAAAACCATCAATTTGACCTTCATCACTACTGTAAATTCCATGGGTGTTGTGAATTGGTGGGACTGACCCTGGATGTGAAAATGTTCAGTCTGGCAGATTTATATTACCAATAGGAAATTGAACTGGAATCCTTGTCTTGTCAATCCTGAGATTTGGCAGTCCCGGTGTACTGGTTACATTGCAAACCAGTAGCCTCCAAACTCCTAGAAGGGTAACCTTCAACTAGTATGAGGTTGAGCTTATCCAACTTCTTACATAACCTGTCATCTGTCGGTATGTTGACTGAATTTAGATTTATTTTTTTATTTTACATCATGTTCAACAGCCAGGGTCATGCTAGTTGGTCAAGATTATGCTCTGTAAACCACCGGGCACTGGTAAGTAACTACCAACTTTCCAACATGAAGTACCTGGGCTGAGATTCGAACCGATGACCTCAGAGGTTAAAGGTGAGCATTCTAACCGCTACACCGAGCCCCCAGCATGTTGACTGAAATCTTTCCAACTGGTTGCAGTTTTGGTCCTGCAAAGGAGAGGTCATCAGCCTCTGAAGTGGCTGTATCCAGTTCGGGGATATGCTTCCAACCCATGAAGGAGTCTAATGCCTCTCTCATTGTCTCTCTGTAGGTTTGCTCCTCTGAAAGAGCTTGGTCAATGTCGGCTGAAGTCGGACCCTGATCTAGGTCAGACAGCTCCATTTCCTCTGCTGGTCAAACAGTATGAGGTCGGTCAGCGGGGTTGACATTCGAATCAGTGTCCATGTAGGTAAGCTGCCTGACTGTCTCTGTAACCAGCGTACTGGACACCTGTCGCTGCATAGCAGGGACCTGGTCTGTGGACTGGGGTGAGCCAACAGGCTGAGGTCGGTGCACATCAACAGGCTGAGGTCTGTCAAAAAGCTGAGATGGTGTAATAAAAGGGTCAGCTGCCTTCACAGCACCAGCTGGTGGAGCCCCTGTTGGTGTCACTTTCACAGTCTGGAAGGTCAGTTACGGTAGAATGCTTCTGGCCAACAGCATTGCCTCCAGCCTTGAGAAATGTTCCGACCATTTCTGATCTAGAGCTTCTAATTTATTGTCAGTTGACGGCTTGGAAGACTTAGAAGACCTTGAATGCTTTTTGGCCTTATCCTTGTCTTTGGCCAATGTCTTCTTAGGTGATTTCTGCTTCTTCTGTTCATTCACAGACCCTAAAACCGAGACTACAGTTGAATCTATTAGGGTCTAACTAGTATCAACAGCAGCAGACGTGTCAAGACTTGCCATCTTCTTTTTCTTTCTTCAGTTTGTAAGATGATGTGGCCAGTTATGCCCGCTGATCAGTGATTAGGATATTACTGCGAGAATAGTCTTCTTTTAAAACACAATGGTTGCTGCCCTTATTCTTGTCACGATAACATACACACTGGTTTGTTACTATTAAAGGTTGGCATTAAATAATATCATGTCCCTCTCTTCTGTCCCGGTGATACCATGTTGAGAAGTAACAATCACTATATGTAAAAAATATGAAATTAAAGTTCAAATCCGCAAACAATCAGCAAATTCTTCAATTTCTGAAAGCTTCCCAAAAAACTCATCTGCACAGTACACGTACCACATGGAAAAGATGATGTGACGTCACACTGACTAGACAGGAAGGAAGTATGTCACATCTGAAGAGCCACTTTTATTTCATCTAAAAATGACACTCATGTTGCCAGTTATAATTATTTATTACTTTCTTGGTGCAATATAAACATTTCTAAGCTTTAACAAGAAAATGAACACTAAAATTTTTAAAAGGTCACATCTGAAGAGCTATAAGTCACGTCTGAAGAGCATGTGTCACATCTGAAGAGTTTGCTTTGGAGACCTACATATGTGAAACTAGGGACGTCACGACTCCAAATATTTGATGTCGACTAATCGGTAAGTACTATTCGTGTCGACAACGAATAACCGTCGAATTAAAATAGCATCCAAACATCTTAAGTTTCATATTGTAAAAAGCACTGGAAATGATAAATATGTGAAATAAAATGAAAATATATGTATATAACCTGTAAAAATGAATAAATTTGCCATTTTCCTGCGACTTCTACTTCGTTTATTTCAGACAGGAAGTGAGCGATATAAGATTTAATGGTACTTCCGGTTTTACGTGAATGCATAAACAATGCAGAAAACGTGGCTGTTTTGGGATTTTAGCTTATTTTATGTGACAATATGGACATATTTCATAGATTCAGACCTTCTGCCATCTTTTACACTACATTGAGCGATTATTCCGACTTTAAAATATGAACCGGTAAATAACACTATTCTAACCGTTGTCGATTATTCGGTTAGTCGTGACGCCCCTATGTGAAACCTGTACAATCATCCTAGCATTGGTTCTTTTAGAGGTAGACCACCTTTAGGTTAACACCTGCAAAAAGTTTCAACTTTTTGGATATAGTACTTTTCTTTTTACAAGAAACGAAATGTGTTTTTTCAATAGGTGCTGAATATGCAAAAATAGAAAGCTGTCAAAAAATTTAACCAAGTTTCCATACATGGTTAATTTCATTCATATATGTTAGGGTGCTCAGTATAGTATTGGCAAAACACAAAACATGCTTGGTAATTAAGTTTTAAAATTATTAAAAATGAGAATTTCATGATGTGTCACATCTGAAGAGTTTCCAGACACACCTTTATATTCTTCAAGTTAAAATATACAAAACGACAAAAAGTTATCTTTTCATTATTGGAAGTAGATACAAGGGTCATAGTAGTATCTAAATAAACAGTTAGGTTTAATCTCCCAAAGACTTTAAAATTTCACCTCCAGTAAACACTTTTGGGTCATGTTATCATGCCACACCCCAGCTGTCAATCGACATAGCACAATTAAGTAAAAGTACATAAAATAATCAGTTGCAGCAATCTACATACTTTTGTGACAAGAGAAAAATGTCTCAAAACGGAGAGGTGAAGACAATTTTGCAGGCCAAAGTTTAAAAAGTCACGTATAGGATAATAGAGGTTCTACTGTACTTTTTACACTGTTATAGTTACATTTAAGCCCTCACATTTAAGATCACACCATGACACTGCCCACCTACACCCCCCAACCAATGTCCCTGCCAAGTTTCAACATCTTACATTTCAAAGTTCTAAGACACAGCCTGCACAGGCTGTTTTCTGAAGCCCAACAGCTCAGCCTCCCATCTGGATGCCATGGGTGAAAACAATACCTACACAGTCCTTAAAGGTTGTGGGGTACAAATATACTGTCTTCTGATCAAACACTTGTAAAATGGAAACACTGGTGACTACAGAAACCAACAATTTTGAATTTTATTGGTAATAAGGAATAGCCATCTTCAAGACATTTATTTTCATAAAATATCATAGTGAGAACAAAAACAAATAAAAGGTAAGAACCAGAACCTACCATTTTGATTGCAACTTCTTGACCTGTGTTGAGTGATCTTGCTCGATAGACACAGGCAAATCCTCCTCGTCCAATCATATTCAGGACTTGGTAGTCCTACAAATTTAATCACAAATAAAATTAACAATAGAACTAGAAATAGGACGCCCTGTTGATAGTAGGTGCGAATAGAAACAGGATAGCATAGAAGAACACACAGTATCATGTGTAATTTTTTTGAAAATTGCCAAGAGTACATTTCTTAGATACCCTATGGGTCGAAAATTTCAACGAAATAACTCTATTTTGCACGGTTAAGGCCAATTTGTGTTTTTCCATTTTGGGCAAAAATTCGAAAATTCAAAATGGCCGCCGTATGTGGGGAGGGGAAAATTTTTTGAAAATTGCAAAGAGTACATTTCTTAGATACCCCATTGGTCAAAAATTTCGACGAAATCGCTCTATCTCGAACGGTGAAGGAGATAGAAGCAATCTTGTGTTTTGCAATTTTTGGCAAAAATTCGAAAAATCAAAATGGCCGCCATTTTTAGGGAGGGGAAAATTTTTTGAAAATTGCAAAGATTACATTCCTTAGATACCCTGTGGGTCGAAAAGTTCGACGAAATCACTCTATCTCGCACGGTTAAGGAGATAGAAGCAAATTTGTGTTTTGCCATTTTTGGCAAAAATTCGAAAATTCAAAATGGCCGCCATTATTGGGGAGGGGAAATTTTTTTGAAAATTGCAGAGTACATTGATTAGATACCCTGTGGGTCGAAAATTTCGATAAGATCGCTCTATCTCGCACAGTTAAGGTGATAGAAGGAAACTTTTATTTTTCCATTTTTGGCAAACATTCAAAATGGCCTCCATTTTTGGGGAGAGGAATTTTTTTTTTGAAAATTGCCAATAGTACATTTCTTAGATACCCTGTGGATCGAAGTTTGACTGGCCACCAGCAGACAGTCCAAATGGAGTTTCTACCTGTAAAATTTCAAATCTCGCCAGACTGGAATTTCTAACAGCCTAGTAAATATTCAAATTTCATTAAACTGCAAACATTACCAAACATGATTATCTGTGGTACAGAAGTCCATACTACATAAACATAATAATAATAATAAGGAAACATAATAATAAGGAAACATTCAGTTGAAGTTTTTAAGATTGAATTTTGAGACTCTATGTGCCTCAAAGGATTTATTATTACTGAAATGAGTAATTTCAATTTTAAAAATAGCCAGCCTCGGCAGGCAAAAAAGCCAGCCCGCAGGTACAGGTAAATGGCCAATGACATTGAGTTTTGGGAAATTCTTAGGAACAACATCCGTTGTAAGAAGTATAGAGGACCCAAAAGATGTTCTACAAAAGATTCACAGGCCATGATTTCTTAAAAGTAGTTTTCATATTTTGAAACCCTAGAAACAATTATAAGGGAGATATAAGGCCTTTTTGACATGATCACCTTCCTATTTGGCATTAACGATGTGATATGGCGGCCATTTTGTTTCCAAAACAAGGACACGATTACTCTGAGACGAGCTTTCCTGTCCATTTACATTTTGTGCAAATCTGATACAACTAGCTGCAATATTTTAGGTTACAGAAAATAGTAAAGATTTTAGAACAAACTTTAAGACCCCAAAATTTTAAGTGTGGCAGTTGCTGCCAGATACCCCCTAAAACCTAATCAGCTCTAGACGCTCTTGGGGTAAACATATCCTGAAAATTTGGTGAAAATCCATGAATGGGTTAAGGCTGTGGAACACCCACAAACTTTAAGAAACGAAAATCTTAAGTGTTGCCATGGCAACAGTGGTAGCCGACTTTCTATCATGACAATTGTCTTGATATCCATCTGTCGGAAACTCCTGGCCAAATATATGCTCATATGTAGACCAACATATACTGACTGAATAATACTTCTTGTAACATTACATCTGCCTTTCAGAGTGCTTTAAAAGTGATCTAGTAAAATTTTACCAATCAGGGCACCAATCTATAATACTAGATTCGTTACAGTTAGGATTGAGAAGTTATTTTACTCACTTTGAAGTTTCAGTAACACTTAGCAGTACATATGTTATAAATAGAGCACGTGACAGATAGATGTCAATGGAAATAACACAATTATGTAAAAGTAAAAATAATAATCAGTTGCAGCAATCTATAAGAGATCTTTGTCATAGGAGAAACATGTCTCAATTATGGCAGCTGCACACACTTTGGTAGAGCTAAAGTTAAAGGTCACACCATGATGCACACCTACACAAGGTCAAATAAATAATCTACCATGAAGTTGCACATCTACACGCCCTAACCAATGTGCCTACCAAGTATCAACTTCCTACACCTTACGATTTCCTAGATATAGCCCAGACAAGATTTTATAATTTGAGGTCACCACGGCAAGGTCAAAGGTCAAATCAAGGTCACACCATGACGTTGCACACCTACACCCCTTAACCAATGTCCCTACCAAGTATCAACGTTGAACTTCCTACACCTTACAGTTTCCGAGATATTGCCCGGACAAGATTTCATACTTCAAGGTCATTATGGCAAGGTCAAATCAAGGTCACACCATGATGTTGCACACCTACACCCCCTAACCATTGTCCCTACCAAGTATCAACTATGAACTTCCTACACCTTACGGTTTCCGACATATAGCCCGGACAAGATTTTATAGGTCACTACGGCAAGGTCAAATCAAGGTCACACCATGACGCTGCACACCTACACCCCCTAACCAATGTCCCTACCAAGTATCAATTTCTGACACCTTACGGTTTCCGAGATATTGCATATTTACATACTGACGGATCGCAGTGGCATGGGACAGAGTTCCCTGGTACTCGTTTTCTGTGTAAATTTTGAAAAGCACATTTCTAGACTCATAACTAAAAATATAAAGTGATATATACATTCTCTAAGGTATGTATATTGTCGTTCACTATTATTTAATGCCTATCCTGCTGGTATATATACTTTTGAACCACTTTTAGAAATGTAAACAAAACTTCACTTTCCTTCCTGCTGACCTAAATTATTTTACCGTAATGTCTGAACAACTGTTGAATATATTTACATTATAATTTGTTTCACATACAATTTTTTTCAAAGGGACAAATAAAATTGGACAGGACAGCAGAAACATGCTGTTCAAGATTTACACAGAAAACAAGCAGGGTATATGTGTGAACACTGTCTCTCACCATTGCGTACCGTCACAAATATCAACAGCATTGAGACAGAAATTCGGTCTAGAGAGGAGTACAAATGTTTATCACTGAGAGACAACCTCCATTATTTATTTAGCTATACTCACATTGTATAACCATTGGACGAACTTGTGATACCAAAACAAGAATGAGTCACAATCTTATATAAACCATAGAGACGACCATGACACCACAGTAACCACAAAGTGGGTACATCAAAACTCACGTCCTGGGAAGTGGGTCTGCACCCAAGTAAAACTTATAACTTATAACTGCCACAGCTCTACACACAAGTGAAGTAGAGCTGAGGTAATCACATCTCGGCATACACCAGCATTCAACAGTAATGCTGTTCCCCTGGTCTGTGGCCAGTAAAATTTACTGAGGACTCGGACTGTTAAAAAGCTACTGACCCCCTTTTCCAGTAGATTTTATTTAAAACTTCCACTTTGGAAGACGTAGAACTCGTGACCATGGCAACTCGCTACCACAACTCCCTACCAATTAATAAACACATGTATATAGACGGTGTACTTCAAATGATTAATATTCATGTTTGTGTAGAAAATAAATGGGAGTTTTGCAACAATATTTTACGAATAGAAATACTGCTTGAAGATCAAATAATTTCAACAGAGTGTCTGGCAAGGACGGGTCATACCTATCTTGATTTCAGAACCATTACGTTGCTAAAGTTGGCTTGGAAGGCTATTTCCTCCACTTTGTTTATTTAAACTATCTATGCCATTTGATTTTTAAATAAATGTTACAAATCTCTTTTTTTTTCTTTTTAAACGGACAAAATTTGCATATTTTACACAAACTCATTAGTGTTGCCAATGACAACCATATTTTATTTTACTTTCAAAAATGCATATATTATTTCACATAACAAAATCAGGATTTTACTGCACCGTACATAAAAAAACTTTATTTCATCAAACGGCAATTTAATGTAAAAGACATCAAACTCAAAAATTTTGTTTATGATGGGTCTTAAAGCAATAGTTTGTAAACAGTTTCCATTAGCGGTTCTGGAAGGGATTGTTTTCCGATCCGTCAGTGACTGTTCTGAAGCCACACTGTAATTTCAAAGTCTCAAACTTTTATATTCATGCAAGGCCATGGAAGTCAGTGGGGTTTCCCAAAAAATTCTAATAAAAGACCAAATACTTCAAATTTGAAAATGGAACTCATTAATATTCATGTATGCAAAATATGCATGAATGATGAATATTTATGAAGGTTATGGAATCTGGTGGGGTATCCTAACAATCTTTAAATATTAGCTTGAAGACCAAATACTTCAGATGTGCTATAACGATTTATTGGTATTTGGTAGCGAGATAACGACGCTGAGTTACTGAGATGTTGTGGTTGTCACTTCTAGATCATGAATAAAATAGTGGGAGCAATTTTGGTTGGTGTCGAGACTCGAAAGGTTTCGCTCTCTTGGTTGTTTCGCTGTTAATTTGGAAGATTCGCAGTAAAAAGGGAGATGATTCACTAGAATTTCTTTTATCCTAGGATGAATTATTTCAATTATTTAAATAAAATATGTAGTTTTAACTATAATATAGTGAACTTTTCACTGTATTATGATTATGATTAATGCACACGTGCACAATCTATTTTGACTAACTTTTTAATGTGGGCCCTATCTATCTACCTAATATCCACAAACTAATTGATAAACACAAAAACCCTAACTTCTTTGAAGTCAAGTATTAAGATTAAGCCCTTACAGTGCATTAAGTAATTGCTGCCACAAAACGGGTGGTATGGGTCGGTATGAAAAATATGTACATTGGGAGGTCGCCAATGCAAAACCGTACCGAATTCGGGACTCCGCGTTTTAGTTCACCCCAAACAAACATGGACCTTTCCTCACAACATCGCAATAAAAGCTCCTCAATGCACAAAATATGTGATAAAAATGTATAATATCTTCATATTTCTGGCTTCTGTCCAATATTTTACGTTTTCCTTCATTTATATGAGTTGACAAACGAAATTGAAGTTATAAAGAGTCATAATCAAAACATGGCAGTTTTGCTCAATGTACTCTATCGCTATAAAAGTTGTAAATGGACAAAAGTATGGGATAAAAGCTTATAATTTCTTCATATTTGGGGTATGTTTCTAATACTTTAACTCTTCCTTCTGTTATATGTATGGACATGCAAAGTGGCGGTTTTAAAATCTTGTCACGGTTTTTCACTAAAATGCTCTCGATACCAAGATACAGCTGCCGAGATACCAGGCTTACCTTGCTAAAAATGTGGAATTATATTATCACCCGAATCTTGTGCCAGTAAAGTAAAATCTAGCCATTTACTAGCCCTACTGCCTTGCTACCAATTATTGCCGGGTACCAATTATCGCCACACAGAATTCAAATAGATATAACTTCACCAAAGTAGCATCCCAAGTCTAGCAAATAAGGTAAAACTATTTCCAAAGTGAATGGAACAAATACACAACAAAACGCTTTCAAAATATATAACCATAACTGAAATATGAATGGTTTATTTTCTGGTGGCGATACTTGGTTGCCGGCGATAAGTGGTAGCAAGGCAGTAGGATCCAGTGTAAGATTTCAATTAGTGTCAAACACTAATTACCGCCTGTACTGCAGTACTTGTAGTGTGAAAAGAGTACTGCTCTGCCAGTGAAGTTTGTCACCCCAGTGAAGTTCGTCACCTACATTTTATGACAATATTAAACAGTTTTTACTGTCCAGTTACGGCATATATATATACTTTGCCGTTGAAAGAAAATATTCCATTTATTTAAATGTGAATATTGCCTCTCCTTGAGTGTTTTTACTGCAGGTGACGAACTTCACTGGCTGAGCAGTATAAATCAAGTGACTACATTTTATAAGAAACCACATTCCTTGCAAACTAAATTTGTAGATTTTCCAAAACTTCTTTCAAAAAAGACTTTGTCTTACCTTCCAAATATTTATTATCCCATCACTGGGACACATATTTTCTCAATATGGTGCTGAAAGTTGTGCAAATGCCTTCTACTCTGAGGGCGATAATAAAGATGCTAGACAATTCTTTGGTCTGGGCATGTTTTGAAGGCCTTGCACTTTATCGTCAAATGAAAATATATTTAAAGGTTCTGCACAATAAAATATTACCTGTATAGAATCACCCATTCCTGCTCGAGGCATTTTTATCCTTAAATGCTTAACTTAACCATCATTACACACACAATAGTACATTTTTATTATTTGTTTATTTTATCAAGTTCAAATTCCGAAGAGACAACCGCCTAAAGAAGCACAGAATACCGTTATATTTTTTAAGGTTATCGATAACTTTATAAAGCTGATTTCTTTATTCTGGAAAAAAAAGCTAAAACAATCATGCATTAATTGCCTATATTCTAAAAGAGAAGGTAGACATTGTTAGGATAAAATTAGTATATCTTTGATGACAAATATGTTTACTTATATCAGATGTTAATGTTAATTTCTACACATGGTTTTGTGACATAAAATCAATCATTTTACTAACTAGTGTCAGGTATATTTTCAGTTAATCATTTGTGTTATCTGACATGTTATCTGAAATGTCAAATTAGAACATATGGGGTAAAATATTGTCACCTTTGCTAAGTATTCTTTATGTTGTTGTAATAATAGCCTTGAAAAATTCTAGAATGCATATTGCACTAATGACAAAATATTCTAGAGAGAAATGTTTTCTGTTTATAACATTGCTACTAGTAAGCATTGAACATCTTAAAGTAATATTATGTATTTGTGAGGGTTTTGTAAATAATTCAATGTTTTAGTTAACTTTAAAGTGACCCTTTTGAAGAATTAAGGTTACATGGGACAGGCCCTTGGCATTGCCATTTGCTGATGATTTATTTAATTCAGAAACAACAAGATGGCACATTACTAATAATTCCCCTTAACCAGATATTCTATTGTTATACTCATATGAATTATCAGCTTTCTGTATATATTATACTATAAAAGCTAATGAAAAATTACTATTTTGAGAAGCAAATTAATGATGAATTTAAATGAAAAATAAAAAGTAGTAGTCTAGTTTATTTAAAAATTGGACAGAGATGTAATATCCAAATATACAGAACCAAATTTTGATCAACAAGTAACATTCCAGAATATTAATTAGAAAGTTTCACAGGTGAGCATAAATACATAATCTTAGTAAATGTAAACAAAGATTTAAAATCTTAATGGGCATATTTAATCAATCCAGCAAAGATAATCAGGGGGCATTTCGTTAATTTTGTATCCTATATATAAATTAAAAAGGTCATAAGTGAAAATCATGCATTTCTGGTTTCCCATTTGGTATTTTTTTTACCTTATCAATTGTACTTAGACCATTTGTTAAAATGATAAAACATGCAAACAAGAAGTAAGAAATGGGATAATATTCAAGAAAATATGCACAAATTCCCTTTATAGTTGCAGCACATAACCCAAATATTAATGAATTTTAGCTTATTTTTCTTCTGTTAGATGTAAGCAACTTATATTAGGAAAATTGTAAACTATTGCCATTACAGTTTTTGATGAATTTCTGTGGAAAAAGAGGATTAAGTGTCCTCTTTTAGCCCAGAAATTTCTCTGTTGAAATAGGCTGGGATTTTATTATTGTTTAACGAAATAGAAACTCTTTTTCAAATATCTTAATATTTTACAGCGTACATGTGGACCTTTTCTACCTGTTAACTTTGAGATTATGTTTAAATGGACTGCTTTTTGTGATTCTTAATATAATTTTTGGTCATATCTTTACATCACATCATGCTTGAAATGAATTGCCATTGAGCACTACTTAATTGACAAAAGTCAAGCTGGTTCATGATAGGGCAAGACTGGAAGTGATCAGGTTAATACTGGAAGTGATAAGACAAGACTGGAAGTGTGTCAAGTAGAGGACAAGTTGGTTTCCAGGTGGCCGAAGCCATGGTCTAAAACAAAAGTCAGGGAGGGTTGGGCAGTGTTGGTGAAATATAAAACATGTTTCAAAAATCATTAGTTACCGACAAGATGGCCCCAGCGGAATACTCCTATTAGAGTCCATGTACTAGCTGTTTTATTAGCCTTTGAGCTGCCAATGTTAAAGTCATTATACAGCATTTATAACTGCAAATTATAGGTCACCATATAATATGTCACTTCCAAATGTCACAAACACATTTATGAAATCTGTAAAATAATGTTTCAATTACTGACCTTTGTATGGGTTTTAACCTTGCATTCTTGTTGTGAGTCTGAATATAGATTATATCTCATAAAATGTAAAGGATGTGCAACTTTTACATACACTCTTAAGAGTTTTTAGTTATGTTTATATTGAGGTGAACCTCGTAGATTCTTGCGGATTTTTATAACAGGAATTCGCGATCGCGAGTTACTTGGTGTAGACGGTAAACTCATCGTATTATCGCTCATGATAGAAGACATTTTTAGGAAGTTGTAAAGCCATTTTACAATAAAATATTGCAGAATATTGGGTTTAAGATGTTAGAAACAAATATATTTGTAATTTTATTTTATTCTCGCGAGATTCACGTTATGCAGCTAGATTTTGAAATACTTGCTCTCGTTGTTTATGTGTGTGACACTTTTCTGTGTAATACGGTGTTTTTCGGTGTACTCCGGTGCTTTCGCAAAGCATTGTGGGATACCTGGAACGTCTATATAAGGACGTCGGATCCGGAGATTTACGGAGTTTTTGGTTGCTTGATAACCTTGAGAAGGAGTTCCAAGAACTGTTTTTAAAACAGTTTAGTTGCTTGGACCAGTTTGTATGTCTGGAAGATACTGATCATCTGTGATTAACTCCAAATAAGCATCTTGCTTGAGGCAGAAAGGTGATTATTTATTTTAAATATTTACCGGTTGATTTTCGGTAATTTATATTGATTTTGAAGTGGCCTTCACCTTATTCTACTCCTTATTTGGAAATCTTACTATGATATTCTGATTTACCTGTAGTAACTGGGAAGTAAGTAGTTCATTTGTACTGAATTATTAGGATGATTTAGGATTAAAATGTAATTATAATATTGGTCTGAACACTTATTTGGGCTGTTTGGCATTTGATATTTTAACTGAAAGATTAGAATTCATGCTTATATATTAATTTCAGTGGGGATAATATTTTTCTTGAAATGTGTAGGATTATATAAATAATCCATAGTCTAGATACTAGCTACATTAAATTTATTGTTTGCGAAACACTGAAATTGATTTATATTGTGCAACTGCTGGTTAAACCAATTTTTATATTGGTCTTAGTGAGCCGGTGCATTTTATTATAAAATATATTTTAACCAATTTTAATATTGGTGTGTGTGTAATTTATTAAATAAATTACATTGTTGATTTTTAACTCATATTTTTCTATTGCAACTGAATATTTAACTGATATAGGAGTCCTTTTGATACCAAGCCTCATTGTCAGTGGCTCTTATTTTGAAGCCTTTGAGCCTGGTTCACGTTTTGAATTTCTGATCACAACGCGAGACTTATACATTTTGAACTGGCCATACAAATCTGACCCAGCAACCTGACTGAAAGGTCGCCACAGATTTAATTGGTGCTGTGACCAGGATTGGCATTTTGATTTAATATTGAGATTTAATTTTAAGAATATTTTTATTGCGGCACCGAAGGCCCACTTCGGCCTTAACTGCTCCACCCGCATATCGGGATACAAAAGGGAACAAAAACCATTGTAACAATGCTGTTGGCCTAGACAGTGATGAAGAGTTTTATGATTCACATGATGAAATTGAGGGCGTCTATCAGTCAACCCCAGTTGTGGAAAATAAGCCACAGAGGGTGATTAGAACTGCACAAAAAGACCCAAAAGCAATTCATGACACATGTGAACATGGAGCTTGGCAAACACTGAGACCACAGGCCAGGCCATGGGTTCCTCGGAAACAGAATCATAGTACCGAACCCATGCACAAGAAAAATGTCAAGGGTGACCGGTACAATTATGGTGATTGTCCCAAATCAGCGTCGGTACAATTGTATCCAGACTGGGGTCAAAATAGACACCGGGCAGGTGAATACAATCAACATTACCAATTCCCTCGTGTCGGAAACCAGTACCAAGAGTATTCAGATACTCGTAGAGCTCCTAGACAAAGAGACCCTGATAAGTTTAATGGGCAGACCGTAGAATGGAGTGACTATCTCATTCATTTTGAAACAGTTGCAAACTGGAATGGGTGGAATGATTTTGAAAAGGCATCGCAATTGATCATGAGCTTGCTAGGTGAAGCCCAGAGGGTTTTTAGTGATATTTCCCCCTACATAAACACTCAAGATTATGGTGCTTTAATCACTGAGCTGGAAAATAGGTTCAATGCAGCCGAAAGGGAGGCCACCTTTAAAATTGAGTTTAGAAACAGAACCAAAAAGGACAATGAGACCCCAATGCAATATGGGTATGCATTGCGAAGGCTGGCTTCTAAGGCTTTTCCAACCATTAGTTTGAACGCACAGGAACAATGGGTTCTTGACCAATTCGTAAATGGACTTGGAAATTCTGAGATTCGGAAACATGTGCAATTTGCACATCCTAGAAATTTACATGAGGCCATTTCTTTGGCCACAGAATATGAATGTTTTGAAATGAGCTCAAGTAGGAGAAATACAAAGCCAGTGAATGGTAGAGTTTGTATTGTAGAGGACAAACAGGAGGACAAAGTTTTGAAGGATATCTTGTCCAATCTAAAGAAAAACAATTATCAGATAGATAAGCTAGCTGATGAGTTGAAAACCATCAAAAGCTCAAAACAATCTGATTATCAAAACAAGAAAACATCAAACAAAGGTCACAATTTGAAAGATGTTGAATGTTATCGGTGTCATGAAAAAGGTCACTATTCTAGATATTGTCCAAAGAATCCAACCGCTAGTGGAAAATCCAGTGGTGGTTCAGCCCCAAACAAAAAGTTAAACTAGGAAATGCTGGGACTGAGCCCACATTCTCAGCAGAAAATTTTGAAGGGCCACTTGAAGGTGTCGTTGAAACTATCAGTTCATCATGTTGGTATGTAGAAGGAAGTGTGATGGGGGTCAAAACTGAGTTTCTAGTTGACACTGGATCAACATATACCATTGTAGATAGTTTTTTTTATGACAGTATTCCTGAATCAAAACGACCACCATTAGAAAAGGTCAATTTGATTTTGAAAAATGCAAATGGTGAAGTCATGAATGTACTGGGTCAAACTTGTATGGAACTTGAAGTCCAAGGTCAATGTTTGAATGTACCAGTGAAGGTGGTATCACTGGATGATAAAAGTACAATTTTGGGTCTAGATTTCATGGAAGAACAAGAGTGCATTTTTAATGTTGCAAAGGGCACCATGAAATCTAATGTTCACATCATAACCATGCACAAAAAGGGTAGCACCAGATGTGCTCGTATACAAGCTAGGGAAACAATTTTTGTGCCAGCAAAACATGAAATGATCATAAATGGAACTGTGAAGTCAAACCATTGGGTTTCAAACTTTAACATAGGTTTGATTGAGCCTAAGAATAGGCTGACTGACAATACAGGACTGTTAGTTGCAAAATCTTTAGTGAGGGTTGAACATAATACTGTACCCATCAGAGTAGCTAATTTTGGACTTGATCCAATCAAAGTTAACAAGGGTAGTACAGTGGCATTGCTTGAACCTGTGAAAGAGATTTGCAGATTTGAACCTGAACCTCAACCATTTGACAAAATCGTTGGTAGTGTGAGTAAAATTGAAGATGGTTGTTTACCTGAATTACCTGAGTATCTGAAACCATTGATTGAACAATCGACAGAAACATTATCAGGAACTGAGTTGACCAAATTGACCCAGTTATTGTACAAATATCAGGACATATTTAAGAGTCCTGATGGGCAACTTGGGTGAACTAGCTTAGTCAAACACCGAATTGACACAGGTAATGCTGTACCGATAAAACAGCGTCCTCGTCGATTACCGGTATCTCAAATTGAAGCGGTCGATAAAAAACTTGATAAAATGGAAGCTGAAGGTATCATAGAAGCAACTGATAGTCCCTGGTCTTCACCTTTGGTCATTGTGACCAAGAAGAATGGTGATCTAAGGGTATGTGTGGACTATCGTGCTGTTAATGACGTTATGAGAAAATCAGCTGTACCTTTACCTAAAATCCAGGAATGCTTGGATTCTTTATCTGGATCTAAATATGTTTGTACAATGGACCTTGCCCAAGGGTATTATCAAGTTGCAATGCACCCAGATGACAAATGTAAGACTGCATTCACCTCAAGAAGAGGATTAAGACAGTTTACAGTCATGCCTTTTGGGTTGACCAATGCACCAGGCACTTTTATGCATTTGATGCAATTAGTGTTAAGTGGTCTTCAATGGACCAAAGCGGTACTATACCTTGATGATATAATCACATTTGGAATGACTTTTGAAGAAACTTTGGAAAATCTTGAACTTGTATTCCAAAGATTACAAAAGGCAGGGTTAGTTTTGAAACCATCAAAATGCAAATTCTTTCAAAAGTCAGTGGAATTTTTAGGTCATGTTGTATCTCAAGAGGGGATCTCCTGTGATCCTAACAAACTTAAGGCAATCAAAAGCTGGCCTCAGCCACAAAAGGTCATGGATATCCGTAGTTTTCTGGGGCTAGCATCATATTATCGGAAGTACATCCGATCATTTGCTACAATAGCAGCTCCTTTGAATGCTTTGACCAAGAAAAATGTCAAATTTGTTTGGGATGATAAGTGTGAACTGGCCCTTTAAAGAACTGAAAGACAAACTAAGCCATGATCCAATAGTATTAGCATATCCAAACAAAGAAGGTACTTTTGTGCTGGACACAGATGCTAGTTTATATGGAGTGGGCGGGGTTTTGTCACAAATTCAGGAAGATGGTCAAGAAAAGGTCATTTCATATGCAAGCAAAACTCTTAGTAAAACTCAGCAGAATTACTGTACAACTATGAGAGAGCTGTTAGCTTCAGTTGTATTTATCAAGCACTTTCATCATTACTCGTGGGGAAGGAAATTTATCTTGAGGACTGACCATGCATCTTTGAAGTGGTTAGTAAACTTTAGGGAACCAGAGGGAATGTTAGCCAGATGGTTATCAGTACTGAGTTCCTATGATTTTGAAACACAACATCGTAAGGATGCATTACACTCTAATGCTGATGGTCTATCTAGGCAGCCACCAAGAAAGTGTAAGAGAGGTGACTGTGAAGACTGTGCATTGTCGGGCGATAACTGTGTTTGTGTCATAACTAGAGGGCAAACAGAGAAACTGAAGGGTCAAGGTCAAATTCGTGTGAAATCCAATGTGTCAACTAGCCTTGAGAATAGTTGTGATGTCCCTGTCGGTAATGCTCCTAGATATGAAAAAGATAAAAATGTTCCTTCAACTAGTAGTGGTCAGACTTTTGGAAATGATCCCACTAGCATTGTGACTAGTGATAACTGTGATGAAATTTCACAGGGGTTGAGCAAAAGGTCAAAATGCAAGATAAAGAGTAACTGGACAGATAGTTGGTCAGATAAGCAGCTGAGAGAAGCTCAGATGAATGACTCAAACATAAAACAGGTCTTAAAGTTCAAACAGGAGAATGAAAATCCTCCTGAAAGGTCAATTTTAAGGTCAGAATGTCCAGAGGTCAAAACGCTTTGTGCCCAGTGGCCAATGTTAGAAATACATGACAAAATGCTGTATAGGAAATAGGTTCCAGATGAATCTCCAGAGAATCCTATATTACAGTTTGTAGTACCTAGCAAAATGAGAGATGAAATTTTGTTACATCTTCATAATCACAAAACTTCAGGTCACTTAGGTGTACGGAAAACGTTGGGCAAACTGAAACAAAGATTTTATTGGCCTGGATATAAGCGAGACATCGCTAGTTGGTGCAAAACGTGTCGGACATGTAACAGCCACAAATCAAGTCACATGCCGAAGAAAGCTCCACTGAAGCAGGACTTTGTGTCTGCACCTATGGAGAAAATCGCCTGTGACATAATGGGTCCTTTACCTGAAACAGAAAAGAAAAACAGTTACATATTAGTTGTGTCAGGCTATTACACAAAATATGTAGAGGCCTATGCCCTCCCAGATCAAACAGCCCAAACAGTAGCTGACTGTCTAGTGACTGAATGGATTTGTAGGAATGGGGTACCTTTACAAATTTTGTCTGATCAGGGTAGGAATTTTGAGTCTGCATTATTCCAGGAGATGTGTAAACTGCTAGACATGCGTAAGATACGCACATCCTGATATAGACCTCAAACAGATGGTCTAGTAGGAAGATATAACCGGACATTGAAATCAATGTTAAGATCGTTTTGCGATTCCGAAAAGTCTGATTGGGATAATCACCTTCCTTATGTCATGATGGCTTATCGGGCCACTGTGCAGGAGAGTACCCGGTGTACTCCAAATCTGTTAATGTTTGGATGGGAAATAAAACTGCCCGTCGACATAATGTATGGTGTGGTGAATGAAAATAGTGTCCCAACTTGTCCCATAGAGTATGTCCAATGGATAAGATATTCTATGACTAATGCCTTTGAAAAGGTTAGAGAAGCTGTTAAAGCAAGTGGTCAGGCAAAAACGGTCTTATGATCGTAATAGTGAATATCGTAGTTTTAAAAGAGGTGACTGGGTATGGGTGTACCATATGCCTAGTGATAAACAGAAGTTTGGACAGGGCTGGAAAGGTCCTTATTTAGTAGTCGAGAAAATAAGGGATTTAAATTATAGGGTACAAGAAAATGAAGGGTCACGAGTGGTTACATTGCATGAAGACCATATTAAATTGTTTGACCATGAAACTCTAGAAAGTTGGTTGGTTTCTGCGACCAAAGATATTGGGGTACAAACTGAGAGTGGTTAACTTAGTTAGGTATAGCTAGAAGTATATGTATATACTGTACATAGCTAATCTGATATGGTTAGGAGTACATTTTTTTTAAATTTTTATTTTATATCTAGATGGCTACATCAGAGGTCAATATTTATGACGAGCTAATGAAAGCTATGGATGAAGTAGAGTGGTCCGACAGTGAGTTGGAAGAAGGAGAATTAGTGGACTTGATTAAATTTCCAGGAGAGATGGAGGGGAAGGAGAACAAACAGCCTTTGAGTTGCCGAGTAAATCAGTGTAAGGGCAAAAGCTTCTCAAAGATGTACGCCCTGAAGAGGCACTGGAAGGAGGTACATGAGAAGTCTGTTCAACTTATGGAATGCACTCAGTGCACAATGATCTTCAGAAGGAACTCTGACTTGAAGAGACATTTTGTCTCAAAACATGGGTCCATTTCCCAGAAAATGTGCAAGGTGGTCAGCAGACCAAACAAGTTCTTTGTGGACCCTCAGGGTGTTGAACCTCCTCGAGGGTTCCTAACCCCAAGATATCCTCAAAGAGTAGTGCAGGTCACACCTCTACAAGCCACCCAAGCTGCATCCAGCCAGCTGGCCAGAGTGCCAGATAAGGCTACAGTCGCCCCAGCCATGACTGTCGACAGAAGTGCACCATCAACAGAGGTCATACCAAACCAGGAACCAGATAAGAGCTCAGATTCCATTTGAGAAGGTCTGTTAACATCTTGGGATTTATTGGTAAAGAAGGTGATGGAGGCAAAAGAAAAACAAAGATATTGGGCAGGAATAGAGACTGAAGCTAAAGAGGCCATCAGGAAATTTGATCAGGAGAAAGAGAGAGCGAGGGTGTCTCAACTTGAAAGACAGTTAAAAGAAGAGCGAGAGTTAAGAATGCAAGCTCAACAGAAAGTGTGCCAAAAAAGAGCTAAAAGAGGAACGAGAGCTTAGGAAGCAAGCTGAGCAGAAAGTGCGCCACCTCCAGGAGAAGTCATCAATTCCTGAGAGGATGGACTTTCTGGACTGTTGTTGCCTAGCCGAAATCTAAATTTTAATAACCAGATGAACTTTTATGATTTAATTGACAGTACCATTTTTTTTTTAGTTAAATTTTTAGTCAGAATACATGCTGAACAATAAGTTATTGTGGTATTAATGTGTCAGCTTTGTTATTAAACATTGCAAGTACAGTAGAACCTCAATTATCCAAACCCAGTGGGAGACATAGAATCTGGCCGGATAATCGAAGGGTTCGGATAGATGAAGGAAACCGAAATTCACCATCTGTAGGTTACCGAGTGGGCGATAATTGAAGAAACATCGATTTATGCACTAAATATAGACGTCGGTGGTATTTGAAGATATAGTTTAATATATTTGTGTGATATTATATAACTGAACCTATAATTGTCATAGATTTGCTCCATATCCATGGATATTTTCACTTTTATTTAAAATATTATGTGGATTTGAAATGGTTGTGTTCGGTTGGTACATGCATTGTGGACGTTTTAATTTTAGATAAACATCGTTATGCATTTTGTCATTTGGAAAACTCCGGGAGATTATTTATTGTAAAACCCCGAGTGAACACGCCTTCAATGATAGGTGTGTTTGGTTGGTAATGCATGGTTGACGTCTTTTCTTTTGATACATGTTCTCAGTCTGTGAACCTACTCCGGGAGATTATAAATTGCGAGAGCCAATCGAACACGCTTTCATTGATTGGCGCATTATCAGAGAAATTGTGTAGCGGGTAGTGTAATTGAATTAATCCCTCCCCCATTGTAACAATGGTGATAAAGATCAAAGAAGTTAGGCGTTTCTGCAAATGGTACATTTTATAAAGCACTAAAATTAACAGTTTCCGAGACTGTGTAAAATCCTGCATTATCGCTCACACTTGACGATGCATAAATATATGCAGGGAGACACGATTTCGGTTCGGTTAATCCAGAGATTCGGATAACAGAAGGCCGGATAATTGAGGTTCTACTGTATTCACATTTTTTTGCAAGTGTATCAATATAATATGTTATTATTATTGATTGTTATGTTTACACATGTTATACCACTTTTCTGGTATTTGTTCATTAAATGGACATCTCTAGTCTGATGTTAATATAAAGCGTTCTTACCAGTATGAATATAATTCTTACTTCCAGTTATAGTTTTAATTTATTGCGTATGTAGCCTTGTAAATAGAGAGTTTGATTTACAATGTTGCATTTTGAGTAGATGGAGGTAATTTGGTAACTTCTGAAATAGTATCTCTTTCTATCCCATGTAATTTGGGGTTTATAATAGGTTCAGGAGTTTAAGTGTTATGAGGGCATAACATTTTTTTAAGAAGAGGGGTAATGAGGTGAACCTCGTAGATTCTTGCGGATTTTTACAACAGGAATTCGCGATCGCGAGTTACTTGGTGTAGACGGTAAACTCATTGTATTATCGCTCACAATAGAAGACGTTTTTAGAAAGTTGTAAAGCCATTTTACAATAAAATATTGCAAAATATTGGGTTTAAGATGTTAGAAACAAATATATTTGTCATTTTATTTTATTCTCGCGAGATTCACGTTATGCAGCAAGATTTTGAAATATTTGCTCTCGTTGTTTATGTTGAACACCGGCGGAGTGTGACGTCACACTTTTTTGTGTAATACGGTGTTTTTCGGTCTTCTCCGGTGCTTTCGCAAAGCATTGTGGGATACGTGGAACGTCTATATAAGGACGTCGGATCCAGAGATTTACGAAGTTTTTGGTTGCTTGACAACCTTGAGAAGGAGTTCCAAGAACTGTTTTTAAAACACCTTAGCTGCTTGGACCAGTTTGTTTGTCTGGAAGATACTGATCATCTGTGATTAACTCCAAATAAGCATCTTGCTTGAGGCAGAAAGGTGATTTTTTTATTTTAAATATTTACCGGTTGATTTTCAGTAATTTATATTGATTTTGAAGTGGCCTTCACCTTATTCTCCTCCTTATTTGGAAATCTTACTATGATATTCTGATTTATCTGTAGTAACTGGGAAGTAAGTAGTTCATTTGTACTGAATTATTAGGATGATTTAGGATTAAATTGTAATTATAATATTGGTCTGAACACTTATTTGGGCTATTTGGCTTTTGATATTTTAACTGAAAGATTAGAATTTATGCTTATATATTAATTTCAGTGGGGATAATATTTTTCTTGAAATGTGTAGGATTATATAAATAATCCATAGTCTAGATACTAGCTACATTAAATTTATTGTGTGCGAAACACTGAAATTGATTTATATTGTGCAACTGCTGGTTAAACCAATTTTTATATTGGTCTTAGTGAACCGGTGCATTTTATTATAAAATATATTTTAACCAATTTTAATATTGGTGTGTGTGTAATTTATTAAATAAATTACATTGTTGATTTTTAACTCATATTTTTCTATTGCAACTGAATATTTAACTGATATAGGAGTCCTTTTGATACCAAGCCTCATTGTCAGTGGCTCTTATTTTTGAACACAACGCGAGACTTATACATTTTGAACTGGCCATACAAATCTGACCCAGTGACCTGACTGAAAGGTCGCCACATATATATTTCTCAAATGGATAATGTTAAAGTCTTCATAACAATATCATTGTTTAGAGTTTAAGGCCACCTTACAGATTATAGCTTCTTACAGTCAAGTAACACCAATTGTCCTGAAATTTACAAGTAATTTTCTTATCTTAGCTTCAAAGCGGTAACCTTGAAACAGCTATAATAGATATTGTTAGGAGTTTATGGTCATCATAAAACATGTTCTTCTAAGGCCTGTAGATATTCACTTACCAATTATGTATTAACCCTATCACATAGTTTTTTTAATTATTTGTTATTTTGACAATAAAAAAATTACAAATCTCAAGCCACAATACCAATCATTTGTTGTGGCATCACTAGCATATGACGTCACAGGCCTTTGAAGTGGCAAGGGAGGGAGTGTGCTTATTCTTGAGCTTTTTGGCACCCAGAAGCCCCAAACGCAGAGACAAAGAAAGTCACAAATCAAAGAGAGTCATTAATTGGTAAAATTCCAAACATTTCATCCTTACATTTTAAACTTAATGTACAGAAACTGGGTACTTTACACTTTTGTTTGTATTTTAAAAAAAACCTGCAAAAACAGAATTGAAATGTTTTTTTCATTATTATGCGTAAAAAACAAACAAATGTGAGAAATATACAAAGGTTTTTAACACAACAGAGAATGGAGCTTTACAATTACTTAATTGGTACAAAAACTTAAACTGAAAACCACAGAAAACTAATTTCCAGAAGATAACCATGAAGATCAATAATGAGAAACAACTGTTATTTCCTTTTTCATTTTGAATGTTTGCAAAACACAAAAAGGAAAACGACCATTTTTCGCTTTTCGTTTTCTATTTTATAAATGAGAAAACAAATTAACGGAGTGTCCCCTGATTAAAGATTCGGGAGATTTTAGAAAATGTAAACAAATATACATGTTAGATATCATTCATACCATTAATGCATGAATGATTAAAGTTTTGACACTGAGAAGTATCAGAAAATAGATAGAGTATACTGGCTTATCTGTCACAAAATGGATTTTGATCACTTGCAAAACAAAAAGGTATGAAATTTAAATTAGCTTTTAATGACATTTTAAATCCTGACCACATAGGATACATGTAGAACATGTTTTGTGCAGGATATACCACATTAATAGCATAATTTACTGATTACTTTAAACTATATAAAATGCCTAGGATCCTCTTGAATGTTCATTTTGAGAATTTTGTAGATTTTACTGGTTCAATTCAAATGTTCTGAAATGAATAATCTGTTCTTGACCAGTAAGTAATAAATTACAAAAACATTGAAAAGGACGAGCGGTCTACTTGGTACAATCCCAATACGTAGTAGTAGTACCTCTGTCTAGTTATCACTGTAGGAAGCAATAAGTCTCTCAAGTTGGTGATGACTCTAATATCAGGTGCAGGTGATATGATGCTCAATATCTCATGCAAGGGATGGTTACAAGTATCTGAGGCTCATTAGTAGGATGAATCTTTGTCACAAGTGCCTGATGACTCGTTATCTAGGTAAATATTGAATATCTCAAACACGGATGAATCTCTAAGGCAATTAACCAAATTAACGTATGCTTTTTGTAGTTTTTAGAGAAGACCTCAGTGTATGGTTTTATGTGCCAGTATTCTTAATTATCGTTGGGAAAGTTTGAATATATATATAACTTGTGTAAGACGGAAAGAAATAAAACCTATTCAATACTGAAAGTGGTTTAATTAACTATACTCAACTGTATAAAGTAACAGAAAATGTGTTCAACAACCAACAGTCCAATATATAATGTACACATACAAGTTTAGAGCAATGCACCAAATTAGTAGTCAGTTTAAGATATCAATGCATTAATTAAATTCACCACTTTGAGTCAAACACTATGTAAAAGCTTCAGGAATTATTTACAATGTCAACATGCCAAAGTTGTCAAAGTCAAAATTAAATGCAGTTCCATTACATCTAAGTATTCAAGCAGGTTTTCAACAAAGATGGGGCAAATAAACAAAATGGGACCTGGGAGGCCACTATCTAAACTGGAGAAAGCTTCAAAATATAATAATTAAGCAGTTTATATTAAAATTATTACCAGAGCTGTCAATTAAATAAATTAGTAAGGCCAGATATAAATTATAGTAATTTCTCCAAATATGGGTTGTTACATGGCCTTGACCGGATTTGGGCCAAAAATATGTCTGCATAAGTTAAATATAATTAATTCAATAAGGAGTAAAATTCACTGGGACTGGCACTAAAACATAAGTAAAATTACTAACTTTAGATGTCAGATGAATTTCCTGTAGAAAATTACTTGGTTATATATTTCTAGAAAAGATGTCTGATCACAGGGAGTTTCCTGACTGACTCCATGAGCAAGCACAGGGCTTATATAATGTATGCGGTTACTATGGAGACATGACATGCTCCATGCTCAGTGACTCAGTCACGGAGTATAACCACTGAAGTGAATTCTAACATGACGAGATGGATAGAAACGAGTTTTAGTTCTATGCGCACACATTTATCTGAGACAACAATCGCACGCTGTTCCATTCAAAACTGGTGGATAAAATATAAATTTTTTGGTTTAAGTATGAGTGGATTATTTCTATTCTAACATGACATCTAGGCTTCTTTAAAAGATATTTTTTCATTTGTTTTCATTTTTACAAGAAATAAATTGTTTCACATACTTGGTTTGTGGTGGTCCAAATCTGCAGTTGTAAGGTACACGGGTGGCATTGATTTGGGACGGTCATCAATTTGGGACACTTTTTACATTTGGAGATAATAAACTGTTTGTTTGACTTGGCACCATAAACAATGAATACAGAAGTATTACCTCATTTATACATGTGATTATATCCCACTGGTACTGTACATTTAGCATTTATATGCAACAATTTATAGAAAAGAAAATACCACACCTTCTCCATATCCATCTAATGCAAAATATCCTTGTGCTATCACCAAAGTACAAGGTCAGTCCAAAACAATAACCACTAAACATTTTTATTGTATCTTCTAGCTGGACACATATAATTAACTTTGAGTGAAATTATATTTATTGTAAACAAGGCTGTTACTACTCTAGTTGACTATACAATACTATTCCAATATGGCAGCCAAAATTCTCATCTCCCATAAAGTACTTTTATAATAAATGTCTTTTTTGGCTCATTTTATACAATTTCTATGGCTCATACACGATGAAAGTCAAGTCACTGATGTTTGTCTTTTATTTACAAAAATTTGGGGACCAATGAAAGTGAATGTCTCAATTTAGTGGATTGTAATTTGAGGGTTTCCCAGAAGTGTCCCAAATCAATGACACTTAGTTTGGGGTACATTATTCAGTTTTTGTCTAATTTTGGCTTTTACAAACATAGAAAAAGAAAAATTGGTTAGCACACAATGAAATGTTGGTGCTCTTCTGTTTATTAATATGCATGAAACTATACGTTTATTTTGATAAGTGGCAAAAAAATGTAAAAACAGGATAAAACTGTCCCAAATTGATGTCACCCGTGTACAATGGATAGAACAGCCAATTGCTAAGGTCACCACAATGTAAACAAATGTCCGTGAAACAATATATTCCTTGTATTCTTTATAAAAATGTGAAAAAAAGAAAAATGTCTTTTAAATAAGCTTAGCTAGATGTCATGTTAGAATAGAAATAATCCACTCATGCTCATGGTTTGTGTTAAGGCTTTGTAACATTATTACCGGAAGTGCCATGGTTAAATGCTGAACACAAACCATGATCACTCATGGATTATTTCTACACTACTTTGTTTCCTCCCCAAAATCTCTGAAATCATTCTCAAACTATCCAAAACCCATCACACACAATAAATACCATTATAATATTCAATAAGAACAATGTCTTTTGTAGTTTTAACCAATAAACTACAAAGGTACATATTTCATAAACTTCATTTTAATCTCCTATTAAACTTCCTAGGTATAAAATACCAGGATGTAAACAGAAACACATCGACAGCATGGCTGCCAGTACATATACCGATTCATATAAACACAGCTCACTACACCATAAATCAATAATGACACAAAATATACTCCAGTAAAGTACTGCAAACAGGTTAGTCAATATGAGATGACCCTATCATCTCATAGTTTATAAAAGTGCTTCAGTAATGCTGCTGATCGATGAGTCCGTGAGATTTTTTATTATATTCTACAGAATTGTGGAAGGTCTCATTCTGTAGCATTTTATGTATAGATCGTTTTAAATGTTACACTTAAGCTTGTCACCTAAGAAATTTGCAGTATTTTATTTCCTTTTTGTTGAATATTGCTTGGATCTGTGTTGACCATCTTTGTGTGATGATGTCATCATTCTTTGAGTTCAACACCAATATATATTTCTATTTGCAGTAAGCGATCCACTGACGAACTGCGGAGTTCAGTGTATGCAAATAAGCTACGAATCTTCATGAGCGATGCTGAACTGCCACCGATGTGGTGTTCGGTGTATGCAAATTAGCTAGGAATCCTCTATATAACGCATGGCAAATCAACAGCTCGGAGGTGTATTGAGCCACTCTAATGGAAAATACACTCACTGCTTCTGACGTTTACTGACATTTATTCAATTTTATCTGGTTTGCTCGATTTATTTTCCGAACTGTTTACATTGCATAATTGCTTTCACATTATTACAAGTTGACAGAAACTCTAAGTAAATATGGCTGGATATTTTATTAATTTTCTGTCATTTTGACAGATGGGTGGGGTTTCCCTAAAATTGGTTTACAAACAAATGCTCATGATTTTGACAGTTCTTACAACTGAGAGTAATTCTTAACTTGTAATGGGGGTCATTTCTAGCTGTGGTTATGTAATAATACCGGTCTAAATATTATTTCAACTGCAGTTTCTGTAGTACATCTTAGGGTTCTTATATTTACATTTTAACTGCAGTATTTTATTTGTGCTAGTTATGTTACATATTTGATTGAATACTAGTATAAGGACAACAACAAACTGATACTCCACCACATTTTTGAGCGATTTGATTGGTCGAGAGGGGTCACGTGACATAGGTGACGTCATCATGGTAACCATGGTGACTGAAGTGACGTCATGTTTGAGGGATCTGATTGGTCGAGAAGTGTCACGTGATGTAGGTGACGTCATCAAGGTTACCATGGTGCTGGAAGTGTCGTCATCATGGTGAATATGGCGACAGAAATGAGCGATCTGATTGGTCGAGATGTAGGTGATGTCATCATGGTGACCATGGCGATGGAAGTGACATCATCCTGCAATGATCTGATTGGTCGAGACGTAGATGTCATTATCATGGTGATTGGCTAGCTAGTAATATATATCCCTATATATATCCCTAGCTAACTAATAGCTAGCTAGTAATATATATCCCTATATATATCCCTAGCTAGCTATTAGCTAAGGTGTGCATGCTTGGGATAAAATTTAGCGTGTGCATCCATCTGATTGGTCGAGACGTAGGTGACGTCATCATTGTGACCATGTCAACAGAAGTGATCGATCTGATTGGTTGAGACGTAGGTGACATCATCATAATCACCATGGCGACAGAACTGACGTCATCATGCGCACACTAGATTTTATCTTGTGCGCACTTCTCCTACATTTTATCTTGCGCATGCGCATGCTAAATTTTTATCCCGCGCATGCACACTACTAAGTTTTTTATTCGCGCATGCGCAAGCTAGATTTTTATCCTCGTGATTTTTAGGCAAAGAGGTGAGTACTGTTTTTTACTAAAAAATATTGTTAAGGTTTGCTTTTTAGGAAATGTAACAACTTTAAGCACAGCATTGATATTGTATTCACAATATTCAAACTATCCTACCCATAATTTGCAAACTATGTAAATATATATAACACATACATGACTACTGTTACGTGACTACTGTTTTAATTTATATTCCTCATTTAAAGAGATACTTATATTCCTATTGACGTTGTCATGGTTGCCATAGCAATGGAAGTGACATCACTTCATTTCCAATTTTTTTACACGTGCATGCGCACGCTAGATTTTATCCCACGCATGCGCACACTCGAAAATTAAAACTCTGCCCTAATCTTTTGCATGTGCATGCGCTCTGCCCTAATCTTTTGCACGCGCATGCGCACTCCCCTAATCTTTTGCACGCGCATGTGCACTCTACATTTTTATTCACGCACATGCGCATGCTACATGTTTATTCGCTCATGCCAGGCAAAGAGGTGAGTACTGTTTTTTGTAAGCTGTTTGGTTTTTCGGCCATTTTACTGCAAATATTGGGCTGATTTTTAAAAGTAAGATATCGCTGGATTCATCTTGAAAAGGTCATTCCATCCATATAAAAATATAACAGCTTTAAACACAGCATTGATATTCTTTGTATTCACAATATTCAAACTATCCTACTCATAATTTGATGTAAACTATGTAAACATATAACACATACATGGCTACTGTTTATTTTAAAGAGATGGATGACCGAAAGTGCCCTTTTTGCTTCAAGATCTTCTCAAGCAAAGACAGTTGTCAACGTCATCAAAAGATTTGTAAACTAAGAGGCAGTCAACCCCCACCAGAAAAGAGACCAAGACTAGAGACACACAGTCAGCCTCAGAGGTTACACGGTTATTGCTGCAGACATTGTGGACAAATTTGTGCTAGTAGATGACAACTGCATTACCATAGAAACCTACAGCACCTACAGCACGGAGGTGGGCTACAACAGGCTCCATGGACAGATATTGGAGATACAGCTTTGAGGGAGGTGATAGAGGGAAATAGCAGTATAATTTTGGCCCCTGAAAGAGTGGATAGAGGGAGACACATTCTTTACAATGTACCAACAGATGGATTGAGAGAAGGAATAAACACAATGATTGAAAGAATTGGCTTCTTCCATTCTTTGAAGAAAATACGTCCATCTTTTTGGCCAGCGTTTTGGTTTTCTATGCACACGAACAGCAGTATGAATCAAATCTGTGATGTTTGTCCCTGGAATAGGCTTGCCATGCTCAGATAAAATTTCACCCCTATTGTTCCATTCTAATGAGGTCTTCAATTTTCTTAACAGAGCACTGCCTTTTGTCTTAAGAGTCGGGGGTAATGATGAGCTTATGTCTTCTTCTTCTTCTGCCACCAAAGCATCCATCTGGGATTCTTGTTGCTGTGGTGGTGGTGGTGGTGGATGGGGTGGGACTATGGTTGATAGTCTTGGTTTGGGGAGTTGTTGATCATAGATGAGGAGACGGTCTAGAGATTGGTTGTAGACTTTCATTTTTTCTTCTTGTTTTAAAACGGGGTTCTCCAAGACTTCATTCATCTCAGTCTTTATATTTTTTGCAATACTGGGGACTCCTCTCCCGCTGGGATGTTGATGACACTGAAGGGAAGACTTGGGAATCACAATTTTTTCAATGTATCGACTCATTTTAATATTTTTGACACTAGAGGTGCAACAACTGACGTGAGAATGGGTGCTAACAATGCTGGTAAGAAACCTCCTTTTTGAAATGCCTTCTTCTTTTCTTTCTCATTACTACTCTTTTTTCTGAGCAGTTTTAATTCTTTCTTGTATTTTTTCAACTTTCTCTTCTGTATCACACCGAGCGGGACGTTTCCCTGTAAGATGTTGTGGGCACACTCGGATAAACAGGTCAACAGGTGTTTGTCGGCTCCTTTTAGCACAATGATGGCGGTGGTTTTATCTCCCTCAGTTAAAGCTTTTAAGACATGTCTATATTTCTGCAGAGACATGTTCACTCTTCTACCGCCATGAGTTAAATGGTTAAGATGACTTAGGCAATGAGACTTTTATAATCTCGCAGGTGACTTTCTGGAATCCAACTGTTGTACTTTGGTGGCCAGTGCAACCATCGCACTAAGAGTTCTTTGGGGTGACCACATCTGTGACGCCGCTTTAACACTTTTTCCACCCTATAAAATTCATTAGGAATAACCTTCTGTAATTCTTCTTCATAAAATGTTCCTTCCAATGTATCACCAGCATAATCATGCAAGGTGTAGGTGGGATGCTCTTGTTTCCAACATCTGTCCACAACTTTAAATAGTTCCCCTGTCCACCGTTGATCGTATTCTCTGCTGAAAGCCTTTTTGGTGTGTGAAATTCTCACATAGTCACCAATCTCAAATTTGTATTTCTTCTTTTTTCTCAATGATTGTTTTGATGGTTTCATGAAGTGTGGTAAGTTTTTTCTGTCACTTTCGCGGGAGCCATGCCAATAGATCTGTGGACACTGTTGTTATAGGCACCAGTAACATCTTGCAAAATATCTATGTAGCGGTGAGTTTGTTTGTGTGTAAAAAACTTGTAAATTCTCCCCTTAATGGTTTTGATGGCTCTCTCTGCATAATTCGCCTTCACCTCATTCTGAGTCACAAAGTGATGCACCCCAAAGTTTTTAAACACCCTCTGAACTTTCTGTCCTATAAACTCTGTGCCTTTATCAGAACGGATATGTTTTGGTACGCTGTCTTGAAAGATAGAAATAAAGACTTTGCTCACTTCCTCTCCAGATTTATTTTTTAACGGATAGGTCCATACGTAACGAGAAAAAATATCGATGCAGAGAAGGACAAAGTGAAAGCCGTCGTTATCACTAGCAATTCTTGTCATATCCATCAAGTCCACATCCCATTGTTGATTGATTTCTTTCACAATCATACTGTTCCTTTTAATGCGCCTTCTCACAGGTTTGTGTAAGCTATAAGCTTCTTTCCCACTTAACCAGGACTAGACATCCTTTAATGAAAGTGAAGGGTATACTTTCCTCACAAAGTGATAGAGTTTCTGTGGTCCGGAAAAACTGACTGGGTGTGCTGGATCAAAATAAATAGTGTCCATCCATGCTTCAATCTTTGAGTTCATTCCTGCTTTTTACACTGGGATTTGGTAGAATGTAGCCCAGAGAAGATGATAGCAAAGTTAACCAAACGTCTTTTAAAACGTGATTTCTAGTTAAGTTTACAATACAGGCACAGATGACACAGACCAGAATAATCATCTGACATGTGTATTTTACGAGAGACTTTTGACAAAATTGATCCATGTGCCTTCTTCAATGTCAAAACGTCAAATGAATACAGTTTGACCTCATCACACCATTATATACATAATTATAGAAACAGAATTAAAATTTTGTTTGATGCATGCTGCTCCTTTCTTCACCATATTTTATGTCACACAGGCTAAAATCAGTATCTTACAGATGATCTTGACAAGATATCTTTCAGGAGACGTATCCATGTGAAACAAACAAACAAACAAAGTGCATGAATGTTACAAAAACACACATATTTATATGTTTTATTTTACTCTATCACTAAATCAATGAAATTTGGATTTTCCACACCAATATTTGATGTTTGGTATGGGTGGTGGAAACACTTGCATTTTTTCTACCGCTTCCACAAAAGATATGCTGTGACTGTCACTTCCGATAAATTAGGAGCCCTGCACATGCGTGGAAAAAAATTTAGCATGCACATGCATGAAAATAATTTAGGGGAATTGCGCATGCGTGGAAAAAAATCTAGCGTGTGCGAGATAAAAATTAGCATGCGCATATGCAAGATAAAATTTAGCGTGCGCATGCGTGAGATAAAATCTAGTGTGTGCATGATGACGTCGCTTCTGTCACCATAGCCACCATGATGACATCACCTACGTCTCGACCAATCAGATTTTTTCACTTCCGTTGCCATGGTCACCATGATGACATCACTTCCGGCGTAATGGAAACCATGATGACATCACCTACATCATGTGACACTTCCCAACCAATCAGATCCCTCAAACATGACGTCACTTCCATCACCATGGTGACCATGATGTCACGTGACCCCTCTCGACCAATCAGATCGCTCAAAAATGTGGTGGAGTATCAGTTTGTCATTGTTCTTATACTACTACTACAGTGTGATTATTTTGATTTAGTCAGATGCTGCAGTGTTATTACCGTTATGGTTCATTAAATCTTATTTAGTTGTTCATATGCCACCGTGACTTTGTTGTTCTAATAGTTTAATGAACAGTATTATACTATTTTTGGTCAAACTTCTGTACATTTTTGTTACACTATAGATATAGATCCATGATAATTTAAAATAAATATACATTTAAGAATATGTTATTGCTTGTTCTTTGCAACTTTTAACTGATAAATTATCATCAGCTGAGTCTATTGGCACAGGCACAATAATTACAACTCTGTTGGTGATTTTCCAATCTGAACCTGATATCTGGCGACTTGCCACCTTTGAACACAATGCGAGAACTGTATCGAAAAATATACTTTGGGCTTATTGGTCGTTACAGAAATTTTTGGTGCCATGACCAGGATTGGAAATTTTAATAATTGTCATTTTTTTAAATTTTTTGTGACTTATTCAATGGTGCCTTTGTGTATTGAATGTTGTGATATATGGTGAATGTGACCAATTGAGTGTTTCATTGTATGTCACTATTGACACAAGTGAACCGTTCTGCTGAGGTGATATAAAATAGTGACTGACTTATTTTATTCATATTGTTACACTGTGTGTTTGCGATACTGTGTGATTGGTTACTGTTAACACATATATTCACGGTACCAAGGTGAATATCTAGTGACATAAAACAGTAATTGCTTGAATGTGAATTACTGTTCACATGTGGTATTCTATGAAGGTTTTAAACCTTACCTGAATACAATAGTGATATAAAACAGTAATTGGTTGCTTGTGTTATACTTTTATTTATTACATACAGAACAAAGAATTTATCACTGTTCACATTAAAGTAATAACACGAAAGGGTTTCTTACCTGAGAGTAGTTAAGAACGACTTAACTACTCCTGAGGTGAATTACTGAATGATATAAAACAGTGATTTGTGTGAAAATGTTTTGTTTGATTTGTTGAAATAACACAAAATTAGCAGCCAAAAAAGTGTTGTTACTAAGGTGTATAGAGTGGTGTGTATTGCAAGTTTGAGTGTGGTATTACTGTAGCACAGTAGTAACACCAAAAGGTGAATTACTATAAGGTGATATAAACAGTAATACTGGGGTAGTACTGTAAGTGAACATATTACTGGCATCACCAGTGACAACACAAAGGTTTCTACCTTGAGGTGAACAACAGTAACATCAAGGACTCACTTCAAAACCATTTTGTTTACAGAAGTGTTTGTCGGCGTCGTGTCTGTCATCAACACTAGTTCTTAGATTTCTGATTAGCTGGTTATCATTTTGAAATTAGGTTCTAGCTTTTGGTATGACAATATAACCTCTAGGAAATCTAGTAGTTGGATTCAGGTTGTGTCTGGTTGGATTCCCAAATGGCCTAGGAAAAGGGGCAAGGAACAAAAGAATGTGACTGGGCTCGATGAAGAGGTACAGTTTAATAGAATTCTGGATAGGTATCCAAAAGGTAAACTGAATAGGTCAGCTCCAGTCAATCAGACCTATTTTCCAGCACGGTTGTTGCAAGAAAAGGATAAGGATAAAAATGAGGTTTATTATGATACTTCAGATGAGTTGTGTGAGCATGTAAGACATTCCACACCTGTTCCTAGTAGAAGGTGAGGGGAAGGCCAAAAGCGGAACGACAGTGATACTGGGTTAAGACCGAACATAGAGGTAAGACCACCACAGAGGGATGAGTACGTATATGGTCAGCCTGTCAACACAAATGTAGGTGTACAAAGTAGACCAATACATATCTCATCTGAGCCAGTTCTTCCAAACCTGTGTAAGGCTAAAGGGAATATGCTGGTGGATAATATTCCAGGAGGGTCAGTCGGTGAAAATAGGTCACAAAATAGGCGATTTGAGCCAGACAAATTTGATGGGAAAAGAACCGAGTGGAGTGACTATCTCCAGCATTTTGAAACTGTAGCAGAGTGGAATGGGTGGTCATATGAGGAAAAAAGGTATGCAGTTAGCCATGAGCTTGCAGGGTCAGGCCCAAAGGGTGCTGGGTGATGTGGCACATTATGGGGAAACTGATTATTATGACAGTTTACTTAATGAATTATCTAGGACGTTTAATCCTGTAGAAAGAGAAACTACTTACAGAATAGAGTTTTGGAATAGGATACGTAGGTCAAATGAAACAGTGATGGAGTATGGATATACCCTACATAGGTTAGCAGTCAGGGGTTTTCCTAATATTCCACATAATTATCAAGAACAGTGGGTGTTAGATCAGTTTGTTACCAATACTCAAACATGAAGCTTTAAGCGTGGTGACTGGGTATGGGTATTCTATCCTCCTGAGGCAAAAGAAAAGTTTGCTAGAGGTTGGAAAAGCCCATATTTAGTTATAAATAAGTTAGGAGATGTGAATTATAGAGTGCAAAAGAGTGAAAGTGCTCATCTTGTGATTGTTCATGTTGACCATATGAAAATCTATGAACACAATGATATTTTAGACCTGTGGATATCAATATGTGACAGAGTGGATGTGGGGGTGCAAGTTGAAATAAGTGAATCTTAGGTTTGAGGTGGTAAACACATAACCTAAGGTTGTGTCATTGTTTTTTTTAGGTCTCAAAATGATGTGTGACAAATTTGTATTGGACATAAGGGTCAGTGGACAACTTCACTGTTAGTTCCTAAGTCATTCACCAGGGGCGCCACTGTGCCGTGACGAAAGGACTGTTTATTTTTTTTAAAAATTTTTAATTTGAAAAGCTAAAAATACTTTAAAAGATACCCACAACTCAAAAATGGGTGCACCATTAACAACAGGCCTTCTAGTACTATGATGTATGTCTTGTGAATGCTGACACACAATAATAAAGGTTATATTGAGAACAAAGTGAAGTCACTCTCAACCACGTTTTATCCTGTTTTCAGTGCAGACACGGTTTCCCCGTGCATCAAAAACTGAAGAATTGAGTATGCTAAGGCCACCTTAAGTTACACTTAAACAAAAGTTAAGACAACAACAAAGAAACAGACGCTGTTATTCTGAAATCTCAGGTGGGAAAATGTTGCACATTAAGGGCATACATTTAAAAGAAATAAAATTGAAACTTACAGAAATTTTAGCCACTTTTCAACATACAATTGCTGGAATTAAGGAACATATTTAGAGAAAAGAAAAACGTGTGTTTATAGCCAACTGCGTAAAGTATTGATCCACACATACACACTACACTCTATGTGCTTCAAATGGCCAGGCTTTGACGCCCAGTGAAACATGATCAATAATCCAGGCTTAGTACTGTGAGGCTTGTCTTCTTGGCTGGCTGTTTACACACAAGAGATTAATACATTGTTTACATAGTAACCTGGTTAAATTGTGCCTCAGAATAATGTTGTTGGTGCAAAGATAATCATTTTTTCATTGTATTAAATCTGTATATGTATGTCATTTTATATGAAGATTACCTTCCCCAAAACGAAAATGATGTTTTGTGGACTATAATTTATGCAGACTTTTTTGTTTCAATGTTGGTGCAAAGAGGTCAACATTACAGTAAAAGTTACGAGGTGAAACTTTTGAAACAATTCTCTGGGGTTTTTTCTTCTGTTATGCACTGAAGAAAAGATGTTAGCTGGAATACACCGGTGGTGTACAAGTTACTTTAAATGAAAGTTGTGTATCAGCTGAAATGAAGCTTATGAAGTTATGTACAACTTGAAGTGGGATAAATTAGCTACAGTAACCCAAGAAAATGGAGCAGAGCAGTTTCTAAAATAGACAAGGTAAGAAAAAGTTACAGTATGCTTACTACTTCATTTTTTTGGTTTGATAATTTTAAATGTAATTTAGGGAATTTTTTTTCCAAAACCATTACATGCTGCAGTACAAATAAGTATGTAGTTTTAAAAAATTCTTTTCAGATGGGCTTTGCTGCTTTTTTTTTTTTTTTTTTTTTTTTTTTTTGGTTGAACTGCAAAATCCCCCTAACAGAAGTAGAAATATGATAATTTTGTGTAAAATAAAACTAATTCATCTTTATGTATATGAAGACATGAATATAAATTACAAACTCACCAAAGTACAGTACCTACCCCGCTAATCAAAAGACCAAAACTAAAACAGTGAATTTTTTTAATTATTTTTTTTAGATTTGGGCTTTAAAATTATATGAAAAATACATAAATCTATTTCTGATTCTGATAAAATAAAAGAAAAAGCCACTTAAGAAGGAAAATTTTCATTTGAAAAGTATTAGTCTATATAGCTTTCCTCCATCCCTCACAACAATGTGTGGTAAATTGGTAATACAACCTCTTCAGTGTGCTTAACTGTTAATCATCTGAAACTGTTATGAATGATATATCATTATTAATCAACTTATTACTTTAAGTAAACCACTTACTCAAATTATTTTACAGAGCCATAAAACAGAGTTATGGATGGGAGTTATGGACAAGTGATGAAAACAAGCATCAACTGTGGCTTACGCCCACAGGTAATGAAAGTAATATTAACAGTAAATTATAGATTATTTTAATAAAAATAACATTCTTCACACTTGAAGGCCACAGTGAATAACATAAATGAAAATGCTTCTTCTACTGAAATTGCAAATTTAATAAATAAATTAAATTTTTATAAGTTAATACCCTATCCAATGGACAATTGCTAATCCGGTCGGCGTAGACCGGCCCGCCAAACGACAGAAAAAGTCACCGTAATATCAGTGCATGATGCCCTCACAAGCTGTCCGGTCCCATTGTGCACTCGCCAGATGGCGTGTCGGACTTCCTTCCTGTCTAGACAGCATGACATCATAGCATCGTTTTCGTTGTCTAAACCTACTAGACCCTAGTAAGCTGATAGCGGGGTCGGTGGGAGGGTCTTGTGCAGCCCCTGTACTGGTGAAACTACAAATTGATTGTCATTTGTAGGACTGCTGCCCTTGGCTGGTCGCGAGGCGTATTGTGCCTTGTGCCTTGCCCTTGCCTCTCTTGCTCTGGCCATGATATCCCAGATTTTTCCATGCAGGCCTGTCTTGCTTCCTGTTATCCGAACGTTTATCAGATCTTTCATCAGGGTGGAAGCAACCTTTCTTGTCATCAGAAGATGGTTGATTCTTGGACTCAAAGTTAGCAATGTCCTGTTCAGCTTTCTTGAGTGCCTCGTCGGGGAACAGGGTGGCTATCTGTAGAGGAGCAGTGTGTAGTAGTGCGTAGTAGTGCCAGAGTATCAGGCTTAATACCAGCTTTCAAGTGGGATAGATAAGTGTACCTTCTGGCCAAGGTTGAGTTAGCTACTGTCACAAAGACGAAAACACTTAAATGTTCCATAGTCTTGGCCATGGCTTGTGAAATGCTGGAATTGAAGTTGGCTAGATACTGAAGTTCCTCCACAGCATTAGAGACCTTAGAAGAGCACTTCCCTTTGTTGAGCTCAGACCTGATGGCTTTCAACTGGCTGTGCATATTTTCCTGCACCTTCAGGAGGCATCTGTTGAAGCCAGCCGCTTGATTACAATAAGTTGAAGCCTCACGAGCCGACTTTTCCCATCTCCTCAAGTTGTCATGTGTGATTTGTCTGGAGGGAGGTGGGGTTGCAGCAATGCCGGCAGCTCTGGCTATCCTGCTATAAGAGCTTTTAAGCTTGGAGGTGTCTGTACTCCATGACGTAACCGAATCTCTGGTGGCAACAGAAGATTTCTGGTCACTGAATAGCCCATACTACTTCGACTGGGACTTGGGTGGATGTACAAACTGATCCCTTAACAAACCTCCAGCTTCAGAACTATGTGATGGATAGCCCTCCACCAGGGTAACATTGAGCTTGGCCATCTTGTTACAAAGCCAGTCATCTGTAGGTAGACGTACCGACACCTTGCCCACTGGTTGCCCACTGGTTGTGACCGGGGTCCTGCAAAAGGGTTGTCATCCCCTGTTGAAGTTGTAAATTCTATGTCAGGAATCTGATTCCAATCCATATAGGAACGAATGCCTCTTAAAGTCTCTCTGTAGGTCTGTTCCTCAGATAATGTCTGGTCGGGGTCGGTAGAAGGATCCTGGTATGGGTCAGAGAGCTCACCCTCTTCAACAAAGAGGTCGACCGGTGGTCGGTCTGAGATATCACTATCTGAATCAGTATCCATAGATGAGGGACTCTGGTCCCTAGCCGGTGCTGAGGTTGCTTTGCTGGTAACCTGAATAGTAGCAGGGGGGTCGGTGCCAGACAAATCTGAAGGTCGGCTGGTAGAAGACTGGTGTTGAGATGACTTGCTAACAAACTGTTTCTTGAAGGGGTGTTGTGAACTAGGTAAGTCTGTGTCTGAAGAACGCTTATGTTTAACATCTTGGGGCGATTTGCTGGTAGCCTGTCCCAGTGGGGTTGAAAGGCCGGTACCAGACAAATCTGTAGTGGTCGGTTGGTCGGTTGAAGGTCGGATGAATGGAGCAGAGGACTTGACCGCACCAACTGGAGGAGGGTGGGTCGGTGCCACCTTGGGAGCCTGAAAGGTCACGCCCTTGAAAAGTTTTTTCGTTTTATGGACTTAGGCCTAAAGATAAATGAGTAATAGTAATCTTAGCTACTTGGAGTAAAGGGCTCATAAATCAAAAACTATTGCAGTTACAGCTTTTTCTTGAAATATGTTGTTCAGCTACTTTGTCCTTAGCTATAAGATGGTACATAGTTTTGGGTTCTATTGCATGCCATAAGTGAGTAATAGCTGTTTCCTTATTTGTAGCAAAATAATGACATAAGTAAATGTCAAATATCTTCAAAAGTATTAAAGTTAGGGAATTCTTTTGAAATATGTTATTCATCTAGTTTTTGATAAGCTATCAGATAGTAAAGTTGCAGACCTGTTGCACATTGGATAGCTGAGTAATAGCTGCTTTGAAATTGTGACTGTTGAATAAATCCATTGTAACTCAAAAACTACTGCAGTTACACTATTTTCTGAAAATAATTTGTTCAGCTACTTTGTCCTTAGCTATAAGATGGTACATAGTTTTGGGTTCTATTGCATGCCATAAGTGAGTAATAGCTATTTCCTTATTTGTAGCAAAATAATGACATAAGTAAATGTCAAATATCTTCAAAAGTATTAAAGTTAGGGAATTCTTTTGAAATATGTTATTCATCTAGTTTTTGATAAGCTATCAGATAGTAAAGTTGCAGACCTGTTGCACATTGGATAGCTGAGTAATAGCTGCTTTGAAATTGTGACTGTTGAATAAATCCATTGTAACTCAAAAACTACTGCAGTTACACTATTTTCTGAAAATAATTTGTTCAGCTACCTTTTCCTTAACTATAATATGGCATATCGTTTGGGGTGCCGTTGCATGTAATAAGTGAGCAATAGCTATTTCCTTATTTGTAGCAAAATTATGATGGAAATAAATCTCAAATACCTTAACAAGTATTAAAGTTAGGCAAATCTTTTCATTTGTTATTTTTTTTTCATCTAGTTTTTGATAAGCTTACTTTCCTGTGTCCTTTATATTTTTGTGGCTTTTGCACAACTAGATCAATAGCTAAGTGAATAGATAGCTGAGTAATAGCTACTAAAATGAGTAAATGTCTTTATTCTGGAAAAATATTGTAGGTAGACAATTTCTTCTAAATAAGTCATTCACCTCCTTTTGGGTGATCTAGCACATAGTGAAGTTGCAGATCTATAGCTTTTTGCATAGCACACCTATAGCTACTAAAATGAGTAAATGCCTTTTGTCAGTAAAAGTATTGCATACACGCAATTTCTTCTAAATAAGTCATTCACCTACTTTTGGGTGATCTACCACAGAGTTAAGATGCAGAACTGTAGCTCTTTGGATAGCTGAGTAATAGCTACTAAAATGAGTAAATGTCTTTGGATATTATTATGTCCACCCCACTGGGGGGTGGACATATTATTTTTGCTTTTTCCGGCGTCCAGCATCCAGCGTCCCACTTGGTTTCCAGACATTTTAGGCAACAGTTCTTATCCTATCTTTACCAAATTTGGCATGCAGGTTTTTGTTGTTTCACTAGTGCACTGCAGAAGTGACAAATAATGGTAGATTAAGAAGTACATACCAGATAATTAAAATGAAAAAAAATATCTCCCTTGGAACTCAATGTATACCAGTAATGTCAAAGTAAAACTTGTGTGTGTTAATTTGCCAATAATATGGCTGAACAAATTCACACACTTAAGCAAATGTTGGATTTTCTCCAAATTGCATAATTAATATACAACATGATCTATGAAATGTTTTGACAATAAATACATTGTAACTCGGATGTTTTCACTTTTAATTACAGACTACTTTCCTCTGTGACTATGGATGTGAGAAGAGAGGGATGGTCAGCACTTCTGTTCCTTGTGATTATATATCACATGCCTTATTTCTGCACATTAATGAAGGAGATAATTCAAAGTTTCTCCAATAAGGATTGTTGATACAAAAGCTATTATGTGGAAGCTATGAACAAAACAAAATCTGCATCTGCATCAGAAGTTATGTATAAACAGAAAACAGTGAATCTTAGCACATATTACATGTGATATTTGTTGTAAGCAGCATTTTTATGTCAGCTGACTGACATTATGGCATCACTCTGTGGTGTATGTGTACGCGTCCTCATGATCATCTTCTCCAATGAAAGTACAAGGTCCAGAGACATGCTGCTACTTTTAAAAGATACCTTATCTATCGCAGATGAAAATTTGTTCAAGGCATACAGATCTGTATGTTTGTATGTTCCCCAGAGTCATTACAACTGACGTACCCCCACCCAAAGTGTGAAAATTTGAACACGTAATCATAATTTTCTCATTGACTATTGAAGGGATTTCTCTCATATCTTGTATATATGTACTTGTCCACTAGTAGATTCCCCCTTGTGATTATAAGACCTGAATCTTTCTTAATGGCTACTTTCAGGCTATCACTGTTTCACAAAGCCTCCTTCAGCTAAAGGTTTTCCCCTTCCTTTTGGGAAGCTTAGTTTCACCAAACCTTTGGAAAGTATGGGCCTCAGTTTCCAAGGAATCACCCTTAAATTTAAAATGCTAAAATGCAGTTTACTCTAAAATTTAAAATAAATTGTGTGAAGGTTATACAGGTAATGGAGTGGAACTTCCAAGCAGTGTGGTTATACAGAAAATCTCCCTTTCTTTGTTTTAGGGAAAATCTTTGTTAAGGTGGAATAAAGGAGGCTTTGTGATACAGGATTTAAGGGAAGCCTTGCAAAAGGTTAGAAGTACCCCGTCCTTTACTCGAGGAAGGAAAAAAACAAAGGAAGCTTTATGAAACCGACCCCTGTAGCTCATTGCATAGCTGAGCAATGGCTACTTTGAGATTCTCACTGTTGAGTAAATTGTGTATAACATGAAAACTATTGCATTTAGAGAATTTTGTTTAAATATGGTATTGCCTGCAGTTTTACACCTTAATCGTTAGCTTTGTACTTTACTTCTGAATACCGATTGGAGGGCACAACTTTTGTCCTTTTCTTCTGTCATTTCTACTCTGAAACCCAGAACACAGTCAGCTGACACAGAGCCCATTCTCAGGCACTGGTTGCTTATTCTTTCAATAGTGAAGTCTTTGTGTTATAGTGTGGAATAAATTGACAATAAAAGTAAACAGTTTTTCAGTCAGTTCTAAAACCAGACTAAAATCACCAAGAGAAAAAACAGTTATGCGAGATTATATGTTATTGTTATCATTGTTAAATTTGTGGCTGTAATAAACTAAATTATCTAAAACTGTGGTCTTTATATTGTTACAACCTTGAAAAAGACTCAGAAATGAGTGGTGAAAAGTTATCTGATTTTAAGTTAACTAATCTAACCAAGTTATCTAACTTTACTAATAAAAAATTAGCCTCGACAGGCAGTAACCTCAACCAGCAAGTATATTAGGAGAGCATGAGAGACATTCGGAAATTCCACGTCATTTTAAAAGTAAGAAAATTTGGTAAAACTATTTTTGCATTGGGCTTGAGCACCAACAAAATTGTAAGGATAAGAACTATCAAATGTGTTGCCATTGCAAAAGTTTTCAAATTATTATATTGACCCAAACCTAATCATCTGGAGTTTATCTTCAGATAAACAAGTTCTGAAACTTTGCTGAAAATCCATGTTGAGGTTTTGACTGGAGAGAACACCCCAATTTACAGGTTCAAAATTAGAAAAAGTGTTACCATGGCAACAGTTGTTGGCAAATGTTGCCCAAAACCTCTGGGGCTAAACATATCCTGAAAATTTGGTGAAAATTATTGCATGGGTCTAGACTGTAGAACACCCAAAGTTTTAAGACTAAAAATTTTGAAAAGTGTTGCCATGATGACAGCCATTGGTTGATATGTCCGAAAACATTATCATCTCTGGCTCCTCTTTGGTTAAACATACAATGAAAATGTGGTAAAAATATATGCATGGGTTCCAGCTGCAGAACACCCACAAATTTTAAGAATGAAAAATTTTAAAAAGTGTTGCCATGACAACAGCCACTATTGCTAGATATGCCCAAAACCTTATCATCTCTGGATCTTCATGGCTCAAACTACCCTGAAAATTTGGTGAAAATATAGGCACGAGTTCAGGCTGTAGAACGCCCATAAATTTTAAGACTGAAAATTTTAAAAGCATTGCTATGGCAATAGCTGTTTCCATTTTTGCCCCAAAACCTAATTTTCTACAGAACCTCTTGGCTTTAACATATATCCTAGAATTTATTGTGAAATGTAAACAGAGTTTGGAGGGAGTTGCTAAGGTAAACCTAAAATGTAAACAAAAAAAGTAGTTCCTTGAGACACAACAGTGACACCTGGTGAATGGAATATGCAACTGAAAACAGGTGCTTGCAACATGTCCACTGACCCTTAAGTGAATTCTTTCAAGAGCCATCTGCACTGATGTGGTCTTCAAGTGAGAAGGACGGAAAACCGGGGTGGATGAAAGAGAAAGGGCGGTTCTTGTGTTTAGTTGACGGATGTCGAAAGAAGAAGTTGAGTTTTGGTCAGAGGTACGGACTATTAAGACACTGGGAGGAAATTCACTGCCAAGAAATCACTTTATTTAAATGTACCAGACAATCTTCCTGTTGGACATTCAAACGGTCATATGATCTGGAGAGACATTTGGTGAAAATGCACAACATGGACAATGAAGAAGCCAAGGACCATTCCAACAGTGGTGTGGTGAAAACAAAACCTGTTCAGAATCTGAATTATGTGGACCCTGGTAGGCTACAACCTCCTCAGCGGAAGGCATTGATTCCAGGTACTGGAAAGCCGTTATCAGAGGCAGTACCTGGGGTAACCATCCCTGCCTATCCAGAGCTTAAGAGGCTGAAGGTCAACTTCCAGAATGAGGTGGACTGTTTTGAGGTGGAGATGGTACTTTCTGGCAAACCATTGGAAGACTCACGGGAGCCAGCCGTTCCTGATGGTACCACTCAGTCCGCATCTGTCTCCGTGGTTACCGATGCACCACCTTTACCTATATCAGCTATTGCAGATATGCCATCATTGCCATGCACCTCTGTACCCACACTGACAGACATACCATCTTTGTCTGAATCCACTGTTGCCGTTATGCTGTCCACGCCTGTATCTACAGTCATGGATATCTCACCCATGCCCATTTCACATGATTCCCCTGATGAGACTGCCATGCTCCTTTCAATCTAATCTAATGTGGACTTTTATAGCGCTTAATCTCCATCACGGATGGACTCTAAGGCGCAACTGAACATAAAGCAAGGTGGTTGACATTAATCCGAGGACATAGCCAGGTCATGTCAAGGAGACACAGGGCTATGGGGATATGCTTTTGCAAACAGGTATGTTTTAAGCTTCTTTCTAAAGGAGGCAACTGATGCTGCACTGCGTACATCATGAGGGAGTTCATTCCAGATCTTAGGAGCATCAAAGACAAAGCTGTGATCAAAATGTTTGACTGACTTGAAGACTGATGAGTGGAAAGGAGGAACAGTAAGGTACTGATGATCTGGGTGACTACGCCTGGTACTATAGGAACAAATGCTGAGTGACAAGAATGGTTGAAAATAGGAAGGGGAACCACTATGTAAAAATTTATAAACTAGTGTTGCAGTTTCTAACATACATCTATACTTAACGGGGAGCCAGTGAAGCTTCAGAATGGGTGTAACATGAGCATACTTTCTATAATTTGTAACAATCCGAGCAAGGGTATTCTGAATACTTTGTAATTTGTGTTGATTGAAACATGACAAACCCCTAAACAGAGAGTTGCAGTAGTCTAGACGACTGCTAACCAAGGCATTTGCAGCAAGGACTGCCAATTCTGAAGTAAGATACTGTCTTATTCTACGAAGGTCACACATCTGAATAAAGCACGCTTTGCAAGTCCTCTTGACATGTTCAGATGACAGATGAACTTTGCATTCTGGAAACGACAAAAGACTCCTCCACCATTTCAATTTCTGTCTCTCAATCCAGACTAGTAGAGGAAAGCATGTTAAATGAGAGGGACCAGCAATGGAAAAAGGAACTTATTTCTGATATTTTAAAATCCCAGGACAAAATTAAGTCTTTGACTGATACGGAAAGGAAAGCTAAGAAAGAGTTAAAACAACTAGAACTGAAGGAACAGAGAATTAAAGAACATGCCATGGAAAAAGAATTAGCGATTGAATGTGCAAAAATTAAATCACTAGAAATTGAGATCAGGAAGTTGCAAGCGAAATTGGATTCCAAAACCATAAATGTGTTAGATTCTGTAGACATTGGGGACTTTGGGAACTTTTTAAATTAGGAAGACATCACTTTTGGGGATGGATTTAATGTTGAGGAATAAATTAGTGTATCATTTTTCATGTGTGTCACCGCACAGTGACATGTACTTTTATCAGTTGAATATTCATGTGTGTCACAGTAAAGTGGCATGTTTTACTTATATCAGTTGAATATTCATGTGTCACAATACAGTGGCTTGTGCTACTTTCATCAGTTGAATATTCAAGTGTGTCACAGTACAGTGGCATGTTTTACTTTTATCAGTTGGATATTCATGTGTCACAGTACAGTGGCATGTTTTACTTTTATCAGTTGAATATTCATGTGTCACAATAAAGTGGCTTGTGTTACTTTCATCAGTTGAATATTCAAGTGTGTCACAGTAGAGTGGCATGTTTGTGCTTTTATCAATTCAATATTCGCGTGTGTCACAGTACAGTGGCTTGTTTTACTTTCATTAGTTGAATATTCTTGTGTGTCACAGTACAGTGGCTTGTTTGTACTTTTATTAGTGGAATATTCATGTGTGTCACAGTACAATGACTGGGTTACATTTTATAAGGTGAATATTGAAGTTTAAAGTTGGAAACCACTCCTCTGTGATAACTGCAGGTATCCCATTTTGTGTTCAAAAAGTCAGGATTTGTGGTTCTTCTGCTCAAAGTAGAGTGAGTTAGTATTAAATGTATTTCACATTTTGTATTGTTGGTATTAGTATAGTTCAATGTGTTAACTGCATATTTCGTTATTATTATTTAATCCATCGCACAGTGGGTTAGTTATGAAGTGCAGTTAGAATTTTACATGTCCAACTACTCTGGTAGTCCTTATTATGTGTTAATTTAGAGCAGTTACTTGTGATATAGAATTTGTGTATTGGGTACTTTACACTACTGATTTAGATGTTAAATGCTCTGTCTATTGTGATTGGTGCTTTAACCCTGAGTGGTTACAGAGTAAGCCATTATAGCAACATTGTGCTTGCGTGTTATGAGGACATAACACATTTTAAGTAGGGGGGAGTGTAGATTACAAAAGTGCTTCAGTAATGCTGCAGATTGACGAGTCCTTGAGATTTTTTATAAAATTCTACAAAGTTGTGGAAGGTCTCATTCTGTAGCATTTTATGTGTAGATCGTTTTAAATATTACACTTAAGCTTGTCACCTATGATATTCACAGTATTTTATTTGCTTTTTGTCGAATATTGCTGGGATCTGTGTCGTCCATCTTTGTGTGACGACGTCATCACTCTTCGAGTTCAACACCAATATATATTTCTATTTGCTGTAAGCGAATCCTCATAAGCGGTGCTGAACTGCCACCGATGCGGTGTTCGGTGTATGCAAATTAGCTACGAATCCTCTATATAAGATGCGGCAAATCAACAGCTCAGGGGTGTATTGAGCCGCTCTAGCGGATGGTACACTCAGTGCTTCTGACATTTCCCTCCAATTTGTTTACAAACAAATGCTCATGATTTTGACAGTTCTTACAACTGACAGTAATTCTTAACTTGTAATGGGGGTCCTTTCTAGCTGTGGTTATGTAATAATGCCGGTGTAAATATTATTTCAACTTCAGTTTATTACATTTTAGGGTTCTTATATTTATATTTTGACTGATAACTGCAGTATTTTATTTGTAATAGTTATATTACATATTTCATTGAATACTACAGTGTGATTATTTTGATTTAGTCATATGCTGCAGTATTATTACCGTTATGGTTCAGTAAATCTTGTATTATTTAGTTGTTCATATGCCACCGTGACTTTGTTGTTCTAATAGTTTAATGAACAGTATTATACCATTTTTGGTCACACTTCTGTACATTTTTGTTACACCATAGATATAGATCCATGATAATTTAGAATAAATATACATTTAAGAATATGTTATTGCTTGTTCTTTGCAACTTTTAACTGATAAATTATCATCAGCTGAGTCTATTGGCACAGGCATCAATAATTACAACTCTGTTGGTGATTTTCCAATTCGAACCTGATATCTGGTGACCTGTCACCTTTGGACACAACAAGAGAACTGTATTGAAAAATACACTTTGGGCTTAAGGGTCATTACAAATGTTTACACAAGTCTAATTAACATAAGAACAAGGTTTGGTTTTATCGGTCTATTACCAGGTCATGACAGGTGTCCCAGGGGACATGTGCCTCAATTGGGATGTACATATCTCAAGGAAATCAATACTATTTCCCCTCATTTTATTCTAGGGTGTTGATAAATGGCCAGGTAAGGCCTGAGCTGTTATCTACACATTGTACACAACTGGGATTGAGATCGGCAGGTATTTACATAAGACAGGAGACTATTTAATCAATAACCTAGGCCCTACTGGAACAAAGTAAATAAAACAGGGAATAACAACTAAATAACTGAGCATATTATCAACACATTTCTAGTAATTTACCCAGTTGTGACTCATTTCAGGACACTATTTATAAAAAATAATAGATAAGACAACCCCAGATTCATTAGAATATTTTATGATGTTTTGAATAAAAATGTTAAACCTTACACATACATGTGGAAAATTAAAACTGAAACAACTGCGTCTGTGACTAATTGGAAAATTATTTGCATTTTCAATTAAAAATTCAATTCAAATACAAATGGAACCAAGAACTTTCAAAATTTTGTAAAGAGTCACAATAATTGGACACTGGTAATGAATTGACATGCCAATGTCAAGTGTTTGCTGCATGATTCCATTGCTGTTATCCATTGATATTGTCTTGTACCCAGGCTGTGGAAACTTTGGCTTCATCAAATTATTCTATTGGGACTAAAGGTCCTTTGATTGGAGTATGTATTGATATTTTGGCACTTGCAAAAAATTAACATTCAAACTTCTGATAATTTAATGAAGTCTATACCTGTTAATATTGTTGACTCACTTACCTATTACACTTTTTCTAAGCATTGTTAAATCAGTTATCACTTATTCTAAATCATTAGTTGCTACTTGTGTCTATATGATACACCAAATACATGTTCCCTTGCCTTTTTGATGATTTTCTGTTTTTTTCTGGGTTCCTATCATCTGTCACATATTCTTTCATTATTTGTGGAGACTTTAATGTTCATGTTGTTATAAATTGTATGGACCAAAGAAAATTTCTTGACCTGATAGACATTTCCAACTTTGTTCAAAGTGTAAATCAACCTATTCATTTACATGGTCATATACTGGATCTGATACTTACCCTAAGTGATTCTGCTTTCGTCAGCATTATGACAAATGGTAATTTAGTCGCTGATCATGCATTAGTTAAATGTCATCTTGATTTTGTATGCCCTACAATTCCCATGGGCCTTTCCACGGTGTCAATCAAAATACCGCAAATCGGCAAACATCCTGTTTACTACAATAGCAACAACCAATCATTTCCTCCAGTTTTCATTGGCGCCATTTTGAATTATAAAAATGTGGCCATTTTTAGGGACATATTTGTAAATATTATTGCTTTCTGATAATGGAACAAAATGAAACCAAAGTGTAATTTAATAAAAAAATTATATCATCAATCCTACCTACTTTAAAATGTCTGAAATGTATATATATGTCCCCAAGCTGCCATTGTTTACATTTTACTGCAATACACGAGGATTTGTTTTGATCAATAAATTGTTTATTTATTTATTTTTAAATTTTTGTCACAATAAAACACATATACTTTATTGTATAATTGCTTATTATATGCTACATCCAATCATTTATAGTACGTGTTATTTATCTTATATCTTAAAATACTCAATGTTTACGTTTAATTTCCCGCCATTTTCGCCATTTGTTTGTCAGACAAAGCCTGACATGGAGACAACTAAAATACCGTAAACCAGGAAGTGGGCATGGCCTATGGAACGGTCCATAGCAGACAGTATGGACCGTTCCACGCCCACTTCCTGGTTTACGGTATTTTAGTTGTCTCCATGTCAGGCCTTGTCTGACAAACAAATGGCGAAAATGGCAGGAAATCAAACATAAACATGGAGTATTTCAAGATATACGAGAAATAACACGTATTATAAATGATTGTATTGAGCATAGAATAAGAAATTATATAATAAAGTATATGTGTTTTATTGTGACAAAAATTATAAAATAAATAAATAAACAATTTAATGATCAAAACAAATCCTCGTGCATTGCAGTCAAATGTAAACAATGGCAGCTTGGGGGCATATATATACATTTCAGACATTTTAAAGTAGGTAGGATTGATGATATAAATTTTTTATCAAATTACACTTTGGTTTAATTTTGTTCCATTATCTGAAAGCAATAATATTTACAAATATGTCCCTAAAAATGCCCACATTTTTGTAATTCAAAATGGCGCCGATGAAAATCGGAGGAAATGATTGGTTGTTGCTATTGTAGTAAACAGGATATTTGCCGATTTGCGGTATTTTGATTGACACCGTGGAAAGGTCCATTTTAAGATATAGGAGAAAAAATATGTATTATAAATGATTGGATGGAGCATATAATAAGAAATTATATAATAAAGTGTATTTGTTTTATTGTGACAAAAATTAGAAAATAAACAATTTATTGATCAAAACAAATCCTCGTGCATTGCAGTAAAATGTAAACAATGGCAGCTTGGGGACATATACATGCATTTCAGACATTTTAAAGTAGGTAGGATAGATGATATAATTTTTTTATCAAATTATACTTTGGTTTCATTTTGTTCCATTATCAGAAAGCAATAATATTTACAAATATGTCCCTAAAAATGACCACGTTTTTGTAATTCAAAATGGCGCCGATCAAAATCGGAGGAAATGATTGGTTGTTGCTATTGTAGTAAACAGGATGTTTGCCGATTTGCGGTATTTTGATTGACACCGTGGAAAGGTCCATTTCCTAATCTATCACCATATCTATCAGGTGTCAATTGGAGCATGTGTCACACAAAGATAGGTCTTAGTAGACTGAGATAGATTGTGCAGATTGCAACACAATCACCAACAAAAAATTTGATGAATACTACATCACTTTTATTGATGAAAATAGCCATGACCCAAAAAGGCTGTGCCAGTGTTTCGACAAGTCATCAATAAGGGTCACAAGATGATTTTTCCTCCTCATGAATTTGTGCTTGGCTGAGGGTGTTTCTCCTATTGTGGTAAATATTCTACAAGATACAACCATCCAAATAAATGGTTCTTGGAAGTTCTTGTACATAAATCCAGAAAATACTTCAATCACAGTTTTGATGCTCAAGCTGGTTTGGAATGATTTACTTGTTGATGTTCATTCTGCCCCAACTCTTGCCTGTTTCAGAAAAAGCTAAAATCTTTTCTCTTCAAAGAGGCTTTCCCACCATAAACTATCAGCCAGATAGCATCTCTATGGTATTGACCTGGCTATATCTGTGGAATAATGATTATTGGATTACTTTTTTGTGTTGTGCCTTTGACTCTGTCTTGACACAAATTTAGCACTATAAAAGTGTAGAATGGAATGGAATAGAATGGAAATTACTTTAAGCTAAATCATGTTAATTGTATTTGGATTTCTGAAAAAAACAAACAAATGAAGTTGGAAAACTAATTACTACCAAAAAGTGCACTAAATATATACATTATGGAACATGTGCAAGCTTAAATAACAAAGTTAGAAAGATGTAAATATAGATGGGAAGTAACAAGACCAAAAGGGATTTCGGTCTACTAGCACGAGCCGCAAAGCCATCAGAGACAGCAGTAGTGAGCTGAAGTGGAAACCCATCTAAGTACTAATGTAGTCCATTGCCACTTAACTTAAGTGGAGAGACAGATACTCAACAAAATATGCCACAATCCATGAAAGTGCAGAGACAAAGATGTAAAAAAGGTGATTCTTAGAAGCATGAACCTGGCTAGAGCTCACTATTGTTATACAGAGACATCCTTTTGTATTTACATACAATGCTCTGTTGAAAAACATTTGTCATAAAAACTCACCAGTAAAGTTTCGAAAAGATGAATATATGATTTTAGATTTATTTGTTGTTTTAAGTTGAATATATGAGCAAATTAATAATTTTGTTTGTGATAGTATCTTACCATATGTAATACTGATGTAATGTAATTCTTTTGTTCATCATATATACTTTTAATTTTTTCCAGTAATTCTGGTATATATAAGGTCTTTGACAGTCTTGAGTTGGAATAAATATAATATTTGGTTGCTACAAGTAAGATATTGATTGGAAGAGAATTAGTATCAGTATTTAGGTATCCTAGAATATATTCTAAAGGACCAAGATCTAAACTTAGTCCTGTCTTGTTTTTCACCCACACTCGAACATTTTTCCAAAAATCCAGAACATCTGGACATTAGGAAAAAATATGGAATATAGTTTCTGGAGCAGATTTGCACAAGAAACAGTCAGGTGAAGTTGCTTTACCAATTTTTGCAAGTAGTGTGCGTGTACCAAGAATACGATGGAGAATTCGATACTGAAACCATATAAGATTGTGGTCCTGAGGTAGTTTAGAGCATATCCTAAATATTTGTTGCCATGTGATTTCATCAATGTTTAGGTTAAGTTCAGTATTCCATGCAATTTTACAATTCATGTTTATGACAGGTTTATTTAGAATGTTGTAATAATGTTTTGAACCTGAATTGCGGGAAAAAATAGGAAGTAAATGTGTAGGGAGACATGGCTGCTGAAAATAAAAGAGATCATCTTTCTTATATTTTTTCACATACGATTCAACACAGGATTTTATTCGCAGGTATTCCAGGAAATTCATTTTCAAATGGGTATATTTATCTTCTAACTTTGTTTGGCTAATAATATTACCTCTATTGTCAAGCAGGTCACCAACAACAATTATTCCCTGCTTACTCCAATTAGGTAAATTAAGAATGGCCTTTGAAATTTTGGGGCTATACCATAATAGAGTTGACAGTATCTCAGTGTTAGACCTTATAGGAATGTTCTCGCAGAGGGTTACCCAAGATGTCAAAATTTCCTTCCAAAATTGATTCTGGGTCTTTTTTCTCAAAATATCACACCAAGTTGAACCGTATGATGCAATCTTTGAAACTGGTGAAATTGTGTTTTCAAAAAGTGGAGTGGGGGTTCACTTTTAAATAGTTTATTCATCCAAGTTAATTTTAAGGATTGTGCAAAAAGCTCTATGTTAACCATTCTTAAGCCTCCCATTCTGTAGTCCTGAGTGATATAATCACGTTTGATTTTGTCTGGTTTATTACCCCAAAGAAATGCAAACAGGCAAGAATTGATTTCTTTAAAAAAATGCTTGTCAGGTGATGGAATAATCATAAATATGTGATTAAATCTTGAAAGAATAAAGGTTTTTATTACTGTTATTTTACCAAAGGGAGTTAGATTTCTTTTGTTCCATAAGGTTAGTATTTGTTTTGAATTGTCTAAAGCTTTTGAATAATTCAAAGCAATCATTTCTTGTAGGTCAACTGAAAATATAATTCCCAATAATTTAAATTGAGTAGTCCCCCAGTCCAGTTTAACTGATACCTTTAGTTTATCTTTTGAATATTTCTTCCTTCCAATCCAAATAACTTTTGTCTTATTTGTATTCATATGTAGTCCTGAAAAGGAACCAAATATTTCAATAGTATTCAGGGCAGCTTGTAAGGAGCTCTGTGAACCATTGAGTATAAGAGTGGTGTCGTCGGCAAACTGTGTCATTTTTATTTCTTCTGTACCAATTATTATACCTTTAATTTCCAAGTTATTATGTATTAAATAGTATAAAATTTGTCCACATAAAATAAATAAATAAGGAGCAATGGGATCCCCTTGTTTACACCCCCTTTTAATGTTGAAGAAATTTGATTTCACTCCAACTTGGAGTATTGAAGCTACAAAATTTGTGTTCATTAATTTAATCCATCTTATAAATTCTTTTCCAAAGCCAAAAAATTCCAATGTGTTGTACATAAATTTCCATGAAATTGAATCAAAGGCTTTTTCAAAATCTATCAGCATCAATAACCCATTTTTATTCCTTATTTCAATGAAGTTCATAATGTCATATATCAGTCTAGTAGAGTCACCAATATATCTTCCTTTGATAAAACCTGTCTGAGATTTAGAAATTAGTTTATCTAAAACGGTTTTGAGCCTTTCTGCAATGGCAGAAGCCATGAGTTTGTATAAAATGCTCAGTAAGGAAATCGGACGCCAATTTTTTAAAAATTCTCTATTCTTATCCCCTTTTATGAATGCAGGTAATCACTGATTGACGTAATGTTATGGATAGATTGCCACTATAGTAGCTATAATTTAGGGCTTTCAGTATTATATATTTTAAATTGGACCAGAAAACCTTAAAAAATTCACATGGAAAGCCATCAACGCCCGGTGTTTTATTATTTTTCATTTTTCTTGGAGCAAAATTAAGTTCAGAAATTGTTAAAGGTCCCTCTAGTGAACTTGCTTCGAGTTTGGTTAATTTTGTAACACACTGGTCTTTCAAAATTTCAGTAAGTTTTATGTCAGGTATTTCTTTGTCTCTGCTTTTGAATAATTTAGCATAAAAGTCTTTTATTTGGCACAAGATGCCGTCTTGGTCGGTAATATATTCTCCGGTCTCAAGACATACCTTCTTAACAGTTTTATCAATAAATTTTTTGCGTTCCAGATTGCAAAAAAATTTAGATGGTTTCTCTCCATTTTGTAGCCAATTTACTCTAGATCGAACAATATGTCCCATAAGTTTTTTTTCCGCAACTTTAATAGCTCCTCCTTTTTAGTTTCAAGAATGTCTGGTGGATTATGCGAAGCAACTGAACTCTCAAGAATATCAATTTCTTTTAACAAATTTTTTTCAAGAGTTGTTTCTATCTTTTTCTGAGAGGAGGAAAATATAATAGTAGTTTCTCTTATTTTCATTAAAAGCATTTCTAAGAGAAGATGATCTTCGATTGTATATTGTAAGTTAAATTCTTGGTCTGAGTTGATATACTCATAAGAGTAAACAGGAACTGCATATTCCATCTTTATATCTTTTATAGCTTTGTTAACTAATTTTAAATAATTTTCATTTTTAAGAAGGCTACAGTTGAATTTCCAGAGCCCTTTTCCACATTGAAAAGTATTTATGTTCAAGCTAAGTTCAAGTATGGAGTGCTCTGACCTATAACCAGGCAGAATTTTACAGCTGGATATCAGATCGGTTAAAGAGCCTGATGTAATGAAATAATCTAATCTTGCTTGTTTAATAGGATTTTTCCGTCTCCATGTGTATCTTTTGACATCCGGGTGCATATATCTGAAAACATCTGTTAAAGTGTAGGTGTGTAACATTTCCAAAAGTAAATTTCTTGACTTTGGGTTATTGATGCTGACATAGTTAAAACTATCTAACTGTGGATGCATAACTAAATTGAAATCTCCACAGATTATTAAGTAGTCTTGGGGATTTTGATCTATAAATTCCTTCAAATTTTGAAAAAACTCTGGAGAATCAGAGTTGGGTGCATATAGGTTAATTAATCGAACAGATATTGATGCAATGTCAAGATCTATCAAGAGGAAATTGCCATTTGAATCATTTTCTACATTATGAATTTTATATTCGAAATTGCCTCTAATAAGTATGGCCACACCTCTAGAGTTGGTTTTCTTTCCAGATATTTAGCAGTTATAACCGGATAATGACCGGATTTCATTCGCTTCTTTATTTGTTAAGTGAGTGTCTTGAAGGCAGATTATATTAGGACTAAAATGATTAAAGTAGTTGAGAACATCTGTTCGTTTCAACTTATCTCTTAAACCCTGACAATTTGCCGACGTAATTTTTATTTGATCACCCAATAGCATAGTGACTTGTGTTCACAAGAGCTCCACACATAAGTGATTTATTATCCTGAACATTGAATATTTTGGAAAACTGTTGTGTACCTTTATATGACCAACACATATGGGGCCCATAAGACCATGATAATATATCAGTCACTTGTGACAAAACTGAAAATCTTATGAAACATAAAACCAATGTAATAAATAAATCAAACATGCTGATATTCAAAAAACCAACTTCTTGTATAACAAAACAAAAATATTTACATAAATACATAAGTAGGGGAAGATAGACACATGAAAACATGGAAAAAGTATACAGGAAAAAAAATAGTTTTGCTGAAATCAGTTTCTGTTAATGATTGTAAACTACGGGACAGGAATCAAAATTTATCCTGTACTATTAAGAAATGTGAATCTATGCAATAAACACAGAAACTAAGCTTTGATTAATTTGGCCTTAATTGTTATAACTGTGTTCGTCTGAAAGTTTAAATTTTACTCAAATTTGGAATTTAAAAAAAAAATTTTTTTTTATCCAGTTTTTTTTTCAAAAAAGGTGGCATAATTTACCAAATCACTATAAAGAACAGGGATATAATGACCATATGCATCATCACACAGTAACAAAGAAGGATACAACAAAAATATATTCATATTTATTTAGGGGAAATGTTTCCCTCATAAAAATTGTTTAGAAGTTCTGAACGTTTTTTCTTGCACATGAAAAGTGCATAATATTAATGGCATTTTGACTAGGGGATTATGTAGAATTTGGGTGTTTACAGAGTTATACACCTTGCAGAAGAGTATTTTTAACCTGTGAATCAAGGGAACACCACATATTTATCCAGATGATGAGATAAAATTATATCTAGGCTGAGTATGATGGAATTATACATTATTTTACAATTATACAGAAAAACATTTTCAACCTGTGCATTTAAAAAATAAACCATCACATATTGATACAAACAGTACAGCAAAAATGATATACAGGCACATATGACATGGTTTGGTTAATCTTACTTTTGCTGCAATAACAATGAAAACATGTTATATTATATAAGTTTTAAACATTATTATGGCATTTTTATTCCAGAGGAGAACATGTGGCCAAGTATTTTCAAATAATGTCTTAACTGAAAAAATTGGGTGTGTGCTATAGCTATGTGAACAATGATATACCCATAAAGCCATGTTTTTGCAACATGATTCAAAAAATTTTATGCTGAAGTATATTTCAATTGGACAGAGATCTTAGAATAGGAAAAACATTATTTACATACATATGAACCACTATAAGAGCATTAAAGTTTAACTGAAGAAAAGTTCATCAGATGTTATTCTTACAATGCCAGAAAGGTAAATTACCAGGCTAAGAAAAAATAAGCTTACGAGTTACCTATTGATAATGGAATAAACAGTTCTTGAGTTTGAATGAGGTTCATGAGAAAAGATAAATTCCTTGCTCTTGCATCTTATGTAATTTGTCTCTGACAGACATTAAAGCTTTTCCCATTAAGTTCTTGCCTTGCCATGTTTTTCTATCCCAGATATCTTCATGAAAGAGGTCTTGTCCGATAGCACACAGAGAGTCATGTTTATTTGCTTCCACAATGGTATCTTTGCCAGTTGCCATTAACAACTTAGCCAACCTATCATTCTGCTCAAACTTTGCAGATAATCCTTCTTCCAGAATAGAGCTTATTTCTTTTTCCCAAATGTCCCCTTTGAATCCAGAGATATTTTTGGCAAGTCTTTTTATAACGATGGGATCTGACTGTTTAACAATTTCCATTGCAGCCTGTTGGTCATTGAACAATTGGGCTTTTTTGATAGACAGAAATTTTTTTTTTTGTAATTCTTTATGGTGCTGTTGTTGGTGCTAGTTTATTAAATTGAGTTATATTTTTACTTGTGTAAAAATGTGTTATTGTTAGTTTGAAATACATGCTGTGTAAGTAATGCACTTGAATAAAAGTTTTGTTGTCAGTTGACTACCTTTGCCCTCTCAGATTTCTGTTTACAATTGTTAATAATTGGAGAAAACTATAAGGTATTTACCTTTTCAAAAAGCTAGAGTATTCAGTATATCACAGACGTTATGTGGGCAACTTGGTAATTGCTTACCCATGGTTGACAGTTTACTGCACAGAACCTTGACCAACTGTACGTACTGGTTTCCTCTGCCCACAGAACTACTCATCATGATATGACCTGTACAATGTTGAAATTGACATAAAACCCAAATAAATAAATCAGTATAGCCTTTGTTCTAGAAATATTACAAAGTAATGCATTTAAGATATATATAAATTTGAGAGCTTTACCTTTCTGCTCATCTAAGTTATGATTTATAGATTGAATCATTTTCTTTTTAAAAATTCTTAAAAGCAAAGAAAGAACAATCTGATGATAAAGATGGGAGTTAAAAAAGAAATAAGTAAGAAATAATACTTCAAAAAACCCTTCGAAATGCAATTAGTTGTGTTAGTGTGGCTTCCTGTAACATTATACATATTTTATGATTTAGCTCTAAGTAATAACTTGGATCAAAGGATAGATCACTGTATGTATGCACAATTTAAATTCACATATGCCTTTTATTAATAAAATCCTAGCCAATGATATGTACTGCATTGTCTGCAAATTTGGATGCCTTTTTTGTTGTCATAAGAAGCCAAGTTTATTAATTGCTAAATTGTGAAATATGGGGTCTTTCGGATACACTGAGTGAATTTCATATGTATTAATGTACATAACTATAAAGTTGTAAGCTCTGAAATACTGTTATCTACAATGTTCAGATTCAGAAAAATTACAAATTGGACTTACATGAATGCGGGCCAGGGCTAATTTAGCTTGTGAGACTCCAATTCAAGGTTTTTATTAAGAAGACTGAAAGAGGTCTTGGTCTACTAGCATGATCCGCAAACCCAACAGAGACATGAGTAGTGCACTGAGGCAGTCACCTATCCAAGTACTAATGTAACCCATTGGTGCTTAACTTCACTGATTAGAACAGTACTCATCACGTTCTGCCACAACTCATGAAAGTCAAGAGACAAAAAACAAAAAAGGCCAAAAAGCCTTTTGGTCTACATGCCCGAGTTGCACAGCCATCAGAGACACAAGCAGTGCACTAGAATTTATGAAAGTCTGGTGACACAAAGAAATTCCAACTGAGACCCATCCCATGGCTTGTCTAGAACTCAGATTGGTCACCCATCCCAGTACTAACATAGCCCATTGCTGCTTAACTTCAGTAAAGAAACATTTCATTTATTTGGGGTTTTACGTCGCTTTCAACACTTTACAGGTCATATCACGACGGGTAGTTGGAAGGGCAGAGGAAACCAGTAAATAGAGTTCGCTAGGGTTGTGTACTGTAAACTGCCGACCAACGGCAAGCAACTACCAGCTTTCCCACATAAGGCCTTGACGGGGATCGAACCCCGGCCTCAGAGGTGGGAGGCGAGAGTGTTACCACTCTGCCACCGTGGCCCCTCAGTAAAGAAACAAACACTCATCACAGTACACCACAATTCATGAAAGTCTGGAGACAAAAAAGTGCTTTCTAGCAGTGTGGGCCTCGCAAGAGCTCTCGCTTGAAAAAAAAAGATTTATAGAAGTGTGAGCCCCGCTTGTGCTTATAAAATAACAATGTGGTTACAAAAATTAAATTTCAAAATATAGGAATTAGCAGTTTCAAAAATCTTTTAAATACCATCAGCGGGCTTTGTGTGGCTTCCTATAGTATCATAGATATTGAAACGGCCCAGCGGAAGTGTTGTATCTCTTATCTCTGTAGCTTTTATCTCTGTACTGGGGTCTCAATTCTGAAGCCACCAGTTAAATTTAATCTGGTTGAGTGTCACAAAGTAGAGTTGTCTCAATGCAATATCGCAGTAACCAGATTCTGATCAGTCTTGATTACAGTCTAAGTCTTAATATCAAAGTGTAAGGGTATTATGTGGTCAGGGGTACTAGCTAGTACTTATATAACAGTAATTTCTCTTCAGCAGATTGCACAGCTTTGGTCAGTATTTTTAAATAGAAGTATGAGCAAGTGTCAAGATAGTAGTGAAAAGAGCCAAATATATAACTACAAGGTCAGTTTATTAAAAGAAAACAGTAACCTATGCTATATGGTGAAATTATATATCTGTACAGACAGGTTACACAGTATTCAGTAAAATATTATGTACAGTGTAATATATATAACGGTCCATGCAGAATCAATGTAAAGTTTAGACAATGACAAGAAAAAAAAAACAATCCTTGAGTTAAATGGTCCAACTGAATTGTACTATTCAGTTATTCATACAGATATTCCGGTACTGTTAATACACTCAGCCAAATTTATGAGTCACCCAGAAAAATTGTAGAGTGACCTACTCAAAGGGGTATTTTAGCTTGTGCCAAGTTTCTCTTAGTGCTTGTTAATTGTCAATGAGCACTCTGTCTGGCCTCATAATTACTGCTGATAAATATCAGTATACCAAAATTGTCCCTCTAAAATAATTAATATCACCTATTAAGTAACTGGTTAAAATAATAAAGGCACTTACAGTGATTTCGAACAGTATTCTGATAAGATATCTGTGATACTATAAGTTTATATCAATCTGACAGCTGTCACAACAATGTAGTAAGTGGAACCAAATATGGAAAATCTCATCTGGCAATTATAATATGTAAACAAAGAATAGAGGGGTGATAGTTTTTTTAGAAAGTTGTGGTTGTAGATTACCTCAGTGGATAAGTGTGGAATTATCAGAGTGGAGTGAACTAATCTGCTGATAAATTCTCAGGAGAGATGTTTACACAGTGGAGTTCTGAACTAAACTCCACAAATTACCTATTTTACTCTCAATTTATAAGGCCTACTCTGACTTACTCTGGTTTCCAGAGTACATAAATACCCACAATGCCTAGAAGCCATTTGATTGGCTGAGCCTACTCTGACATACTCTGACTCTACTCTGACATTCAGAGTAATTATTTGCACAAAGTTTCTCCCAAAAATATAGTAAAATTACATTACCATAGATTATTAAACATGTCCCAATACATCAAGAATATGTAAGTACAGTTTTATATACATGTATAAATAACTTTTGAGACATAATAAAGACATTCAGTTTTATACTAAACTATCCCCAGAATACATTCCTCACTCTACACAGGTGTGTGTACTGAAACAAACTCACTAAAAGGTCGAGATTTATTGGATAAACTGAACGCACACACACATCCAAAGAAAGCATGTCCAGCCTAGAAAATCAATAAAGTGAGTATAGAGTTAAAATATCCCCCCTCTCAAAGTTTTGCACTACAGAAATGCCTTAATCACAATAATCAGTGGTGACCCTTATTTTGATCACAAGTATACACCTAGTTTAGTGGGGAATGTGCACTCCCTGCTGGCTGTAAGATTACATTTTTTTAAAACTGTTTCGTGAAAATAATCAGAAAACCCATTCTGTAACTTGGATAAACTTTGTAAGTTCCTGTAGTCATGAATTAATTAAATTCATAAGAAAAAAAACTGATCTACAACAGACCCATTACATTGCCCCCTCCTAAGATTATAGCGCCCTCGCATAATCCTGAACAAAAGTTTACAACATAGTTCCTAAGGTCAAGTCAGCTATTTAGTCACAGACAAATAGGCCCATGTTACTCTAAATACAGTTCATCACACAATATATTAAAATTTCAGTTCCTACAACAACAAAAGCAAAGAAAAGAAAACTATTGTAAAAATCTAAACCCCCCCAATCACTGTCCTCTTCTTCCTGATTGCTCCCTCTCCAGCACTTTATACAATAAATCTTCTCTGACACTGTCCTCTTGCTGGAATTTGCCTCATTTGCTGTTGATGTCACTCTTTCATATACTGGTAACTTCACTCCATGTGGGCAGGTCCCATCTCTCGTTGATGGCGATCTCTCTACCAAAGTGTCCTGTTTCATCTTTTGATGTTGTTCTGATTCATCCATACTGGTACCACAACTCTTGAATTTCCAATTGGAGCTGATGTTTCTCTGTGAAATTTTGGTAGGTGCAAGATACTTTGGTGACTTCGGTACAGCCTCCACAGAGGTGAGACCAGACTGAGTGGTGGTGGCACAACGCTCAGGGATGTATGGGATATTTGGATCTATATCTGTTGGTAGAACGAGTCTCTGATGGGTAACTGTGGCTGGCAGATCATTCTTCTCTGATGCTTCTTGACGAACCCTTGAACTTTGGACATTAGTGGGAAAAGCCACCAACTTGACTATTGATGCCTGCTCTGGAACTACCTCAGGTGCAGTAAATGCAGCAGCAGCTGTCTGTAGGACATCCTGGCAGTTGTTGTCCAGTAGATTCTCTAGTTCTACTGGAAGTTGAAATCCAGGGCTGCACAGGCTCGATGGTGTCTCACCATTCTTCTTTGGATCAGGAATATGGACAACTGATCTTACAGCTACTACTGGTGGAGTGTCAAGTGCAGTATCAGAGATGACATGGTTTACAGTGTCCTTGACCCATATCTCATGGATTAAACTCGGTCAGTCTGGACTTGGGCTTTCCTCTCTGGATGTGACATCCGTAGATGTTGCCTCATGTAGGCCTTGCTCTTCCTCTTAGCTGTGCAGAAAGGGCATTGGAAGGTCACACCGGGAGAACTGTGGACCAGGTCAAAATGCCTCTCCTAATTCCATTTTCTGTTGAAAGTCAGATTGCAGTGCTGACAATGGAACTGTCTAGCCATCTGTAGAACAAGAAGAACGAGAAAAATGCATCAATGTTGTAATCACCTTGACTAATAAGGTATTCTTAACTAATCTTGTAGTTTTTGCTGTTCTGGTAATCTGCAATGACAAAATGACATCAGTACTTAACTATAAGTCAGTCTGTCGGGGACTTGTCGTGTACGTTTTGATCTTCGTGGGTTGTCTCTAGTAAAGGTTTCTGCATCACAACCACTGATTTCCAAAGGGCCATTGCTCAAATCCTCTTGGAGATCCTTGCCTCTTTTAGAGACGATTTCCTTGGTAGTTACAGGACTACCTTGTCCACTTCTTGTGAAAGTTACAGGACTTTCATGTCCACTTTCTGAAGTCTTTTTCGCAAAAGAAGTTTCAGGACAATGGTGTCCAATTCTTACATTTTCATAGGAAGTTCCAGGACTTAATTGTCCACTTCCTGCAAGACAAAATACATCTGTCTGCCCTTGAGTATTCTGGAGGGCGCCTTCCCCAATACTCAAACCTGAGGAGATATCTTCAAACTCTGGGAGACCTTCATCTGGTGCCCTCGTGTAACCCTCATCTTCATCTGATGAAGCATCTTTTACCTTTCCTCGTACAATTGAACTATCCTGTTCATTAACATCAGCAATGTCCTTTGTGGTGTGGCTTTCACCCCCATCTAGACTTCCACGGTTTCTATATTCCTTTAATCTATCAAAGTGGACTACTTTTGGTTTTGTTTTTGGTGACCACTGAATTCTGTACAACAAGTCGTTTATCTTCTGTAGGACAGTAAATGGTCCCTTCCAGTATCTTTGCAGTTTTGGGCACTGACCTAGTTTCCTAGTTGGTTCATGTAACCAAACTAAATCTCCACTATTATATGACTTCCCATTTGCCTTCCTGTCCACACCATTATTAGATAACGCAACTGTATTCCACTAGTCTCATATATCTATCAGAAACAGCTATTAGTCAAGTGGGCATTTAAGACTCTACCAATTCGAAGATTTTATCAACTCAACCAGCTGAAATTTGGTCTCTGAAAATTATCAAAAATAATAAATTAAATTAGGTATTAAATTGTGATATAATACACCCCTATGCCTATATATGTCCTTTTCAGGCCCCATGTGATTAATTGTCCCGCCCCCGTATTCCATTTAGGGCCCATATGATGATGCATGCTGGGATTGCCAGTACCTCTGCTGAGGACACACCAGAGGTTTCGAAATGACACGCCAAGCCAAAGTCCCTTGTTTCGGATTTTCCGTTATTATTTTCCGTAATTTTTCAGATGTTTTGAGTTTCACGTGTTTTGGAATGAATCTAGAAAATTCATGAGATCAATAAAAGAAGTTTATAGGACAAAACAGGATCTTTCTAGAAAAGTATCGCATTTAAATCCCACCAAATTTGTGTTAACATAAAAGTAATTTCAATAATTGCAGAAAATTAACCATCTGAAACGTACTTTCTCGCAGATAGGCGTGTTCATTCTGTTTGCAAAGTGAAAGCCGGCCAAGATGTCTGTTGTTGGGTTTGACTTTGGCTACCAGAACTGCTATATCGCAGTTGCAAGACAGGGAGGTATAGAAGTTGTTGCCAATGAATACAGTGACAGATGTAATCCGTAAGTAAATTTGGTTCTTTCATTTACTTCTGATTTGTACTGCAGTACCAGTATCCATGATGGACGGGTTTTCGATATGACAACGTAAATGGACAATGCTAAATATCACAACCAACGCAACCAATATTATCAGACATAAAACAACAATAATTAATCCTCAAATTCGCTGGTTCAATGTGACCACATATTCATTCTCAAATAATGTAAAAATGCCATCCAAAAGCGAGGCTGAGAGCTTAAATTCTGCAGTATGATAGCGTTCATTTGCCTTATTCCAGTAAATTACACAGGTGGTCACGAAGATAAACGGTCATAGAGATAAACGGTCTTCAGAATTCTTCAAATATAAGTAGTCTAAAGAGCAGCACAACACAAACCAAATACCAGATGTCTTGATAAGCTTTCTTTGATTGTATTTTCTTATTTAGTTTGTGTGATTTTGTTGTTTACACCACTTAGATTTGAACAATTCTGAAGACTGTTTATCTCTATGACCGTTTATCTTCATGACCACCCGTGTAACTAGAGTGCGGTTTAAGCTGGTAACCTAAAGACCTTATGGAGTGAAGGAAATATGAGGCCATGATGGGGCTTGTACTGCTCAGCCAGTCAAGTTCGTCACTCGTATTTTATGACATTATTAAAACTTCTTTACTGTGATCTTCCTGCAAACAATTTTCCTTGCTGTCCAAGGCATGTATTCACCTTTTAAAAATCTGGATATTGCTAGTCTTTAAATGCTTTAATAGCAGGTGACGAACTTCGCTGGGGTGATGAAATTCGCTGGCTGACCAGTATATGTTAGAAATAGAAAACCTAGCAATATTTTACAAATAAAATGTCAAATGCTAGTACTGGTACAGTACACGCAGAGACTTAAGAATATATGAGGCCACAATGGATTTTCTAGTAATATTTTACAAACATAAGTCTAGCCAACCAGTCTATTTTGGGATACATGCATATTGCACCCACTTCAAATTGCTACCGCTAACTCGCACCCACAAATCGCACCCATTTTAAAAATGATATTTTATTTCATAAAAATGTAAATATACTATACCATATGAAAACACTTGGGTAGGCGTGGCTTGGCGTTCGGTGACCGCCACATACACCGTACATAGAATTTAAATATATGAGGGGAGACCCTCTTTAAACCTATGTACTTGCTACCTTTGACCCCTGGTGACCTAATTCACTCTGCCATGCGCAGTGATACAGAAATAGTTCATTCTTTTTGTGGCGGTTGTAGTGTCAACATGCGTTTTTGCTATCTCACTAAGACCTGCATTTACACGTTTTTTGTGCTCTGTAAGTACACTTAAGCTGTTTTATTCACTCTTCCTCCATTTTATTTACCTTTTACTTCGATTTCTGGTGAATTTATTGTATATTTGTGCAATATTTTTACCTATTTTTCCAAAATTCGTATTATCGCTCATCTGGTCACGTGGTGTTAGAATGTCGGATTGCCTTTGGAAATATTCATTTCCTTTGTAAATTTATTCGTTTTATGCACTTCTACAGGCATTATAATTTTAATTTACGGTTTTCCTTCATTCTTCCAACGAAATTCTTCGTTTTTCCACGTATTTTGACCGTATTGTCACCTTGAATGTACTTTGTTTTCACGTTAATACCATTCTGCTATTATCGTTCATCGGGTCACGTGGTATCAGAATGTTGGATTTCCTTTGGAAATATTCATTTCCTCGGTGAATTAATTCTTTTATGCACTTCTACAGGCATTATAATTCACGTTTTACGGTTTTCCTTCATTCTTTTTACGAAATTCTTTGTTTCACCGCGTATATTGACCCTATTTTTGAGCTTTTTACGAATCATTCACCAGGTCACGTGACGATGACGTCACATCCAAAATGGAGGTCAACCGATCGGTTGTCAGAAAATATTCATTTTCATAGTGATTACAGCATTTCCAGGTTTGTTTATGCATTCCTTCTACATAATTCTTTTAATATCATTTCAGAGCATAATGTGTAATATATTTCATTGTTAACGCATATTTTATAGCGTAACATTACGGTATTACTACCTACCATTCACGCTTCTTTACTTGTACTGGCCCTTTCATTTGACATTTCTGGATTACGGATCCTAGTTTCAGTGTTTTGGGGTTCAATTTTGAGCCCAGGGTCTCCATTTTTAGCCTTTCCCCACCTTCAATTCTGGAGGATGGGGGTTTACGGCTTCTGGGGAGGGCTTTGTCTTCCACCTTTTGGAGATCCATGTCACTGTTACTGGTTTCCTACATTCCAATTTTGTCATTTTGGTCATTTGGTTTCTCAGTCCATTTTTAGTCCTTTGGCTTCTTTTGTGTCTAGGGCTCAGCCTAATCAGGCTGCTTTTTGGTGCTGGGATTACCTTATTAAGACCATTCATGTTCAGGGTCCTTTTAGAAGAGTTTATCAGTTGAATCCAACTGATTTTGCTACTTCCTAAACACAGCTCCATTCATTTTCTAAATCTAGAAAATATTTTTGTTTGGGGTTTGGTGGAAATCTTCTGTTACTCAACAGCTTTCTTTTGCATTTTCACCATTTTTTAGATCTGACGATCAATGGGCACATCTCCCTTTTGGGTATGTTGGGGGTTCCTCTGTCTACAGTTTTCCTTGAGGCAGACTTCAGGAACCCTATTCCAACTTTTTGTGCCAGTCTGTTGGACTATATGGGTGCTTAGGACTTCATCCTTTAATCTTCTGCACAGAAGATTTTCAAGCTTCCTGTCCAACAGAATTAGGGAATAATTTGACTGCTCTTTCCTTTTGATCAGTCTTATTTTTCTCTAAGTCAACCACTTTTCCCAGGCTTAAAAGTTCCTTCATGAGGCCAGATTCTTAACTTCTGTCACTCACTCTTTTTGGGATCTTCTCATTCTAAGTTTTATAGGTTGGGTAATTACCCAAATTTTCCTTCTAAAACTTAATTTGGCCAGGTACAAATCCTCTTCAGAGGGGTTTTTTTGGGTTGACTTGCTCAGGTTTCCAGACCTGGGATCTAGCCTGGTGGGGTTCTTAAGACCTTCTCTTCCCTAGGTAGAGTTCCTCTGCCATTGGGGCAGATCTGAGATGGACCCTAGGGTCCTTAGTACTGTGGGATTTTTTCCTTCAGTCCTGTTTTGTTGATCACTTATTCAAGTTGATTGACAAGGCAATTCTTTCTCAGTGGTCTTTTTCATCCACCATGCTTTGGACATCTCTTCAATGGGTCTTATAGCTCCATTTTAGCTGGTTGATCTATGGCCCTTTTTCGGCCATCTTTGCTCTTTGTTTTGAGAGATCCATTTCCCTCACTTGTGCTTAGTCACTTAGTCAGCCTATTTTGGTCTTGATTTTGTCACTTAGTCAGCCTATTTTGGTCTTGTGCTGTTTTTTGTGGTGTCTCTCTTGGGAGACCATTTCTTCTCACATATAACAGTATAAGCAGAAGCTTTTCATGTGGCCCTTACTAAAGGTGCCTCTTTTAAGCTATCTGCATTAGCCTCTTGAGGCACACCAATTAAGACCTTCTTTCTCCCATCCAGGGAGTTTTCTCTCTGAGTGCTTTAAGGATGTGGTTCCTTTCCAGGTTCCAACATTCTGATGGTGGAATGCCTTCCAGAGGTAGAGGCTCAGCCTCAACCTCTATTATGGTGTCCTTCAGGAGATAAGAGTGTTGTTTACTCAAATTTTCACTCTTACTTCCAGATCCCTCCACTTGCCAGTGGGAGGTCAACAGATTCCACTTTCCTGATTTCTTCTTCAGCTCTTCTCCTCAGAAGAATGCTGTTCTTTGTCATTCAGTCTCACACTGTCTGTTCACATGAGCAGTTCAAGTATCATGAGCTCCTGTTTTCCTGATTTTTTCAGGGCATTTTCCTTGACAAAGATATACTGGAAACCACCATTAGATTTATATCTTTTCCTGGTTTTCCAGACTATCAGGATGCAACTTATCAGTTGATCATTTTCTCAATTGGCCAGTGGACCACTTCTCTTCCTCAATTTGCCTCCTTTCTCTCCTTTGGCTCCTTTGGTTCACTCTTGCTCATAGTTTTGCTTTTGGGCAAGGTGTACCACTTTGTGGCAATGCCTTTTGGTCTAGCCGCTAGCCTTTCAGGATTTACTTCCTTAGTCAAGGAAGTACGGAAAGTTGGTTTTGAGGTTGGGCATCTCAGTGCACATGGACTACAAATTGGCTCATTAGCCAATAGTTGTCAGAGGCTCATTTATCAACTCTATTAGAGTTGACTTTCAACTTGGAGTGGTTCTTAGCAGGAAGTATTTACATCTGTTTCTTTAACAGGTCTCCTTCCTGGGTCTGGTTCTTAACCTGTTTCTTACCTCTCCAACTGGGCTTCCACTTGGAAGCCGCTTCTTCAAGGTCCCTGCACATGACACTTCTTCTGTGTCATCTCAGGACACTTGATTTTCCTTCTCAAAGGTGCTCTGGATTTTCCATTCTTTGATCCTTCTATGGAGGTTCATTCAAGATGGTTCTATCCTGGGAACTATGTCTTTGCATACCTCCCTTTAATTCCCTAGTTTTTACATCTACTTTCATGGATGTTTCACTGCAGGGTTTGGGAGTTCTTTGTGCTCTGTGGACCACCTAAGGTCTATTTTTGATGTAGCAGTCCAGTCTGTTCATCAGTTCTAGAGCTCATAGCTGTCTTTTTTGCTCAGACATTTGTTCCTGTATTATCCTTTCATCAAAGGATCATCCTTTCAGCCTCAAACAACTCAGATGTCTTGTTCTCAAGACATTTGTTCCTCATCTGTCCTTTCTTTAAGGGATTCTGCAGATAGTCCAGGTAACACTGTTGTCTGGGCTTTCTTTATATCAAGACAGTTTCCACTCTTGGGACATGTGTATTTTGGCATCTTTTGCCATTATTTTTACAAGAACAAGTCTGTTCTTCCACCTTCTCATGTTCCAGGGGCATGAATCCTTGGCAGACCATCTCTGGAGGTCTTTTCTCACCTTTCATATAAGGTGGCCCCTCAATTCTTGGATCTTCAGATGGTAGTCTCAGACTTTTCATCTTATTTAGATCTCTTTTGTCATGTGATTCAATCACAAGCTGCTCTTGCATGTGCCTCCTGTGCTAGATCCTTAGGCACTGGCAACAGATGCCCTGGAGTGCTTTGGTCCGGAGTACTTGTTTTACTCCTTCCCTCCTTCAGCTCTTTGTCCTCTATGGCCAGGAAGTTAATCAACTTTCAGAGCTGTACCTATCTTCTTGTAGCCTTCCTTGGCAAGTGCCAAGTTTTTGGGCCTCAAGATCTCCTTTAAGAAAGCCATTGGCTCTTCCTCTTATTCTTCTATAACAATCTCATCTAGAGTTTTGTTATTTATTTTTATGGAGTTCCTTTCTTCAAGCTTTCTGGCTGAAGTCTCCTTTAAGAAGAATTTTCACAGGAGGGTCTTGGAGGATTTTTTATCCTCCATAACTGTCTATGAAGCAATGTGGAACTGCTTCAAAAACTTGTGAGAAACATGGCCACTCTGCCATGCTTCAACTGTCCCATTTATTGCTGTTTGTTCCTTTTAAGGAATTATTTTTCAGACAATAGGGATACAGGTCAGCTCTCTCCAGGTACTACTTGGAGTTGGGTTCTTATAGGGAGCTTGGAAGTCTCTTTTAGAGCTTCTTTAAGTCCACAGTAAGGGTAGTCGTCACCTACCTTTTGGTACTTAAACCTTGGTTCTGCAGGCTCTTACCAAGGCTCCTCTTGAACCCTGTTTACTTGCTGAGCCAAGTTTTTCACATATTAGACAGTCTTTCTTACTCCCTTTCTTTGGGAAGGAGAAGGAGTGATTCCTTTATTTAAAGGTTTTCTCTCACTCTCTAGGGATGGCCTAAGTCATCCTTAAGTCAGATCTTACTTTCTTGGCTTAAGCCAGTTATTTTCAGGATGACTTAGAAGACCTCTCCTTTTTTTACAAGGATTCCTAAGATTCTATCTATCTAGCTATTCTGACTTTCTTAGAAGGATTTCTTCTTCATCTTTCTTCTGGAGTCCAAGAGGGTGATATTGCTGCTCAGACAATATCTTTTTGGATAGCATGTTATCCTTTATTCCCTCAATCTGTGTTCCACAGAGAATGCATCTCTTCATGGTGTCAGGGCTCATCATGGCAGGGCACAGGCTGCTTCCTGGTCCTTTAGGGGTGGAATCCCACTCCTAGTCATCATGAGATCCTGCACGTGGAAGAGCCATTCCACTTTTACATCCTTCTACTTTAGGAATGTACCTCTCTAGAAGGGGGATTCCTCTTGGAATCCTTGCACTTCACTTATTTTCCTTCAGAGATGTTGTTCTTAAGAATCTCTATGATTTCTTAAGTGGAGTGGACATCCTTTTCCACTCAGCCATTTCTCTCTCTTCTACTTAAATTCGTCAATTTAAGTCCATCTGAAACTTTTAGTTTCAGAAAAAGGGGGGTGGCATTTCCCTTTTAGGGAATCTATTCTTCATCTCTATTTTCAGAACCGTGCTTCTTAGTGCCTCTGGGCATGTTGCCATTCTGAGCACAGGGCATACTTATGCCTTCTCCTTTGAGCTGACCTAATAGGGTGTAGACAGCAGTGCTGAAGTTAGTGCAGTGCTTAATGCTACTCACTTAACTCACTCGAGTTATTGCTTCAGCACAGAGGTTTTGGGTTCAATTGCATTGCACTAGGAAGTATCCTTTTGTAGCAATTTAACTTTAGGGTGGTTTTCCTCAGTCTGTCTTTTTCCCACCATCCTTCCATGTGGGCATTCAACCCAAGTGTTTTCATATGGCATAGTATATTTACATTTTTATGAAATAAAATTTCATATTTTTAAATGTAAAATGCATTTTTATGAATAAAAATGTATATACTTACCATATGAAAACAGCAAATCACCCTCCCGCCTGCCCCGCTTTTAAAGACCTTTTTCCAGCATTTATGTTTATTCAGAAAAAGAATGAACTATTTCTGTATCACTGTGCATGGCAGAGTGAATTAGGTCACCAGGGGTCAAAGGTAGCAAGTACATAGGTTTAAAGAGGGTCTCCCCTCATATATTCAAATTCTATGTACGGTGTATGTGGCGGTCACCGAACGCCAAGCCACGCCTACCCAAGTGTTTTCATATGGTAAGTATATACATTTTTATTCGTAAAAATGCATTTTACATTTAAAAATATGAAATTTTATAATAGGATTTTTGTCTAAACTCACGGCATCACAATAAATATCATTCTCGACAATTCAGTTAATTTATTAGCGGTAGATGTGCTTGACAATTGCATAGAATACATATGATGATACAAAAATCTGTGGGTTTTCCAAATAAATGTATGTCTAGGAAATATTTTATTTCAAGATCGAAATTCACGGAGTGGATGGACTATACAGCTGTCGAATATTTGTGGACACAAAGGAAATGTTTGACGATTTCATGGCATTTCTCAACAATATTTAACTTGAAGATCAAAGTTTGCAGACTACTCATTCATATTCATGAGGTCACGGTATTCTGTGAGATTTCCCAACATATTTTAACTTAATATTTTATTTCAGTGAATCAATGCCCCAATATACAAAAGAGATAAGACAGGAAAGGGGAAAAAGATCAAATTTAAAAAAAGCGGGTGCGAGATTTGCGGGTGCGAGTTAGTGGTGGCGATTCTTTGTGGGTGTGATATGCATGTAAATCTATACTTTTCATCTGCAAACATGATTAATTATGTCCACCCCACTGGGGGGTGGACATATTATTTTTGCTTTTTCCGGCGTCCGGCGTCCCACTTGGTTTCCAGACATTTTAGGCAACAGTTCTTATCTTATCTTTACCAAATTTGGCATGCAGGTTTATTGGGTTAATAGCTTGTATGGGATTGCTTTTGGTGATGATAGCTCTGTAGCTAACTGAGTAATAGCTACTTTGCTACTTTTGAGTAGCTCTTTGGTTTCCAGACATTTTAAGGAATGCTATTAAGCCTAGCTTTCTGAAATTTGGTATGGAGGTTCATTGGGTTAATAGCTTGTATGAGATTGCTTTTGGGGGGAATTGCTTCATAGATGAGTGAGTAATTAATTAAATAAATGAGTAATTGGCTATTTTGAATACTGAAAAAGGCAAATGTGCTCATATCTCCTAAACCATGCGAGATAGAGCGATTTCGTCGAAATTTTCGACCCACAGGGTATCTAAGGAATGTACTCTTTGCAATTTTCCAAAAAATTTCCCCTCCCCAAAAATGGCGGCCATTTTGAATTTTCGAATTTTTGCCAAAAATGGCAAAACGCAAAATTGCTTCTATCTCCTTAACCGTGCGAGATAGAGCGATTTCGTCGAAATTTTCGACCCCCAGGGTATCTAAGAAATTTAATGTTTGCAATTTTCAAAAATTTTTCCCCTCCCCAAAAATGGAGGCCATTTTGAATTTTCGAATTTTTGCCAAAAATGGCAAAACACAAATTTGCTTCTATCTCCTTAACCATACGAGATAGAGCGATTTCGTCGAAATTTTCGACCCACAGGGTATCGAAAGAATGTACTCTTTGCAATTTTCAAAAAAAATTTTCCCTTCTCAAAAATGGCGGCCATTTTGAATTTTCGAATTTTTCTTAAAAATGGCAAAACACAAATTTGCTTCTATCTCCTTAACCGTGCGAGATAGAGCGATTTCGTCGAAATTTTCGACCCCCAGGGTATCTAAGGAATTTAATCTTTGCAATTTTCAAAAATTTTTCCCCTCCCCAAAAATGGCGGCCATTTTGAATTTTTGCCAAAAATGGCAAAACACAAAATTGCTTCTATCTCCTTAACCGTGCGAGATAGAGCGATTTCGTCGAAATTTTCGACCTATAGGGTACCTAAGGAATATACTCTTTGCAAATTTCAAAAACATTTTCCCTTCTCAAAAATGGCGGCCATTTCGAATTTTTGCCAAAAATGGCAAAACACAAATTTGCTTCTATCTCCTTAACCGTGCGAGATAGAACAATTTCGTCAAAATTATCGACCCACAGGGTATCTGATCATTGTATTCTTGGCAATTTTTAAAAAATTTTCCCCTCCCCAAAAATGGCGGCCATTTTGAATTTTTGCCAAAAATGGCAAAACACAAATTTCCTTCTATCTCCTTAACCGTGCGAGATAGAGCGATTTCGTCGAAATTTTCAACCCACAGGGTATCTAAGGAATGTACTCTTTGCAATTTTTAAAAAATTTCCCCTCCCCAAAAATGGCTGCCTTTTTGAATTTTCGAATTTTTGCCAAAAGTGACAAAACACAAATTTGCTTCTATCTCCTTAACCGTGCGAGATAGAGTGATTTCGTCGAAATTTTCGACCCACAGGGTATCTAAGGAATGTAATCTTCGCAATTTTCAAAAAATTTTCCCCTCCCCAAAAATGGCGGCCATTTTGAATTTTCAAATTTTGCCAAAAATGGCAAAACACAAATTTCCTTCTATCTCCTTAACTGTGCGAGATAGAGTGATTTCGTTGAAATTTTCAACCCACAGGGTATCTATCGAATGTACTCTTTGCAATTTTCAAAAAAAAAATTCCCCTTCTCAAAAATGGCAGCCATTTTGAATTTTTGCCAAAAATAACAAAACATGCAATTTTTAAAAAATTTTCCCCTCCCCAAAAATGGCGGCCATTTTGAATTTTCGAATTTTTGCCAAAAATGGCAAAACAAATTTGCTTCTATCTCCTTAACCGTGCGAGATAGAGCAGTTTCGTCGAAATTTTCGACCCCCAGGGTATCTAAGAAATGTACTCTTGGCAATTTTCAAAAAATTTTCCCCTCTCCAAAAATGGCGGCCATTTTGATTTTTCGAATTTTTGCCAAAAAGTGGCAAAACACAAAATTGCTTCTATCTCCTTAACCGTGTGAGATAGAGGGATTTCGTCGAAATTTTCAACCCACAGTCTATCTTGGCAATTTTCAAAAATTTTCCTCTTCCCACATATGGCGGCCATTTTGAATTTTCGAATTTTTCTCCAAAATGGCAAAACACAAAATTGCTTCTATCTCCTTAACTGTGCGAGATAAAGCGATTTCGTCGAAATTTTCGACCCACAGGGTATCTAAGAAATGTACTCTTGGCAATTTTCAAAAAATTTTCCCCTCCCCACATCTAGCGGCCATTTTGAATTTTCGCCAAAAATGGAAAAACACAAATTGGCCTTAACCGTGCAAAATAGAGTTATTTCGGTGAAATTTTCGACCCATAGGGTATCTAAGAAATGTACTCTTGGCAATTTTCAAAAAATTTTCCTTTTCCCAAAAATGGCGGCCATTTTGAATTTTCAAATTTTGCCAAAAATAGAAAAACAGAAATTTGCTTCTATCTTCTTAACCAGGGGCCACGGTGGCAGAGTGGTAACACTCTGGCCTCCCACCTCTGCGGCGGGGGTTCGATCCCCATCATGGCCGTAAGTGGGAAAGCTGGTAGTTGCTTGCCGTTGGTCGGCAGTTTACAATATAGAACCCTAGTGAACTATATGTACTGGTTTCCTCTGCCCTTCCAACTACCCGTCGTGATATGACCTGTACAGTGTTGAAAGCGACGTAAAAACCCCAAATAAACTATCTTCTTAACCGTGCAAGATAGAGTGATTTCGTCAAAATTTTCGACCCAACCAATGCAAAAAGGCATGAAGCTGAAATAATTTACATGTACACTAATAAATATTTAAGCATCATTGATATATTTTGCAAATGAAACAGGATCTTGTAACACTACTGTACAATTTTGCCAAAAGGTTCATGGGGTGGACATTACACATGATAATGTGTATTCTTCTATGCTATCCTCTTTCTATTCATATGTCGCAGCTACTATCAACAGGGCGTCCTATTTCTAGTTTAATTTACCAATGAAAACAATTGTTACTGAAACCTCACCCGAGACAAATATTTTACTCTTACTGCAACTAATGTTCAAGTTTTCTACAATATTTTATAAGTAGAGTATCAGATGCTAGTACTTGCACACACAGACTTAAGGAAATATGAGGCTGCGAGGGGTTCCTGACCATGTTTTACAAACAGAAGATCCAGCCAACCAGTCCACTTTTCGTCTGCAAACGTGATTAATTTAATTAGCCAATGAAAACAATTGTTACTGAAACAAGACAAAGCTCTGGAGTACTGAACGGTTTTACCGTACCGCAGCCATGCCCTAAAATATCTGCTAGCTGTAAAAATGTTTAATTGAATGTGAATTGCATTTGGTTTAGCGTCCGCTACGCCACCGCCGCCACGCGTAGAAAGATTTTCGGCTTTAACGCTCTAGGAGGAAAACAACAGCAGCTAGGTTCACCAAATTTGCAGGATATCTTCATTGGGGGGTAAGCTTCTCTGGGAAGGAAAATAGCCTCATTCTGAAAAACAAGATGGCCGCCACGGGCATTTCTTTGAAAATAATCTACATTTTTCTACTGGCTGTTCCTCATAGGTAGAAGGTTGAATCTCTTCATAGGTGATATGTATGACACATATACATGTCCTCTCCCACCTTGCACACATTTGACCTTGAAGCTCCTAATTCAAGGTCATCCACGGAGTGCCGAAGTAACCCACATCTTCTGATGTGGTCAGATTTGACCTTGGACCCCTCCTTCAAGGTCAAACGAGGATAGCAGAACTTAAAAGTGCTTATAACTCGCTTATTATCGATCCTAGAGGTTTGGGATGGTGAACCAACATATAGGAAATCATGGGCTGGGAATCTTCTGGCGTGGTTGGATTTGACCTTGGGCCCCTCCTTCAAGGTCAAACGAGGACAGCCAAACTTAAAAGTGCTTATAACTCGCTTATTATTGGTCCTAGAGGTTTGGGTTGGTTAACGAGCATATAGGAAATCATTGCCTGGGAATCTTCTGGTGTGGTCGGATTTGACCTTGGGCCCCTCCTTCAAGGTCAAACGAGGATAGCCAAAGGTAAAAGTGCCTATAACTCTCTTATTGTTGGTCCTAGAGGTTTGGGATGGTAAACCAACCTATAGGAAATCATGGGCTGGGAATCTTCTGGTGTGGTCGGATTTGACCTTGGGCCCCTCCTTCAAGGTCAAAGGAGGAGAGCCAAACTTAAAAGTGCTTATAACTCGCTTATTATTGGTCCTAGAGGTTTGGGATGGTAAACCAACATATAGGAAATCATGCACTGGGAATCTTCTGGTGTGGTCGGATTTGACCTTGGGGCCCCTCCTTCAAGGTCAAACGAGGATAGCCAAACATAAAAGTGCGTATAACTCGCTTATTATTGGTCCTAGAGGTTTGGGATGGTAAACCAACATATAGGAAATCATGGGCTGGGAATCTTCTGGTGTTGTCGGATTTGACCTTGGGCCCCTCCTTCAAGGTCAAATGAGGATAGCCAAACTTAAAAGTGCCTATAACTCGCTTATTATTGGTCCTAGATGTTTGGGATGGTAAACCAGCATATAGGAAATTATGGGCTGGGAATCTTCTGGTGTGGTCGGATTTGACCTTGGGCCCCTCCTTCGAGGTCAAACGAGAATAGCCAAAGGTTAAAGTGCCTATAACTCGCTTATTATTGGTCCTAGTGGTTTGGGATGGTAAACCAACCTATAGGAAATCATGGGCGGGGAATCTTCTGGTGTGGTCGGATTTGACCTTGGGCCCCTCCTTCAAGGTCAAATGATTACAGCCAAACCTAAAAGTGCTTATAACTCGCTTATTATTGGTCCTAGAGGTTTGGGATGGTAAACCAACCTATAGGAAATCATGGGCTGGAATCTTCCTATAACTCGCTTATTATTAGTTCTAGAGGTTTGGGATGGTAAACCAACATATAGGAAATCATGGGCGGGGAATGTTCTGTCATGGTCGGATTTGATCTTGGGCCCCTTCTTCAAGGTCAAACGAGGACAGCCAAACTTAAAAGTGCTTATAACTCGCTTATTATTGGTCCTAGAGGTTTGGGATGGTAAACCAACATATAGAAAATCATGGGCTGGGAATCTTCTGGTGTGGTCGGATTTGACCTTGGGCCCCTCCTTCAAGGTCAAATGAGGACAGCCAAACTTAAAAGTGCTTATAACTCGCTTATTATTGATCCTAGTGGTTTGGGATGGTAAACCAACATACAGGAAATCATGGGCTGGGAATCTTCTGTCATGGTCGGATTTGACCTTGGGCCCCTCCTTCAAGGTCAAGTGTGAGGACAGCCAAACTAAAAAGTGCTTATAACTCGCTTATTATTGGTCCTAGAGGTTTGGGATAGTAAACCAACATATAGGAAATCATGTTCTGGGAATCTTCTGGTGTTGTCGGATTTGACCTTGGGCCCCTCCTTGAAGGTCAAATGAGGACAGCCGAACTTAAAAGTGCTTATAACTCGCTTATTATTGGTCCTAGAGGTTTTGGTGCATTGTCTTTGCGGTGGATACAATTTGCATCGGTTCTCCAATGCGCTAGGTCTAGTTTAATTGGAAATTGTAAACATTCAAATCCCAGGAAACGGGGAAAGAAATATTAATCCAAGCAAAAAGTTACAAAGTTATTACAGTAAAATTTAATGTCACAGCATCATGATTTTAACTTTTCGTCTAAAGTCATGTCATTGCAAAGTCAGTCACAATATCATCGGTTTGCACAAATAAAATGTATGTTGGGGAAACTCCGCGGAATATCGTGAGTCACTAAAATAGAATAAACAATTATAATAGTAACAAGATGCACTCAGAGAGAGCAAAACACTCGACTCCATGTGACCAGTCTCTCAAGTGACAGAAAGTATTGTAAGGAAGACAATAAAATAAAACCAAACATGTAAATTAATCTTTATAGAAATATCAAGTAGAAAGCCAAAGTCATTAAAAGTACATTGAAATGGGACCTCTGAAAATTCATGATTTTTTTTTTGTATCCAAAAGGAGATCCAGATCCTTCTTTTAGTAAGTTCTTCCTTTGGCCGGGTCCTATCCACCAATTTTTAATAAAGATCTGTTCATTACTTCTGGAATAATCTAAACACACGCACAAAAAAAATCAGACAAAGAGACAAACAATTAGCAGACAAAAACATAACCTGCAACTGCTGGTGGAGGTAAAAATATTGCTTAAAGATCACTTCTTGGTGAAAATCATGCATGGTAAATTTTTGTCAAGGAATTGAAAGAAAAAAAAAACAGAAAATAAAAACAGAAATAATAATTAATAAAATAATGAATATACCACCTCCCTCTCTATTATCTTTATGTCAATTTCAAGACATAAAATGAGAAGAAATATTTTTACTTAAAGACAGCAAGTATCACAACCTAGGTTTGTGACCTCACAATGACAATTGTATTGTGACATCACTGAGTAATGACATCATCCAGAGCAAAGTATTGATTTTTTACGTATGGGATGAAGAGAAGCAGTTTCACTGTGTATTCCCAATTAGAAATAAGAAAAACTCTCCTGACTTTAATTTTCAAACAAATTACACCAAATTTGGAAGAATCTGTCTGTACCCCATGAAATACCTCCCCACCAAATTTGAGATTGATTGATGTTATAGTTTTTGAGTTATAAGGGCACAACGGTGCACAGACAGACTGACAGACAGAAACAAACTGATTACAATAACCCTCTCCTATCGTCGAGCATTAATAAGTGGATAACAACTAATTAGTGTATAATTGTAAATTTTGTATAAATGTTTAAATAAACTTGGTGGTGTTTTTTTTTTAAAATTTACTTTGTCATTCACGGATGAAAAGTACTTGTACTTAAGTACTTTGAAAAGTACTTGTACTTAAGTACTTTGATGAAAAAAAGACTTGTATTTGTACTTGAAAATTAACAAAGTACTTGTACTGTACTTAAGTACATTTCAATGTACTTGACCCCAACCCTGATCGTGACCTCATGAATATTAATGAGTAGGCCACAAATTTTGATCTTCAAGTAACATATTAAGAAATTCGATGGAATCGTCAAATATTTCCTACGTATGCATTAATATTCAGGAGCTATATAGTCCATCCTGTATTTGATCTTGGAAGCAGAAAATATTGAAAGGAAACCTGAATAATAATAACTGAATTGTTGAAATTTTGATTTTTAGTGCAATGCCGTGACTTAATTAGGATAAAAACTTGAAACCATGATGCCGTAACAGGAGTCACTTCGAAAATTTATTTGCTTCCCTATGGAAAACACGAAAACCCCACAGACAACAATACTGGTGGCAAGATAACATAACACATGATTTTTATATAGCACTCATCACTTAGTATGTCTCTAAGCACTGTAAGTAGGATCTAGAATTCTAGATATTGTATGCAAGTGTGAAAAAGTATGTTTTGAGCTGCCTTCTGAAATCTAACAGTGAATTTGAAAATCTAATGCTAACAGGTAGATTGTTCCACAGAGTTGGAGCAGCATGAACAAAAGCCCATTTTCCATAACTGTTTCTTGGAACTTTGACCGGAAATGCTATATTGAAGATCCCACTTTGAAGTTCATTTGCATTCTCTGACAATATCATATCTTTACTATGAAGTTTCATTGTACAAGTATAGCTTACCATCAGAGGTAACTATTCAATTTATTTAAGCTTTAATATTGTTTATCTTCAAGCATGTTTATGTTAGGTGACAATATTCACTGGCGTAATGATATACAAGCATCTAATGAACATGACAGCTCTGACCAACAACTCATCTTCACAATTCGTACCCAAGATATTTACATTTCACATACCGGTAAAATACCATTCAAATATAAAATTTCTATTAATAAGATACTGCCCTGCTACCAATTATCGCCGGATACCAATTATTGCCAGACAGAGTTTAAATAGATATAACTTGATTAAAAGTACATCCCAAGTCCAGAAAATAAGGTTAAATTATTTCTAAATTGAATAGAACAGATCTATACACAACAATAGGCTTTCAAAATATGTGGCCATGACTGAAATTTGAACCTTTTATTTATTGGCGATAATTGGTAGCGAGGCAGGAGAAGATATTTACCAAACAGCTGTGTATGCTAGATCGATATTACTACAAGCACACCCAACGATTATGTACACTAGCAGTGGTATCGGTCTAGCATAACCAGCTGATGTGTATACAATATCTACTGCCTTTCTACCAATTTTCGTCATGTACCAATTATCACCAGACAGATTTCAAATAGACATAACATAACGAAAAGTACATCCCAGGTCACGCCAATAAGGTAAAAACTATTACCAAAGTGAATAGAACAAATCCACAAATCAAAAGCTTTCAAAATATGTGATCATTACTTTAATATAAACATTCTATTTATTGGTGGTGATAATTGGGAGCCAGGCAGTATGTCACTGCTGGACGTGACAACCGTGATCTACCCGATCTAACACCAATGGTTTCTCCCCATTTTAAAGTATATCCTCATGAATATTAATGAGTTGGGTACTCTACTTGCAAGTCTGAGAATGTAAAGTATTTGATAAGCAAGCACCTGTTTTACTTGTTAAATATTGCTGGAAAACCCCAGGGAAATCCATGACATCCTGTATCCTCATGAATATCAATGAGTTGAGTGCTGTGCTTTCAAGTCCATTCTAAAATCTCCTTTATCTTCATGAAAATTAATGAGTTGGTACTAGCTTGCAAGTCCGAGAAATGTGTTCTATTTTTAAAATATTGTTCGATAAAAAAAATCAAGGTTTGAATTGGGTTCTGAGTTACACCAACATCTTACTTCTGTTTTTAATTGTATCCCCGACGCGAAGCGGGGATACTATGGATTCATCATCGTTGTCGTCCGCGTCCGCAGAGATTTCTTGTTAGCGACCTACAGTCCACATTTCTTTCCGGATTTCTTTCATATTTGGCAGGTGGCTTGATATGGTAGAGGACTCGCCACCCTATCTTTTTGGTAGGCTTTATGTCTAAATTAGGCCTGTGGTAGACAAAAATGTCTAAAATGTGGAATATTGCTTGTTAGCGACCTACAGTCCACATTTCTTTTCAGATTTCTTTCATATTTGGCAGGTGGCTTGGTATGCTAGAGGACTCGCCACCCTATCTTTTTGGTAGGCTTTATGTCTAAATTAGGCCTGTGGTAGACAAAAAAGTCTAAAAAGCATTAAAAGTCATGAAATCATGCACTAAATCACTTATAACTTGAAAAGTGTTGCATTTAGAGCATTTTGTTAAAATATGTTATTCAGCTACTTTTTTCATAGCTACAACATGGTGAGTAACTTGGGTGTCTGTCTCAATAGTTAAGTGAGTAATAGCTACTTTTGGGCTTTTCAGTAACTTCCATCATGAGTAAAATCACTTGTAACTTGAAAACTATTGCATTTACACAATTTTGTATAAATATGTTATTCATCTACTTTTGGGTCAGCTATAACATAGTAAAATTTCAGACCTGTAGCTCATGGCATAGCTGAGTAATAGCTACTTTTAGGTTATCACTGTTGAGTAAATTACTTATAACTTCAAAAGTATTACATTTACAGTATTTTGTTTCAATATGTTATTCACCTATTTCGGAGTCAGCTATAACAGTGAAGTTCCAGACCTGTGGCTCATTGCATAGCTGAGTAATAGCTACTTTGAAGTTCACACTGTTGAGTAAATCAGTTGTAATTGGAAAACTATTGCATTTACAGAAATTTGTGTAAATATGTTATTCAGCTACTTTTGGGTCAGCTATAACATAGTGAAATTACAGACCTGTAGCTCATGGCATAACTGAGCAATAGCTATTTTCAGGTACTGACTGTTGAGTAAATGACTTGTAACTTGAAAAATATTGCATTTGGAGTATTTTCTTAAAATATGTTGTTCACCTACTTTTGGGTCAGCTATAACGTCATGAAATTACAGACTTATAGCTCGTGGCATAGCTGAGCAATAGCTATTTTCAGGTTCTCACTATTGAGTAAATCCGTTGTAACTTTAAAACTATTGCATTTACAGTATTTTGCTTAAATATGTTGTTCACCTAATTTTGGGTCAGCTATAACATAGAAAAAATTCAGACATGTAGCTCATTGCATAGCTGAGTAATAGCTACTTTGAGGTTATCACTGTTGAGTAAAGCAGTTATAACGTGAAAACTATTACATTTACAGTATTTTGTTTAAATATGATATTCACATAATTTTTGGCCAGCTATAACAGAGTGAAATTGCAGACCTCTGTGTCATGGCATAGCTTACCAATATCTACTTTCAGGTTCTCACTGTTGAGTAAATCATTGTATCCACTGGATAGCCGCAGTGTGTAGAGAGATTTCACCACTACTGCTCTAACGAAAAAAAGTATTATAGCTAGCCTTCTCAAGTTTGCAAGGTATATTAGAGGGTGCACCACAGTATTCTATTGGTAGGCTTTATGTCTAAATTAGGCCTCTGGCTAAATGACTTGCCTACTAAAAATGAGTAATTCTGCATTTTCTCTAAAAGTATTGCAGATAGTAAATTTCTTTCAAATAACTCATTCACCTACTTTTGGGAGAGCTTTCACTTGGTGAAGTTTCAGACCCGTAGGTAATTACTCACCTACTGAAAATGAGTAAATGCGAATTATCTCTTAAAGTATTGCAGATAGCCAATTTCTTTCAAATAACTCATTCACCTACTTTTGGGAGAGCTTTCACTTGGTGAAGTTTCAGACCCGTAGGTAATTACTCACCTACTGAAAATGAGTAAATGCAAATTATCTCTAAAAGTATTGCAGATAGCCAATTTTTGTCAAATAACTCCTTCACCTACTTTTGGGAGACCTTTCACTTGGTCAAGTTTCAGACCTGTAGGTAATTACTCACCTACTGAAAATGAGTAAATGGAAATTATCTCTAATATTGCAGATAGCCAATTTTTGTCAAATAACTCCTTCACCTACTTTTGGGAGACCTTTCACTTGGTGAAGTTTCAGACCTGTAGCTAAATATTCACCTACTCAAAATGAGTAAATGCTAATTATCTCTAAAAGTATTGCAGATATCCAATTCTTATCAAATAACTCATTCATCTACTTTTGGGAGAGCTTTCACATGGTGAAGTTTCAGACCTGTAGGTAATTACTCACCTACTCAAAATGAGTAAATGCAAATTATCTCTAAAAGTATTGCAGATAGCCAATTTTTGTCAAATAACTCCTTCACCTACTTTTGGGAGAGCTTTCACTTGGTGAAGTTTCAGACCCGTAGGTAATTACTCACCTACTGAAAATGAGTAAATGCAAATTATCTCTAAAAGTATTGCAGATAGCCAATTTTTGTCAAATAACTCCTTCACCTACTTTTGGAAGACCTTTCACTTGGTAAAGTTACAGACCTGTAGCTAATTATTCACCTACTCAAAATGAGTAAATGCGAATTATCTCTAAAAGTATTGCAGATATCCAATTCTTATCAAATAACTCATTCATCTACTTTTGGGAGAGCTTTCACATGGTGAAGTTCCAGAGCCGTAGGTAATTACTCACCTACTGAAAACGAGTAAATTCGAGTTATCTCTAGAATTATTGCAGATAGCCAGTATTTCTCAAATAACTCATTAATATGAAAACAACTTAGAGGAAGTCATGGGCTGCAAATCTTTTCATGTGGTCAGATTTCACCTTGGGCCCCTCCTGCTTATTATTGGTCCTCGAGGTTTGCAATGTGAAAACGACTTATAGGAAATAATGGGCTGCGAATCTTTTGATGTGGTCAGACTTCACCTTGGGCCCCTCCTACAGGGTCAAATAAGGGTAGCCAAACTTAAAAGTGCTTTCAGCTTGCTTATTAACGAAAAATGCTGTTTATCTTCTAAACTATGTTAGTTGGCCTTTGTCGGTGGATACATCCAGCATCTGGCCACAGATGCGTCCTTAGTCTAGTTAATTCTTGGACTCGGACTTCTAACCCCTCATTTACAGTTCTGATAAAAGTTGGATCTGTAGCCACTTCGTTATTTTTATTGCACCATAGTATCAACCGACATTTACTTTTGTATATAGCTGTTCATAGTTAGCCAAGTGGCCTTGATCAGTAACAGAAGTCCACTCTTAAAAATGACTAAATAAATAGAAAAAAGTGTTTTTCATTAGTTTAAACTTAATGATGAAATCGTCCCCCAGATTTTTTAGCCCCTCCCCCACATCATCTGCAGTGGTAGGGGATCGCCGCCACTTTTTGAAATTCCTAGAATCAAGACTATGCATGTATAATCATCTTACAGTTTCTAGGACAAACAGACTGGCAGGGTCTTAATCTTTTCAACCCGAAAGCATTTCTGTCGTTTGCGGACTGGCAGATCTGCGTTAATTTCAAACCCTGCCTTGATTTGACCTTAAGGATATGGATTGTTGCAACTGATTATTATGTGTAGTTTTACACAATTGTGATATTTCCATTGACAGCTATTCTCCAGTTAATAAATTTTACAGCTTCTTAAATTTTACCCCACAGCCCTTACAGGCTGTCAGGGTATTGTTTACACCCTTGGCGTCTGGATGGGCGGGCGGCGGGAAAAAGTTTGTCTGGGCTGTATCTCAGAAACCGTAAGGTGTAGGAAGTTGATACGTGGTAGGGACATTAGTTAGGATGTGTAGGTGTGCAATGTCATGGTGTGCCCTTGATTTGACCTTTGACCTTGATGTTGTGACCTTGACCTATAAAATCTTGTCCGGGCTATATCTCGGAAACCGTAATGTGTAGAAAGTTGTTACTTGGTAGGGACACTGGTTAGGGGTTGTAGGTGTGCAGCATCATGGTGTGACCTTGATTTGACCTTGTCGTAGTGACCTTGACCTTTAAAATCTTGTTGCACCTTTGGGTCTGTCTTTTGATGCAGATTAAACGCTGTTAAAGTCATATTAGAATTCATTTAGAATTTTACTTTTACAACTTCCCATTGTAACAGATGGTATTTCATGAAGTGAGCACAGAATTTGCTCCAACACCACACATAAGCTTTCATTGAATGTATCACCACTTCTGTATGCATGGTAATATTCAAAACATCTAAACCATGATTCGGCCATGCCAGATGTAGATAAAGTACATGCATTATCTTTCTCTTAGACATTATTTTCTCTATTTAAACATTGTTTGGACCTTTATATAACTGACAGTGCTCTGAAAGTATCCTGAACTTTGTACTGATAGTCTGGTACAGTACTTCTATATCTCATGGTGTTAAAAATATTTACCTAGGCTGTGGGGTACGGGCATCTCTGATGCTATTTTTAATTTACTGAATAGTCTTGTTTTAATACTTAATCTTTACATGCAGTTTCTTCCTCTTAGATGTTATTTTCTCTACTATAACATTATTTGGACCCTGACACTGCTCTGAAAGTATCCCAATCTGTGTACTGTTTCACCACTTCTATATCTCATGGTGTTGAAAACTATTTCCCCAGGCTGTGGGGTATGGGCATCTCTGATGCTATTTTTAGTTGCTATCTTGAATTTGCATAAAATGCAAAAAAACTATCTTGAAAGTTGTGCAAGATAGAGTGATTTCGACCAAATTTTCAACTTGCAGAGTACACACAGTAATGCGCCAATTTTTTGCCAAAAATCTTTGTATTGCCATTTTTGGTGGCCATATTGAATTTCTGCATTAAAAAAAATGTAGTGTGAAATGGTGTGACATAGAGCGATTTCGACAAAATTTTTGACCTGGAGGGTATAGACAGAGTCATCTGGCACTTTGAGTCATTTTGGCAGTCATCTTGAATTTATGTGTGAAACGCAAAACAGAGAGGCATCTGATACTTTTTCAAGACAGCATTTTATTGCCATTTTTTGCAGGCAGGTTGAATTTTTTGTATAAATAGAATAAGAAAAAATCAAAACATATTAAACAGACCAGGGTAGTCGTTTCAGCAAAAACATTAATCCTCATTGGAACGCTTTGTTTTTGCTATGCAATAGCAATTTCTTTTCCATTTATAAACCAACACCCTAGGGGTTTTTTTTTGGTTTTTTTTAAATTTTAATTTAATTTATAATTTGCACCATGTGTGTGTGTGCGTGCGTGGGTCACGCAGTTTTCTCTGAAACTACTACAGTTACACATTTTTGATAAGTTACTTGTCCTAATGAATTTTTACGCTCTTCAAAATTTTTTGGGTTCGATGAACTTTAGCTTACTTTTGAGTGTGTAATAGCAGTTTTACCTGATATAATTATATGGCTTATAACTCTTAAACTATTGCATTTAGAGTATTTTGTTGCAATATGTTGTTCAGCTACTTTCTCCACAGCTACAACATGGTCAGTAGTTTGGAAGTGTATCTCCATAGCTAAGTGAGTAATAGCTACTTTGTGAATTTTTAATGATAACCATAATGAGTAAATGGCTTATATCTTCAAAAGTATTGCAGCTACATAATTTCTCTCAAATATGTTGTTGATCTACTTTTTTGTGAACTGTAACATATTGAAGTTTCACAACTGTTGCTCAATGTACAAGTGAGTAATGGCTACTTTATTGCTACTTTTTGTGAAAATGTGAAAAATTGCAAATATCTTGCAAACTGTAAGAGATAGAGCAATTTCGAGTGAATTTTATACCCACAGATTGGTACAACAATGTCCTATACTAAGGGGATTGGTGAACTTTGGCCTACTTTTGAGTGGGTAATAGCACTTTTACCTAATGTAATTATATGGCTTATAACTCAAACTATTGCATTTAGAGTATTTTGTTGCAATATGTTGTTCAGCTACTTTCTCCACAGCTACAACATGTTCAGTAGTTTGGAAGTGTATCTCCATAGCTAAGTGAGTAATAGCTACTTTGTGAATTTTTAATGATAACCATAATGAGTAAATGGCTTATATCTTCAAAATTATTGCAGGCTTTGCAGCTACATAATTTCTCTCAAATATGTTGTTCATCTACTTTTTTGTGAACTGTAACATATTGAAGTTTCACAACTGTTGCTCAATGTACAAGTTTATTTGGGGTTTTATGTCGCTTGCAATACTGTACAGGTCATATCACGACGGGTAGTTGGAAGGGCAGAGGAAACCAGTACATACAGTTCGTTAGGGTTCTGTACTGTAAACTGCCGACCAACGGCAAGCAACTACCAGCTTTCCCACTTCAGACCGTGACGGGGATCGAACCCTGGCCTCAGAGGAGGCGAGAGTGTTACCACTCTGCCACCGTCGCTCCCTCAATGTACAAGTGAGTAATGGCTACTTTATTGCTACTTTTAGTGAAAATGTGAAAAATCGCAGATATCTCGCAAACTGTAAGAGACAGAGCAATTTCGAGCGAATTTTTGACCCGCAGGGTATTACAAGTGTCCTATGCAAAGGGGAAAAATTTCAATTTTCGCCACTTTAGGCGGCCATCTTGAATTTTTTGCGGAAAATGAAAAGTGTTAATATCTCGAAAACCATAAGAGATAGAGTGATTTCGAGCAAATTTTTGACCCGCAGGGTAGTACAAGAGCGTCCTATCCAAAGGGGAAAAATTTCGAGTTTCGCCACGTTTGGCGGCCATCTTGGATTTTTGCGGAAAATGAAAAAATGTGAATATCTCGAAAACCGTAAGAGATAGAGCGATTTCGAGCAAATTTTTGACCCGCAGGGTAGTACAAGAGTGTCCTATCCAAAGGGGAAAAATTTCAATTTTCGCCACGTTTGGCGGCCATCTTGGATTTTTTCGGAAAATGAAAAAGTGTGAATATCTCGAAAACCGTAAGAGATAGAGCGATTTCGAGCGAATTTTTGACCCGCGGGGTAGTAGAAGTGTCCTATGCAAAGAGGAAAAATTCAATTTTCGCCACTTTTGGCGCCCATCTAGGATTTTAGTGGAAAATAAAAAAATGTGAATATCTCAAAAAAACCGTAAGAGATAGAGCAAATTTTTGACCCGCAGGGCAGTACAAGAGGGTGTTTTACAAAGGGGAAAAATTTCAATTTTCACCACTTTTGGTGGCCATCTTGAATTTTTGCGAAAAATGAAAAAGTGTGAATATCTTGAAAACTGTAAGCGATAGAGCGATTTTGAGCGAATTTTTGACCCGCTGGGTAGTACAAGAGTGTCCAATGCAAAAGGGAAAATTTCAATTTTCGCCACTTTTGGTGGCCATCTTGGATTTTTGCGGAAAATGAAAAAGTGTGAATATCTCGAAAACCGTAAGAGGTAGAGCGATTTCAAGCGAATTTTTCACCCACAGGGTAGTACGATAGTGCCCTATCCAAGAGGGAAAAATTTCAATTTTCGCCACTTTTAGCGGCCATCTTAGATTTTAGCAGAAAATGAAAAAGTGTGAATATCTTGAAAACTGTAAGACATAGGCGGCCATCTTGGATTTGTGCGGAAAATTAACATTGAAAATATCTTCAAAATGGTAAGAGATAGAGCGATTTTGAGCGAATTTTTTACCCACAGGGTTGTACAACATATTCTGTGCCTAGGGGAAAAATTTTAGTCTTTCACCACTTTTGGTGGCCATCTTGGATTTCAGCGGAAAATGAAAAATTGTGAATATCTCGCAAAAAGTATTTCTTCCCGTGTGATCCTCGGCGGGAGATACATACCGCGGTCTTGGTTTTTGGGGTTTTTTTTTTTGTGAAGTGTCATTTGTTTCTTGGTAGTTCAGAATATTGACTAATCATTTGTGTTACTTGTTACACTTGCAATCAATGGATCAGATTTGTTTGAAACTGAAGATGTATTTCATTTGTTTTGTGATGCCTGCAGGACATTCGTGTCATTTGGCATGAAAGAAAGAGCAATGGGGAATTCAGCAAAGACACAGTTGATATCAAATATGAAGAACACAGTATGGGGATGGAAAAAGTTTATTGGCAGAATGTACAGAGATCCATGTGTTGCTGTGGAGACACCTGCTTTGCCATATCAGGTATCTGAAGGTGCAAATGGGACCATTGCCATCAAGGTAGGAAAAACATGTTTTCTTTAATCATATAGTTTCTTCCCTTAGGTTACACATTCAGATTTGGAATGAATTTTTATGAAAAATTAAACTGTGTATGATGTTTCTAGTTTTGTCGGGGTATTGTTTTCACCCATGGTGTCCGGATGGGCTGGCGGTGGGAAAAAGTTTGTCCGGGCTGTATCTCAGAAACCGTAAGGTGTAGTAAGTTGATACTTGGTAGGGACATTGGTTAGGAGGTGTAGGTGTGCAACGTCATGGTCTGACCTTGATTTGACCTTTGACCTTGCCGTAGTGACCTTGAGTTTCAAAATCTTGTTCGGGCTATATCTCGGAAACCGTAAGGTGTAGGAAGTTGATACTTGGTAGGGACATTGGTTAGGGGGTGTAGGTGTGCAATGTCATGGTGTGCCCTTGATTTGACCTTTGACCTTGCTGTAGTGACCTTGACCTATAAAATCTTGTCTGGGCTATATCTCAGAAACCGTAAGGTGTAGGAAGTTGATACTTAGTGGGGACATTGGATAGGGGGTGTAGGTGTGCAACGTCATGGTCTGACCTTGATTTGACCTTGCCGTAGTGACCTTGACCTATAAAATCTTGTCCGGGCTATATCTCGGAAACTGTAAGGTGTAGTAAGTTGATACTTGGTAGGGACATTGGTTAGGAGGTGTAGGTGTGCAACGTCATGGTCTGACCTTGATTTGACCTTTGACCTTGCCGTAGTGACCTTGAGTTTCAAAATCTTGTCCGGGCTATATCTCGGAACCCGTAAGGTGTAGGAAGTTGATACTTGGTAGGGACATTGGTTAGGGGGTGTAGGTGTGCAATGTCATGGTGTGCCCTTGATTTGACCTTTGACCTTGCTGTAGTGACCTTGACCTATAAAATCTTGTCCGGGCTATATCTCGGAAACTGTAAGGTGTAGCAAGTTGATACTTGGTAGGGACATTGGTTAGGGGGTGTAGGTGTGCAACGTCATGGTCTGACCTTGATTAAGCGTCCCGCAAGGGACGCTTGTTTGTGTATGGGAGACCTTCAGGCTCCGCCGGCTCCGCATTTTGTTTTCCTTATAACTCTGTAACCGTTAGGCGGAATCTTTTCAAATTTGGCAGGTTTAGGCAGTAGCCTTGGGGAATTTCTTTGAATATGCTGCAGTGACATTTCAACCAATCAGAGAGGTCACATGACCAAAAATGTCTTTTTTCGATGGGGAAGCTTGTCCGGATGATAACTTGAAAGGAATTTTATCAATTCACCTGAAACTTGGCAAATACATTCATTCTATTAAAATCTGGAAATCATTAGATTTTGGCATTGATTGGTTAAGAAATGGCCGAGTAATTAATGATTAATTAATCATTATGAATTTTCCAAATAAGGAAAACACAAAAATGCTTATATCTCGAAAACTGTGCTAGATAGAGCGATTTCGACGAAATTTTTGATCCGCAGGGTATCTCTGCGGAGTAGTTATCCCAATTTTCAAAAGTTTTTGTCTCGCCAAAAATGGCGGCCATTTTGAATTTTCGAATTTTTCGCAAAAATTGCAAAACATAAAAATGCTTATATCTCGAAAACCCTGCTAGATAGAGCGATTTTGACGAAATTTTTGACCCGCAGAGTATCTCTGCTGAGTAGCCATGCCAATTTAAAAAAAAAAAATTTCTCGCAAAAAATGGCGGCCATTTTGAATTTTCGAATTTTTGCGCAAAAATTGCAAAACACAAAAATGCTAATATTTTGAAAACCGTGCTACATAGAGCGATTTCGACGAAATTTTTGATCTTCAGGGTATCTCTGCAGAGCAGCTATCCCAAAGAGCTTTCACTTGGTGAAGTTTCAGACCCATAGCTAATTGCTCACCTACTCAAAATGAGTAGATACGAATTACCTCTAAAAGTATTGCAGATAGCCAATTTTTCTCAAATAACTCATTCACCTACTTTTGGGAGAGCTTTCACTTGGTGAAGTTTCAGACCCGTAGCTAATTACTCACCTACTCAAAATGAGTAAACGCGAATTATCTCTTAATAGTATTGCAGATAGCCAATTTTTCTCAAATAACTCATTCACCTACTTTTGGAAGAGCTTTCACACACGAAAATGAAAAATTGTGAATATCTCGGAAAAGCTATTTCTTCTCCTTTAATGCTCGGCGGGAGATACACACCGCGGCAGTGGTCTTGACAAAAATTTTTGTCTCCCCAAAAATGGTGGCCATTTTGAATTTTCAAAGTTTTTGCAAAACACAAAAATGCTTATATCTCGAAAATCGTGCTATATGGAGCGAACTCAACAAAATTTTTGACCTGCTGGGTATCTCTGCAGAGTAGCCATGCCAATTTTCAAAATATTTTTGTCTCGCCAAATATAGCGGACATTTTTAATTTTTTGCAAAACACAAAAATGCTTATATCTTGAAAACCGTGCTAGATAGAGCAGACTGCGCTGACTTTGGTTGCCACAACAGTATAAGGCAAGAAACGAAGCACTTTCTTAATACTTTAGCACTCACCTTTATATCCTTTTCAGGACGCTTTGTTACATCTTTTTTTTTGCGAGTGATCGTCTAGTTTGACCTTGCTGTTGTGACCTTGACCTATAAAATCTTGTCCGGGCTCTATCACGGAAACCGTAAGGTGTAGGAAGTTGATATGTACTAAGGACATTGGTTAGGGGGTGTAGTTGTGCAACGTCATGGTCTGACCTTGATTTGACCTTTGACCTTGCTGTTGTGACCTTGACCTATAAAATCTTGTCTGGGCTATATCTCGGAAATCATAAGGTGTAGGAAGTTGATATGTACTAGGGACATTGGTTAGGGGTGTAGGTGTGCAACTTTATGGTCTGACCTTGATTAGACCTTTAAGCTTGCCGTAGTAGCCTTCAGTTTAAAAATCTTGGCCGGGCTATATGTCAAAAACTGTAAGGTGTGGGAAGTTGATACTTGGTAGGGACATTGGTTAGGGGGTGTTGGGGTGCAACATCATGTTGTGACCTAGATTTGACCTTGACGTAGTGACCTTGACCTATATAATCTTGTCCTAGCTCTATCTCGGAAATGGTCAGGTGTAGGAAGTTCATATTTGGTAGGGACATTGGTTAGGAGGTGTAGGTGTGCAACATTTTGGTGTGACCTTGATTTGACCTTTGACCTTGCCGTAGTGACCTTAACCTATAAAATTTTATCTGGGCTATTTCTTGGGGTGTATGTTGAAAATCCCCAGATGGAAAAACCCCCGGAAATCTGCAAAACCATAGGAAATCCCCTGACCTTGATTTGACCTTGCTGTAATGACCTTGACCTATAAAATCTTCTCCTGGCTATATCTCGGAAACCGTAAGGTGTAGGAAGTTGATATTTGGTAGGGACATTGGTTAGGAGGTGTAGGTGTGCAACGTTATGGTGTGACCTTGATTTGACCTTTGACCTTGTTGTAGTTACCTTGACCTATAAAATCATGTCCAGGCTATATCTCGGAAACCGTAAGGTGTAACAGGTTGATACTTGGTAGGGACATTGGTTAGGGTGTGTAGGTGTGCAACGTCATGGTCTGACCTTGATTTGACCTTTGACCTTGCCATAGTGACCTTGACCTATAAAATCTTGTCTGGGCTATATCTCAGAAACTGTAAGGTGTAGGAAGTTGATATTTGGTAGGGACATTGGTTAGGGGGTGTAGGTGTGCAACGTCATGGTCTGATGTTGATTTGACCTTGCTGTAGTGACCTTGACCTATAAAATCTTGTCCGGGCTATATCTCGGAAAGGTGTAGGAAGTAGATACTAGGTAGGGACATTGGTTAGGGAATGTAGGTGTGCAACGTCATAGTCTGACCATGATTTGACCTTTGACCTTGCCATAGTGACCTTGACCTATAAAATCTTGTCCGGGCTATATCTCGGAAACCGTAAGGTGTAGGAAGTTGATACGTACTAGGGACATTGGTTAGGGGGTGTAGTTGTGCAACGTCATGGTGTGCCCTTGATTTGACCTTTGACCTTGCTGTAGTGACCTTGACCTATAAAGTCTTTTCTGGGCTATATCTCGGAAATTGTAAGGTGTAGGAAGTTGATGCTTGGTAGGGACATTGGTTAGGGGGTTATAGGTGTGCATTATCATGGTGTGACCTTAATTGGACCTTTGACCTTTTCGTAGTGACCTTGACCTTTAAAATCTTGCTGCACCTTTCTGTCTGTCTTTTGATGCAGGTTAAGCACTGTTAAAGTCATCTTAGAATTTATTAAGAATTTTACTTTTATAACTTCCCATTGTAAGAGATGGAATTTCATCAAGTGAGCCACAGTTTTGCTCTAACATTACACATTGAATGTATTACCACTTCTGTATGCATGGTAATATTCAAAACATCTAAACCATAATTCGGCCATGCAGATATAGATTAAGAGTGTTGTAATTTTAGTTTACTGATTAATGCGGTCATCTTGTTATTGAATTATCTTGTTTTAATACTTAATCTTTACATGCATTATCTTTCTTTTAGACATTATTTTCTCCATTTAAACATTGTTTGGACCTTTATATAACTGACAGTGCTCTGAAAGTATCCTGAACTTTGTACTGATACAGTACTTCCATATCTCATGGTGTTAAAAATATTTCCCTAGGCTGTGGGGTACGGGCATCTCTGATGCTATTTTTAGTTTGCTGAATTGTCTTGTTTTAATACTTAATCTTTACATGCAATTTCTTTCTCTTAGATGTTATTTTCTCTACTTAAACATTATTTGGACACTGACACTGCTCTGAAAATATCCCAATCTGTGTACTGTTTCACTACTTCTATATCTCATGGTGTTGAAAACTATTTTCCCAGGCTGTGGGGTACGGGCATCTGTGATGCTATTTTTGCAAAGTGATTAAAGTTGTTAAAATCTGATAAAATCAAATCTGACTGAGTTTTGAAAAAGACCGCTGATTCTACTCACTGTATCCACCGGATAGCATCCATCTTTGCAGTCATGAAAAGTGCTTATATCTCTCTTATTATTGGTCCTAGAGGTTTAGGATGGTAAACCAACCTATAGGAAATCATGTGCTGGGAATCTATTGCTGTGGTCGGATTTGACCTTGGACCCTTCCTTCCAGGTCAAACGATGACAGCCAAACTTGAAAGTGCTTATAACTTTTTTATTATTGGTCTTAGAGGTTTGGCATGGTAAATAAACCTACACAAAATCATGGGCAAGGAATCTATTGCTGTGGTCGGATTTGACCTTGGACCCTCCATCAAGGTCAAACGAGGATAGTCAAACTTAAAAGTGCTTATAACTCACTTATTATTGGTCCTAGAGGTTTGGAATGATAAACCAAAATCTAGGAAATCATGGGCTGGGAATCTTTTGGTGTGATCGGATTTGACAAAATTAACAGTTTTTATATCTAGCTTATTCATATTACTAGAGGTTTGCAGTGTCACACCAACCTATAGGAAATCATGGGCTAAGAATCTTTTGATATAGTCAGATTTCACCTTGGGCTTCTCCTTCAAGGTTAAGCGATGTTAGAATGGCTTTGGTGAGTTTTCTTTCTGGTGGATACAATTTGCATCGGTTCTCCGATGCGATAGGTCTAGTTTAGTAGGGAAGTACTTTTTTACTCCACAGCCTTTAAAGTGCGGGTATTGATTTCACCCATGGGTTGACAGGCGACTGGAAAAGACTTGTAAGGGCTATATCTCATAAATTGTAAGGTGTAGAATGTTGATACTTGGTAGGGAAATTGCGGGTGTAGGTGTGCATCATCATGGTTTGACCTTGTGGTAGTGATCTTGAGTTTGAAAATCTGATTTGTGCTGTATCTCAGAAACCGTAAGGTGTAGGAAGTTAATACTTGGACAGTACATTGGTTAGGGGGTGTGGATGTGCAGCTTCATGATGTATCCTTGATTTGACCTTGCCATAGTGACCTTGATGTTTAATATCTTTTCCGAGCTATATCTTGGACCCTAAGGTGTAGGAAGATGATACTTGATAGGAAACATTCTAAAATTATATAAACTCCTTAAAAAGCACACTTAAAACAGAAATCAACTGACACCATGTTTGTTTACATTATCAGTGACCTGTTTCTTTTACGAGATATAAAACTTGACAGCTAGTACACAGGAAAGCATAAAAACTCCTGTTTTATCTGGTTTTGTTTATTTTATATTGCAGAAATCTGTTTTGGTGCAGAAATAGAATGTTTTGATAATTTCGTGAATTAATATGTGCAAGTTTTCAAAGAACCTGTATTATCGCCTATGGCTTTCGTTGACGATCCCAATATTGAAACACGATTGCTCCACCACCCAAAATTTTCATTCGATATTGATCCTCAACATGGCACTCGATCCGTGCACTACTGTAGTACACCCCAGTCAAGCTGGAGTTTTCTGTAATCCAAATTACAATAAAAGCCTCACTGATATTAACTCTTCAGAAAATGATTTTTATTTGATATATTTTTATATATTTACCGTTTTAGGTCCAATACCTCAATGAAGGACAGGTGTTTTCTCCAGAACAAATTACAGCTGTTATGTTAACCAAGTTAAAATCAGTAGCAGAAATTGCTTTGAAGACAAAAGTTGTTGACTGTGTCATCAGTGTAAGTACACACTTCTCTAATATCTCTTCTTCTGAAGGATAAGCATGAAAAGTATCAAAGCAAAAAATTTTTGAATTTCAAAGATTTACAAACAATACAGTAGATTTGGTGTAAGTAGAGCTGCCATAAGTAGAATATTGCCATAATTAAAGTAGTTTCTAAGTCCCAACATTTATAAGTGGAAAATTGTAGGATAACTAGAAGTTCAAATTACAGAAAGTGGCCATAACTAGAACCTAATTTGATGCACAAAGTATTACTTTTCAATGGTAATAACAAGGTATAAATAGAACCTATAAAAATATTGTTTGTACAGAAGTGTCAGAATCCAAGAAAGGGCTGACAAAATTCTAGTACCATTGTGTTTCTCTTTACTTGATTATTCACTAGTCTGTTTTAAGTCTTAAACACCAAACATAAATTTCTCAGCAGAGTGATCATGCAAGTATTGATTATTGCAGTAGAGTTTAATTGCAAAATTTCTTTAAAACTTCATATGTTTCTCAGAGTGGGTATAACTCGAAGTTACCATAAGTAGAAGTAAATTGCCAACATTTTGCAAACTTTGACTTTGACCAAATCCACTGTATATCTTGTGATGTGAATTTTAAATGTTTTTAGCCTCAGTTTTTTTCACTAGTTTTGAGGAATATTCTGATGTATATTCTGTAACAATTTATACAGGTTCCATGTTATTATACGGATGTGGAGAGAAGGGCTATGCTAGATGCCTGCCATATCGCAGGTCTCAATGTGTTGCGGTTGATGAATGACACCACTGCCACTGCTCTGAGTTATGGTATTTACAAACAGGATCTGCCTGGACCTGATGATAAGTCGAGGAATGTTGTGTTCGTTGACATGGGACATTCAGATCTACAAGTAGCAGTCTGTGCATTCAATAAGGGGAGGTTAAAGGTTTGTCTGGATTTGTAATCACGCTAGATTCATGTTCATAATCTTTATGTAGAAATTAGTTTCATTTTCAGTACAAAACATACAAGGAAGTACATGTACTATTTTTAGCTTCTCTACAAAGGATAATAGATAAATGGCATTACTTGAAGCTTATATTTTCGCACCCATTCAGCTATATAATGCAATTTAGGACTTCTTTACTAAGGGTGAAACAGTGACAGTCGTAACACAAGGAAAAATATATAATAATCTACACAATATTTATATTGTCATTTTTGTTGTGACAAACTTACTGCAGATAGTTTACTTGGCATTTAGAGTGAGTTTGTAGTTAACCGGTCTCTTTAAATGGTTAGTCAGTACCAATTAAATGGACCATTAGAGACTAAGTCTTTTGGTACAAATGTCCTTACTTTTAACTATTAAGAGTTTGTATGATTTCTGCTTTATTTTCAGATGCTTGCAAATGCCGCTGATCCAAATTTGGGTGGTAGAGACATAGATTTATTAATATCCAACCACTTTGCTGAGGAATTCAAGAAGAAATATAATGTGGATGCAAAATCAAAGCCACGTGCCTTTATGCGGTTGATGCAGGAAAGTGAGAAATTGAAAAAATTAATGAGTGCAAATTCCACACTTTTACCTCTGAATATAGAATGTTTTATGGATGACAAAGATGTCATGGGAAAACTGAAAAGGGAGGATTATGAGAAGATGGCAGAACCACTTTTTGTGAGGGCAAAACAGGTTATGCAGGCCGTACTAGACAATGCAAGTAAGTATACTTGGTGTAAAGAACAAAACTTATCATAGTGCACACGTGAAAATTCGATGGCTCATTTTGGTTTTTACCCCACAGCCCGCGGGCGGGCGAGTGGCGGGAAATAGTTTGTCCGGGCTATATCTCAGAAACCGTAAGGTGTAGGAAGTTGATACTTGGTAGGGACATTGGTTAGGGGGTGTAGGTATGCAACGTCATGGTCTGACCTTGATTTGACCTTTGATCTTGCCGTAGTGACCTTGAGTTTGAAAATCTTGTCCGGGCTATATCTCGGAAACTGTAAGGTGTAGGAAGTTGATACTTGGTAGGGACATTGGTTAGGGGGTGTAGTTGTGCAACGTCATAGTCTGACCTTGATTTGACCTTGCCGTAGTGACCTTGACCTATAAAATCTTGTCCGGGCTACATCTCGGAAACCATAAGGTGTAGGAAGTTGATACTTGGTGGGGATATTGGTTAGGGGGTGTAGGTGTGCAACGTCATGGTCTGACCTTGATTTGACCTTTGACCTTGCTGTAGTGACCTTGACCTATAAAATGTTGTCTGGGCTATATCTCGGAAACTGTAATTTGCGAGAAGTTGATATTTGGTAGGGACATTGGTTAGGGGGTGTAGGTGTGTAACGTCATGGTGTGACCTTTGACCTTGCCGTAGTGACCTTGACCTATAAAATCTTGTCTGGGCTATATCTCAGAAACCGTAAGGTGTAGGAAGTTGATATTTGGTAGGGACATTGGTTAGGGGGTGTAGGTGTGCAACGTCATGGTGTGACCTTGATTTGACCTTTTTTTTTTTTTCACAAGCTTTTATTCACTCTTTTTTCCCATTGCACTTGTGACAGCCGGGGGGGCGAGAGTGGACAACCCCCCATCGGTGTCTTACAAAAATGTCATATACGCAGTATGACTTGTAATACTGAAAACTGTTTTTAGCATTGTGTTAACAAAATATGTTCTAATTTACATATAGAGCTACAAACTTTCTATGCGTATTATTCCTGTTAAAGGGTATCAGTACAAAGAGTGGTGGTTTATTAGACTAATGACAACAAGGCATATGGAAGTCATGACTTCGGGATTAGGTTATAACATTAACCGGTCGATTCTATCTGTCAATACCATCAAATATATCTTTCCAAATCTTCCACTTTCTTTCGAATTGGGTTGATTGTGAATTTATCAGGCTTAATGTTTCTTGTTCCAAATAAGTTTTTTTTTAATTTCGTTTTGAAGGAAATAGATATTTAGTTTATAGTTTTTTTTTTTGCACACCAGAATATACTGTATAAGTGGTTATTTTTGCGTGGAATTAATTTTCGCTATATTCGCGAGTGACTACAAAACGCGAAAATAACTTCTAGCCAATATTTATCAGAACCAGTCTAGCGTGAGCGATAATACAAGATCGTGCAAGATACAATATTTGACACTGCCACGGAAACAATAAATTCCATTGCTTCACAGAAACGCCTAACTTCTTTGATCTTTATCACCAATAGGGAGGGATTAATTCAATTACACGACCCCGCTACACAACTTCTTTGATAATGCGCCGATCAATGAAAGTGTGTTCGATTGGGTTTCGTAAATTTATAATCTCCCAGAGTAGGTTCACACACTGACAACGTGTATAAAAGAAAAGACGTTAACTATGCATTTCCAATCAAACCAGCAGAAGTCCGCGTAATATTTTAATTTGAACATGTTGTTAGTTTGGGCGATAATTGAATATACTAGTATTTCACCGCGAAAATAAATTCTCGCGAACCAGGCCTGCAGTGTACATTCGCGAACTTAAGTACCCGCGAAAAAAAACACTTATACAGTATATTTCCGAGTAATCATAAGTATCAGGTTCAAGTGCCAAAATATTTGGTCGTTTTGTAAATAGCCATGTAGTTTCATTAAATTTGTTAGCACTAGATTTTCCCCAAGTTTATTATTAATCCATTGTTGAATATTGTCCCACAGCTGTGTCACTTCTCTACATTTGCAAAATAAGTGCTCCAAGTTTTCATCATACATTCCGCAAAATGAACATGCATTATTCATATCTATTTTTAACTTTTTAAAATAGTCTTTGGTTCCTAAAATACCGTTCAGTATACGATACTGAAACCAAATGACATTGTTGTCACATACAGAATAGAAGCAAATCTTGTATATTTGTTTCCATCTTTCTTTAATCTGTATATCCAAATTTTCGTTTTGAACAATATTTGTCCATTTTATTTCACAAGTTGGATTATCATTCAGAGCCTCTGCATTATTAAATGCATGGTAGTAGTTCTTACTGCCACTTTTCGCTTTTAAAAGCACGTCTAGATGAAAAGGATAAGTAGGCCTTTCAAGGGTCAAATTACCTAAAAGTCTATACTTTGACGTGTATAGTTCAGTTTTAGCTTTTATTGTATAGTAATTCAGAATGTTTACATTTATATTAAACTTATTCTTTAAGTCTCTAATACTTATAATCTTGCCCTTTGTATTTATTATATCATTTACCAAGTAGATACCTTTCTTGTACCAGTCAGGAAAAAATATTGTGTTTTTGGAGATTTGAGAGTTGTACCAAATGCAATTTCTTAGTAGTTCAGATTCATTCTGTGCTTGTTGTATTTTATTTAGTGTTTGCCAGTCTTTTAATACGCTGTGCCAAAATTGATTATGAACAGTTAGAGACATTTTGTTGTACCATTGATCTCCAAAAATTAAGGTTTTGTTTATGTTTTCATACATTACTGTTAGTAATTTGTACCATTTTTACCATTTGTACCAATTTGTGAATTTGGTTGAGTAACTAACTTCTTTATCCAGCTTATTTTAAGTGCTTTATCAAAATTGTGAATGTTGATCATTTTCATGCCTCCCTGCATATAGCTTAAAGAAATGGTGGATCTTCTTATTTTATCCGGCTTCCCATTCCATAAAAACTTGTACAGGATGGTGTTTAGTGTTCTAAGAAATGATTCTGACCTTGGTATAGTAGATAATAGATGGACACACTGATATCAGGTTAGTCTTGATGACCGTAATCTTGCCCAGAGGGGTCAAATATCTGTTGCTCCATGTCTTCACCAACTTTTTTATTTTTTCTAAAGCCTTTGTATAATTGCGCTCTGTTATTGCTGGAAGATTTGTTGAAAATTCTATGCCTAACAGAGTGAAGTTGGTACATCCCCATTCTAGGTCCATGGTAACATTTAATTTATCTTTGGAAAATTTTTTTCTCCCAATCCAGATTACTTTAGTTTTTTTCTTTATTCATTTTTAAGCCTGATAAATTTCCATATATTTCAAGAGTATTTAAAGCCGATTGTAAGGAGTGCTGGCTACCATTCAATATTAGTGTGGTGTCATCCACAAACTGTGTTATTTTAAATTCGATATTTTTTATTTTTAATCCAATTATATATGGATTAATTTGGATAAGTCTTGCTAGAATCTCAGCTCCAATAAGGAATAGATATGCTGAAATTGGATCACCTTGACGGCAACCTCTGTTAATTTTTATTGGTTTTGACAAAAAACCGCACTGTACGATATATGCAGTTATTTCCGTATTGAAAAGTTTTACCCACTTTATAAAATTTTCACTATATCCAAAGAACTCCAGAATTCTGTATAGAAAGCTCCATGAAAGTGAATCAAATGCTTTCTCGAAATCTATTAACATAAGCATTCCTGGTATATTTTTATTTTCTGTTGCATGTATAAGATCATAGATCAATCTGGTGGATTCGCTTATGTACCTTCCCTTTATGAAACCAGTTTGACAGTCTGAGATGACATAATTTAAGGTTTTCTTAAGTCTTTCCGCTATAGTTCCTGATGCTAGCTTATAAATTACACTCAGCAAGGAGATAGGACGCCAATTTTTTATTAAAGAACGATCTTTTTTAGCCTTTGGTAGGCATGTTATTATACACTGCCGAAGTGACGCTGTCAGGCATCCCTTTGAAAATCCACAGTTTATTGCGTTTATAATAAAGTATTTTAGTAGATGCCAAAATACTTTGACAAATTCGACTGTTATGCCATCAATTCCGGGCGATTTGTTTGATTTCATTTTCTTGAGAACTTGTCCTACTTCATCGACAGTTACGGGTAACCCAATGTCTTCTTCCGGGACTCTTGTGCTTGATTTAATACCTAAATTTTCGAAGTTTATTCTTTGCAGGGCGTCATCTCTATTTTCGAATAGATTGGAATAATATTGTTGTACCTGACTTAGTATGTTTTCTTGATCTGTTATTACTTCTCCATTATTTAATCTTACTTTTCTTATTGTTTTTTCAATAAAGTTTTTCTTTTCAAGATTTGAAAAGTATTTTGATGGTTTCTCTCCATCTTGCAGCCATTGCAGCCGAGATCTTACTAGTTGCCCTTTTAGCTTTTTTGACCTTATACTTTCTAATTCAGCTCTTTTATCCAGTAATAGTGTGGAATTTGCTGTATAATTTGGATCTTGGGCTTCAAGAAATTCGATGTCAGATATTAACTGCTTTTCTACCTTTGAGGATTTTTTCTTTTGGGTTGTAGCAAATTTGATGGTTTCTCCTCTTATTCGGAGTAATAGTGTTTCTAAGAATAAATCATGGTCTATTATCATCTCGAAACTGGTGAAATTGTCTTTTAAAAAGTCAAGATTATACACAGGAATTGCATATTTGACCTTTTCTTCTTCTATAATCCCATTTATAAGATCGACATATTCTGGGCATTCCAGAAGACTGTTATTGAATTTCCAGAGGCCCTTGCCTTATAAGAATTTATTTATTTTCATTTCTAGTTCGATCGTTGAATGATCAGATCTATAGCTGGCTCTAATTTCGCAAGTGTTCGTAATATCTAGTATATTTGAAGAAGCGAGAAATAGGTCAAGTCTTGCCTGTTTGACTGGATTCCGTCTTCTCCATGTGAATCGTTTTGTATCGGGATGTAAATCTCTATAGATGTCGGACAGGTCATATTGTCTCATTAGATCAAAAATGGCTTGTCTAGATCTAGGATTGTTTACATGCCTATAATTAAAAGTATCAATGTCATTATCAAGAGCTACATTGAAGTCACCACATAGAATGTTGTAGTCTCCATTTGCATTTTCTAATAGTTTAGAGATTTCTTCAAAAAAGGAAGGGCTATCGTTGTTTGGACCATACAAGGTTATCAAGTTTATTTTCATTGAGCTTAATTTCATAAGTAGATTGAGGTAATTGCCATTTTTATCTTTGTTACATGCCAGTATTTCATATTCAAAATTGTTATTTAAAAGAATAGCCACACCACGTGAATTTGTTTTACCTCCATTTAAGTAAACATTGTTATTCCACAGTTCTTTTACAACCATTATATCATCGTCAATTAAATGAGTGTCCTGTAAACAGACGATGTTTGCATTTGTTTCCTTAAAGTATGAGAGCACATCTATTCTTTTTTTAATATTCTGCAGACCTTGACAGTTTGCGGACAACACCTTAATACTATCTCCAACACTTGGCATAATTATTTTGGCCAGCACTCGAATTATTGAACTTATGCTTTTTGTATTTTTGAAACGGAGTGTAGTGGTCGATGTATAATGTCAGATGACTTCCATATACCGTTGGGTATAACATGTTATCTAGTTTGTGAACTGATAAGGAAACAACAAGTGAAACATAACATATATATGTTGTATTGAATGTAGATAACTGTTGAATGTATAGATTCAATGGCCCAAGTGTTGAATGTATACATTCAATGGCCTAGGTGTTGAATGTACACATTCAACAGCAAATAGCCATTGAATGTGTACATTCCACAGTTTGGCTGTGGAATGTGTACATTCAACAGTTATGATCATTGAATGTGTATAAGTTCTTTAAATATTATGATTTTTATAAGTAGTCCCTAAACAGTTTAATATTTATGTAAAACTTATTTAGTTTAATATTTATATTGTATAAATTAATGATGCAATGTTAATACTATTATAAAACCTATTTAATTTAATATTATATTGTATGAATTAATGATGCATTTTTACTAATATAAAAGTTAAATGTAGTTATGAGTTTATTAGTATAGTGTATTATAGCCTTAAATATTTTTTCAATATTTATAAAACATGGTTTAATTATTGTTTAAATATTTTGTAAAGGATAAAAAAGAACAAGAAATATTAATCTATTTTCCAATTATATAATCACAATGAACCCCAATGCTCTTGTGTTTCTTGGTGTGGTAAGACTAATTGCAATTGCACCTCTGTGATCCTCTTTCATGGATTAACTGTAAACAATCACACACAAATTTGGAGAGCATTAAAGAGGTACTCAGGTGACAACTTTTTCTGTAATCAGTGATCAAAAGATTACTCAGGCTTGAACTGTCTCTCTTTGTTCTTTGCTTTGATTATCACAGCAATTGTTTTAATGTGTGTAGATTAGGGGGTAAATCGTTTGGCTTTGTGGGTATCGATATTGAATGTAAAAATATTTCAATATCGGGTGATATCGGGGGGTTCATATTGTCTACCAAATAGTCCGAATTCGGGAAACTGAAAACGTTTTATTTTAGTGTTTCCCGAACCGCTAACAGGAAGCGAAAATGAATCAAAACAAAACAATGCAGTTTTCATCAAAAACGCATTGAAAACTTCAAAAATGTGAGATAAAAGTGTACAATGTCTTCAGATTTTTGCTTTATTTCGAGTATTAACAGTGTAAGTTTACAGTTTTACTTAAAATGGCGATATTGAAATACATGTTTAGATCTCGATATCGGGAGTCCAGTTCCAAAACAATAAATATCGGCAATATCGATAAACAATTTACCCACTAGTGTAGATTAAAGGGAACTCTTTATGTTTATAAAGTCTTTAATCCTACAAGATTCTTCTTCTTTGAGCCCCTGCTAACACTTCAATAGAAGACTTTTTCTTTTGATCATCCCTACAACTACTATAAATAGTGATTTGATTTTAGAAAATACTCAGTGTATGTTAAAGTGTACATAAGTCTTCATACTTCCAATCAACTTATCAACTATAAATTATTTCCACATTCCATGCCCTGAGCCATTGAATGTACACATTCAACAGTTTCACCCATTGAATCTATACATTCCACAGCTGAGCCATTGAATGTATACATTCAACAGTTTGCCCATTGAATCTATACATTCAACGGTTTGACCCGTTGAATGTATACATTCAACAGTTATCTACATTCAATACAACATATACATTGTATCATACATTGGATAATATAGTATTGTGGAGTTTGCCTATTGGTAGAGAAGACTAATAAAAATAAAATATACTAGTAGTAATTCACTGAGGGTTGTCCTTTCCTCAGCGCTGGGTGATTTTGGTCATTTACAAATCTACACCTTTATTTGTAATGGTTTAACATCTAGTTATTATTCAGATTGTTACCCGAATGGTAGTTTTCATTACTCCCTTACTCTCTTGCAGGATGTTTTGCTTTATTTTTCAATATCCCATCTCATAACATTTCACGACATGTATGATACTTATGTTCTAGATTAGCTTAATTAGAATGTACATAAGGTTCACGCATAACATGTGAACACTTTTCAGGTTATCATTGTTCTATTACAGGGTAAATTACCTTGGTTTTCAAGTGATATGTAGTTTAATGTGTATCTCATTTCATAACAAGGCCACTGCCGCAGCGGTTATCTCCCGCCTTAGAATCAGTAAAAATGGAGAACTAAAGGAGATTTAAGGCCTTTGAAGTAAGATGACCCCACTTGACATTGAAGAAGGGGTCAAAGGTAAAAGTCAGCAATTTCAAAATAGTCTCAGGCCTTGACTTGGAATAAGGACCCCCTAGTAGCAATGATAAGGGAGATATAAGGCCTTTTAATAGGCTAATCCCATCTAACATGTGATATGACGGCCATTTTGTTTTTGAAACTAGGCTAAATTACTATCAGGCTAACTTTCCTAGCCATATGTATTTTGCGCATATTTAATGAAGCTAGCTGCAATATTTCAAGTTTTAGAGCATCTTTATGATTTTTAAATAATTGGCTATGGCGGCCATTTTGTTTTTTAAAATAAGGCAAAACATTTGAAGGCCGGGACTTTTGATGGTCTGTGTTTATATTCTGAAGCCATAGCACCAATAATAAGGGAGAAATAAGGATGTTTTAGTTCGACGACCTCATTTAACCTTGAAGCAGGGGTCAAAGGTCAAATTCAACACCTGGAAAAGATTCCCTGTCCATGTCTTCTTACAAGTTGTTTTCATATTCCAAACCTCTTGGAGCAATATTTTGGGAGATATATAGCCTTTTTAATAGGATAACCTGTCATTAAACGTGTGATATGGCGGCCATTTTGTTTTTTGAACTAGGCCAAAATTACTATCAGGCTAGTTTTTCTAGCCATATAGCTTTTGTGCAAATTTGAAGATGCTAGCTGAAATATTTCAAGATTTAGACGACCTTTATGATTTTCAAACAATTAGCTATTGCGGCCATTTTGTTTTTCAAAATGAGGCTAAAATTTTGCAAAGACAGGTTTTCATAGCCATAAACATCCCCTGCAAATTTGGTGAAGATTTCTTTATAAATGAATGAGATATTAAGGTTTATGCAAAAACATGACAAACTTTAAACATGTGATATGGCGGCCATTTTGTTTTTTGAACTAGTGCCAAAATTACTATGAGGCTAGCTTTTCTAGCCATATAGCTTTTGTGCAAATTTGATGAAGCTAGCTGGAATATTTCAAGATTTAGAGCACCTTTATGATTTTCAAACAATTGGCTATGGCGGCCATTTTGTTTTTCAAAATGAGGCTAAAATTTTGCAGAGACAGGTTTTTATAGCCATAAACATTCCCTGCAAATTTAGTGAAGATATATTTTATAAATGAATGAGATATTAAGGTTAATGCAAAAACGTGACGGACGGATGGACGGACGTACGGAAGGCGTTTTATAATCTCCCAACCTAGGCCTTCGGCCGCAGGCGGGAGATAATAACATATCATGACACACAAAATACTTATGTTACATATTAACACATCACAGATATACTTAACGTTCATGTAATCTCATTTCATAATAACTTGTCATGTTTTTAAGCGACATGTAGTTTAATATACGTCTCATTTCATAATAACATTTCATGACACACAAAATACTTGTTTGCATATTAACATAACACAGATATACATAACATTCATAAAATCTCATTTCATAATAACATGTCATGACATACATACATACACTTATGTTACATATTAGCATAACATATTAGCTAGTGCTGTCGCGACACTCGCTACTTCCGATACTATCGTTTGCTAGGTCTATTATGAGCGATAATCGGATGCGTTTTTTCAAATCCGATTGCCAAGATATTGGCATATTTATATAATAAAGATAGAATATCTTTTAAAAGTGAAGGATTATTCAGCATTTTAAAATATGTTTTCGGCCTTTTGACAACACAGTCCGTACAAATCTAGTCACATGACCTATCAGGAAGGCATTAAACCATTGCTCGAATGTAGTTTCGGAATTGCATCTTTATTTTTTTTTCACACTTGGTAAGTCAATTTAATTGACGTAAAGCTTTCAAATAATCTTTAAAAACACTGTAGTTCTGTTTATTTGAGGCGTACATGATATTATATAGCCATTATGCAGCACTTTATAAAGTCGGAATTAGATAATTATTTTAATATACTGACAGTTTTCAAAGTGTTCCTACGTTTGACAATGCATAAACAACCGAAATAAAAGGACAAATATGACCCTAAAATGATGTATTCGGGTGAGAAACAATATATTATTTTACATTTTAATTAAATAGTTTCGTTTTGAGATGAGTGTATGAAGTCGACATATGTCGGTACTCGGTCGGCCAGCATGGGCGATATTCGATATTAATTTGCACTAGCGGGTGACAGCACTAATATTAGCATATCACGAATCTACAAACCGTTCAAGCATAACATGTGAATTTTATAGGTGTACATTACTGTACAGACTAATATCTAAATCATAGTGATCTTTTTCTGTATTGCAACTTTCTAAGTGATATGGGATTTGGTACATCCCATCTTATAAAACATACCGTAACACTCATAACAGTTATTTTGGCATATAGCCAAGTAACGCTGTACTTGTGCAACCTGTAAAATTAACTTTTCCAGTGGCAAAATATTACCCCAATGGTAGTTATGGGTGTACATTACTGTACAGACTAATATCTAAGTCATAGTGATCTTTTTCTGTATTGCAACCTTATAATTGATATGGGATTTGGTACATCCCATCTTATAAAACATACCGTGACACTCCTAACAGTTATATTGGCATATAGTCAAGTAACACTGTACTTGTGCAACCTGTAAAATTAACTTTTCCAGTGGCGAAATATTACCCCAATGGTAGTTATCATTACTCCATTGCAGGGTAGTTTGCCTTGTTTTTCACTTGGCAGGTATGCTCTGTCTTTAATGTCGTTTCTTAGCTTATATACATAACAGATATACCTGGTAAATAACATTCATGAAATGTCATTTCATAATAACATGCCGTGACACACATACACTTATGTTACATATTAGCAAAACACGAATCTACAAACCGTTCAAGCATTACATGTAAATTTTATGGGTGTACATTACTGTACAGAGTAATATCTAAATCGTAGTATTGCAACTTTCTAAGTGATATGGGATTTGGTACATCCCATCTTATCAAACATACCTCACAACAGTTATATTGGCATATAGCTAAGTAACGCTGTACTTGTGCAACCTGTAGAGTTAACTTTTCGAGTGGCGTAATATTACCCCAATGGTAGTTATCATTACTCCATTGCAGGGTAGTTTGCCTTGTTTTTCAATTGGCAGGTATGTCCTCTCTTTAATGTCATGTCTTAGCTTACAAAATACGATACCACTGTATGATAGGATCTCAAGTAACGTGCTCGATTTTCATAATCTACCCTGTTCTTTTATCACATTTGAATTAGTGCTGTAGTTAGGTATAGCTATGTAATACTCAACAGGTCATGATACATAGAATACTCATATTAACATATAGCTACGTAACACTTTAAATAGACCTTAAATTGACCTTTGACCTTGCCGTGGTGGCCTTGACCTATAAAATCTTGTCCGGCCTATATCTCGGAAACCGTAAGGTGTAGGAAGTTGATATTTGGTAGGGACATTTGTTAGGGAGTGTAGGTGTGCAGCGTCATGGTCTGACCTTGATTTGACCTTGCCGTAGTGGCCTTGACCTATAAAATCTTGTCTGGGCTATATCTCAGAAACCGTAAGATGTAGGAAGTTGATACTTGGTAGGGATATTGGTTAGGGGGTGTAGGTGTACAACGTCATGGTCTGACCTTGATTTGACCTTGCCATAGTGACCTTGACCTATAAAATCTTGTCCGGGCTATATCTTGGAAACCGTAAGGTGTAGGAAGTTGATATTTGGTAGGGACATTGGTTAGGCTGTGTAGGTGTGCAACGTCGTGGTCTGACCAGGATTTGACCTTTGACCTTGCCGTAGTGACCTTGACCTATAAAATCTTGTCCGGCCTATATCTCGGAAACCGTAAGGTGTAGGAAGTTGATACTTGGTAGGGACATTGGTTAGGGGCTATAGCTGTGTATTATTATGGTGTGACCTTAATTTGACCTTTTACCTTGTTGTAGTGACCTTGACCTTTAAAATCTTCATGGACCTTTGGGTCTGTCTTTTGATGCAGATTAAGCAAAAGTCATATTAGAATTTATTAAGAATTTTACTTTCATAACTTCCCATTGTAAGAGATAGAATTTCATCAAGTGAGCCACAGATTTTTCTCCAACACCACAATAAGCATTCATTAAATGTATTACCACTTCTGTATGCATGGTAATATTCAAACCATCTAAACCATAATTCGGCCATGCAGATGTAAATAAACAGTGTTGAATTTTAGTTTACTGATTAATGCTGTCATCTTGTTATTGAATTATCTTGTTTTAATACTTCATCTTTATATTATCTTTCTTTTAAACATTATTTCTCCATTTAAACATTGTTTGGACCTTTGTATAACTGACAGTGCTCTGAAAGTATCCTGAAGTTTGTACTGGTACAGTACTTCTATATCTCATGGTGTTGAAAATATTTCCCTAGGCTGTGGGGTACAGGCATCTCTGATGCTATTTTCATTCGGTTAAAATAAATAAATTGTGTAAACATTAATATCATAATACTGAAATCGTTAAATAGTCCTGTAAACAGGTCATCTAAATAGCGTTTAAAATCAGAGCTAAAATTTTTTTTGTTTTAACAGTGATGTCTAAATGATATAGCTTTGGGATGTATGAGATTATGGGAAATCATGGATAGGTAATGTTAGTTATAAATAAAACTTGAGCAATTATTGTCCACATGGTTTCCAGAAAATAAGTCTAAAGAGTGATAATCAATTTCATGTATATTCGGCAATGCCATGTATCTGCACCCTTGGGAACCCTGTTTTATGGGGACATGTAAACTCCTATAAAATAGGGAAAAGGCAACATTGCTTAACATCATTGTTGTTTAATATTGGGGTTTGAAAAAGACATAAGACAAACAAAGTGGAACCTTGTGAAGGTAAATCACAAGGAACTAGAAAATATCTACTGCTTCTTCCAAGGTTTCATGACACTGGTTAATTTCAGTGGAAAGGCCCTCGGGGATTTGTTTCTACTTGAAGAGGGAATTCGGCCTTTCAAAGTTCTGCTTCAAGGGGTGATATTGTATTTCTGTAAAAAAAAAAATCGTTGAAGGCCATTTTACATGAAAATCAAATTTCCAAACTCATATAATCCCATATTTTAGAGTTAAAGCAAGAAGACATCTATGCTGTTGAGATTGTGGGAGGTGCCTCTAGGATGCCAGCACTGAAGGCCCTGGTAAAGGAAGTGTATGGACATGATCCCATGACTACACTTAACTCAGATGAGGCAGTAGCAAGAGGATGTGCCCTACAGGTACTAGTTGTAGCTTAAGTAGTGAGTAAATCATTGCCAGTTTTATGAATAAATAGGTTCTCCACTCTTTTGTGAACCAAGAGTGTGATTAGAATTCATTTGCCAAAAGGCAACTAATAACTTTAAGTTCTACTTCAATTTCTTTACCAAAGAGGAAACTTAATTGAAAAGTAGCCAATATAAAGTAGGTGAATGTTAATTCTTAATTTATCTTATGTATTTACCCTTGGAAGTAACATTCACCTCCTGTTTACATTAAATCTGTGAAATGTGACTGATATAATGGTTCACTGAGCATATAATATTTTTGCTCTTCAGCCATTGGTGCATTAAAAAAAAATTGCAGTAATTTGTCACTTTAACATCGCTCTAACATAATCTAAATACCAGAGTATGTTGGAACCTGCAACCCAGTTACGATTCAGTATTAGTCTAATCCAATGCTGACTACAACTTAGAAGTCCCAACATTGTAGAGATGCGTGTATTGTAGTGTGCCATACTGTCCCCTACCTTCCGAGTACGAGACTTCTCCATCACTGATGTACAGCCGTACAGTATCACCCTGAAGTGGGATGGCATGGCCTTGGATGAGGACAATGAAATGGTGATATTTGAAAAGTTCCACCAGGTCCCATTCACAAAAATGCTAACATTCTACAGAAAAGAGCCTTTTACACTAGAAGGGAGATATACCACCCCAGCAGACATACCTTATCCAGATAACTCTATAGGTAAGTTTTTTTTTTTTTCAGGTAAGTTTTTTTGTTCATGAGCATTATAAAATTTTGTGGAATTAATGTAAACAAGAACATTTTGTAAATCTAAATTTTTTTTTGACTAGCTTGCTGTTTTTGATCCAAGGGTATTCTGTCTGAAACTGGATATTATGAACCAAAGTATTTTTCTGCTGATTTAAAGAATATTAATTGGAACAAAGGGTTCATAAACTAAATGCCTCATAAACTTAAGTGTCTTATCTCTTTTATTTTTCAGGAGAGTTTCTTGTGGACAAAGTGTATCCACTACCTTCTGGGGAAAGCTCCAAAGTGAAGGTCAAAGTTCGGGTCAATTTGCATGGCATTTTCTATGTCTCCAGTGCCATGATTATAGAACGAGTAGAGAAGGAAGTGGAAGTACCAAAGGAAGAAGCAAAGGCTGATGGGAAAAAGGACGAGAAAAAAGAAACAGAATCCAAGGGTGAGAGACTTAATCTTTGAGATGTTACAATCAGAGAGACATTGCAGAATTGTTCAGTACTTATAAACTTTTTATCAGCAGGTCTACTGGTAACAACTACTAGTTTCATAATCTTGATGACTTTTTATAAGAACAACATCTGTGGACATGATTAAAGTCTAGTGATCCAATGTAGAACAGTTGAACTCTTGTGTAGTCAGAAAGAATGAAGTCACTCCTAAAGAAATCACAGAAATTTAGTGATCTGATGTTGAACTCTCATGTGGTCATTTTGTCAAAAGAAATGGAATCCAGTTCATTCTTCAGTGATTACTGAACATCAATTATCACTAAAGAGATAGTCTTTGAGTTTGTAGTAGCTTTGTCCCTTTTTACCCCACTGCCCTTAAAGACAATGCGGATATTGTTAGTATCCATGGCATTAGGCTTGGCGGGTGGTTGAATGTCAAGAGAGTTTCTGGCTATATCTCATAAACCATAAGGTGTACGGAGTTCATGGGATATTAATTTATAGGAGAGCAGGTGTCCAGACTAGTTACCTGTACCCCTTTCTTAGTGACCCCCCTGCAGACCTCAGAAGTGGGAGGCGAGAGTGTTACAAACTACACCGACAAGCTCTTTGACGATCGCAACTTACTTTATTAAAATATATATATGATTAAAACGATCGCAACTTACTTTATTAAAAATATATATATATGATTAAAATGCAATATATATCTCAACAAGTATGAATAATAAAATGCACGGTTTGTTGACAGAAAAAGATGAACCAATGGATGTAGAGAATGGGCCTGTTGAAAATGACGTCAGTCAGTCGAAAGATGAGAAAAAGGAAAACCCCGACTCTTCACAAGAGGTATGTGTGCTTTTCCATTGTAATTGCTTGTTAAGGAAGTCCAGTTCATGCCCAAAGTCTATGGGTTAGGTGTTAGTTAAAATAACTCATTGGTTTGTCAAACATAATGCTAAAATAAGTCACCCTAACATCAGCATGTCTCCCTCAAAACTTAAATATATATCTCAAGGATATATTAGTGCTATAAATGTTAGGGTTTATAAAGGAAAATTTATATCACAATTTTTGTCCCAGGATGAAAACTTTGATGTCTTAAATGGAATGTTGAGTAGGAAGAAAATATTTGATCAGTCACCCACAAACTAAAATGTTTTAAAACAGTGTAACAATCACAAATATGTACCTAATGACTCAAAATACCTTGAAAAAAATGTGCTTTCAATTTAGAAACAAAGTCAAGCAGAAAATGAAACTAAAAAAGAAGAGGACAACAACAAGGTAATAGTATTGGATGCTTTCACTGTTGGATTGCTCCATGAATAGAATGTTTGATAATTTTAAATGCTAATTCTAGACTACATATTAACTTTCATTTTGTTTATCAGTAATCCGGATGATTTGGTTTTCATTGAGTTTACTGGTCTCTTGCGCTTTTGCAGTAAAGCAACTTAACTCGAGATATTTAGCTTTGTAAATATTAATAGCCAGTACAAATTGTCTATACTAGTTTACATGTACACTGGCTTTGTTCTGAAATCACTTCCATAATAAAATATTATACAAAGAATTGTCTGCCACCTTTACCAGACAGAACCAAGCCTAAATGTACTGTTTTATTGCGTTAATACATCTTACCTAGTGGATAGATGCATTTGTCCGGCGCCTTGCCGGTCACGCCAAACGTTAGAAAAAAACGTCCTGAGCTGGGCTCTGGCCGGGTCCGGTAGCGTCCTGTTCACTCGCCAGGTGGCTGTATAGTCTCCCTGCCGGTGTACTGCGCAGCGCATGCGCTCTTCCTCTTTTTGTTTGGCGCGTGAAGAACGCTTGGGATTTAAGAGAAACTTTAAAATATTAATTTATATACTTCTTCTCAAGCTTATTGCTTCAAATATTTGTGTTAGTTGTGTGTAACAAGTGTCATGGCATCTCCGGGAGATAAGAAGGGACAAAGAAGGGGTTCCTGTGGCCATGTTATGGCTCTTTTCGACTTGCATGAAAAATGTGCGCGGTGCCGCGAGAAGCTTATAGGGGAAGACAATTGTGTGAAGGACAAGCCGTGTAAGATTTGTGATGGCTTTACTCCGGCTCAGAAGGAAATGTTGTCCACTCCAATTTATAAAATTAGAAGAGACAAAAAAAGCAGGGTTGTTAGTTTCCCCGAAAGAAGTTACTGTTTTACAGCCGGTTGAAGGTATGGATAGTGAACCAACTTTTCAATCTCATGGTGGCCAGCAGGCTCAGTCTTCTGTTATTCCCCCTGCTACTCCACCTTCTTCATCTCAACAGCCGGCTAGTTTTGTTACCTCAGACCAGTTAACAGCCATTGCGGATAAATGGTCAGAGCAGTTTGCTAGGATGGAGGCACTTCTTTCTAGAGGTAACGTGTTTTCCTGTTACATATATTGGACACTATATTAGTACATTGTATATTACATATATTAGGCACTATATTAGTGCATTGTTTAATTTAAGCTTTATGTTTATACATTGTCATAAAAGATAATTGTGTTGTTGGTTCTTTTTGTGTGTTAACATTTAAAGTAAGGGAGTTATTGATTTTTGTGTTTTAGTGTTTATTGATTTGTTCACAGACTGGGGGAAATCCCCCCCCTCAGTGGTTATGATAGATTTGGGGAAACCCAATTGCCAGTAGTTTCTAGAACTTCCTCCTTTGGCCTAGATGGCTCAAGCCTTTTTGAGTTGGTTCTGTATAATTCCAGAGAAATCTGTGAATGTATATAAGGAATGTACTTCTGACCACAAGTGAACTTTGTATTCGCGGGCTATAAGGAGAGCTATTGTGTTTTGGAATATAATATAACTTGTGTTGCTGTGAACTTTTACTGGAGTGAACTGGATACATCATCTGGACAGATTTATTGTACTGTGGATATTTTGGATATTGTACATTCATATAACAGAGAGTGAATTTACTGCATTTTGGACATTGTCCACATCTTGGAGCAGACAGTACAGTTGTGTTAACTCTCTAAATATCTCCAGACAGACATTCTGTGTGACTAGATATATAAAGAATAGCAGGACAAGAACCTTTTGTGTTGTTGAGTGTGAGACAGGTCACAAGATATAGATATCCGTGTGTGAGTGAACATTGGACAGATCACAGGACAGACCACAGGACATTGGATAGACCACAGAATATACTACAGGACGGATTACGGAACAGATTGCTGGATACGGCGGATAAACTTAACTCTTAATCTCAGTGGTCAGGTCAGCTAGATCTTATTATTGTATTAGTGTGTTTGGTTAAGAGCACACCAGTTGACTGTAATCATTATTGTTGACTATTAAATAAATTTGTTAAGTTTAACTTTTTGCTTTTTCTGTTACAACTTAAAGACAACCGGTAATTGCTACCGCGCTTGCCCGTGACCGTAACAGGAAAATTGGGGGCTCGTCCGGGATACCAACCATTTGATTACAACCATTTGATCAACCGTTCAATTAACATTTTGAAAATCCATTTGATTTAGTAATTGGTTACAGTCAACAGTGCTCAAAATGGCTAGTGCTAAAGAGTTTGTACAGTCACCATCTATGGAAGTTCTAGAAACTTTTAAAAAAGATATGTTAATGCAGATAGCACAAGAGTTACAGTTAGAGGTGAAAAGGTCAACACGTAAACATGAACTTAAAAGGCTTATTGTTGAACAGTTAGTTGATGAAGATGTTTTACCTGATAGTTGTTTAGAAGTGTATAAGCCTCTACCAATGGAACCTTCTGGGCAATATGAGATCAGGCGATTAGAAATTGAAAGAGAGTTAAGACTTAAAGAGCTTGAAACTCAAGCTCAACAGCGAAAAGAAGAGCTTGAAGCTCAACAACGAAAAGAAGAGCTTGAAGCTCAACAACGAAAAGAAGAGCTTGAAGCTCAACAGCGAAAAGAAGAGCTTGAAGCTCAAGCTCAAAAGGAAGAGCGAGCGCTTAAACATGAAAGAGAAATGAGAGCTTTAGAACTCAATGCCCGTAGAATTGCCCATGAAGAGTCCATTGCTACCAAATTTGATTTGGGTAAAAATGTGCGACTGGTACCACCTTTTAATGAGTCCGAGGTTGATAAGTACTTTCAACACTTTGAAAGAGTAGCTCAAAATTTGAAATGGCCTATAGACCAGTGGCCTTTATTGCTGCAAAGTGTTTTGAGGGGAAAGGCCCAGGAGGCATACACAGCTTTGCCAATTTCTGAATGTGTGGACTATAACTCTGTCAAAAATGCTATTTTGAAAGCATATGAGTTGGTACCAGAAGCATATTGTCAAAAATTCAGAAATTATCGTAAACAAGAAAGTCAAACTCATGTTGAATTTGCCCATGAGAAAGAAGTGTACTTTGACAGATGGTGTAATTCTAGGGAAGTAGGTACAGACTTTGAAAAACTTAGGCAAGTTATTTTGATTGAAGAGTTCAAAAGGTGTGTTCGTGATGACATTAAAACCTATCTAGATGAACAGAAAGTTGAAAATTTGGCAAAAGCAGCAGCTTATGCTGATGATTATGCGCTAACTCACAAGTCCACTTTCAACAAGAATAAGTCCTTTGGTCCTGCTAAAAAGTCTTATCCAGAAATAGGAAAGAAATCTGACAATGTAGCTCCAGAAAAGAGTTCAGATAAGGGTCAAACTTCAAATCAGACTATGAGTAAGGATAGGAAGCCCAGATCCTTTGCTCCTGTTTGCCACTATTGTAAGAAACCTGGGCATGTTATGTCTGACTGTTGGCTCTTAAAGAAGAGAAGAGAAAAGGAGGCAACGCCCAACGCCTTTGTGTCTAGCAAGTCTAACTGGCGTTCAAATCCCAATAGAGCAGAGTCTAGTATTGGTTTAGACAAGTCTGAGATTATTAGGGAAGAGTTCAAACCTTTTGTGTCTGAGGGTTTTGTATCCTTGGAAAGTAGTTCCAGTCAGATCCCCATTAAGATATTAAGAGACACTGGAGCTACTCAGTCCTTACTTTTAGAAGGTGTATTGCCATTGAGTGTAAGCACATCTACTGGTGAAAGTGTCATTGCTCAAGGTATTGAAGGAGGCTGTATGAACGTTCCCTTGCATAAGGTCAAGTTAGTATCAGACTTAGTTACTGGTTCTGTTGTTGTGGGTACCAGGCCCACTTTACCCATTAAAGGGGTATCTTTGTTGTTGGGAAATGATCTTGCAGGTGGAAAGGTAGTTGCTGATCCTAAGGTTACTTCTAAGCCGATCACTTTGGTTAGCACTGAGAAATTAGAAGAGGTTATTCCTGGTATTTTTCCCTCCTGTGCTGTGACTCGAGCTATGGCCAAAAAGGCCCAAGAAGAACCAAAAGATTGTAAACAATCTACAGATGTCTTAGTTGATTTGTCAGATACATTCTTAAACAACTATGACCATGATGTGCAGAATACTGGTGATACTAATCCCAAGGATAGGGTAGATTCTGAAAAACAAGACCCAATTGACTGCAAAGATGTATCGCTGTCAAAATCAAAATTGATTTCAGAGCAGGAAAATGACCCTGAATTAGCTCCTTTATTCAAGTTGGTCTTGCCACCAGTAGAGCTAGATAAGGTCCCTGTAGGCTATTATGTCAGAAATGGTGTACTTATGCGAAAGTGGAGGCCACCAAATGTCCCTGCATCTGAAGAATGGTCAGTAGTACACCAGATTGTTGTGCCAAAAGTGTACCAAAGTGAGATATTAAAATTGGCTCATGAATTTCCAATGGGTGGCCATTTAGGCATCAACAAAACTTACAACAAGATAACCAAACATTTCTATTGGCCTCAAATTCGGCACTGTGTGGCAGAATTTTGCAAGACTTGTCACATTTGTCAAATGGTAGGAAAGCCAAACCAAAAAATTCCTGTAGCTCCTCTCAACCCCATTCCAGCATTTGAGGAACCATTTAGCAAAGTGATAATTGACTGTGTAGGTCCCTTACCAAAAACTAAATCCAGAAACCAATATCTTTTGACCATTATGTGCGCCTCAACCAGATTTCCCGAAGCCATACCATTGACCAACATAACAGCTCCCAAAATCTCAAAAGCTCTGGTTAATTATGTCCACCCCCCTGGGGGGTGGATATATTATTTTTGCTTTTTTCGCCGTCCGATGTCCGGCGTCCGATGTCCGGCGTCACGCATGGTTTCCGCTCATTTAAAGGAAAAGTATTAGAGCTATTGTCACCAAATTTGGTATGCAGGCTTATTGGGTCAGTAGCTTGCTTGGGATTGCTTTTGGCTGTTGTACCTCTTTTGCTTACTGAGTAATACTTAAGTACAGCTATTTTCAGTACCCATTGGTTTCCGTGCATTTAAGCCAAAATAATTAAAGATATTTTACTACAATTTTGAATACAAGATTGTTATGTCCATAGCTCGCTTGGTATTGCATTTGGGACTGATAGCTTTGTCAGTACATGAGTAATAGCCATTTAGGTACTTCATTGTGTATTTTCAGTACTACTTTTGAGTAATTTGCTAATATCTCAGAAACCGTAAGAGATAGAGCGATTTCGTCGAAATTTTCGACCCACAGGGTATCTAAGGAATGTAATATTTGCAATTTTCAAGAAATTTTCCCCTCCCCAAAAATGGCGGCCATTTTGAATTTTCGAATTTTTGCCAAAAATGGCAAAACACAAATTTACTTCTATCTCCTTAACCGTGTGAGATAGAGCGATTTCCTCGAAATTTTCGACCCACAGGGTATTTAAGGAATGCAATCTACAATTTCCCAAAAATTTTCCCCTCCCCAAAAATGGCGGCCATTTTGAATTTTCGAATTTTTGCCAAAAATGGCAAAACACTAATTTGCTTCTATCTCCTTAACCGTGCGAGATAGAGTGATTTCGTCGAAATTTTCGACCCACAGGGTATCTAAGGAATGCAATCTTTGCAATTTTCCAAAAATTTTCCCCTCCCCAAAAATGGCGGCCATTTTGAATTTTCGCCAAAAATGGCAAAACACAAATTTGCTTCTATCTCCTTAACCGTGCCAGATAGAGCGATTTCGTCAAAATTTTCGACCCACTGGGTATCTGAGCATTGTACTCTTGGTAATTTTTAAAAAATTTTCCCCTCCCCAAAAATGGCGGCCATTTTGAATTTTCGAATTTTTGCCAAAAATGGCAAAACACTAATTTGCTTCTATCTCCTTAACCGTGCGAGATAGAGTGATTTCGTCGAAATTTTCGACCCACAGGGTATCTAAGGAATGCAATCTTTGCAATTTTCAAAAAATTTTCCCCTCCCCAAAAATGGCGGCCATTTTGAATTTTCGAATTTTTGCCAAAAATGGCAAAACACAAATTTGCTTCTATCTCCTTAACCGTGCCAGATAGAGCGATTTCGTCAAAATTTTCGACCCACAGGGTATCTGAGCATTGTGCTCTTGGTAATTTTAACAAAATTTTCCCCTCCCCAAAAATGGCGGCCATTTTGAATTTTCGAATTTTTGCCAAAAATGGCAAAACACAAATTTGCTTCTATCTCCATAACCGTGCCAGATAGAGCGATTTCGTCAAAATTTTCGACCCACAGGGTATCTGAGCATTGTGCTCTTGGTAATTTTAACAAAATTTTCCCCTCCCCAAAAATGGCGGCCATTTTGAATTTTCGAATTTTTGCCAAAAATGGCAAAACACTAATTTGCTTCTATCTCCTTAACCGTGCGAGATAGAGCGATTTCGTCGAAATTTTCGACCCACAGGGTATCTAAGGAATGTAATATTTGCAATTTTCAAAAAATTTTCCCCTCCCCAAAAATGGCGGCCATTTTGAATTTTCGAATTTTTGCCAAAAATGGCAAAACACAAATTTGCTTCTATCTCCTTAACCGTGCGAGATAGAGCGATTTCGTCGAAATTTTCGACCCACAGGGTATCTAAGGAATGCAATCTTTGCAATTTTCAAAAAATTTTCCCCTCCCCAAAAATGGCGGCCATTTTGAATTTTCGAATTTTTGCCAAAAATGGCAAAACACCAATTTGCTTCTATCTCCTTAACCGTGCCAGATAGAGCGATTTCGTCAAAATTTTCGACCCACTGGGTATCTGAGCATTGTACTCTTGGTAATTTTTAAAAAATTTTCCCCTCCCCAAAAATGGCGGCCATTTTGAATTTTCGAATTTTTGCCAAAAATGGCAAAACACTAATTTGCTTCTATCTCCTTAACTGTGCGAGATAGAGCGATTTCGTCGAAATTTTCGACCCACAGGGTATCTAAGGAATGCAATCTTTGCAATTTTCAAAAAATTTTCCCCTCCCCAAAAATGGCGGCCATTTTGAATTTTCGAATTTTTGCCAAAAATGGCAAAACACCAATTTGCTTCTATCTCCTTAACCGTGCCAGATAGAGCGATTTCGTCAAAATTTTCGACCCACAGGGTATCTGAGCATTGTGCTCTTGGTAATTTTTCCAAAAATTTTCCCCTCCCCAAAAATGGCGGCCATTTTGAATTTTCGAATTTTTGCCAAAAATGGCAAAACACTAATTTGCTTCTATCTCCTTAACCGTGCGAGATAGAGCGATTTCGTCGAAATTTTCGACCCACAGGGTATCTAAGGAATGTAATCTTTGCAATTTTCCAAAAAATTTCCCCTCCCCAAAAATGGCGGCCATTTTGAATTTTCGAATTTTTGCCAAAAATGGCAAAACACAAATTTGCTTCTATCTCCTTAACCGTGCGAGATAGAGCGATTTCGTCGAAATTTTCGACCCACAGGGTATCTAAGGAATGCAATCTTTGCAATTTTCCAAAAATTTTCCCCTCCCCCAAAATGGCGGCCATTTTGAATTTTCGAATTTTTGCCAAAAATGGCAAAACACAAATTTCCTTCTATCTCCTTAACCGTGCCAGATAGAGTGATTTCGTCAAAATTTTCGACCCACAGGGTATCTGAGCATTGTACTCTTGGTAATTTTTAAAAAATTTTCCCCTCCCCAAAAATGGCGGCCATTTTGAATTTTCGAATTTTTGCCAAAAATGGCAAAACACTAATTTGCTTCTATCTCCTTAACCGTGCGAGATAGAGTGATTTCGTCGAAATTTTCGACCCACAGGGTATCTAAGGAATGCAATCTTTGCAATTTTCCCAAAATTTTCCCCTCCCCAAAAATGGCGGCCATTTTGAATTTTCGAATTTTTCCCAAAAATGGCAAAACACAAATTTGCTTCTATCTCCTTAACCGTGCGAGATAGAGCGATTTCGTCGAAATTTTCGACCCACAGGGTATCTAAGGAATGCAATCTTTGCAATTTTCCAAAAAATTTTCCCCTCCCCAAAAATGGCGGCCATTTTGAATTTTCGAATTTTTGCCAAAAATGGCAAAACACAAATTTGCTTCTATCTCCTTAACCGTGCGAGATAGAGCGATTTCGTCAAAATTTTCGACCCACAGGTATTTCAGCATTGTATTCTTGGCAATTTAAAAAAAAATTTCCCGTCCCCTAAAATGGCGGCCATTTTGAATTTTCAAATTTTTGTCAAAAATGGCAAAACACAAATTTGCTTCTATCTCCTTAACCATGCGAGATAGAGCGATTTCGTCGAAATTTTCAACCCACGGGGTATCTAAGGAATGTAATCTTTGCAATTTTCAAAAAATTTTCCCCTCCCCAAAAATGGCAGCCATTTTGAATTTTCGAATTTTTGCCCAAAATGGAAAAACACAAACTGGCCTTAACCGTGCCAAATAGAGTTATTTCGTTGAAATTTTCGACCCATAGGGGATCTAGAAAATGTACTCTTGGCAATTTTCAAAAAAATTTCCTTTTCCCAAAAATGGCGGCCATTTTGAATTTTCAAATTTTTGCCAAAAATAGAAAAACAGGAATTTGCTTCTATCTTCTTAACCATGCCAGATAGAGTGATTTCGTCAAAATTTTCAACCCAACCAATGCAAAAAGGCATGAAGCTGAAATAATTTACATCTACACTAACAAATATTTAAGCATCATTGATATATTTTACAAATGAAACAGGGTCTTGTAAGACTACTGTACAATTTGGGCAAAAGGTTCATGGGTGGACATTACACATGATAATGTGTGTTCTTCTATGCTATCCTGTTTCTATTCGCATCTACTATCAACAGGGCGGCCGATTTCTAGTTTCTTTACTCTAGTTGGCTTACCAAAAGAGATCCAGTCAGATCAAGGGTCAAATTTTATGTCAGGACTATTTCAACAGGTTGTATTTCAGTTAGGTGCCAAACAGATCAAATCTAGTGCTTATCACCCAGAATCCCAAGGTGCACTTGAAAGGTTCCATTCCACTTTGAAGAATATGATTAGGACATATTGTTTAGACAATGAAAAAGATTGGGATGAAGGCATCAGCTTATTATTGTTTGCAGTTAGAGAGTCTGTTCAAGAGTCTTTAGGCTTTAGTCCCTTTGAGTTGGTCTTTGGCCATTCAGTCCGTGGTCCTCTCAAGCTGTTGAAAGAAAATTGGTTATCTGAGAACACCGAGACCCTAAATCTGTTAGACTATGTCTCGAAATTCAGAGATAAGTTGAAGAAGGCTTGTGAGCTGGCGCAACAAAATTTGAAAAATTCTCAGTCAAAAATGAAGATGCTTTACGATAGGAAGTCGCAAAACCGTACTTTCAAACCAGGTGACAAGGTTTTAGTGTTACTACCTGTCCAGGGAAATACGTTACAGGCCAAATATCACGGGCCATACAAAGTGTTAAAGAGAGTAGGTGACCTGGACTATATCATTGAAACCCCAGACAGAAGAAAGTCAACCCAACTATGTCATGTAAATATGGTAAAACCATACTTTGAAAGGGGTGTGAAAAAGCCTGTTATGGTTACTGACTGTAATATAGAAAGTAACAGTAATTAGGAGCACGAAATATGGGACGACATTCCTGATCTTGATGTTGAATGTAAAATTAGGTTGAGTAATTCTGAGATCCTTGATGATTTGGAAACCAAACTGAGTCATGTACCACCAGATAAGAGGGTTCCACTCATTGAATTGCTCTTAAAGTACAAGTCAGTGTTCCCAAATGCCCCTAGTAGGACAAATATACTCATGCATGATGTCGATGTCGGCGATGCCCGTCCAATCAAACAGCATCCGTATCGGGTAAATCCTATCAAACTCGAAAAATTAAGGCAGGAAGTGCAATATATGCTAGAAAAAGATATAATTGAACCAAGTCAAAGTAGTTGGGCATCTCCTTGTGTTTTGGTCCCGAAACCAGACGGCTCAATCAGATATTGCACTGACTACAGAAAAGTCAATGTTTTGAGTAAAACGGATTCCTTCCCTATCCCAAGGATGGAAGACTGTATTGATCGGATTGGCAATGCCAAATACATCACAAAGTGTGATTTACTGAAAGGATATTGGTGTGTACCTCTCACTGAGCGGGCCAAAGAAATATCAGCCTTCGTGACCCCTGATGGTCTATATCAGTACAAGGTGATGCCATTTGGCATGAAGAACTCCCAGGCCACATTTCAAAGACTAATGAATATATGTTTAAAAGACTTAGAAGGTGTTGAAGTGTATGTGGATGATATTGTCATCTTTAGTGATACTTGGGAAGAACATTTAAAAAGGCTTGAACAAGTCTTGTTTCGGCTCAAAGAGGCAAACCTCACTGTAAATTTGTCAAAGAGTGACTTTGTAAAAGCCAAAGTTATTTACTTAGGGCATGTAGTAGGTCATGGAGTTGTGACACCAATCAAAGCCAAAGTCAAAAGCATCATTGACTACCCCGTTCCTGAAAATAAGAAAAGCTTAATGAGGTTCCTTGGAATGGCAGGATATTATAGAAAATTTTGCAAAAATTTTTCAGAGGTCACTGCTCCACTGACTGAGCTACTGAAAAAGAATGTAAAATATCACTGGTCAGAGACTTGTCAAAAATCATTTGACAAAGTAAAGAACCTTCTCTGTTTAGAGCCCGTACTAACTGCTCCGGACTTCAGTAAACCTTTCCAGCTGGCTGTAGACGCCAGTGATGTGGGTGCAGGTGCAGTTTTACTGCAATGTGATAATGAAGATATTGAACATCCCATCTGCTACTTTTCAAAAAAATTTAATGTTCATCAAAAGAACTACTCTACAGTAGAAAAAGAATGTTTAGCACTCATTTTGGCCATCCAGCATTTTGACATATACATATCTTCATCATCAAAACCCACCGTTGTATACACAGATCACAATCCTTTAGTCTTCTTGCACAAAATGAAAAACAAAAATAGAAGATTATTGAACTGGAGTTTAATGTTGCAAGAACACAATCTTCAAATAGAACATGTTAAAGGAAAGGATAATATCTGCGCGGACGCCCTGTCCAGAAGCTGTATTTAAATTGTAATTTATATACCTGTAATTAGTAAGTTTGTAAAGGTTATACATGGTACTAATTTTACTTTTGTATTTAGATAAATATGTTTGTAAAAAGTTATTACCTGTGTATATATACCTGGTAAAAATCTCTTGTAAAATTTTGTAACTCCTTGGCTTCCAAAATTTTTCTTTAAGGGGGGAGGTGTTACATATATTGGACACTATATTAGTACATTGTATATTACATATATTAGGCACTATATTAGTGCATTGTTTAATTTAAGCTTTATGTTTATACATTGTCATAAAAGATAATTGTGTTGTTGGTTCTTTTTGTGTGTTAACATTTAAAGTAAGGGAGTTATTGATTTTTGTGTTTTAGTGTTTATTGATTTGTTCACAGACTGGGGGAAATCCCCCCCTCAGTGGTTATGATAGATTTGGGGAAACCCAATTGCCAGTAGTTTCTAGAACTTCCTCCTTTGGCCTAGATGGCTCAAGCCTTTTTGAGTTGGTTCTGTATAATTCCAGAGAAATCTGTGAATGTATATAAGGAATGTACTTCTGACCACAAGTGAACTTTGTATTCGTGGGCTATAAGGAGAGCTATTGTGTTTTGGAATATAATATAACTTGTGTTGCTGTGAACTTTTACTGGAGTGAACTGGATACATCATCTGGACAGATTTATTGTACTGTGGATATTTTGGATATTGTACATTCATATAACAGAGAGTGAATTTACTGCATTTTGGACATTGTCCACATCTTGGAGCAGACAGTACAGTTGTGTTAACTCTCTAAATATCTCCAGACAGACATTCTGTGTGACTAGATATATAAAGAATAGCAGGACAAGAACCTTTTGTGTTGTTGAGTGTGAGACAGGTCACAAGATATAGATATCCGTGTGTGAGTGAACATTGGACAGATCACAGGACAGACCACAGGACATTGGATAGACCACAGAATATACTACAGGACGGATTACGGAACAGATTGCTGGATACGGCGGATAAACTTAACTCTTAATCTCAGTGGTCAGGTCAGCTAGATCTTATTATTGTATTAGTGTGTTTGGTTAAGAGCACACCAGTTGACTGTAATCATTATTGTTGACTATTAAATAAATTTGTTAAGTTTAACTTTTTGCTTTTTCTGTTACAACTTAAAGACAACCGGTAATTGCTACCGCGCTTGCCCGTGACCATAACATTTCCACTCCTGTATCTTCAGTCAAGCCGGTCGACACTCAGAATCTCATTTCTGATAACCCCTTCTTAGCTCCAGCTACCCATCCCACCGGTCCGGTGAAGGTACCGGTAGCTGTTGAGGCTCCACTTGCTGCTACCCCGGTAGATGCCAAGGATAAGAAGAAATCTCACAAATCCAGAAAAGACAAACATTCTGATAAAAGTGATGCCAAATCTTCATCTAAATCTAAGAGCAGCAAAGATGTTTCCAAACTGGAGAAGAGACGTGACCGGTCACCTACACCGGTGTCAAAGTCTAAAACTAAAGCTCCCTCTTCTTCCCCTTTGCCTGGTGCCAGCTCCGGACCGGAGTCTGCTCATCAGTCGCGTTTCAAAAGGGGACAGGTCTAACCAGAGTCAAGATGTGAAGCAGTCATCCGGTTCACTCTTCCAGTCTGCATCTTCCACTCCACGGGCTCCACCGGAACAGGATACCAGTCTTGATATCACCGGTGCCGGTGCCTATACATTTCCTCAAGAACAGTATGAACAAGTTTCTGACGATGAATTAGACCGGTCTGCTTCCGGTTCCGGTTCTGAGGACGGTCATTTTTCTGATGTTGCAGACCCACCGGAGCAGACTGAAGATATGTCTTACAGGGAGACGGTACGTTCTGTGAGAGCGTTTATGGGTTGGCACCACATTCCGGCCTTTGAAACAGACTTTTCAGAACCGGACAAGTCAAATAACCCTTGGAAAGGGAAAAACCCAAGAAAACCTACACGCATCTCAGTGGCCATGCCCCCAGACGACTGGTTGTGCCAGAAGTTGGAAAGGTTGAATCTCACTGTCGCAGAGGGTTACCCCTCTCGCTCACAAGATTCCGCAGGTTTGCGATGTGACCAGTTCATCAAGGTGCCAAAGTCGCAGGAGAAATGGTACAAGATGCACCTGATTAAGACTGACGGACCACATCGTCCTGGTCGTTCTGTTTTCAACTGGAGAAACACTGAGGCCAAGGTTAATTCTCATTTCCCAAGGATAACTCGTGCCTCTGCTTACCCGTCCACAGGCCCTCCCTCCAGGCCTATTGCCCAAGAATCCCTACGCAGGTGGGAACGTGCCGCACGTAAAGACAGTTATATCATCAATCATGCGGCAGGCTTCAGTCGCTGTTCCACTGAACTTCAGGAGAAGATGTCACAGAACATCTCTCTGTTGTCCTCTCGTCTTGGCAAGGGAAAGTGTTCGCAGGACGTGGCCAATGCTTTGAATGACCTGCGTGACCTCATGGCCTTTCATCAAAAGGTGTCGGTGGCCATGGGCACATCTCTTCAGCATTTGGCGGACAGTTTGTTTGTGAATATGGCCAACCTGATTCTCTTAAGGAGAGACTCATATCTTGATTTTGTGAAACAAGGCGTCAAACAGGATACCATGAACTTGCTGAGAAACGCCCCCTTGTTTGGATACGGTCTCTTCCCTGATGCAGCCATCATGTCTGCGGAGCAGGATATCCAAAAATTTGAATTTAGTAGCGTTGCTCAGAGGCCCGGACCGGGTGCTACTCAGCACGCAACTTGGAAGGGTACGCAAAGATATAAGCCTTACGACCGTAAGGATAGAAAACAAACATCTTCCACTGACCAATCCTCTCAACAGCAAAGTCAGCCATGGAGACAGTTTGGCCGAAATAGATCCAGAGGAAGGGGACGTGGCCGGGGTTCTAACCCCCGTTTTTCTAAAGGGCAGTCCTTTAAGCCCTATAAATGACAATTATCTAGGCGGTCCAACAGTAAAGTTAGTACATCAGATTCAGTTGGACCCTCAGTGTCAGGACAAAAGTGTGTCTTCAAACATAAGCTTGGACAAATTTCAGACAGTAAACAAGGTTCCAGTGTTCAAACCCGAGAGTCGTCGGGCTGTGTATTGTCCTGTTGTCAGTCCTGTTCGTTCTGTTGTTTCACACAGGCATCCGCAAAAGAAAGGAGTAAGCCCCGGCAATTGTCTGAACAAAATAAAGTCTGTCAAAAGTGTTTTTTGTGTAGATCCTTGTGTTTTTGCCCCTGTTGTTCCCAGTGTCCCCAGTGCTGTCTCCGAACAGAATGTAGGGGGCAGACTTCAGGAATTTTGGCAAGTTTGGCAAACCATGGGTTCAAATCCCCGGGTAGTCTCTATCCTAAAAAGGGGTTACACTTTGCCCTTCAAACAAAGACCGGTTCTAACCAGGTTCCCAGTGGTTCAAAGTGGTTATGCAAACCCATCCAAAAACATGCATCTCAAAGAGGCTCTTGTAAGCCTCATGCGAAAGTTGGTAGTAGAAAAGGTAGTGGTCAAGTCGTCCCTGGCCTTTTACAACCGCCTGTTCCTGGTTCCCAAACCAAATGGCAAATGGAGACCAATTTTAGACCTAAGTCGTTTGAATCTCTTTCTCAGCACCGGCACATTCAAGATGGAAACTCCGGAAACAATCCGCTTATCCTTGAAGACGGGGGAGTGGGTCACTTCGCTGGACTTCAGCGACGCTTACTTCCACATCCCCATAGCCCCAAGATCAAGAAAGTATCTCAGGTTCTTCCTGTTTCATCAAACTTTCCAGTTCACAGCCCTGCCATTCGGACTGGCCACAGCTCCCCTGGAGTTTACCAAGGTGGTCAAAGAAGTGAAACTCATGGCTCAAGCGAGGGGTATCAGGATCCACCAGTACCTAGACGACTGGTTACTGAGAGCCCCTTCCCCGGAAATCTGCCTACAACATACCCAGACCCTCTTGGCCCTATGTCGGCAGTTAGGTTGGGTAGTAAATATGACCAAGTCAGAGTTAGTTCCCAAACAGGTCTTCAAATTTGTAGGTTACCGGTTCGACCTGATCACCGGCCGGGTTCTACCCACTCAGGACCGGTGGGAAACCCTTCAGGAGAAATTGAGGTTCATGAAAGACCATCACCATTGTACGGTTCGACAATTCATGTCCTTGATAGGCCTCCTGACGGCCACCGAGAAACAAATGTGTGCAGGTCGCCTTCATATGAGGCCCATTCAGTGGCATCTGAAGAAACACTGGCATGTCCCGGAAGTCCTAGAGAAAGTTATTCCGGTCCCCCAGTCGCTCCATCCTCATTTGGACTGGTGGTTGGACGAAGCCAATGTGCTGAAAGGTCAACCCCTGCACCCTCTTCAGCACGCCGTTCAACTATTTACAGACGCCTCAAACGAAGGTTGGGGCGCACACTTAGGAGACTTCACTGCAAGAGGCGTTTGGTCCCCTCTCGAAGGCCGCCTTCATATAAATTTTCTCGAGATGAAAGCAGTCCTTCTGGCCTTACGACAGTTAGAGCATCTGTGCAAAGGTCAGATTGTTCTTGTGGCAACAGACAATACCACAGTGGTCTCTTACATAAACAAACAGGGGGGTATGAGGTCAGGCTCTCTCTGTGCCCTCCTTTGGAGACTCCTGTCCTGGTGCCATCACAGAGGCATAACGTTAAGGGCAAGTCACATTCCGGGTCGCTTTAAATGTGATAGCCGACAAGCTTTCTCGGCACAATCAAGTGATTCAGACCGAATGGTCTCTCTCCCCTCAGGTTTTCAGTCAGTTGTGTTCCAGGTGGCCCCCACCGCTAGTGGACTTGTTTGCGACCAGGTTCAATCACAAATTGCCCCGGTTTGTGTCACCGGTCCCGGATCAGGCAGCCTGGGCAGTAGATGCCCTGAGCTTGTCCTGGGAGCATCTGAACGCTTATACATTCCCTCCAGTCTCCCTGCTCCCTCAGGTAGTTTCAAAGATAAGGGATCAGGGTTGTCACAGAATGATTCTGATTGCCCCAGGTTGGCCAAACATGCCTTGGTTTTGGGACCTGGTGGACCTATCCGTTCAGATCCCCTTCACCCTTCCTCTAACAAGGGACCTAGTGACTCAGCCTTTCAACGGGCTAGTTCACCGGAGCCTTCAGAATCTGAATCTTCATGCTTGGCTCCTAGAAGCTCTACCATCAGGAAACACGGCTTCTCTGAAGAGGTGGCAGCACGAATTGAGGCTCCTCAGAGGGGTTCAACCAGAGCCGTGTACAAGTCAAAGTGGACCATATTTGTCAAGTGGTGTAAATCGAACAAGGTGGACTTCAGGTCACCCTGTGTGAATCATATTGCGGATTTTCTCCTTTACCTCTTCAAGGAGAGGAATCTGCAACCCAGCACCATTGATGGTTATAGGACAGCCATCGCAGATATGGTGGGTAATGACAAACTCAATATAAGCTCAGATGAAAATCTTACCCGCCTGTTAGACAGTTTTCATAGGGACAAGCCGAAAGGTCGAAGAGGGGTCCCTTCCTGGAACCTTTCGCTAGTGCTCCATCAGCTTACCAAGGCTCCCTTCGAGCCTCTACGGAAGGCTTCGCTGAAGCACCTGACCTTTAAGACGGTTTTCCTTTTGGCCCTGGGGTCAGGCAAAAGAAGAAGCGAAATCCATGCCTGGTTAGCTAAGAATATCAGGCACCAAGAGGACTGGAGTAAAGTTTCCTTGTATCCATCTCCCAGTTTCCTCTCCAAAAACCAACTGGCTCGAGATGGACCAACTTCTGTGGCTCCAGTAGTCATCCCAGCTCTAGCTCCAACGTTGGATAAGTCTTTGTCTGGGGACAGGTCTCTGTGCCCAGTACGGGCTTTACGTTACTACCTGGACCGGACCAAGGATTCCCGTCAGGGAAAGGAACTGGTCTTTGTGTCTTTCAAGACAGGTTTTCAGAAGGACATTGTCCCTGCCACCATTTCCTCCTGGGTTAAGCAGACGGTACTGTTGTGTTATCAACTTTTCGACCAGAAAGCTCAGGATTTACATCAAGTCAGAGCCCACGATGTCCGTGCTTTCGCAGCCTCTAGGGCCTTTCAGGGTGGAATTTCTCTGGATCAGATCCTTTCCGCTTGTCACTGGAAGGCTCATAATACATTTACCCAGTTTTACCTGAAAGACTTGGCCTGGGCGGATTCTGAGTTGTATCATTTGGGCCCGGTGGTGGCAGCCCAACAGATTCAGGATACACAATAACTCCTTTATCCTCGGGCTTGTACATATGTATATACTGTGTATTGTATGTAAAAAAAAAAAAAAAAAAAAAATTTTCTTCCACTATCCTGGGTCCTTAGTCTGCCGCGATCCAAAGTGGGGCTAAGGGCTTGATGAGATAGTCTTATAGGTCCTGTTCTTCCTCGTTAGTCAGAACTTTTACCCTCCTCAGTCCTGTTGTGCTCCTAGCGAGCCAGTACTGGACTTTTGAAAAAAGAAAGGGGGGGCAGTAGGTGTGATCCGAGGTATCTGGTTTCTAATCATTCCGGATCCACCTTCTTATACATAGTTTGGAGTTCTGAGGAATTCCCCTCTTGGCTACCCTCCTTCCACTGGGTAGTTATTCTGCATCTGTCCACTAGGTAAGATGTATTAACGCAATAAAATGGAAAATTTAATAAGTAAATTAAACTTTTATAAGTTAATACCTTACCTAGTGGACAGGGGGAGTCCCTCCCTACCTTCCCCGCTATTTTTAGCCCTAGGGGATTTCCTATGGTAGGCAACAAAAAGAGGAAGAGCGCATGCGCTGCGCGTGCGCAGTACACCGGCAGGGAGACTATACAGCCACCTGGCGAGTGAACAGGACGCTACCGGTCCCGGCCAGAGCCCAGCTCAGGACGTTTTTTTCTAACGTTTGGCGTGACCGGCAAGGCGCCGGACAAATGCATCTGTCCACTAGGTAAGGTATTAACTTATAAAAATTTAATTTACTTATTAAATTTTCCATTTAAATTCTCTTCAATTATTAGAAATTTACATTTCTGTTCAGTTCTGTTTAGTGGTGGGACGATTAGACATGTGCTCGATTAATCGTCGGTGATAGTGTACAATCACGATCGGTCACTGACGTTTCTAATAATCGATTATTCAGCTTAAATGTTACTTTTCATAATGTACCTCAGTATCCGCATATTTTAAAAATAAATTTTAGACATTTTTACCCCACAGCGTGTAAGGGTTGTATGGGTTTTGTTTTCTCCCATGGTGTCCAGATAGGCAGGCGGCGGGTAAAAGTTTGTCCAGGTTGTATCTCGGGAATCCTTGAGGTGTAAGATGTTGTCATGTGGTAGGGACATTGGTTGAAGTTGTGCAACAGTCATGGTTTGGTGTAGGAAGCTGATACTTGGTAGGGAAATTGGTTAGGGGGTGTAGGTGGGCAACTTAATGGTATGACCTTGATTTCACCTTCAATGTTGCCGTTGTAACCCTGAATTTGACAATCTTGTGTGGGCTATATCTCAGAAACCGTAAGGTTGGAAGTTCCTACATGGTAAAGACATCGGTTAGACGGGTGTAGGTTTGTAGCATCATGATCTGTGACCTTGATTTGACCTTGCTATAATCATATTGAGCTTTAAAATCTTCTCTGGGCTATATTTTGAAAACTCTAAGGTATAGAAAGTTAATACTTGGTATGGACGTTAGGTGGGGGTGTAGGTGTACAACATCATGTCACACTGATTGTTCTGAAAGTCTCATGATCTTTGTACTGTGTGACTGACTATATCTCATGAAGTTGTAAACTATTTTCCTAGGCTGTGGGGTACGGGCATCTCTGATGCTAGTTTTGTTGAATAAATTGACAGATTTGTCATGCAATTTGAGTTTGTTAAAGGTTATAGGAAACATTTTCAGATCATTCATCAATAATTACATATACATGTGAAAGTTCAATTTCTGTAAAAATAAGATGCATCTGGACAAGGTTACATGGTATATTCAGTCACTTTCTGGCTGTTTTTTCAAGGTTTTCACAACTGTCGCCATTATTTTTCACTCGACAACTCACGTAAAAAGTACTATCCCTGACGTCACAGGTTCATGACAATGTAAACAAACTATCATTTTCGTAAGCCTTTTAATACATACATATATATTTAAAAGATTGCATTATCTGTTTTTATGAAGTTTATTTGTTTATAAGACATCATTCTGCCACAATAAGTTTCTGAAATAGCCTTGAGAACATTTTTTATATTTGTTTCAGATAAAAAAATAATTATTCAGAGAGGTATTAAGCAAAATCATAAAACAATGCAGTCAACCAGGTTCAAATCTGACATGAGTTTTGATAGTTATTTTTTTAATTTTGAAAACTAATTATTGCTAGGAGATGAAATAAATACAACATAAATGTCTTGATAACTGGGCCTCCAGCAAGGATAATCATATATGTTCCCCAAATTAGTTCAGAACTTTCCCACCAAAACTGTAAACAATGCTGCTTTCATAGTATACATAATGCGTCTAGCCATCTGCAATGTATACTGTTCAGTTGTTCTCCCAAACACAATTCCTTTTTCTTGGTATCAACAAAGGCGTAAATGGAGAAAAAAATGTTACCAACTAATTTCCAAAACTTAAAATTATCCAAACATAAGGTCAAGAAGTACTGAAGTACTATATATCTTAAGGAAACCCCATTATATACTGAATTATTTCATGAACTGATAATATAAAAGTTAGAACTTTAAGGATTCTTTCAGAATAAATTTAATAAATTTGACTACAACAGCATGCTTTTATAAATGATTTATGCAAATGAAAACAAATTGTATATTTTGATTTCACTTTACATCATACTTTATCTTGATAGAGGTACCTGTGATAAAAGGCAAAAAAGAGTATTCAGTACATTTTAATGACAACTTTCGAATTTATCAACAGATCCTTAGTTTTATGTAAATATTTAACTAGTGAAAGGCTACTCTCCCATCACAGTTTAAAATCCTTGAAAAATGGGAGGAGGCAATATCCTGTACAAATTGTAAATTAAACGAGACTTACCTGTAAGTTGAAGTTTGATTGAAGTTCTACGAGTCCTAAACAGGAACGAAGGAATTACATGAGATAAGGAATGTTGATAACCCAGTCAGACTTTAACAACAGTGGATACATGGCCCGATATGGGTGGGAGCAGAATCACCCTTTATTGTAGTGGTGGGCATGTAATTCCTTCGTTCCTGTTTAGGACTCGTAGAACTTCAATCAAACTTCAACTTACAGGTAAGTCTCGTTTAATTTACAATTCTACTCATCCCAAACAGTCACTACGGATTACATGAGATTTGAAAGTAGCCATGGAGCCACTGTTAAGATACAAGGGCAGATGTTCCACACATGATAAATGAAACATACAAGTAGACAATGTATTTATATGTAAACTGATAATATGAGTTATAAGTATACCTATAAACAGAGGCAATAGGTTTTGACAAACATTGTCCATGCAATCTTCCTAAAGGTAGTAGTACTTGCTTACTAACACAGATACACATGGTAAACATGGTAAGAGGTGTTATGTTGGGCCCGGCTTATTTTATATTTTATTTATTGTTATGTATTTATTTATTTGTTATTTATTTATTTATTTATTATTTTTTTTTTTTTTGAACAGATTGGTTGAAAATGTCACAATATACCACTATACCATTTGCGAGGAACAGTTTTTACACACAAAGTGTCTGTGTGCACCAAAACACATGGGAACACATTTGCATACAGCAGTTTTTCATAAATTTTCAATGTACAGTGTACATTATGCAGGCAGTGTCACTTGTTTGGTTTTTGGACATCCATGCCAACTTCACAAAGAAGATAATTTGTACAACAAGGTCCTTTGGTAAACTGTCAATATATATTACACAATAAGTATCAGTTATTTCTATTTGGACAATCAGAAACATGCATCATCTGGAAATGTTAATACAATAATACTAGAAACATGTGAACATGTAACAAGCTTCTTGGATAGCCTGTAAAGTACCCCCTTGACTGTAATCCTGTACAGTGGTAAGAAGGCAGGCAATTTGAGAAATGCCGTCATAAAATATTGCCAGTTAGCCTTCACCAATTGTCATTGTAAAATATTTAAGGGAAACATTTGTTTATTTATTTATAGATGAAGAAAAGTAGATATACCCATTTCAGAACAATAGTGCATCAATTTATTGATGTGGCCATAACACTGGTTTTGAGTGTAAATCCCTCAGGACCTTATATAATAGTTTTTGCATCTTGTGAAAGTGTAGCGTCTTGAGAAACTCCTTTTTTTGGCAGGGATTTTGGGATCTGATACATTGTAGAAACTGCAGTTTGTGATTTAGTGGGCTTCACATTTGTAGTTGAAATGTGAGCTGCCCAATCTTGCTCTTCTATCAATAAACCCAGGAACCATATGAACATTCCCAATGAGGTAGGGAAAAAATGTGATGTTCAAAAGGTGAACTGCAGTGACCTCTGTAGCATGCTCATGCACTTCACTGATGTTTTGTAATACATTACAAATGGAAAAGTTGAAGAATAAAAGTTAACATAATTCCAGGCTTAAGTGAATACATCTGTTGCAGAAACCTCAGATAAAATGTTGAACATTTAACTTATACATGTTATAAAAGTTTACAAAGTTTCGAATCTACATTTTTATTCTGTAAGCAATTTAGGCAATCTATCTCTGTAAGCAATTGAGGCAGTCTAGCAAGTATCTTCAACAGTGACAATGTTTGCATGAAAACTATTGGGTTGATTTTTCATGTTAAGGTGATGCGGAAGCAACTGCTACGAAATTAAGAGAGCCTTTTATATAAGCAGAACTTAAGCACAAGTGTCTTTCTTTGGCAATGAATAGCATATGTCATTCAATGTCATTAACTTGTTTGCCTTACACTGCCCCGTTTCTCTGAGATAAACAGCAGTGTTGACACTATCCAGATGGATCTTGACATGTTAATGTTTACAAAAAGATTGCAAACTCAAAGAAGCAGCCTTCAGTTCAAAGCATAGAACACAAATTGTATCACTTAACATGTCAATACATAGATGCTTTATTTTGTGTGAAATTTCCCTGTAAGAGCAACTTAATCTCTAGCCTTTGTAAGGGGTCAAGTGTCTTTGCAAAATTAGGGAAAATATATAGAAAATGTTCAGTTTGCAAATGTACTGTTATATAGTATGTGCACTAGGTTTTAAACAAGCATATGGCTTAGACATATGTGTGCTGAGCTTACATCTCCCAAGATGCATGGGTGGTTCACGGATACCAAATTTCTGTGTACAGGTGTTTACAAACATGAGCCTTAATTAAGGCCAATCAAACTGATTCATTATTTATAGGAATCATGTAAGAGAATTTTTTTTTTTTTTCACATCTGCCTGGTAAGTACTACACATGCATAATATAAACAGTTTCTTCATACAGTTTAGTGCAAGTGTTGCAGCGTGGCAAAGACCCGTAGTGGAACATAATTTCCATGGTTTGATTGTAATGGTTTTGTCACTGTGCTGCAGTCTGCGTTGTTTAATAAAGCATGGCATCTTAGATTTACAGTTTCCACATTTCCAGGTGTTAAAGATACTTCACCACAATATAACAACAAATGTAGGAACACTAAATGTATTTTTAATGCTTGGAACATACTTGAATTGTATGTACTTTTGATCCTGGCTATTGACAGGTACAGCATAATGGGCAAAAGAAGGGATGACCAGCCTTGCAGGATCATTCATTGGTATAGCTGATGATATTACAAATGTCTTCAAGTTCTGTTTGTACAGTCTTTCATTGGTCTCAAGAACCTATTACAGTGGAAACTGCATGGTCTCTATTACAATGTTCAATAGAATGAATATGTAACACAATATTTATTTCAGTGGAAACAGATATAATAACTGGATCATTCATCTGTAAAACATTGTTTTTTCTTCAAATTTGCACTTTTGTTTTAAGAATTTCTGTTTCCCATAGCATAGGCAAATAGTTGCTTTTTTTTTTCACAATTGGCTGTTTCCACATGGGAAACCTGAATGATATTCATTACAAAACCTGGCACTGCACATTTGTGTTATGGTATATGAATCATTCAATTGATATGTATAACAGCCAGAGGGTTTGATTTTCTATTGAGTCGTGGGCTTTTATTTGTTATCCTGAATGGCATATTTCTTGCCCTTGCTGAGCCACTGTTCCTTATGTTCTGTGTGGCCAAAGGGTTCCATTGGTTTTTTTTTTCCATCATTTGGACAGCAGCCTCTCTGTTAAGATCTGCTCAAGGTCACACATCATTTTGTGTTTCAGGTCATCCCAAATAACTATCAATAACAGGAATTGTAGGACCACTATTTAAGTCATCTGAGTATTAGTAGTGGTAATGGCTGTAATAGTCCAAGATTACCACAATTCCCAGGCCTGAGACATGCTACCTGTTTTGCAATAATTTGGGTTTGTTTTAATGATCTTCAAAATAGACAGTGATTCAGAATGTAGTTTGGGTTTAACTGTAACCCCAGTGGCATAAACTGTGCCAAAACTGTCACTCATACCATCTAATCAAATAATTTATTGTTCTTATGTGAAAGACATTACACCAAACCAAGTTTGCGTTATGTTCTGCCAAGCCTTGTCTAAGGTACCAAGGACATCAAAGTACACATATTGTAATTAATTGTATCTAGACATTGTCACTATCACTAATAGAAGGACCATAGCTGCACACCCTGAGCACTAAGTTCTGAGTCATTATAGTGACAATAAAGCAGTGCTATGACAGTATAAATGTGATATCTGCATATCTGTTATCAAAAAGGATAAACAGAGCAATATTCTGCAAACATGTGCTATAAAAACTGTTGAATATGTCACAATGAACATTTCAACTGCATTATAATTAATAGAGTGATACTCTGCATAAGTTTGCTGTCCAACATATTTATACAATAAAAATGTCACAACTGCATTACAGCTAATGATAAAAAACAGCAATACTCTGCAAAAGGTTGTTGTACAAAGTGAAGAGTATGAGAATTAAAATATCACTACGACATTATGGTTAAAAACTCACGGGTGCATTCCCCCTCAGCACAACCGTTCCACCACGGCACAACTGCATTACGGTAAAAGATACTCATGGGTGAATTCCCCTCAGCACAACTGCATTACAGTTGAAGATACTCATGGGTGCATTCCCCTCAGTACAACTGCATTACAGTTGAAGATACTCATGGGTGCATTCCCCTCAGTACAACCACTTTATGGTTAAAGATACGGGTATATTCCCCCTCTGTACTAAGCTCTGAGTCAGGCATTATACTTTGGGCACAGAGCAATACTCTGTATAATTTTGCAGTATAAACTTTGCAATATGGTATTACCAATATCACAACTACCGACTTAACCCAACTGTAGTACCGACTTAACCCAACTGTAGTACAGTTGAAGATAAACAGAGTGAATACTCAGTTACAGTTTGTAGTACAAACTGTCAAAAATCATGACAAAAACATGATATCAATGAGCAATACTGAAATTAACAAGAATATCCAATGAATATTGTATCCAACCACAAGTTTTTTATCACAGAGTATATCCTCAGAAGGAACACAATTAGCAGAATATCCAATGAATATTGTATCCAACTGAAAGTAAGGCTACACACACTCTGGAGAAAAACACATCTGCACTGGGTAACAACAAACCAGAAACTGACTGGGTTATCAACATTCCTTATCTCATGTAATCCGTAGTGACTGTTTGGGATGAGTAGAATGTTTACGCTTTCTGCATTCCAAGCCAGGCCTACTTATATACAGTATATCTGTGTTTGTTAGAACTGTTGGTGGTTAAAAATTATGTAAAACTTGAGAAAAAAACAGCATCTGGAAAAAAATAAAGGCTAGTGGGCTTTTTTCTGGCAAAGAAACGGGTTATCTTCCGTCAGTTTGTAAATACATACATCATATCTCCAACTAAACAGAACTTCATTATGAACCTGTGACGTCATCAATCATCTTCTACGAGAAAAACAATATGTCGGCTTTTTATTCCACTTGGTGATATTTAAGCGTCCCGCAAGGGACGCTTGTTTGTGTATGGGAGAGCTTCCGGCTCCGGCGGCTCCGCCGGCTCCGCATTTTGTTTTCCTTATAACTCTGTAACCATTAGGCGGATTCTTTTCAAATTTGGCAGGTTTAGGCAGTAGCCTTGGGGAATTTTTTTGAATATGCTGCAGTGACATTTCAACCAATCAGAGAGGTCACATGACCAAAAATGTCTTTTTTCGATGGGGAAGCTTGTCCGGATGATAACTTGAAAGGAATTTTATCAATTCACCTGAAACTTGGCAAATACATTCATTCTATTAAAATCTGGAAATCATTAGATTTTGGCATTGATTGGTCAAGAAATGGCCGAGTAATTAATGATTAATTAATCATTACGAATTTTCCAAATAAGGAAAACACAAAATGCTTATATCTCGAAAACCGTGCTAGATAGAGCGATTTCGACGAAATTTTTGACCCGCAGGGTATCTCTGCGGAGTAGTTTTCCCAATTTTCAAAAAATTTTTGTCTCACCCAAAATGGCGGCCATTTTGAATTTTCGAAATTTTCGCAAAAATTGCAAAACACAAAAATGCTTATATCTCGAAAACCGTGCTAGATAGAGCGATTTCGACGAAATTTTTGACCCACAGGGTATCTCTGCAGAGTAGTTATCCCAATTTTGAAAAAATTTTTGTCTCACCAAAAATGGCGGCCATTTTGAATTTTCGAATTTTTCGCAAAAATTGCAAAACATAAAAATGCTTATATCTCGAAAACCCTGCTAGATAGAGCGATTTCGACGAAATTTTTGACCCACAGGGTATATCTGCAGAGTAGCCATGCCAATTTTCAAAACAATTTTATCTCGCCAAAACTGGCGGCCATTTTGAATTTTCGAATTTTTCGCAAAAATTGCAAAACATAAAAATGCTTATATCTCAAAAACCCTGCTAGATAATCTAGAGCGATTTCGACGAAATTTTTGACCCGCAGGGTATCTCTGCAGAGTAGCCATGCCAATTTTCAAACAAAATTTCTCGCAAAAAATGGCGGCCATTTTGAATTTTCCAATTTTTCGCAAAATTGCAAAACACAAAAATGCTTATATCTCGAAAACCGTGCTAGATAGAGCGATTTCGACGAAATTTTTGACCCACTGGGTATCTCTGCAGAGTAGCCATGCCAATTTTCAAAAAAATTTTGTCTTGCCAAAAATGGCGGCCATTTTGAATTTTCGAATTTTTGCTCAAAAATTGCAAAACACAAAAATGCTAATATTTCGAAAACCGTGCTACATAGAGCGATTTCGACGAAATTTTTTATCTTCAGGGTATCTCTGCAGAGCAGCTATCCCAAAGAGCTTTCACATGGTGAAGTTTCAGACCCATAGCTAATTACTCACCTACTCAAAATGAGTAAATGCGAATTATCTCTAAAAGTATTGCAGATAGCCAATTTTTCTCAAATAACTCATTCACCTACTTTTGGGAGAGCTTTCACTTGGTGAAGTTTCAGACCCATAGCTAATTACTCACCTACTCAAAATGAGTAAATGCGAATTATCTCAAAGTATTGCAGATAGCCAATTTTTCTCAAATAACTCATTCACCTACTTTTGGGAGAGCTTTCACTTGGTGAAGTTTCAGACCCATAGCTAATTACTCACCTACTGAAAATGAGTAAATGTGAATTATCTCTAAAAGTATTGCAGATAGCCAATTTTTCTCAAATAACTCATTCACCTACTTTTGGGAGAGCTTTCACTTGGTGAAGTTTCAGACCCATAGCTAATTACTCACCTACTCAAAATGAGTAAATGCGAATTATCTCTAAAAGTATTGCAGAGAGCCAATTTTTCTCAAATAACTCATTCACCTACTTTTGGGAGAGCTTTCACTTGGTGAAGTTTCAGACCCATAGCTAATTACTCACCTACTCAAAATGAGTAAATGCGAATTATCTCTAAAAGTATTGCAGATAGCCAATTTTTCTCAAATAACTCATTCACCTACTTTTGGGAGAGCTTTCACTCGGTGAAGTTTCAGACCCATAGCTAATTACTCACCTACTCAAAATGAGTAAATGCGAATTATCTCTAAAAGTATTGCAGATAGCCAATTTTTCTCAAATAACTCATTCACCTACTTTTGGCAGAGCTTTCACTTGGTGAAGTTTCAGACCCATAGCTAATTACTCACCTACTGAAAATGAGTAAATGTGAATTATCTCTAAAAGTATTGCAGATAGCCAATTTTTCTCAAATAACTCATTCACCTACTTTTGGGAGAGCTTTCACTTGGTGAAGTTTCAGACCCATAGCTAATTACTCACCTACTCAAAATGAGTAAATGCGAATTATCTCTAAAAGTATTGCAGATAGCCAATTTTTCTCAAATAACTCATTCACCTACTTTTGGGAGAGCTTTCACTTGGTGAAGTTTCAGACCCATAGCTAATTACTCACCTACTCAAAATGAGTAAATGCGAATTATCTCTAAAAGTATTGCAGATAGCCAATTTTTCTCAAATAACTCATTCACCTACTTTTGGGAGAGCTTTCACTTGGTGAAGTTTCAGACCCATAGCTAATTACTCACCTACTGAAAATGAGTAAATGTGAATTATCTCTAAAAGTATTGCAGATAGCCAATTTTTGTCAAATTAATCATTCACCTACTTTTGGGAGAGCTTTCACTTGGTGAAGTTTCAGACCCATAGCTAATTACTCACCTACTCAAAATGAGTAAATACGAATTATCTCTAAAAGTATTGCAGATAGCCAATTTTTCTCAAATAACTCATTCACCTACTTTTGGCAGAGCTTTCACTTGGTGAAGTTTCAGACCCATAGCTAATTACTCACCTACTGAAAATGAGTAAATGCGAATTATCTCTAAAAGTATTGCAGATAGCCAATTTTTCTCAAATAACTCATTCACCTACTTTTGGGAGAGCTTTCACTTGGTGAAGTTTCAGACCCATAGCTAATTACTCACCTACTCAAAATGAGTAAATGCGAATTATCTCTAAAAGTATTGCAGAGAGCCAATTTTTCTCAAATAACTCATTCACCTACTTTTGGGAGAGCTTTCACTTGAAGTTTCAGACCCATAGCTAATTACTCACCTACTGAAAATGAGTAAATGCGAATTATCTCTAAAAGTATTGCAGATAGCCAATTTTTCTCAAATAACTCATTCACCTACTTTTGGGAGAGCTTTCACTTGGTGAAGTTTCAGACCCATAGCTAATTACTCACCTACTCAAAATGAGTAAATGCGAATTATCTCTAAAAGTATTGCAGATAGCCAATTTTTCTCAAATAACTCATTCACCTACTTTTGGCAGAGCTTTCACTTGGTGAAGTTTCAGACCCATAGCTAATTACTCACCTACTGAAAATGAGTAAATGTGAATTATCTCTAAAAGTATTGCAGATAGCCAATTTTTCTCAAATAACTCATTCACCTACTTTTGGGAGAGCTTTCACTTGGTGAAGTTTCAGACCCATAGCTAATTACTCACCTACTCAAAATGAGTAAATGCGAATTATCTCTAAAAGTATTGCAGATAGCCAATTTTTCTCAAATAACTCATTCACCTACTTTTGGCAGAGCTTTCACTTGGTGAAGTTTCAGACCCATAGCTAATTACTCACCTACTGAAAATGAGTAAATGCGAATTATCTCTAAAAGTATTGCAGAGAGCCAATTTTTCTCAAATAACTCATTCACCTACTTTTGGGAGAGCTTTCACTTGGTGAAGTTTCAGACCCATAGCTAGTTACTTGTCTACTCAAAATGAGTAAATGCGAATTATCTCTAAAAGTATTGCAGATAGCCAATTTTTCTCAAATAATTCATTCACCTACTTTTGGGAGAGCTTTCACTTGGTGAAGTTTCAGACCCATAGCAAATTACTCACCCACTCAAAATGTGTAAATGCAAATTATCTCTAAAAGTATTGCAGATAGCCAATTTTTCTCAAATAACTCATTCACCTACTTTTGGGAGAGCTTTCACTTGGTGAAGTTTCAAACCCATAGATAATTATTCACCTACTCAAAATGAGTAAATGTGAATTATCTCTTAATAGTATTGTAGATAGCCAATTTTTCTCAAATAACTCATTCACCTACTTTTGGAAGACCTTTCACACACGAAAATGAAAAATTGTGAATATCTCGGAAAAGCTATTTGTTCTGCTTTAATGCTCGGCGGGAGATACACACCACGGCAGTGGTCTTGACAAAAATTTTTGTCTCCCCAAAATGGTGGCCATTTTGAATTTTCAAAGTTTTTGCAAAACACAAAAATGCTTATATCTCGAAAACCGTGCTATATGGAGTGAACTCAACAAAATTTTGGACCTGCTGGGTATCTCTGCAGAGTAGCCATGCCAATTTTCAAAATATTTTTGTCTCGCCAAATATAGCGGACATTTTTAATTTTTTTATTTTTTGCAAAACACAAAAATGCTTATATCTTGAAAACCGTGCTAGATAGAGCAGACTGCGCTGACTTTGGTTGCCACAACAGTATAAGGCTAGAAACAAAACATTTTCTTAATACTTTAGCACTCACCTTTATATCCTTTTCGGGACGCTTTGTTTTTGCTATGCAAAAACATTATCTTTTTTTTTTGCGAGCGATCCTCTAGTTATTTTTCTAATGCTATTTGTGGCTCTTGTACCATATATTTCTTAAAATAAACCACAGTTTCATTCTTATAGGGTGTTTGTCTACTGAATTAAGTTAACTTTACAATTTTTGTGAAAAACGTTTCCTCTGACCTTTAAAGTCTTCCGCCATATTTACAGGAAGTGGCAATTTTTTGGTAGATTCTAAATGTCAGATCACTGTTATTCTTACTGGATCGACTTATACTTCATCCTTGAAAGGTTTCAGGAAATAATAACCAACAATAGGGTAATCGATTATGGCTTGACTGTCAGTTGGAAAAATTGATGAATAATCGACTATGAAAGTTGAAGGCAAGTTGCAACACTAGTTCTGTCTGTAATTATCTGGCGGGGTTATAGTGTGTATATTTGATTCATTAAGAGACATATCTAAATGGTATTTTTGCTTCATATATGGTTCTAAAAGTAAAGCAAAAGTGAAAAATATTATGTTCATAGCCCCTTATGTAGTTTGAGTGATTTCTGTCTGTTTTTGAATGATGCAACACTAAACGTCATACATACTATAAAAGAAAACTCTTCTAAGAAATGTCTGGAAAACTAAAGAGATCTTGTTTTTCATTTAGGAAAATGAAGCAGACCCAAAAGATGACTCTAAGGAGGACAGTAAAGGAACTGAGAAGAAGACTAAGACAGTTACTAAGACAGTGGACCTGCCAATCACTGCCAAAGTCCCCGCCCTCAGCAAGTCACAGCTTCATGCACTCTTTGAGATTGAGGTGAGCTCAAATTCTACCAAACAAACTTAATTTATAACCTCAAAACAAATATATAAAGCAAGTGTGATGTGGTTACTCTGCATAAAATTCACAATATATAATTGTATCCCCGACGCGAAGCGGGAATACTATGAATTCATCATCGTTGTCGTCCGCGTCTGCAGAGATTTCTTGTTAGCGACCTACAGTCCACATTTCTTTCCGGATTTCTTTCATATTTGGCAGGTGGCTTGATATGGTAGAGGGCTCGCCACCCTATCTTTTTGGTAGGCTTTATGTCTAAATTAGGCCTGTGGTAGACAAAAATGTCTAAAATGTGGAATATTGCTTGTTAGCGACCTACAGTCCACATTTCTTTCCAGATTTCTTTCATATTTGGCGGGTGGCTTGGTATGCTAGAGGACTCGCCACCCTATCTTTTTGGTAGGCTTTATGTCTAAATTAGGCCTGTGGTAGACAAAAATGTCTAAAATGCATTAAAATTCATGAAATCATGCACTAAATCACTTATAACTTGAAAAGTGTTGCATTTAGAGCATTTTGTTAAAATATGTTAATCAGATTCTTTTTTCTTAGCTACAACATGGTGAGTAACTTGGGTGTCTGTCTCAATAGCTAAGTGAGTAATAACTACTTTTGGGGCTTTTCAGTAACTTCCATCATGAGTAAAATCACTTGTAACTTGAAAACTATTGCATTTACACAATTTTGTATAAATATGTTATTCAGCTACTTTTGGGTCAGCTATAACATAGTAAAATTTCAGACCTGTAGCTCATGGCATAGCTGAGTAATAGCTACTTTTAGGTTATCACTGTTGAGTAAATTACTTATAACTTCAAAAGTATTACATTTAGAGTATTTTGTTTCATATGTTATTCACCTATTTCAGAGTCAGCTATAACATAGTGAAGTTCCAGACCTGTGGCTCATTGCATAGCTGAGTAATAGCTACTTTGAAGTTCACACTGTTGAGTAAATCAGTTGTAATTGGAAAACTATTGCATTTAGAGAAATTTTTGTAAATATGTTATTCAGCTACTTTTGGGTCAGCTATAACATAGTGAAATTACAGACCTGTAGCTCATGGCACAACTGAGCAATAGCTATTTTCAGGTACTGACTGTTGAGTAAATGACTTGTAACTTGAAAAATATTGCATTTGGAGTATTTTGTTAAAATATGTTGTTCACCTACTTTTGGGTCAGCTATAACGTCGTGAAATTATAGACTTATAGCTCATGGCATAGCTGAGCAATAGCTATTTTCAGGTTCTCACTAATGAGTAAATCAGTTGTAACTTGAAAACTATTGCATTTACAGTATTTTGCTTAAATATGTTGTTCACCTAATTTTGGGTCAGCTATAACATAGAAAAAATTCAGACATGTAGCTCATTGCATAGCTGAGTAATAGCTACTTTTAGGTTATCACTGTGGAGTAAATCAGTTATAACGTGAAAACTATTACATTTACAGTATTTTGTTTAAATATGTTATTCACATAATTTTGGGTCAGCTATAACAGAGTGAAATTGCAGACCTCTATGTCATGGCCTAGCTTACCAATATCTACTTTCAGGTTCTCACTGTTGAGTAAATCATTGTATCCACTGGATAGCCGCAGTGTGTAGAGAGATTTCACCATTACCGCTCTAACAAAAAAAATATTATAGCTAGCCTTCTCAAGTTTGCAAGGTATATTACAGGGTGCACCACAGTATTCTATTGGTAGGCTTTATGTCTAAATTTGGCCTGTGGCTAAATTACTTGCCTACTAAAAATGAGTAATTCTGCATTTTCTCTAAAAGTATTGCAGATAGCAAATTTTTCTTAAATAACTCATGCACCTACTTTTGGGAGAGCTTTCACATGCTGAAGTTCCAGACCTGTAGGTAATTACTCACCTACTCAAAATGAGTAAATGCGAATTATCTCTAAAAGTATTGCAGATAGCCAATTTTTCTCAAATAACTCATTCACCTACTTTTGGGAGAGCTTTCACTTGGTGAAGTTTCAGACCCGTAGGTAATTACTCACATACTGAAAATGAGTAAATGCAAATTATCTCTAAAAGTATTCCAGATAGCCAATTTTTGTCAAATAACTCCTTCACCTACTTTTGGGAGACCTTTCACTTGGTGAAGTTTCAGACCTGTAGCAAATTATTCACCTACTCAAAATGAGTAAATGCTAATTATCTCTAAAAGTATTGCAGATATCCAATTTTTATCAAATAACTCCGTCATCTACTTTTGGGAGAGCTTTCACATGGTGAAGTTCCAGACCCGTAGGTAATTCCTCACCTACCGAAAATGAGTAAATTCGAATTATCTCTAAAAGTATTGTAGATAGCCAAATAACTCATTCGCCTACTTTTGAGAGAGCTTTCACTTGGTGAAGTTTCAGACCCGTAGCTAATTATTCACCTACTCAAAATGAGTAAATGCGAATTATCTATAAAAGTATTGCAGATAGCCAGTATTTCTCAAATAACTCATTAATATGAAAACTACTTATAGGAAGTCATGGGTTGAAAATCTTTTCATGTGGTCAGATTTGACCTTGGGCCCCTCCTGCTTATTATTGGTCCTAGAGGTTTGCAATGTGAAAACGACTTATAGGAAATCATGGGCTGCGAATCTTTTGATGTGGTCAGACTTCACCTTGAGCCCCTCCTACAGGGTCAAATAAGGGTAGCCAAACTTAAAAGTGCTTTCAGCTTGCTTATTAACGAAAAATGCTGTTTATCTTCTAAACTATGTTAGTTGGCCTTTGTCGGTGGATACATCCAGTATCTGGCCACAGATGCGTCTTTAGTATAGTTTCTAATTGTGCTCACAGGGACAAATTTTATGAATTTCTTGCCACTTGAAGCCTCGTAGCTCTGAAAGTATGTTTCTCATCCGGCTAATATCATGTCTGATGGTCATCTCAGGGTCTCAAAAAATGCCCTTGGGGACCGGTTGATCAAATTTTACCAACTTGGAAGCCTGTAGCTCTCAAACATTAACCAATTATAAGATACTTTCACAATGATTGGTTTTCATGTTTTCTCTATGCAAGAATACAACTGTACATTTATTTAGGAATGAAAAAATGAAAAATAAATTCTTGAGATAAAAATCAATGTGCTGATATCTAATTACAACATTTTATGATATTTCATCGCTACACTAATAAAGCATATAAAACAGAACAACCTGTTTTCGGCAGTTTGAGAATGTATAGACAACTTTTAAATTCTTTAAAAGGATCAGTCTTAAGAAAGATTGAAAATAAACTAATAAAAAATAATTCGTCATAATAATTGTGGTACACAGAATATGGGTCTCACAAAAAGTACCCAATCAACCCTTTGGCATGAGAGATTGCCTATCTGGGGATATGTTGGTATCAAGTCACCAAAATCTTTTTATTGTGGAATGTTTTCAGAAGAGTAACTAAATTATTTTATATAGAGTGTACCGAGTTTTATTTCTTTTGAAATCTTGTACTTGAACCAGAGATGTTAAATCCCAGTAATAATGTTTTTATGTGTAGAACTAACTGGCTTTTGCAGAATCAAATGGTTTCAAATGACAGACTAGAAAGAGACAGAACAGCAGCCAAGAATGGGGTGGAGGAGTATGTGTATGAGATGAGAGAAAAGCTCTATGAGACCCTGGTACCTTATGTCCTGGAGGCTGTAAGTACATGAAGTCAGGAATGTGAAGTCTTCAGTGTTCAAAAACAATACTCAAAATTTGACATTGCTATCTCTAGATGGTACAAATGAACGGAAAAAATAAATTTGCTTGCATTTATCATTCTTTGTATTAAAAATGTGGTATTTATTTTGAAATGTCACTAAAAAATGAATTCTCATGATTTTTAGGTTGAAGTAAATGGTTGAAGCCAGTTTTTACCCCACAGCCCTTAAGGGCTGTCGGGGTATTGTTTTCACCCATGGGTGGATTGGCGGGCGGGCGGCGGGAAATAGTTTGTCCGGGCTGTATCTCAGAAACCGTAAGGTGTAGGAAGTTGATACTTGGTAGGGACATTGGTTAGGGGGTGTAGGTGTGCAACGTTATGGTCTGACCTTGATTTGACCTTTGACCTTGCCGTAGTGACCTTGAGTTTGAAAATCTTGTCCGGGCTATATCTCGGAAACTGTAAGGTGTAGGAAGTTGATACTTGGTAGGGACATTGGTTAGGGGGTGTAGTTGTGCAACGTCATAGTCTGACCTTGATTTGACCTTTGACCTTGCTGTAGTGACCTTGACGTATAAAATCTTGTCCGGGCTATATCTCGGAAAACGTAAGGTGTAGAAAGTTGATACGTGGTAGGGATATTGGTTAGGGGGTGTAGGTGTGCAATGCCGTGGTCTGACCTTGATTTGACCTTTGACCTTGCCGTAGTGACCTTGACCTATAAAATGTTGTCCGGGCTATATCTCAGAAACCGTAAGGTGTAGGAAGTTGATACTTGGTAGGGACATTGGTTAGGGGGTGTAGTTGTGCAACGTCATAGTCTGACCTTGATTTGACCTTTGACCTTGCTGTAGTGACCTTGACGTATAAAATCTTGTCCGGGCTATATCTCGGAAACCGTAAGGTGTAGGAAGTTGATACTTGGTAGGGATATTGGTTAGGGGGTGTAGGTGTGCAACGTCATGGTCTGACCTTGATTTGACCTTTGACCTTGCCGTAGTGACCTTGACCTATAAAATCTTGTCCAGGCTATATATCGGAAACTGTAATGTGTAGGAAGTTGATATTTGGTAGGGACATTGGTTAGGGGGTGTAGGTGTGCAACGTCGTGGTGTGACCTTGATTTGACCTTTGACCTTGCCGTAGTGACCTTGACCTATAAAATCTTGTTCGGGCTATATCTCGGAAACCGTAAGGTGTAGGAAGTTGATACTTGGTAGGGATATTGGTTAGGGGGTGTAGGTCTGCAACGTCATGGTCTGACCTTGATTTGACCTTGCCGTAGTGGCCTTGACCTATAAAATCTTGTCCGGGCTATATCTTGGAAACCGTATGGTGTAGGAAGTTGATATTTGGTAGGGACATTTGCTAGGGGGTGTAGGTGTGCAGTGTTATGGTCTGACCTTGATTTGACCTTTGACCTTGCCGTAGTGACCTTGACCTATAAAATCTTGTCCAGGCTATATATCGGAAACTGTAATGTGTAGGAAGTTGATATTTGGTAGGGACATTGGTTAGGGGGTGTAGGTGTGCAACGTCGTGGTGTGACCTTGATTTGACCTTTGACCTTGCCGTAGTGACCTTGACCTATAAAATCTTGTTCGGGCTATATCTCGGAAACCGTAAGGTGTAGGAAGTTGATACTTGGTAGGGATATTGGTTAGGGGGTGTAGGTCTGCAACGTCATGGTCTGACCTTGATTTGACCTTTGACCTTGCCGTAGTGGCCTTGACCTATAAAATCTTGTCCGGGCTATATCTCGGAATCCGTATGGTGTAGGAAGTTGATATTTGGTAGGGACATTTGCTAGGGGGTGTAGGTGTGCAGTGTTATGGTCTGACCTTGATTTGACCTTTGACCTTGTCGTAGTGGCCTTAACCTATAAAATCTTGTCCGGGCTATATCTCGGAAACCGTAAGGTGTAGAAAGTTGATACTTGGTAGGGATATTGGTTAGGGGGTGTAGGTGTGCAATGTCGTGGTCTGACCTTGATTTGACCTTTGACCTTGCCGTAGTGACCTTGACCTATAAAATGTTGTCCGGACTATATCTCGGAAACCGTAAGGTGTAGGAAGTTGATACTTGGTAGGGACATTGGTTAGGGGATATAGTTGTGCAACGTCATGATCTGACCTTGATTTCACCTTTGACCTTGGCGTAGTGACCTTGACCTATAAAATCTTGTCCGGGCTATATCTTGGAAACCGTAAGGTTGAGGAAGTTGATACTTGCTAGGGACATTGGTTAGGGGCTATAGGTGTGTATTATCATGGTGTCACCTTAATTTGACCTTTGACCTTGTCGTAGTGACCTTGACCTATAAAATCTTGTTGCACCTTTGGGTCTCTCTTTTGATGCAGATTAAGCACTATTAAAATCATATTAGAATTTATTAAGAATTTTACTTTCATAACTTCCCATTGTAAGAGATAGAATTTCATCAAGTGAGCCACAGATTTTGCTCCAACACCACACATAAGCATTCATTAAATGTATTACCACTTCTGTATGCATGGTAATATTCAAACCATCTAAACCATAATTCGGGCCTTGCAGATGTAGATAAAGAGGGTTGAATTTTAGTTTGCTGATTAATGCTGTCATCTTGTTATTGAATTATCTTGTTTTATACTTCATCTTTGTATGCATGATCTTTCTTTTAAACATTATTTCTCCATTTAAACATTGTTTGGACCTTTATATAACTGACAGTGCTCTGAAAGTATCCTGAAGTTTGTACTGATACAGTACTTCTGTATCTCATGGTGTTGAAAATATTTCCCAAGGCTGTGGGGTACGGGCATCTCTGATGCTATTTTTTTATCTGTCGTGCATATTCTAGCTAATAAATTAATATTAATCAGCTACAAAATTTTCTATTTACCCGTTATTGACTAGGTACAGGATAGGTTTACATCTTATTTGGCTGAGCCCCCACTTTTTTCAGACATGGGTGGGTGATGAGGTACCCCCATGTTTCTAAGTTTGTAGAATCAACATTGTATATAAAAGTTAGATTTTCTAATGTTTATGAGGCCAGCTGAGATGTCCACAGAAAATAGTTATTTTCTTTTATCTCGTAAATGGAGTGACAGGCAGTTTGTGTAAATTTCTTACCCATGTTTGAGAAACTAAGTGCCCTGTAAGGGACGTTTCTAGTTTTGTTTAGTTTTTTATATCCAGGATAAAGAGAAGTTTTGTGACAAACTAAGAGAGATGGAGAACTGGCTTTACAACGAGGGGGAGGATGTAGCCAAACAGGCCTATGTGGACGCACTGACCACACTCAAGGTAATTCATTTGAAAGCTCATGTTACACAGTGAATTCTGTATTACTTGAATCAGTCTAAGTTAAATTCAGATACAGCTGAAGCCAGTTTTGATCTTGAATGGAGGAATGGCATGTCTTTTGGGGTATAAGTAGTAGTTAGCTATGAAACAAAAAAGCATTGAATACAATAGGTTTTAGTTGCACTGAGTCTACTGGAATTACATTACAAGCCTAGACATTAAGTATCATTAAGGAAATGTTTTAGATTACAGGTGAGATTTTCACTAAATAATAGAACTGCGATGGGACAATTGGGTATCCTACAAGCTTTGTTGAGAAGCCAAGGAGAAACTAATGAACCAGGTGGCTATTACAAAATATTGTAAAGTATATTTTAATGCAATTTTAAGAGTGTTTTGTCAATTTTTACAGAAAACCGGTGATCCTATTGTTCTGAGATATACAGAACATCAAAAGCGTCCTGCTGCATTTGAAGAACTTGGTCGCAGTTTACAACTTGTAAGGAAAGCTCTGGACTCCTACAATGCCAAGGTGCCGTGCATTATTTACTATGTTGCTCCAGAAAGAAAAAGCATACGGAACATTGATATTACTCATGAATTATTTTAAGTAAAAACTACAATAGGTTGCAACCAATTATGTATGGTATTAGCCCAACCTGTAGTGAGGAAGCTGGTAGTTGGCTGATGCCAGAAAATTTTCAGTACAGATTCTTGACAAAAATTATGCACTGTTTGCCTCTATCACCCAAATTTCTGATACAATGTGTTGAAAGCAATGTTAAACCCAAATGTATTGCCTAGCTTCATAGTCTTTATATGTCCAACAATTTGGTGTTGTGTTTTAACAGGAAGAAACTTATGCTCACATAGAACAAGTGGAAATGGACAAAGTAACAAAAGCTTTACAGGAAAAGTCCGAGTGGTTCGACAAAAAGTCAAATGCTGCATCAAAACAGATCCTTCATCAAGACCCTGTGGTGCTGTCTAGTGATGTTTTGAATCAGAAGAAGGTTGGTATAAATTATACAACATGTGTCGCGTACAATTTTGTGTTAATGGTACCTGTACTTAATTACCAGTTTGGAAATGTTTGTACAGGAACAAAACATTAAAGTATATGTGCAATGAACCTGTTGGTTGTATTTTGGCCCTTGTAAATGAATAAACATGTCAGTTGGAAGGGTGTCTGCATAAGGTTCACATGATTAATGTTATCTACATTTGCTTTGTTTGAAACATATGGTTGAGCCACTAAACTTTTTTGGGGGGCGAATTGTGTGTACCCAACTAGCCTATTAGGTTGATGTGCCTGACATCTGCCCATCTGTCATCATTTGGTTTTCAGACTCTAACTCGAAGCAACTTATGCTGATCAATTTGAAATTTGACAGACTGATAGGACTCCACTTGGGCTGGGTGGCTTTTGAAATTGGTGCCAGTCAGTGCATTCATGTGTCTGTCAACATTTTGGTTTCTTCACTCGAAGCTTCCGCCAATCAACTTGAAATTTGACAAGGTCTTAGGTAGCCACCTGTGTTGGGTTGCTTTTGAAATTAGTGCCCTGTTACTGGACCCTAACCTTGATCGTGATTGTGCAACCTGCATTTTAGGGTCTATAACCCCATTTTTCTCAGAGATGTTCATTCATTTTTTCAAGTGTACAATATAGGTTGCTTAGCAATTTGAAAATGCATGTTTACTTTTGAGTAGTGGATGTTCAGATGTTTTATGTGCATTAGATTCCACTCCATGGACAAACGAACCTGTGCAATATATATGTAGAATGTACCTCTGCTGCCATCTATATGTTTTTCCAGGATATACATAAAAATCTTGCTCATGTATAGTATTACAGCCACTGAATAAGGATTGTAACTTCCAAATATAATATACTCTATTTTCCCTCTCTCTAATGTCCTATCTTTCTGTCCATTACAGGCATTTTCATAACCTTCATTTCCTTATAATTCAAAATGTGTAATAAATTTTCTTGTTCTTTTCATTCATAGCTACTAGAGTCTGTGTGTAACCCTATCCTGAGCAAACCAAAACCCAAGCCTAAGGAGGAACCTCCCAAAGATGATAAGAAGGACAAGGAGAGCCAAGAAAAAGAGGGGAAAGGCGATGCAGGGGAACAGAAGACAGAACAACCCATGGATGCTGAGAATGGAGGAACTGATGTAGACCCAAAAGTGGACATGGAGTTAGATTAATGACAGGACAACATAGGGACAATGATAAATCATGTTATAGTCAGAGAAAAGAATAATAGGGTGATATAAGGAAAATTATAATCAAAGACGTAAAGAGTTCGGGAAACATATGCATCTGAGATGAATATGGGGAAAAAACATTATTTCATGTCACATTATAATAGTAAGTAAGTATAATAATCTATAATATAATGATTTATAGCCACAGAAGTTTGGCTTAAACATGCAGAGATTTCTGGAACTGACGAGGTAGAACGGAAAATTCATTAAGTGACCGAAATAACAGTTATGTATATTTTTCATTTCTAATAATAGCATTGACCTCAGTGTGTTAACAGAAACATATATCAGAAACAGATGAAAGTCATTTTGCGCTTGTTTGTTTGATTTTACTTTATTCAAGTGATCAACATGCAGCTTTTCTGATTACTGTTTCTTTTCTGTGACCTCATTCATTGATCTGTTCACCCATTGTTAAAAAGTTTAAAAAATTAGTGAAACCTGTAATCTTTTCACAGGACAGAGCTACTTTTCATGAAAGATTGTGCTTTAGGATTTTCAAATTTTGAGTAAAACAGATTGCTGCTGTTGAAATGTTGAGAATATGCCGAAGCTTTTGCTTTTGTTGCATTGATCTTCCAAGGTTCAGTTATATTTATACAGGTTAAAATAAAAGACGAGATGTTTCAGCTTCATAAACCTGTGTTTTGTTCATGAACTTTTGTCACATTGCATTTAATATACAACACTAACTTCTACACGAATATGTTCTTGTGAATATCTACCTGTTAAAAGTCTGTGCTGTGATTGTGTCGATTATTTGCTTTTACAAAAGTATTTCTCTTATAAACTTTCATGTATTGTATGAAAATTAATTAATTCCTTTTTCTAGGAATATGATAGAACAAAATTCTGAATGTTATGCAATTTCACGATTTTTATTAGACATGTTCAGGGGAAAATATGGTTCATTTACAGCACATAAACAAGATCTTAACCTATCAATGTAACATATGCAACTAGTTATGTTGTAATATAAATCTTATAAGCAAGCATCAATAATTAGTGTGAATATAACTTTCAGTGTTGCTTCTAGGACGCCTTTTTGAAGTCTGCGGTGACCAAATTATATGAGAATGCGTAGTTCACAAGGCGATGCGGGAAATATATAAAGCGAAAAGACGAGATATCTAGAAAATCCAAACACTGCAAGGATCGAGAGTTTGTCAAGGTTTTGATTTTTCTGTCAAAACACATTACGAATAACGCTTGTTGACAATGTGGTTTCGTTATTGTTTGCATGTTTGAAACATTTCAAATACATTATGTGCTACAGCCAATATTTAGGTACATAACACCCAAAAACATAAAATAAGCATACAGTGGATGGTTACATCAAAAATGGAGGCAGGAAAAAATGACACTGACAGTATTCTGGATTGGGATTGTCACATCCACAACACGGTATGTACTTCCTTATTTGGTATGCGATAGAACTAGTGCAGCGTTCTTACCGGCCATAAACACGACTTCACTGCCTGTAAATTTGTCAAGATCAGTGTCACGGGTCGTATTTACCACTCATGGGTTGGGTGCCACCAGAAACTTTCCAATTTGTGACCTTCACCTCTAATGACAACAAAGATGTAGAATTCACGTGCTTTTATTATAAAAACATGTTAAATGAAGTGTTTTGGTACTCGGGATTTTGATAAATAACCTCAGAAAACGTATAACAAATGAAATATACATGTTTTGCATTGTGGATAGCGAAATATTGTGATTTCTTTTATTTCTTTCTCTTTGATATTTGTGTTTGTTTACATCTAAATATAAACACACAGGTGGTGAATAACCTAAGAACGGTCAAAGCTTCCCACTGGTATATACATCCTCACGAGTGGTGCACACCACTCATGAATTTCCGTCTGAATGCAGCATAAGTATACAAAAGTGATTACCGATGGCAATCTTTTAACAATAAATATTCTTTCTTCTGTTTTATGTCAAGATGACGTTTGTGCCATAATATGGCGCAGAAAAGTACACATGTACAATATACTGGTAATCTACCAGTAAATACCCAAGATCAATATTTTGATTTTAAATTCTATTTCAATATTTCTATAGTGGCTTTCTACCAGTAAACAGCCATGCTTTAGAAAACATTTAAAATTTATTATTGTCAGCTGTGTGTCTTCTTCTGGCGCCAAGGTAATACTTCCCTCCCACCTCTGAGGTCAGCGGTTCAAACCCGGACCTTATGTGGGAAAGTTGGTAGTTGCTTATCAATGGTCGGCAGTTTAAAGCACAGAACCTTAACCAAATGTATGTAATGGTTTCCTCTGCCCACAAAACTACCCATCATGATATAACCCCCACAGTGTTGAAAGTGAAAAAAAATCCCTAAATAAATAAATTAATGTCTTCTTCTTCTTCAAAAAAAGAAAAAATTATTAAAAGGACATACAGTACAATTAATTAATACTGTTCAACCTTTTTTGAAACTGTTATATTTTGGTAATATATCTGTATTATAGGCTGTTTTTACAACAAACTAGAAATACCCGAGAACGCCCATTTTGTAGACCTATAGAAACATTTCTCCTTGACCTCTAAGAAAGAAATATAAGGCAGGCGTTAACTGGTAGATAGGCTGTAGTGATAGCCAATAGGTTTGGGTTTTATTTTTATTTGGCCAGACTATGAAGTCACATTTACTTTTGTAAATAGCTGGTTAGCCAAGTGGCCTTGACCAGTAACATATGTCCACTGTTAAAAATGGCTAAATAAACTGTAAAAGTATTTTCCATTAGTTTAAAGTTTATCATGTAATCATCCCCCACAATTTTTAGCCCCTCCCCCACAATTTTAACAGTGGTGGGGGATCGCCCCCCACTTTTGGAAATTCCTAGAATCAACACTGTAACTTTGGTATGTTTTCATTTTAGAGTATACTACACAAAATACACAAAAGTGTGAGTCGTGCCAGAATAAAGTAGAGCCTTGCTATCAGTGTCACTTTTAATTGTGTTATAAATATCATAATAGAAATTTGGTCTTACATAGGCAATTCACTACCCTCCTGTCTCGGAGGTCATTCCTTGGCATTTAGCAGGGAGGTGACAAGTTGAGTTCTAATTCAACATTGCTGTGGTTTTAAACTGCTTTCCTCAACCTTTACAGCTACCTAGTGGATATAACCAATTTGTTGAAAGTGAGGTCAGACCTTCAGTAGTTGAATTAAATATGAAATTGCCAGTGAACTGTATTGAAATCACAGTGTACATTGCCATAAATTGTATCAATAAGTGGAATTTCCAAAAGTTTAGGGGGGAAAAATTGCCAACACAGATGAATATTTGTAAATTCCTGTTCCTGTTAAACTGTTTTGGTCCTTAGTATTCAAGAGTGTGCTGTTGATGTTTATTTAAAAGTATCAAAAGAAAGTTTATTATTGTGACAAGAACGACCTCATGTTACCGGTGGATGAAATTAATTTATTCAGCTGCCATAAATATTTGTCCACATAACGGTAGATTTCCAAAAGTCTGTTTCTGCACAGCAATGAAATTATCTTAAGTACAACTTTTGGTTGAATGTGTTTTTGAAGAGCATTAATTTTATGATAATTCTGTATGTGTAATAGACAATGGTGTGTTATCTATTAACAAAATACAGATAATTTGTGAAGTGGTGGAGTATTAGAAGAGATGTTTCCGATTGTGAATAATATGAGACAGACCGCAAAATAGTTCAAAACTTCACATTCTTCCAAAGTTCATATTATTTATTTCAACACTGCCAATTAAAATATAATTTTTTTTTTGTTATTTTATAGTTACAAGTAATTTGCAGAAAGGATTGTTAAGGTTTCTGTTATAGGCATCATTTATATATATTTACGCAAAGTTTTGATGCTCTCATGTAGTCATTTTGTAGGTAAAATAGATTTGTCCCAATAGGTTTCTGGCCTTCTGCATCTTGTTAAAGGTATATTTTGTTCAATAGAAGATGATATAAGACCAGGTATACCATCTGTGAATAAAGTCATTCAATGACCTCAATGTGCTTTCTTGAGCCTGACACACAACAGGTTACATTCCAAAAAAAAAAAGAGTTCGTTGATTTTAAGTAAATTGAACAGATATTCCTATATTTTCATGTATCTTTCTTCTAAAATTTCAAATACTTAGGCTTTGTTTACAGTAGAGACTTCATGGAGACATGAAGGTAGTTTGTGGTAAGTTAGTGCTACTGTTACAGTTTTGTGTTGTTTCTACTGTTTGTAACTTGTTCTATTTACACAAAGGCTATATTTATTGTATTCCAGGTAGTAGCAGATAATAAACATGTTTTATACACACAGTCTTTTTAATTACATTTTTTATCTACATACTTTGGCACAAAAAAATAAAATGGTATTAAATAGAAGTGTAAACTGTGTATAAAACTAAATAGCTTAGTTGTTATAAAAATTTGTAAGTGATCAGTTGGGTGTGTTTGTACAAGTTGGCTCTTAAAGCCCGGCTGAGAGGTTAAAGTGCATTTAAAATCACTCCTTATTGCGGGACGCTTGTTTGTGTATGGGAGACCTTCAGGCTCCGGCGGCTCCGCCGGCTCCGCATTTTGTTTTCCTTATAACTCTGTAACCGTTAGGCGGATTCTTTTCAAATTTGGCAGGTTTAGGCAGTAGCCTTGGGGAATTTTTTTGAATATGCTGCAGTGACATTTCAACCAATCAGAGAGGTCACATGACCAAAAATGTCTTTTTTCGATGGGGAAGCTTGTCCGGATGATAACTTGAAAGGAATTTTATCAATTCACATGAAACTTGGCAAATACATTCATTCTATTAAAATCTGGAAATCATTAGATTTTGGCATTGATTGGTTAAGAAATGGCCAAGTAATTAATGATTAATTAATCATTATGAATTTTCCAAATAAGGAAAACACAAAAATGCTTATATCTTAAAAACCGTGCTAGATAGAGCGATTTCGACGAAATTTTTGACCCACAGGGTATCTCTGCAGAGTAGTTATCCCAATTTTCAAAGAAAAAAATTTTGTCTCGCCAAAAATGGCGGCCATTTTGAATTTTCGAATTTTTCGCAAAAATTGCAAAACATAAAAATGCTTATCTCTCGAAAACCGTACTAGATAGAGCGATTTCGACGAAATTTTTGACCCACAGGGTATCTCTGCAGAGTAACCATGCCTATTTTCAAAAAAGTTTGGCTCGCCAAAAATGGCGGCCATTTTGAATTTTCGAATTTTTCGCAAAAATTGCAAAATATAAAAATGCTTATATCTCAAAAACCCTGCTAGATAGAGCGATTTCGACCAAATTTTTGATCTACAGGGTATTTCTACAGAGTAGCCATGCCAATTTTCAAAAAAATTTTGTCTCACAATAAATGGCAGCCATTTTGAATTTTCGAATTTTTCACAAAAATTGCAAAACATAAAAATGCTTATATCTCGAAAACCATGCTAGATAGAGCGATTTCGACGAAATTTTTGACCCACAGGGTATCTCTGCAGAGTAGCCATGCCAATTTTCAAAAAAAATTTGTCTTGCCAAAAATGGCAGCCATTTTGAATTTTCGAATTTTTGCGCAAAAATTGCAAAACACAAAAATGCTAACATCTCGAAAACCGTGCTACATAGAGCGATTTCGACGAAATTTTTGATCTTCGGGGTATCTCTGCAGAGCAGCTATCCCAAAGAGCTTTCACTTGGTGAAGTTTCAGACCCGTAGCTAATTACTCACCTACTCAAAATGAGTAAATGCGAATTATCTCTAAAAGTATTGCAGATAGCCAATTTTTCTCAGATAACTCATTCACCTACTTTTGGGAGAGCTTTCACTCCGTGAAGTTTCAGACCCATAGCTAATTATTCACCTACTCAAAATGAGTAAATGCTAATTATCTCTAAAAGTTTTGGGGATAGCCAATTTTTATCAAATAACTAATTCATCTACTTGTGGGAGAGCTTTCACTTGGTGAAGTTTGAGACCCATAGGTAATTACTCACCTACTCAAAATGAGTAAATGCGAATTATCTCTATAAGTATTGCAGATAGCCAATTTTTCTCAAATAAATCATTCACCTACTTCTGGGAGAGCTTTCACTTGGTGAAGTTTCAGACCCATAGCTAATTACTCACCTACTCAAAATGAGTAAATGCGAATTTTCTCTAAAAGTATTGCAGATAGCCAATTTTTCTCAAATAACTCATTCACCTACTTTTGGGAGAGCTTTCACTCCATGAAGTTTCAGACCCATAGCTAATTACTCACCTACTCAAAATGAGTAAATGCGAATTATCTCTAAAAGTATTGCAGATAGCCAATTTTTCTCAAATAACTCATTCACCTACTTGTGGGAGAGCTTTCACTCCGTGAAGTTTCAGACCCATAGCTAATTACTCCCCACCTCAAAATGAGTAAATGCGAATTATCTCTAAAAGTATTGCAGATAGCCAATTTTTCTCAAATAACTCATTCACCTACTTTTGGGAGAGCTTTCATTTGGTGAAGTTTCAGACCCATAACTAATTATTCACCTACTCAAAATGAGTAAATGCAAATTATCTCTAAAAGTATTGCGGATACCCAATTTTTATCAAATAACTCATTCATCTACTTTTGGGAGAACTTTCACTTGGTGAAGTTCCAGACCCGTAGGTAATTACTCACCTACTCAAAAGGAGTAAAATGTGAATTACCTCTTAATAGTATTGCAGATAGGCAATTTTTCTCAAATAACTCATTTACCTACTTTTGGAAGAGCTTTCACACACAAAAATGAAAATTTGTGAATATCTCGGAAAAGCTATTTCTTCTCCTTTAATGCTCGGCGGGAGATACACACCGTGGCAGTGGTCTTGTCAAAAAATTTTGTCTCCCCCAAAATGGTGGCCATTTTGAATTTTCAAAGTTTTTGCAAAACACGGAAATGCTTATATCTCAAAAACCGTGCTAGATGGAGTGAACTCAACAAATTTTTTAACCTGCTGGGTATCTCTGCAGAGTAGCCATGCCAATTTTCAAAATATTTTTGTCTCGCCAAATATAGCGGACATTTTGAATTTTCGAATTTTTTGCAAAACACAAAAATGCTTATATCTTGAAAACCGTGCTAGATAGAGCAGACTGCGCTGACTTTGGTTGCCACATAGCAAAAACATTATCTTTCTTTTTTGCGAGCGATCCTCTAGTTAATTTGCAAAATGTGATGCTAAAAATAAACCCGAATGACTGTGCATGGGATTGGTTACAAGTTACCCATTCGTCTCGCACATCTGATTTGTACATAAACAGAGGGGCTCATGTTGGATTTTGCTGTTGAATATATATGTCATTTTAGAAAGTCCAATCTGTTAGAATTTCATTTTCTACCGACAGAAAGTCCAAGTTTTCAAGCAGCAAAATGCCTTCTAGACTTGTGCTCTTTCAGGTTGAAAAAACTCGGCTCAGCTTAGCTCAATCAAGGGGTGATAACTTTTATCTTAGAAAAATTAAAACATGAATAACAGTACAAAAAAAAATAATCAATATGGATATTAGTTATAGTAAAAAAATACAGTTCTCAAAATGTTCCTACTTATATACTAGAGATGGGTTCATTAGGGCCGGTGTCTCAGTATCGAGAGCATTTTACTGAAATCCCATTAGATTTTAAAACCACCACTTCATTTGTGAACACAAGATAATGGAAGGAAGAGTTAAAATGATTGACACATACCCAAAATATGAAGAAATAATCTTTTATCCCATATTTTCATGTATTTGCAGACTTTTATAGCGATAGGTTGAGCAGAATGCTATGTTTTGGTTACTACCCTTAATAACCTCAATTTGGCCTGTATTGGGAACAAAAGAAATCTGTAGAAATTGTACATGTTTTCTTATATTTTGCTTAAGTTGGGTACTTTTATGGCAATGTCTTTTACAAAAAGTGTCCATGTTTGTTTGGGATGTACTCAACCGTGAAGTGCCAGAATTGGTATGGTTGTGCATTGGCGACCTGATGTACACAAAAAATGTCATTCTTGAAAAAATATCATTCAGTCCTCGTATGATATCAAAGACAAAAGGCCTTGAGAAAAGTCTATACTGTCCTGGACTTTTGTCAAACATCTTCTGAACCCGCTCCGACATGGACATACATCCACACTAGCAGAGCTAACCGGTGTCTGAGTAGAGGGTCGGCCGACTGGTCCAGAAGCAATTGACATCACACCGGCACCAGTAACTTTTGTAGTCAGGCCCAGTCCAGTAGGTTGAATGAAGGGTGTAGATGATATCGGTCCATCAACCGGTGGCTGCCCAGCTGACCCTGGTACTGTTACAGTGTGAAAGGTCAGTTGACAAGCTTGAGTTCTGGCCATCAACATGGCTTCAAGTCTCGAGAATAATCCACAAATTCTAAACCTTCAAGAGCTTTCAGAAATCATGTCTGCACATTACACACGCCAAACAAAAAACATGCCATGTTGTCACCTGTCTAGACAGGAAGGAAGTATGATATCCCACCTAGTGAATGCACAGAACTAGACCAGTCCTGCTGGAGAAAACACAAAATGGCTTTTTCTGTCATTTGGCAGGAATGGTCGCACTGACTGGCATAGCAGTTGTCCATTGGGTAAAATATTAACTTATGAAAAGTTAATTTACTTATTTAATTTACCACTGTCCTAAAAGTTTTCTGTATTCCAGCAAAAGATGCATCAAAACTTAAGGCCAACATTATCCTGGATCCTTGGTGATTCTTGTTTTGCAATAATATGTTGGCCCTTTACAACAACAAAAATGGAAATGGCTCCTGAATATGCACAAGCAAAGTTCTTAAAACACAATAACAGAATCTAGAATTAGGATAAAGTAGCTCTATTAAGAATAGAATACGATGCTTATCAGGCCAGTTTTGCCCATAATATAGTTGATAACTATATCACCAGATGACATCACATGCACAATAACTCAAAAATACTTTTAAAATATTTCATTCAAACTTGGCACAGATGCATTTGAGCCAGGAAATTAATCTTAATATTATCGTGACCATAAAATTCCAATGATCATACAACTACCTTAAGATCAGAAACAGACTTTTGGGCCACTTTGTGCCATCTAGCTCTCAAACTGTATTACCCATTCAGATAAAGTTTCACCTGATAACACTTTAGCATGTTTTCCTTACATATGCCAAATTCAAGACTTTAAGTTGATATTTAAATTGTGGATGAGGCCCATAAAGACCCCCACTGCGGAATTTTTCCTACAATTTTTTCCCTTTTTATGTCGGCTGACTTGGGCAACTGACATCATTCTGAAGTGTCCACATACGTGCCCATGTAAACAGGTCTTTTAAATGTACAAGGTCCAGAGACTTTCTGTTTTTTTCAAAAGATACCTTTATCTATCGAAGGTGAAAAATTTTTAAGGCATGCAGATCTGTTGGTTCGCCTGTTTCCCAGAGCCATTACAAGCAAAGTACCCCTACCCAAAGTGTAAAAATTTCAACACTTTTATCACAATTTTCTCATTGACTTTTGAAGGGATTTCTCTCTTATCTTGGATATGTACTAGGCCACAAGTTGATTCCCGTGTGTGAGCGTCAGGCCTGGATCTTTCTTAATTACTTATTGAATTTTTTTAATAATTTTTAATACATTAAAATTCATGAAATCATGCACTACATCACTTTTGAAAAGTATTGCATTTAGAGCATTTTGTTAAAATGTGTTATTCAGCCACTTTTTCCATAGCTACAACATGATCGCTTGGGAAATCCTATCCCAATAGCCAAGTGAGTAACAGCTACTTTCGGACTTTTCAGTACTTATAACATGAAAACTATTGCAATCAGAGCATTTTATTGCGCCATAATAGCTTACCATGTGGGACTGAATGCTGTTCTCGGATGGCCGCAGCCATCATGGCCAACGTCTTAAGAAAAATAGACACTTGTAGTTGGCCGTAGCCTCAGGTTGTCCTCTCGTACACTATGCGATCTCTTCCTACTTTCTCGTTGGCCACGTGAATTGGTAGCCTCTGTCACTTACACAGGTATTTTCATCTATTTCTCAGCATATATGTATTGTTGGATGTTCATTTTTGGTTATTTTATGTAATATCTCGTAGTTTATTCTGTGAAAGTTCCGTTTCGACAGCATAAGTATTTTTTCTTATTTTGGTGTTTTTGAGTTTTCCTCGGTACAGGCTTTTCATCTACGTTTTTTATTGTGTTTCAAGATGTCTGCCCACCAAACGAAACAAGACAAACCGAGATCTAGTAAGTGTCGTCACTTCTGCTTCGCGTTTGATGCACATAATTACTGCCCTACCTGTAGGGAATCTGGCAAGGGTGATGACCCCTGTGTCATGTTTGAATCTCCCTGTGAAATATGTGCTTCTTTCACAGAACAACTGATCAAAATTTCACACAGGAAACACTATGTTAAGAAGCAAAAGAAGGATACTACTAGTTCAAAAGACGATGAACTCGATCTTTTAGGTGATGAGGACGTGCATTCATTTACTGGATCTCATGCAGACCTTTCAGAGTGCTGCAGATAACTTATTTACCTCACCCCCGCATCCTCAGCCCCTACTCTTCAGTTCATTGTCCATCAAAACACCAGCAAAAACTGTCCCACCCACCCCAGGTACTGCCTTGCAGCAGAAGATTGAATCAAATTTAGAAAAATCCCTGGGTAACACTGAACATCCATTTACAGCAGCAAACTCTATGTTAGAAGCTTTCCAGTCTCTCCGAGATGAATTGACAACTAAAAAACAAGCAGAGGTGGATCAGACCTCTGCTTCAGCTTCTAAGCCTGGACCCTCCACTAGTGCTGTTCATCTGGACCTACCCCCTCCGAGACCTAGAACTACCTCACATGTCGAGGAAATGGAAGTGGACTATGGTCCTGCACTGCCTCCACGTCTCGGTTCTGATCTTCATAAAACATCGGATCAGAATTCTAATGCATCTAATTCTAATGCAGGAGTCTTCTAAGAAGGTCTCGGATAGACCTAAAAAACACTCTCACTCTCACAAAAGGCATGAAGTTGAACCGAGGTCTGCCTCGGATCAATACTATGATGAATCCGATGAATCTCGGATTTCATCTTCTAAACCCCAAAAACATGCTGACGAGAGTAGACATAAGGTCAGGTCCAGATACATGTCATCTTCTTCAGAGGAGGATTAGTCCTCTGCAACCAGACACAGGTCTTCAAAGCCCTCTGGGGCTCTCTCTGACCAAGAACTTCAACATGATCCAGACCCCCCTTATTATAGGGAAGTAGCTCTGTCTGACATTCCCTCCCAATACACTGAAGAGGTGGACACCTTCAGGCGCATTCTTTCCCTCCCTGACCCCAGGGAGTCTATGCCTAGGTCCTCTACTTCAGTCATGGGTCTGGATGATGAAAAAGGCCGTCAAGAACTCAGACCTAGAGGTCCTTTCTCCATGCTACCACTCAGCTCAGTTATCAAAGATGCTTTTGATAAGTTTGAACATGATTTCCAGGCCGCTAATTTACCTGAGGGTAAATATATCAAACCAGTCCTCGGAATTATACCATCCAAATCCCTCAAATCTGAGGGAAGGTCTATCTGCTCCCCCTCTGACTGTGTTTATTTTAACTAGGTAGGGTGCTGATAATAAATTGCCACAAACCACAAATGATTTCACATCTGGGTTTTCTTGTCTAGCAGTAATCCAGTATTTCACATGGTACACCATACTAAATATCCTTTTTTATAAAGTTGTGTAGTATTTCATGATTTTTCTCATGCAAGCGTTTTAGTTAGAAGTTAATTTAAGGAATAGTTGAATTTGTGCAGCGGTTAAGGATGTAATATTTTCTTAGTGCTCATAGGAATGCATCATGTTATACACAGATATAGCAATGTTGGTCCATTTGTCACTAGCATCTTGTAATGTAAATAAGAGCACTCAGAGAACATGAACCTCTCCCAAGGCATGTAATAACTAGAAAATGCATTGATTTGAGCCAGTGTATCCCCTGGCTGACATGGCAAAGTACCATGAAAAGCTTTGTGATCTTGATCAGATCAAAATTTACAGGGATCTAAGTTGGACCTAGACCAATGTTAAAACTTTTTCATGAATATCCAAGCAGCATAATCCAGCTAACACAAACAAAGAAAGAAAAAGACAAAAGACTGATTTACAATTGCAAAGATTGAGTTATCATTTGAAAGATTTACTTGCAATTCTTAATAAGATTGATGTCCAATCCATGCAAATGTGTAAGGTTCAACTTACAGTGAATGTAATTGTAAAAGAACAAATTACGATTGCAAAAGATTGACTTCCGATCAATTTACAATTACAAATTCATGGAAACGGAAACGTCTGACACATATATGAGCCCCCCCCCCCCCCTACTGTTGCAAAGATTAAACAATGTGCAACTATGATTAAACTGGATCCCTATATATTGGGGGCACGGGCAGGTCAAATTCATTGCAATAATCACAAGCCAATCTGTTTAATCCTAAGTCAATCGCCTTACAATCCTATTCATTGCAATCTAATCTAATGTGGACTTTTATAGCGCTTAATCTCCATCACTGATGGACTCTAAGGCGCATCTAAACATAAAGCAAGGCAGTTAGCGTTAATCAAGGGACATAGCCAGGTCGTACCAAGGAGGCACAGATGTGACGGGGGAGGCTATGGTGGGTAGGCTTTTGCAAACAGGTAAGTTTTAATCTTCTTTCTGAAGGAGGCAACTGATGTTGCACTGCGAACATCTTGAGGGAGGTCATTCCAGATCTTAGCAGCATCAAAGGCAAAACTATGGCCAAAATGTTTGGCTGACTTAAAGACTGATGAATGGAAAGGAGGAACTGTAAGGTATTGACAATCTGGGTGACTATGCCTAGTACTATAGGGACAACTACTAAAAGACAAGAACGGTTCGAAGTAAGAAGGAGAACCACTATGCAAAAATTTATACACAAGTGTTGCGGTTTTGAAAATACGATACTTAACAGGCAACCAGTGGAGTTTCTGTAGAATGGGTGTAACATGAGCATACTTTCTATGATTTGCAACAATACGAGCAAGGGTGTTCTGAATACTTTGCAAGTTGTGCTGATTGAAACGGACAAACCTCTGAACAGAGAGTTACAATAGTTCAGACGACTACTAACCAAGGCATTTGCAGCAAGGACTGTCACTTCAGAAGTGAGATACTTTCTAATTCTACGGAGGTCACGCATCTGAAGGAAGCATGCTTTGCAAGTCCTCTTGATATGCTCAGAGAATGAAAAATCTGCATCAAATCACACACCTAGATTTCTGACAGAATCAACCGGATGAAGAAGGCTACCAAGAATGCTAACAGGAAAGTGAGAGGAAATCTTCTGACGTTGAGCCTTGGAACCAAAGACAATAAACTCAGTTTTTTCAGGGTTGAGCTTCAATTTACTGAGAGACATCCACTCTTGAACATCATGAAGGCAGGCATTTAGCTTGGCGAGAGCCGAAGAAGCGTTCCAATATTTGTATCCACCGGATGCTATACTATGGATTTCGCTTCGTTACGCCGCTGCCGCAGTGTGTAGAGAGATTTCACCGTTACCGTTCCAACGAAAAAAATATTAAAGCTAGCCTTCTTAAATTTGCAGGATATATTCATAACCTTAAAATCTTGCCTGGGAATATTTTTGGCCTCATTTTGAAAAACAAGATGGCCACCATGGGCAATTTTTCGACTTTCAGCAAGGATAATTCTTGGCACTCTAGAGCAAAGGGTATTATAGGTAGAGATCACAAATTTGTAGGGTATGTTCCTCATTACAAAATCTTGACTGGAAATATTTTTGGCCTCATTTTGAAAAACAAGATGGCCGCCACGGGTGTTTCTTTGTCAGTCATAAGAAGTGCTTATATCTCCCTTATTATTGGTCCTAGAGTTTTGGGATGGTAAACCAACCTATAGGAAATCATGGGCTGGGAATCTTTTGATGTGGTCAGATTTGACCTTGGACCCCTCCTTCAAGGTCGACCGAGGATAACCAAACCTAAAAGTGCTTATAACTCGCTTATTATTGGTCGTACAGATTTGGGATGGTAAACCAACTTATAGGAAATCATGGGCTGGGAATATTTTGATGTGCTTAGATCTGACCTTGGGCCCCTCCTTCAAGGTCAAACGACAATAGCCAAACTTAAAAGTGCTGATAACTGGCTTATTATTGGTCCTAGAGGTTTGCTATATGAAGCCAACTTATAGGAGGTCATGGGCTGGAAATCTTCTGATGTTTTCAGATTTGACCTTGGGCCCCTCCTTCAAGGTTAAACAATGGTTCACTGGCTTTGGTGAGTTGTCTTTTCGGTGGATACAAATTTGCGTGAATACTTCTTTTGACAATCGGACACTCTTTTTGCATTTCAGCATTTGTACACACAATCTGATTGGCTAAAACTCAATCCTTTTGAAATTGCTGCCTGGGGAAAAAGGTTTGTGACTGACATGTTAACGATTGTAAAACGATTGAAACAAGTGTAATAGGACTGACTTAGGATTGGAAAAATCAACTTACGATTAGCTTGCAATAGACATATAATCGCAAAGTTGGTACAGCCCTATTAAAGCACCCACAAGAGATTATGGTTCCTTGCTAGATCATGTGTACATCAAGAAAAGAAACTGTACCTCCATCAATCTATCAGACACAAAAGCGGGGATACTATGGATCATGCACAGTCATCGCCCGCGTCCGCAGAGATTTCTTGTGTTCAACCTACAAGCCACATTTTATTTGCAAGTGGCTTGCTATGGCAGAGATCTGGCCACCCTTTTGTTTTGGTTGACCAGGAGTCAAAATTATGCTCTGGAGAGTCAAAAACATAAAAAAAATTTGATTATTGCTTGTGTACAAGCTATAGGGCACAGTTTCTTTCAGATTTATTTTATATTTAGTGCATGAATTGGTGGGTATGATGTCTCACCACCCTATCTCTTTTGTAGGCCTGGGATCAAAATCAAGCGAGTAATAGCTATTTTAAGCCCATTAGTCAAAATTATCCTCTGGGATGTCAAAAACATCAAAATTTTTGACTGTAACTTGAAAACTATTACATTTAGAGAATTTTGTTTAAATATGTTATTCAGCTACCTTTGAGTCAGCTATAACATAGTAAAATTGCAGCCCTGTAGCTCATTGCATAGCCGAGCAATTTAAAAGTGCTTATAACTTGCTTATTATTGGTCCTAGAGGTTTGGGATGTAAAACCAACTTATAAGAAATCATGGGCTATGAATATTCTGTTGTAGTCAGATTTGACCTTGGGCCCCTCTTTCAAGGTCAAACGAGGATAGTCAAACTTAACTTAAAAGTGCTTATAACTCGCTTATAAGTTGGGCTAGAGGTTAACAATATGAAAACAACCTATAGAAAATCATGGGCTAGGAATCTTCTGGTGTGATCAAATTTGACAGTGGGCCCCTCCTTCAAGATCAAACAAGGATAGCCAAACTTAAAAGTGCTTATAACTCACTTATTATTGTTGCTAGAGGTTTGCAAGGTAAAAACTTAAAGGAAATCATGGGCTGGAAATCTTTTGATTTGGTCAGATTTGACCTTAGGACCCTCCTTCAAGGTCAAACGAGGATAGTCAAACTTAAAAATGTTTCTAACTCGCATATTCTTGGTCATAGTGGTTTGCAATGTGAAACTAACATATAGAAAATCATGGGATAGGAATATTCAATCTCGATCTCTTTTATTATTGCTTCTACAGGGATACACCGCTGGCTCGCACTAAAGTGAGCGGCATTGTTGTAGATACATAAGTAATGCCCTTGAACGGGCTGTGTGTCAGCTATCAGCTGATTAATTGTTTTAAGCTTCAGCATGCAAGTGCAAATATTTTAAATGAAATAGTTTTCAAGTTACAAGTCATTTACTCAACAGTGAGAGTCCTAAAGTAGCAATTGCTTAGCTATACATTACAGGTCTGCAATATTATTTTACGATGTTACAGCTATTCCAAAAGTAGGTGAATAACATATTCTAACAAAATATTTTAAATGTAATAGTTTTCGAGTTACAAATGATTTAGTAACAGTAAGAGACTCAAGGTAGATATTGCTCAATGAGCTACAGCTTTGCAATTTTACCATGTTAGCTGACCCAAATGTAGGTGACTAACATATTCAAACAAAATACTGTAAATGTAATAGTTTTCAAGTTACAAGTGATTTACTCAACAGTGATACCCTCAAAGTAGCTATTGCTCAGCTATGCAATGGGCAACAGGTCTACAATTTTACTATGTTATGGCTGACTCAAAAGTGGGTGAACATCATATTTAAACAAAATACTCTAAATGCAATAGTTTTCAAGTAACGTGATTTACTCAATACTGAGAATCTCAAAGTAGCTATAGCTCAGCTGTGCAATGAGCTACAGGTCTGCAGTTGTACTATGTTATAGCTGATCCAAGAGAAGGTGAATAACATATTTCAACAAAATGCTACAAATGCAATAGTTTTCAAGTTACAATTAATTTTACTCATTATGGAAGGTACTGAAAAGTCAGAAAGTAGCTATTACTCACTTAGCTATTGGGATAGACTCCCAAGTTACTCACCATGCTGTAGCTATGGAGAAAGTAGGTGAACAACATATTTTAACAAAATGCTCTAAATACAATACTTTTCAAGTTAATAAGTGATTTACTGCATGAATTTATGAATTTTAATGCATTAAAAATTATTTTAAAAATTCATAAAAATAATTAAGAAACATCCAGGCCTGATAATTTAATGGAATCTAAGTTAGACCATGACCCAGCTTTTGACATTTTAAAGGAAGGTCCATGCATTAGTACTTGTGTAATCCTGCTGACAAACAAATGGTCATGAAAACAATACCTCCTTGGTGGGGATAATAAATGTGTGTAACAATAACACTACAAGTCGTTCATCACATAGTGAATGAAAAAGCTAGAAACACTGTACATGCTTGTTTTTATATACACTTATTCAACAACTAAATGTGGTTTCATAAGTATACTTGCTTTCTCCCAGTACTGGCAACACATTTTGTATGAGAGAGCAGTCATTTACAACCACAAGACACATGCAGATGACGGGCTATTAATTACATGGTCTTCAGATAACATAAACACTTGCAGTGGGGGAGCAGATAAGCCTTCCCTCAGATTTGAGTGGTTGAGATGGGATAATTCCTAGGACTGAAACCTCCTCCTTCCACTGCAAAGTGGTACAAGGTGGGACAGACCTGTTACGAGGAGAAAATAGAAGAGTTGAACACAGATTTTGCCAAAATCTGTATTACTCCTAAGCCCCCTGGGGCCCCTATGGGCAAGGTTCCCCTACCAATTCTTAAGGAATTGGAACAACAAGCTAGGCAAAACATCTCCACGCTCAACTTTACTGCTGCCTTGCCAAGACTTCTTCTTCCTGCAATGCCACTCTTGAGAAGTGCCAACATAGCCTGTCCTCAACCTTTAAGAGGGCTAAGTCTCAGATCCAAAAAGGTGCCAATCCTGAGAAAGCAGCAAAACGTGGATATGAGCAAGCCTTTGAGTACTTAGACTTATGGAATAAGACTGTTCTTATTCAGCACAGGGCTCTCACATGCCTCAGCAAATCCTTAGCCCATATACTCCAGAGGGAACTATATACTATGGGTAACACCGGCTTGCTAAGGCACGAAGCCGAAATGACCCTTTTGCAACCACATTTAGGGGAAATGAGACGCCAAGAACTCAGAAACTCGCCCTTTTGGCATTCCTCCTTGTTCAAGTCTCAACTTGTAAAGGAGGGGGAAGACTTCCTCCTCAAAACAGGCACCTCTAAAGACTCTCAGGGTGGTCCCCACAACAAGAAAAGAGGCTCCCACAGAAAACCCTATGGGGGCAACTTCTCACAAAACAGTAACCAATCGTTTTCCTCAGGTAGGGGGAAAACGAACTTCAGAGGCTCAAGGGGTCGTTTTCGACCCCACAACAGGGGGTGAGGGCATGGAAATCCCCCCCCCCCCCAATGACTCTATAAAAGCCTCCCTCAGCACCAGTAGGAGGTCGCCTCCGTTCTTTCTGAAGAGACTGGCAAACAAACAACTGTTCATCCAACATGTTAAACATTATCAGCAATGGCTATGTACTGCCATTCCTTTCAAAACCAAGTCTGGTAAGATTCCCTCTGCTTCAGTCAGAATACAAGGCCCGTCAAAAAGACCAAGCTCTGGCCATTTGTATCCAGTCTCTTCTGTCAAAGAATGCAATCGAAAGGGTGGAAAATGTAAAATCTCTCGGGTTTTACAGTCGCCTGTTTCTAGTCCCCAAGCCTCACCAAAGGTGGAGGCCGGTCATAGACTTAAGCAGGCTCAATGCTTTTCTACACATAGAAAAGTTCAAAATGGAAACTCCAGAGTCCATCAGGGCCTCCCTGATTCTAGGGGAATGGGTATCGTCGATAGACCTATCAGATGCTTACCTTCATATCCCCATCCACCCAAACTCAAGGAAATACCACAGGACGCAGGTGTTCCAGTTCACCTCCCTCTCTTTCGGACTAGCTACAGCCCCCCAGGTCTTTACAATGATTGTAAAGGAAGTGAAGCTCATGGCCCTCTCCAGAGGATTCAGACTTCACCAATACCTGGACGACTGGCTGATCAGGTCCCAGTCTCAGGAGGAAGCCCAAGTGAACACTCAGAGAGTGGTAGCCCTAACCCAGTCCTTGGGGTGGATAATAAATCAGGAAAAATGAGAACTGAAACATACTCAGGTGTTTTCGTTCATGGGCTACGAATACCATCAAGATTCAGCCCTTGTAAAACCCACTCAAGAGAGATGGCTCAAACTTCAGTATTTGATCCTATGACTCAAGTCAAAACATGTTTTGACTGCAAGATGTTTGATGTCGCTAATGAAGCGGCACGTTAGGGACCCTTATTTGTTTTCACCTAAGTTCGACTGATCACCACCGCCGCCGCAGGATTATGGTCTCCCTTGAATAACTTCTTGGGCTTTCAAATTTTTCTTTCCTGCTTATCTTTCTTTAAAACTACAGGGACGGAAACAAGTTTGGGACACTTTGAGGAGACCTTAAACTTTACTTAAGGTAACCTTATTCATTTTTCAAAAACACCTTGTCATCGCATTTCCGGAAAAAAACACACACCACTGCTATAAAATTTATTAGCCATCGGCCAGATCATCAACCTAATTGTATGTTTCTGGTATGGAGCCAGTGTTTTCTGCTTCTCATTCTGTACTTGACAATATTTTACCAGAAGATCATTATGATTTCATATACCAGACATGGACTACCAACCTTCCTCTAGAGATGACAATCTGTGGACTGGTAAGCAAAGCCAGTCAGGTAAGATAATTTCCATAGATACATCAGCAGAAGACTGGCTGTGCAGAAAGTTCGAGACTATGAATATGACCGTTATGACTGGCCACCCAAACAGATTTTGTAAATCTGGTGGTACAACCTCCATCTGGTCCAGCTTTCAGAAACTTCAAGACCTGGTAAGACTGTCATTTTCTGGCAGAAGGAAGCTATGTCTGTAACCAGGAGACTGGATTTAATCGGTGTATTTTCACACTAGATATCCAGCAAAACACTACCATTTCACAACTTGGGAAAGGAAAGTCCTCCAACAAAGCTAGCTGAGCTCTCACTAGAATCAGAGATCTCATTGCTTTTAGTCAAAATGTATGTTTTTGTATTAGCAAAGCCATGCAGTTTCTAGCTGACTCATCCAGATGTCCAACTTCACCAGATGATTACCTGGATCACATCAAGGCAGGAATTACACCCAACAAAGGATGACATGGCAAAGTACAATTTACAAATTTTCTATGCATACCTTCCAGTCCAAAGCGGCCTCTAAGGCTCCCTAAATGGAAGCAGCAACTGGAAGGACCATACTAATTAAGCGGCCCGTAAGGGACGCTTATTTGTTTTCACCGAAGTTCGACTGATCACCGCCACCGCCGGATTATGGTCTCCCTTGAATAACTTCTTAGTTACAGGGTTTTTTTTTTTTTTTTTTTTTTTTTGGGGTGTAAATAAACTGTTTCTCTTTTTTTTTTTTTTTCCTCCTCTCTTTTTTCATATATTAATAAAATCCAGCTTGGAAGGTCATAGAGGAATGTGTGAAGTACAATACCCTTTATTTATCAAGTTAACTCTGTATGCCAATGTACCCGCCATCTGTGTATGGCTGATTTTTGTAAGCTCCTGATGGGGGGTTGTCCACCCTCACCCCCCCAGAGTAAGGCAAAAACTTGTGCAAAAAGGGTGAATAAAAATTAATTATGCTGGCAAAAAAAAAAAAAAAAAAAAAAAACTTCTTAGCCTTTTAAATATTTCTTTCCTTCTTATCTTTCTTTAAAACTATAGGGGCGGGAAAAATTTTAGGGATACTTTGCGCAGACCTTAAGCTTTACTTAAGGTAACCTTAAGCATAACTCCAAAACACCCTGTCATCGTGTTTCGGAAAAAACCACACACACCTGTGCTATAAAATTTATCAGGTACATTCTAGACCAAATTTCCAAGGTCGGAAAGGATTTTCTCATCAATCGGACTATTGATGCCTGAATGGGAGGTGTTTTATTTTCCTAAATTTTTAAAAAATGGGTACTTGGTCTGTATCTCAAAAACGGTTAGGATTTCGGCGTTTTGTTGGAATAACTTATTCAGTTACTTTTTGATAATCTTTCACATGCCGAAGTTTTAGCCCTGTATCTGCAATCTTATGGTCACCTTAATGTCACAAAACGGGGTTTTAGCCCTCCAGTTCACTTAGTTTTTTACTTTTTTCAACCAAACTTGGCACATATATTAAGATTTGCCAAAGGAATATCCTGACTTTATGGTGACCTTAAACTCAAAATGTTAAAGGGCATATGGCCTGCTTAAAGTCATCAAATTGGAATAAAATCCTCTGGCTCCTTTCTTTTTTTATTTTTTTACATCGAAATTATCACTGGTATTAAACTAGATAAAAACTAGAAATAGGCCGCCCTGTTGATAGTAGATGCGAATAGAAACAGGATAGCATAGAAGAACACACATTATCATGTGTAATGTCCACCCATGAACCTTTTGCCCAAATTGTACAGTAGTCTTACAAGACCCTGTTTCATTTGTAAAATATATCAATGATGCTTAAATATTTGTTAGTGTAGATGTAAATTATTTCAGCTTCATGCCTTTTTGCATTGGTTGGGTTGAAAATTTTGACGAAATCACTCTATCTTGCACGGTTAAGAAGATAGAAGCAAATTCCTGTTTTTCTATTTTTGGCAAAAATTTGAAAATTCAAAATGGCCGCCATTTTTGGGAAAAGGAAATTTTTTTGAAAATTGCCAAGAGTACATTTCTTAGATACCCTATGGGTCGAAAATTTCAACAAAATAACTGTATTTTGCACGGTTAAGGCCAGTTTGTGTTTTTCCATTTTGGGCAAAAATTCGAAAATTCAAAATGGCTGCCATTTTTGGGGAGGGGAAAATTTTTTGAAAATTGCAAAGATTACATTCCTTAGATACCCTGTGGGTCGAAAAATTTCGACGAAATCGCTCTATCTCGCATGGTTAAGGAGATAGAAGCAAATTTGTGTTTTGCCATTTTTGGCAAAAATTCGAAAATTCAAAATGGCCGCCATTTTAGGGGAGGGGAAATTTTTTTTTAAATTGCCAAGAATACAATGCTCAAATACCTGTGGGTCGAAAATTTCGACGAAATCGCTCTATCTCGCATGGTTAAGGAGATAGAAGGAAATTTGTGTTTTGCCATTTTTGGCAAAACTTCGAAAATTCAAAATGGCCGCCATTTTTGGGGAGGGGAAAATTTTTTGAAAATTGCAAAGATTGCATTGCTTAGATACGCTGTGCGTCGAAAATTTTGACGAAATCGCTCTATCTCGCACGGTTAAGGAGATAGAAGCAAATTAGTGTTTTGCCATTTTTGGCAAAAATTCGAAAATTCAAAATGGCCGCCATTTTTGGGGAGGGGAAAATTTTTTTTAAATTACCAAGAGTACAATGCTCAGATACCCTGTGGGTCGAAAATTTTGACGAAATCGCTCTATCTGGCACGGTTAAGGAGATAGAAGCAAATTTGTGTTTTGCCATTTTTGGCAAAAATTCGAAAATTCAAAATGGCCGCCAATTTTGGGGAGGGGAAAATTTTTTGAAAATTGCAAAGATTGCATTCCTTAGATACCCTTTGGGTCGAAAATTTCGACGAAATCGCTCTATCTCGCATGGTTAAGGAGATAGAAGCAAATTTGTGTTTTGCCATTTTTGGCAAAAATTTGAAAATTCAAAATGGCCGCCATTTTAGGGGAGGGGAAAATTTTTTAGAAATTACCAAGAGTACAATGCTCAGATACCCTGTGGGTCGAAAATTTTGACGAAATCACTCTATCTGGCACGGTTAAGGAGATAGAAGCAAATTTGTGTTTTGCCATTTTTGGCAAAAATTCGAAAATTCAAAATGGCCGCCATTTTTGGGGAGGGGAAAATTTTTGGAAAATTGCAAAGATTGCATTCCTTAGATACCCTGTGGGTCGAAAATTTCGACGAAATCGCTCTATCTCGCACGGTTAAGGAGATAGAAGCAAATTTGTGTTTTGCCATTTTTGGCAAAAATTCGAAAATTCAAAATGGCCGCCATTTTTGGGGAGGGGAAAATTTTTTGAAAATTGCAAATATTACATTCCTTAGATACCCTGTGGGTCGAAAATTTCGATGAAATCGCTCTATCTCGCACGGTTAAGGAGATAGAAGCAAATTTGTGTTTTGCCATTTTTGGCAAAAATTCGAAAATTCAAAATGGCCGCCATTTTTGGGGAGGGGAAAATTTTTGGAAAATTGCAAAGATTGCATTCCTTAGATACCCTGTGGGTCGAAAATTTCGACGAAATCGCTCTATCTCGCACGGTTAAGGAGATAGAAGCAAATTTGTGTTTTGCAATTTTTGGCAAAAATTCAAAAATTCAAAATGGCCGCCATTTTTGGGGAGGGGAAAATTTTTTGAAAATTGCAAAGATTACATTCCTTAGATACCCTGTGGGTCGAAAATTTCGACGAAATCGCTCTATCTCGCACGGTTAAGGAGATAGAAGCAAATTTGTGTTTTGCCATTTTTGGCAAAAATTCGAAAATTCAAAATGGCCGCCATTTTTGGGGAGGGGAAAATATTTTGAAAATTGCAAAGATTGCATTGCTTAGATACCCTGTGCGTCGAAAATTTTGCCGAAATCGCTCTATCTCGCACGGTTAAGGAGATAGAAGCAAATTAGTGTTTTGCCATTTTTGGCAAAAATTCGAAAATTCAAAATGGCCGCCATTTTTGGGGAGGGGAAAATTTTTGGAAAATTGCAAAGATTGCATTCCTTAGATCCCCTGTGGGTCGAAAATTTTGCCGAAATCGCTCTATCTCGCACGGTTAAGGAGATAGAAGCAAATTTGTGTTTTGCCATTTTTGGCAAAAATTCGAAAATTCAAAATGGCCGCCATTTTTGGGGAGGGGAAATTTTTTTGAAAATTGCAAATATTACATTCCTTAGATACCCTGTGGGTCGAAAATTTCGACGAAATCGCTCTATCTCGCACGGTTAAGGAGATAGAAGCAAATTTGTGTTTTGCCATTTTTGGCAAAAATTCGAAAATTCAAAATGGCCGCCATTTTTGGGGAGGGGAAAATTTTTGGAAAATTGCAAAGATTGCATTCCTTAGATACCCTGTGGGTCGAAAATTTCGACGAAATCGCTCTATCTCGCACGGTTAAGGAGATAGAAGCAAATTTGTGTTTTGCCATTTTTGGGAAAAATTCGAAAATTCAAAATGGCCGCCATTTTTGGGGAGGGGAAAATTTTTTGAAAATTGCAAATATTACATTCCTTAGATACCCTGTGGGTCGAAAATTTCGACGAAATCGCTCTATCTCGCACGGTTAAGGAGATAGAAGCAAATTTGTGTTTTGCCATTTTTGGCAAAAATTCAAAAATTCAAAATGGCCGCCATTTTTGGGGAGGGGAAAATATTTTGAAAATTGCAAAGATTGCATTGGTTAGATACCCTGTGTGTCGAAAATTTTGCCGAAATCGCTCTATCTCGCACGGTTAAGGAGATAGAAGCAAATTTGTGTTTTGCCATTTTTGGCAAAAATTCGAAAATTCAAAATGGCCGCCATTTTTGGGGAGGGGAAATTTTTTTGAAAATTGCAAAGATTGCATTCCTTAGATACCCTGTGGGTCGAAAATTTCGATGAAATCGCTCTATCTCGCACGGTTAAGGAGATAGAAGCAAATTTGTGTTTTGCCATTTTTGGCAAAAATTCGAAAATTCAAAATGGCCGCCATTTTTGGGGAGGGGAAAATTTTTGGAAAATTGCAAAGATTGCATTCCTTAGATACCCTGTGGGTCGAAAATTTCGACGAAATCGCTCTATCTCGCACAGTTAAGGAGATAGAAGCAAATTTGTGTTTTGCCATTTTTGGCAAAAATTCGAAAATTCAAAATGGCCGCCATTTTTGGGGAGGGGAAAATTTTTTGAAAATTGCAAAGATTGCATTCCTTAGATACCCTGTGGGTCGAAAATTTCGACGAAATCGCTCTATCTCGCACGGTTAAGGAGATAGAAGCAAATTTGTGTTTTGCCATTTTTGGCAAAAATTCGAAAATTCAAAATGGCCGCCATTTTTGGGGAGGGGAAAATATTTTGAAAATTGCAAAGATTGCATTGCTTAGATACCCTGTGCGTCTAAAATTTTGCCGAAATCGCTCTATCTCGCACGGTTAAGGAGATAGAAGCAAATTAGTGTTTTGCCATTTTTGGCAAAAATTCGAAAATTCAAAATGGCCGCCATTTTTGGGGAGGGGAAAATTTTTGGAAAATTGCAAAGATTGCATTCCTTAGATCCCCTGTGGGTCGAAAATTTTGCCGAAATCGCTCTATCTCGCACGGTTAAGGAGATAGAAGCAAATTTGTGTTTTGCCATTTTTGGCAAAAATTCGAAAATTCAAAATGGCCGCCATTTTTGGGGAGGGGAAAATTTTTTGAAAATTGCAAATATTACATTCCTTAGATACCCTGTGGGTCGAAAATTTCGACGAAATCGCTCTATCTCGCACGGTTAAGGAGATAGAAGCAAATTTGTGTTTTACTATTTTTGGCAAAAATTCAAAATGGCCGCCATTTTTGGGGAGGGGAAAATATTTTGAAAATTGCAAAGATTGCATTGCTTAGATACCCTGTGTGTCGAAAATTTTGCCGAAATCGCTCTATCTCGCACGGTTAAGGAGATAGAAGCAAATTAGTGTTTTGCCATTTTTGGCAAAAATTCGAAAATTCAAAATGGCCGCCATTTTTGGGGAGGGGAAAATTTTTGGAAAATTGCAAAGATTGCATTCCTTAGATCCCCTGTGGGTCGAAAATTTTGCCGAAATCGCTCTATCTCGCACGGTTAAGGAGATAGAAGCAAATTTGTGTTTTGCCATTTTTGGCAAAAATTCGAAAATTCAAAATGGCCGCCATTTTTGGGGAGGGGAAATTTTTTTGAAAATTGCAAATATTACATTCCTTAGATACCCTGTGGGTCGAAAATTTCGACGAAATCGCTCTATCTCGCACGGTTAAGGAGATAGAAGCAAATTTGTGTTTTGCCATTTTTGGCAAAAATTCGAAAATTCAAAATGGCCGCCATTTTTGGGGAGGGGAAAATTTTTGGAAAATTGCAAATATTACATTCCTTAGATACCCTGTGGGTCGAAAATTTCGACGAAATCGCTCTATCTCGCACGGTTAAGGAGATAGAAGCAAATTTGTGTTTTGCCATTTTTGGCAAAAATTCGAAAATTCAAAATGGCCGCCATTTTTGGGGAGGGGAAAATTTTTTGAAAATTGCAAAGAGTACACTCCTCAGATACCCTGCGGGTCGAAAATTTTGCCGAAATCGCTCTATCTCGCACGGTTAAGGAGATAGAAGCAAATTACTCAAAAGTAGTACTGAAAATACACAATGAAGTACCTAAATGGCTATTACTCATGTACTGACAAAGCTATCAGTCCCAAATGCAATACCAAGCGAGCTATGGACATAACAATCTTGTATTCAAAATTGTAGTAAAATATCTTTAATTATTTTGGCTTAAATGCACGGAAACCAATGGGTACTGAAAATAGCTGTACTTAAGTATTACTCAGTAAGCAAAAGAGGTACAACAGCCAAAAGCAATCCCAAGCAAGCTACTGACCCAATAAGCCTGCATACCAAATTTGGTGACAATAGCTCTAATACTTTTCCTTTAAATGAGCGGAAACCATGCGTGACGCCGGACATCGGACGCCGGACGCCGGACATCGGACATCGGACATCGGACAACGGACATCGGACATCGGACGGCGAAAAAAGCAAAAATAATATATCCACCCCCCAGGGGGGTGGACATAATTATACTTTTGGTCACCCTAAACTCTCAGTATGAATGGAGTTGTAGCCACCTTAAAGTGAAATAAGGGGGTTTTCAGCCTCCAAATATCTTATTGTTCGACTGACCTCAATTAAACTTTGCACACCTATAAAGGATGGCAAACCAAAGGGTATCCTGACTTTATGGTGACCTTAAACTGTTAATATAATTTCCCCCCCCCCCCCCCCCCACTAAAGTCATAACATTTGAATAAAGCCATCTGGCTCTTTTATTTTTCCATATCTAACATATATTGATATTAAAGGCACATTCTCATATTATGGTCGCCTTAAAGTCGCAATATGAATGAAGTTATGGTCACCTTACAGTGAAAAAGGAAGTTTCAGCCTCTGGCTATCTTATTGTTCAACTGACCTGAGCTAAACTTTATGCACTTATAAAGGATGACAAAAGGGACATTCTTACTTTATGGTCACCTTAAAGTCATGGGTGACTTCTTTTTCATCAGGGCCGCTTCGTTTTTGTCAGCAAAAACATTTTTCTAGTTCGAGTCATGGAAGTAGAATCAGCAAAGTCAGTATTTCTACCCCAAATGTAAAAGTTTTTTTCAATGCTGCTCCAAATGATCCTGTGGGGCTGGTTTCAGAAATTTTGGCTGGCCTAAGCCTCCAAGGGTTTAAGTCCAAGAGTAGTATCAATCTTAAAGGCAAGTTCCACCCTCTCTATTTCAAGAACAAGCCCCACCCCTCTAAACACAGTCTCTCATCCAGAATGGTTATGCCAAACCTCAGAAATAGCTATCAACATGAGGCATGACACACCTTCTTACATAGCTGACCCTCAAGAGTTTTCAGAGTTCCAAAAAGCAAGTTAATCACAAACTTCCTGGAAAACGAGGTAACTCTACTAGCCCTACAAAAATTTGAGCACTTTTGCTACAGCCAGTCCATTCTCATTCCCACAGACACCACAGCTGTCTTACATGAACAAGGAGTGAAGGATAAGCCAAACGTGGCAGGACAATAATTTTGTTTTTAAAAACTGAAACCAAAAATTTGACCGACATTGCTTTATCTCACTCAATTTCCAAGATAAATGCATTTTTGCTTTGTATGCAGAAATTCAAGATGGCCACCAAAATAGTGGAAGAATGATTTTTCGAAAAAACGGTCAGCTTACTTATGCACGTACCCTCCAAACCAAAAATTCAGCTGACATCGTACTATTTTGCACAGTTTATGAGAGGTTTGCATTTTACCGCTTTGTGCAGAAATTCAAGATAGCCACAAAAATAGCATCAGAGATGCCCGTACCCCACAGCCTGGGGAAATATTTTTCAACACCATGAGATATAGAAGTAGTATAACAGCACAAAGTTTAAGATACTTTCAGAGCAGTGTCAGTTATATTAAGGTCCAAATAATGCTTAAGTAGAGAAAATAATATCTAAGGAAAACAAACGTATGTAAAGATGAAGTATTAAAACAAAACATTTCAATAATAAAATGACAGCACTTATCAGTAAACCAAAAATGGCCGAATTATGGTTTGGATGTTTTGAATATTACCCATGCATACAGAAGTGGCAATACATTCAATGAATGCTTATGTGTGGTGTTGGAGAAAAGCCTGTGGCTCACTTGATGAAATCCCATCTGTTACAATGGGAACTTGCAAAAGGAAATTCTTAATGAATTCTAATATGACTTTAGCAGTGCTTAATCTGCATCAACAGACAGAACCAAAAGTGCAACAAGATTTTAAAGGTCAATACAGCAAGGTCAAAGGTCAATCAGTGTCACACCGTGACGTGGCACACCTAAAACCCTCAACCAACTTCCTACACCTTACAGTCTGAGATATAGCCTGGACAAGATTTTATAGGTCAAGGTCACTACAGCAAGGTTAAAGGTCAAATCAAGGTCACACTATGACGTAGCACACCTACACCCCCTAACCAATGTCCCTACCAAATATCAACTTCCTACACCTTACGGTTTCGAAGATATAGCCCGGACCAGGTTTTATAGGTCAAGTTCACTACGGCAAGGTCAGAGGTCAAATCAAGGTCACACCATGATCTTGCACACCTACTACCCCCAACCAATGTCCTCAACAAGTATCAGCTTCCTACACCTTACAGTTTCCAATATATAGCCCGGACAACATTTTATAGGTCAAGGTCACTATGGCAAAGGTCAAATCAAGGTCACACTATGACGTTGCACATCTACACCCCCTAACTAATGTCCCTACCAAGTATCAACTTCCTACACCTTACAGTTGCTGAGATATAGCCCGGACAAGGTTTTATAGGTCAAGGTCACTACGGCAAGGTCAAATCAAGGTCACACCATGACGTTGCACACCTGCTACCCCCAAACCAATGTGATCACCAAGTATCAGCTTCCTACACCTCACGGTTTCCGAGATATAACCCGGACAAGATTTTATAGGTCAAGGCCACTATGGCAAGGTCAAAGGTCAAATCAAGGTCAGACCATGACATTGCACACCTACACCCCCTAACCAATGTCCCTACCAAGTATCAACTTCCTACACCTTACGGTTCCCGAGATATAGCCCAGGCAAGATTTTATAGGTCACGGTCACTACGGCAAGGTCAAAGGTCAAATCAAGGTCAGACCATGATGTTGCATACTTACAACCCCTAACTAATGTCCTCACCAAGTATCAGCTTCCTACACCTCATGGTTTCCGAGATATAACCCGGACAAGATTTTATAGGTCAAGGCCACTATGGCAAGGTGAAAAGGTCAAATCAAGGTCAGACCATGACGTTGCACACCTACTCCCCCTAACCAATGTCCCTACCAAGTATCAACTTCCTACACCTTACGGTTTCCGAGATATAGCCCGGACAAGATTTTATAGGTCAAGGTCAAAGATCAAATCAAGGTCAGACCATGATGTTGCACACCTACAACCCCTAACTAATGTCCCTGCCAAGTATCAACTTATTACACCTTATGGTTGCCGAGATATAGCCCGGACAAGATTTTCAAACTCAAGGTCACTACGGCAAGGTCAAAGGTCAAATCAAGGTCAGACCATGACGTTGCAAACCTACACCCCCCAACCAATGTCCCTGCCATGTATGAACTTCCTACACCTTACGGTTTCTGAGATACAGCCCAGACAAACTATTTCCCGCCGCCCGCCCATCCGGACACCATGGGTGAAAACAATACCCCGACAGCCCTTAGGGGCTGTGGGGTAAAAATGGCAGGAGAATGAGATAACAATTGTGGCAGAGAGACAAGGGGTCACATAGAAAATACCCAATCCCTACCAATGGAATAATAGATATACAGTCAAACCTGTACATGTGACCACTCACGAAGAGAGACCACTTGCTAGTTCAGACCGCTTTTATTCCCCCCAAGGAAATTTAGATGTAAAACATACCCCGAATAGAGACCACTCCTTAGTTGTGACCAGAGACCGCTAAAATTATTCCCAATGACCCACAAAAACCTCCATACAAGAGACCACACAATGGAGACTGAAGGCTAACATGGGCACTGATAATCAATGGATGGGCCATATATGAATTGTTCCCATTGTCCATTTCCACATACATGTTCAATTAAGGCCTCCACCTATAATAATAAACATAGATATAAAATACCTGCCTATTTTCTTTGATCATGAAAAAGGGGATTTCTATAATCCTTTCAAAGAAAGTGTGACATATGAATAGCTGGGTTGGAAAAGGGGTGTGTGTAGATCAGTACATTGTGAATGAATGGAAAACTGAACTGGTTGAACTTTGCATGGATTACTTACCATAAAGATACTTACAATGTAGTCTGTGTAAAACAAGATAAGAACACAAATCAGCTTTTAATGGGTATTACAAATGAGAAATTTAAGTATAATTAGTAATGGCCTATTTTTTAATCCAAAATGTCTGCTGTTACATGTACTTGTGCACATTTTACATTTTGTTAAATAATAATTTTAAACCAATTATCAGGATTCCACAAATAGCAAGTGTTAACACTATACTCTGATATGCTTGATTGTGACTGATCTCTAACATGTCAAATAGATTGTGGATTGCAATGCTTAATGAATGGAGAAATTGAGTGAAATTTAGGAATTTATATAAAGCCTTCATATAAAGACCGACCCCTACAAAAGACCGTTTTTAGCATTTCCCTTGGGCGGTCTTTATACACAGGTTTGACTGTATAGAATTGACCCAATCTATTTTTTTTCTAAAATTCAACCAAGGAACTTTGTCCAGGTCATATTACGTTTAAGGCACAACTATATAATAAACTTAAGACAGCCAAGGAGATAATATTTCATGTACTTATGTACAAACCCCCTTAATATTAGTAAAAGATAATACGTGAACATAAAGAACATAAAAAATTCAGCCAATTTTAACCAGTTTGGCAATTTATCTCAGAAGCATTAACTAGACCTACACATCTGACAACCGATGCAAATTTGTATCCACCGGAAAGGCAACTCACCAAAGCCAGTAAACCATCATTTGACCTTGAAGGAGGGGCCCAAGGTCAAATCTGAACACATCAGAAGATTCCCAGCCCATGATTTCCTTAAGTTTCTTTCACATTGCAAACCTCTAGGATCAATAATGAGCGACTTATAAGCTCTTTTAATTTTGGCCGTCATTGTTTGACCTAGGAGGGGCTCAAGGTCAAATCTGAGCACATCAGAAGATTCCCAGCTCATGATTTCCTATAAGTTGGTTTCACATTGCAAGCCTCTAGGACCAATAATAAGCAAGTTATCAGTACTTTTAAGTTTTGTTATCCTCATTTGACCTTGAAGGAGGGGCCCAAGGTCAAAACTTATAAGCAAGTTATAAGCACTTTTAAATTTGGTTATCCTTGTTTGACCTTGAAGGAGGGGTCAAAGATTAAATCTGACCACATCAAAAGATTCCCAGCCCATGATTTCTTGTAAGTGGGTTTCACATTGCAAGCCTCTAGGAGCAATAATAAGTTAGTTAGAAGCACTTTTTAGGTTTGGCTGTCCTCGTTAGACTTTGAAGGAGGAGCTCAAGGTCAAATCTGACTACATCAGAAGATTCCCACCCTATGATTTCCTACAAGTTGGGTTCACATTGCAAACCTCTAGGACCAATAATAAGCAAGTTATAAGCACTTATAAGTTTGGCTATCCTAGTTTGACATTAAAGGAGGGGTTCATGGTCAAATCTGACCACCTCAGAAGATTCCCAGCCCATGATTTCCTATGAGTGGGTTTCGCATTGCAAGCCTCTAGGACCAATAATAAGTGAGTTATAAGCACTTTTAAGTTTGGCTTTCCTCATGTGACCTTGAAGGAGGGGTACAAGGTCAAATCTGACCACATCAAAAGATTCCCAGCCCATGATTTCTTGTAAGTGGGTTTCACATTGCAAGCCTCTAGGAGCAATAATAAGTTAGTTATAAGCACTTTTTAGGTTTGGCTGTCCTCGTTAGACTTTGAAGGAGCTCAAGGTCAAATCTGACTACATCAGAAGATTCCCACCCTATGATTTCCTACAAGTTGGTTTCACATTGCAAACCTCTAGGACCAATAATAAGCAAGTTATAAGCACTTATAAGTTTGGCTATCCTAGTTTGACATTAAAGGAGGGGTTCATGGTCAAATCTGACCACATCAGAAGATTCCCAGCCCATGATTTCCTATGAGTGGGTTTCGCATTGCAAGCCTCTAGGACCAATAATAAGTGAGTTATAAGCACTTTTAAGTTTGGCTTTCCTCATGTGACCTTGAAGGAGGGGTACAAGGTCAAATCTGACCACATCAAAAGATTCCCAGCCCTTAATTTCCTATAAGTGGGTTTCACATTGCAAACCTCTGGGACCAATAATAAGGGAGATATTGGCACTTTTAAAGTCCTCTACATGCGGTACTTCGGCACTCTGTACATGACCTTGAATTAAGAGCTTCAAGGTCAAATGGCTGCAAGGTTGTAGAGGTCATGTATATCTGTTATATATATCGCCTGTGAGGAGATTCAACCTTCTACCTATGAGAACCAGCCAGTAGAAAAAGGTAGATAATTTTCAAAGAAATGCTGGCGGCAGCCCTCTTGTTTTGCAGAATGAGGCTAATTTCAGTCCCAGAGAAGCTTGCCTCCCAATAAAGATATCCTGCAAATTTGGTGAACCTAGCTGGAGTAGTTTTCCTCTGAGAACGTTAAAGTCAAAAATATTTCTACGCGTGTCGGCGTAGCGAACACTAAACTGAAGTATTCACTGGATGCCTACAGTGGATACAATTTCACTCATAATATACCTGTAATCTGACTTCACAAATGCTCTTGGGTATCTAAGGTATAAGTTGTTGTTATTGTGGACATAAGTATCCCACATTATACTTGTTTAACCTGAAAGCATTACCATGCTAAGGAAAGGATAAACAAGAAAACTGGGGTTTTTGACCTCAAAAGGCGAGTTATCAGGGATGGTAACACTTACCAGTACTTGCCATGTCTCCAGAATGGCTGTATACCAGATGTATGCAACATTATAGCTGTGATACTGGTCCTGGACATATCAAAATAGTGCTGGCTTCTGTCCTTCCCCATTGTCAAGTTTGAAATCGACTAGTAGAAGCAGCTTTGAATTATAGTCTGCAAACAGAATTTCAAGATGACAGCCATCTTGTTTTTCCAAATGGTACCAATTTTGAAAACAACCTGGCCTGGGTGACATACTACCCACTGACAACCACTCCGTGAAGTTTGAAATCAATGGGCGGAATCGTCAAGTTTCCAAGATGGCAGTTTTCAAGATGGAGTTTTCGAGAATTTCAAGATGGTGGCCATCTTGTTTTTTCCAAATGGCACCAATTTCGAAAGCAACCTAGCCTAGGTGGTGTCCTACGAACCTGTTAAGTTTCAAATCAATTGGCAGAAGTGTCTTTGAGTTAGAGTCCGGCAACAGAATTTCAAGATGGCACCATGGCGGCCATCTTGTAATTCCAAATGGCACCAACTTTGAAAGCAACTAGTCTTGGTGGTGCCCTAACACCCTGTTAAATTTCAATGGCTGAAGTACCGTTGAGTTGAGAGTCTGGAATCGGAATTTCAAGATGGTGGCCATGGTGACCATCTTGTTTTTCCAAATGGCACCAACTTCAAAAGCAACCTAGGCTAGGTGGTGTCCAACCACCCTGTTAAATTTCAAATTGATCGGCAGAATTGTGTTCAAGTTAGAATCATAAAACCAAAATGCTGATGGACAGACAGACGGACGTCGGGCACATCAATCTAATAGGTGGGTTGGTTACATGCAACCTGCCCAAAAAAGGGCATGCTCAAGGTCTTTTAAATCTAAATAATGAAAGTAGATGGTGGAGTCACAGGCCACAATACAACATCCTAAGAATACCATTAATTATGTCAAAACATGTTTATTACTAAGTTGCAACCTTGGTCTTCAGGTTTATCACTAATCATCTCCATCCTTATAGGATATTTAGGTATATCATAAACTGTCTCCAAATGTGAAGGATTTCCAGCTATAACGTACTGCAGAAAAAGAAGGAAGTTCCCAGATTATATATTTTATATTATTTAAAAATATAATTAATGCAAGGCACAAACTATATACAAGATAAAATGCTGAAAAAACTAGGGCTGCGAACGAGTACTTGAGCCTCGGTGTACGAGGCGGTCTTGGCTTGTACTCGAGTCCATTTTAAAAACTCGGTTATCAACTAGAAAAATGTTTATGCTAACAAAAACTAAGTGTCCCAAAAAGGTTCACTGCAATATAATATACAGTAGAAAAAGGTTTTTGAAAATAAAAACATGCAGTGCTGAGAGAAGAAGTGAAAGTTAAGCAGACAGTGTGGAAGTTCATGCATTAACATGAAAGAAAAATTTAAGCTTTATTTTGTTTTCTATGGTCATAAATTGCGAAAAGTTAATTGAATAAATGCTCTGGCTAAGAATGCATAAAGCATCAATACTTATAATAGGTCGAAAGTTACACCATAAAACTACTTAATTAAAGAGTAACAGTGCTTTATAAATGCCATATATCTATTTACATTTTAGAAAAAGGCATAGTAAAATGTGAGCCTTTAGAAAGGCAAGAAGTTTACGACACAATGCTTTGAACACATCTATCTGGTAAATCTGACCAGCTATCTAGACTCTTCACATAAGGTTTCCCAATACCTCTGAATACATTGTAAATCTCTAAAAGCAAGAATAAAATAGATATAAGGCAAAAACACAAAATCGGCTATTTGATGAATCCAGTTTTCCCACGCCTAAGGTATATACAGTAGAACCTCAATTATCCGAACCCCATGGGAGACATACAATCCGGTCAGATAACCGAGGGGTTCGGATAGATGAAGGCAACCGAAATCCACCGTCTATGGGTTACCGAGTGGGCGATAATTGAAGAAATTTTGTTTAATGCAGTTAATGTAAACGTCGGTATTCATTGATGATATATTTAATATATTTGTGTAATATATTGTAACTGACCCTCTAATTGTCGCTTATTTGCTCCACATCTGTGAATATTATTATTTCTATTTAAAATATTACACGGATTTTAAATGGCTGTGTTCGGTTGGTTCATGCATTGTTGACGTTTTAATTTGAGATTTCTATTGTCCCGCATTTGTTAATTGAAAAACTCCGGGAGATTATTTATTGCAAAACCCCAAGCGAATACGCCTTCAGTGATATGTTTGGTTAGAAATGCGTTGTTAATGTCTTTTCTTTTATACACGTTGTCAGTTTGTGAAGACATACTCCGGGAGATTATAAATTGCGAAACCCAATCGAACACGCTTTCATTGATTGGCATTATCAAAGACGTTGTGTAGAGGGGTCGTGTAAGTGAATTAATCCCTCCCCTATTGTAACAATGGTGATAAAGATCAAAGTTAGGCGTTTCTGTGAATGGTACGTTTTATAAGGCACTAGAATTAACCGTTTCCGCGACTGTGTAAAATCCTGTATTATCGCTCACGCTACACGGTGCATTATATGTACTGCCAGTAGGGAGACACAGTTTCGGTTCGGTTAATCCGGAGATTCGGATAATAGAAGGCCGGATAATCGAGGTTCTACTGTAACTGCCAAATATGGTTAAAAAGCTTGCAATAATAAGGGAGATATTCAAGGGAGACCATAATGCGGCGGTGAGGAAACTGACACGAAACCAAATAAGCGCCCTTTCAGGGACGCTTAATTAAAGTTATTTTCGCTTGAAAACATACAATTTACTCCATATTCTATAATATATGGTCAAATAGAAGACGTTTTTCTTCGAAAGTTTCATTTCCGGAACTGACTATTTCTTTGCTGAAGACTTCTAATGGTAGATACTAAATCTTGCGGTTACTCGAATTCGGGCCGGTTGTCAGAGGGCGAGTACACGATGCCATTTTTCAGCATCCGTCACAGCCCTAGAAAAAAACATAGAATTTTGACAAATTTATATATTGTATTTTACTTTTAATTAAATCAACAGGTATCAGTACCAGTATCAGCATTCAATTTCACAGAGTCCGCAATGTTTTAAGCTACGCTTACTTGTCTTCAATTTCAAAACTAGAAAAAGCCTTTTGTAGACAAAAACAATGAAGCACCCCAAAGTTTATAAGAAGGGAAAACAACCAATCAGTGCCCGTAAATGGGCTCTGTGTCAGCTGACTGTGTTTTGAGTTTCAGAGTAGAAGTGAAAGAAGAAAAAGACACAAAAGTTGTGCCCTGCAACTGGTTTTGAGAAGTAAAGTACAAAGCGAACTATTAAGGTGTAAAAATATGTGAATACCATGTTTAAACAAAATACTGTAAATGCAATAGTTTTTGAGTTAGAACTGATTTACTCAACAATGAGAATCTCAAAGTGGTTTTTGATCGGCTATGTAATGAGCTAGAGTTCTAAAATTTTACTATAGTTTAACTGACCACCACAAAGGTGAATAATATATTTAAATGAAATTCTCTAAAAATGCAATAGTTGTTACAACTTATTTACTCAATAGTGAAAACCTCAAAGTAACTATTCCTCAGCTATGCAATGAAGTACAGGTCTGTAATTTTACTATGTTATAGCTGACCCAAAAGTAGGTGAATAACATATTTAAAGAAATTACTCTAAATTGCAATAGTTTCCGAGATACAACTGATTTGCTCAACAGTAATAACCTGAAAGTAGCTATTACTCAACTATGCAATGAGGTACAGGTTGCAAATTCACTATCTGGAAAGTAGGTGAATAACATACTATAGAAAATACTGTAAATGCAATAGTTTTCAAGTTACAACTGATTAACTCAATGGTGAAAACCTGAAAATAGCTATTGTTCATCTATGCAATGAGCTACAGGTCTGCAATTTTACTATGTTATAGCTGATCCAAAATTAGGTGAAAAACATATTAAAACAAAATACTGTATATGCAATAGTTTTCAAGTTAAAACTGATTTACTCAACAGTGAGAACCTCAAAGTAGCTATTACTCAGCTATGCAATGAGTTACAGGTCTGAAATTTCACTATGTTATAAGAGGACTGAAAAGTAGGTGAATAACATATGTAAAGAAATTACTGTAAATGCAATAGTTTTCACGTTACAACTGATTTACTCAACAGTGAGAACCTGAAAGTATATATTGCTCAGGTATGCCATGAGTTACAGGTCTGCTATTTTAGTATGTTATGGCTGACCCAAAAGTATGGGAATAACATATTTAAACAAAATAATCTAAATACAATAGTTTTCAAGTTACAACTGATTCACTCAACAGTGAAAACCTCAAAGCAGCTATTATTCAACTATGCAATGAGCTACAGGTCTGAAATTTTACTATGTTATAGCTGACCCAAAAGTAGCTGAATAATATATTTATACAAAATTCTCTAAATGCAATAGTTTTAAAGTTACAAGTCATTTTACTCATGATGGAAGTTACTGAAAAGTCAGAAAGTAGCTATTACTCACTTAGCTATGGGGATAGATGCCCAAGTTACTCACCAGGTTATAGCTATGGGAAAAGTAGCTGAATAGCATATTTTAGTAAAATGCTCTAAATGAAATACTTTTCAAGTTATAAGTGATTTAGTGCATGATTTCATGAATTTTAATGCAGAAAAAATATTTTAAAAATTTATAAAATAATAATTAAAAAAGATCCAAGTCTTGTACTCACAAAAGGGAATCTACCTGTAGCCTAGCATACATGTATATATGCAAGATAAGAGAGAAATCCCTTCAATAGTCAATGAGAAAATTGTGATAAAGTGTTGAAATTTTCACACTTTGCAGATCTGCATGAATTTTACGATTTATCATCTTTGATAGATAAGGTATCTTTTAAAACTCACAGGCTCTTGTAGTTTCGTCGGAGAAAATGTTCACACAGATGTGGATACCGCAGAGTGACGACATAATGTTAGCTGACTGACAAGTCTGCTGACATAAAAAGGGAATACTCTATTCATTTGTATAAATTCCCCTATGACCTTCCCTATAAAATGCCCCCTCACCTTCAACTTTGCAATTCTGGGATTAAAGAAAATTGCATTTTATACACTCCCAAACGGATAACTGCAAACAAAAAATGAAGATACTAAAAACAAAACATCAGAGTTTTGATCAAAAACACATTAACCTCTACAAAAACACAAGATAAACGGTTATGATTGCTTCAGATTTCAGGTTTGATTCCAATATTGCCAACAAGACCAGACTTCTTGACTCCCTGTATATGGATTCCTATTACCTACTAATATATTGTAAAGCTCTAAAACCAACAATAACCCTCAGTTTGATCCATGAGATGGGGGGGGGGGCGACCGCCTTTTCCTCATAGTTTATATTAAAATATTCCTAGGAAGAAATGCCACAGAATTCAGAGTTCTCACATTTTCTAATTTGCACAGTTTATTTTACAAAATTGCTAGAAAATCTCACAGAATTCTGTGACCTCACATTTTCTAATTTGCATATATTATTTTAACCTATTGCTAGGAAATCCCACATGACTCAGAGACCTCATGTGTTCTAACTTGCACATGTTAACAATGATATTCTTCAAATACAATTTTATTATTTTGTTGGTTGAGAGTACAAATATGTTCAGTTATGCTAATGTAATGACTTTTTGTTATTTTTAATGACGGTCGTTTAAATCGAATGATTAATCAATCCGAGGTGGGCGATAATCCACTCTCTACAAATGGCTGAGTCACAGCACTAGTATAAACCCAAAACCCTACATAATGCGATTTTATAAATTTGACCAGCTTTTTACCTGTATATGGTTTCTAATTGCCTCCTAATAAATCCGAAAGCTTCAAAAGCAATACTGAAGTAGACATAAGCCCAAAACACAAAATCTGTGGATATATGACCCCAGTTTGACCAGTAACAGGATGGATGGGGGAGCTGGGAGAAATCTGACCAGTTTTTAGACTCCCTGTATGGTCTTTCTCGTACCTCCAATTACATTTTAAGGCTGCAGAAGCAACAAATAAGGAGGTAATACAAGGTTTCTGATGAATTTCATGTTTCTCATTGCTACCTGGTATACAAAACACTCAAATATCACTCAATTTTGGTCCAATTGCTCCTAAAATCTAATCAACCAAAGATATTGCTATGATTAACATGAATGTAAAATTATACTTTACTGGAGTAAGCAATTTTTGCTAAGTGGCAGTGACAAGCAGAAAAAATTTATGTTTCATCATGTGACCTTGAAAAAGGTCAAATATAAGCATGTTGAAAAATTTTCCCATGCAACAAATTTGGCGGTTGATGTAAACAAAACGTTATGACAATTAGTGTTAAATATCTGTATAAATAAAAGAAAATTACATGAAAAACTCATACCAGGTAGAGAAATCCGACGGAATACCAAGGTTTACCCAAATATTTTGTTGATTTACACTGCATTTAATATTTTTTAGTTACCCGCTTCACCACTTTCAGCTTCTCAAAGAATTTAGACCATTTTTGGGTAGCAGGGTAACTTAACACAGCCTTAGTACCAATAAGATAAGGGGGATATTCAAGGGAGAGCATAATCCAGCAGGCAGCAGTGGTGAGGAAGTCCCACCCAAAAACCAAACAAGCACCCTTTTCAAGTGACACTTAACTATTGATGGCTCTAGTCTCAATATCTTGTTTTTAATATCTACATGAAAATGCTCCAATATTTCTGAGTAAGCTTTTATCAAGCTTGATCCAGTGACCCGTAAAAATCCATCCATAATTTACAATATTATTATCACTACTACTAACTCGACTCTGCATAACATATATTTTAATCATATCACAAAGACTTTTTTTTTCTGCATTTCCCATATCCATACACCGTGTACTATGAGGGTTTGAAGTTCTGACACATGAACTTCCTGTTGATTTCTGCCAGTATGATAGCATACTGCAGGGACTTCTCAGCAGTCAGAGAACTGTAGAGATCAGTGTGTTTTGCACTTGCACCCTCCTTGCCCTCCTTACTACCTTCCTTCTCTTTGTCTTTAGTGTCCACATCTTTCATTAGGGTCATCTCCTTGGCCTTATTGTGAGACATGTCTGAACACAAATTCAGGGTTTTGGAGGGTTTATGTACAGCTGTATGTAAAGGTTTCGATGGTTTGTGTACAGAAGTGTGTATAATTTTGGCCTTTGTTGTTGGTTTCAACTGCCTCTTCTCTCTTTCAGGTTTTCTGGGGATCGGAGATTCTGACAGTTTTTCTTCAAAAACACTTTTTTTAGAACTATCAGTACTTCCTTCATCTGTAATATATAGAATAATTTATGTATAAATTGTATAGAAAATTGATTACAATTTAAATATTTTGTGCAAAAATGTTCACGAGAGTATTTTTTTCAGCATTATTCATCTTTATTTACACTTTTTGCACAAATTTTAGCTTTACCCTGCGAGGGGCGAGGGTTGACAATCCCCCATCAGGAGCTTACAAATGTCAGCCATACAAAGAGGGAAAGTACATTGATATATGGAGTTAAAATGATAAATAAAAGGTATTACAATTCACAGATTACTCTATTAACTTGAGAGCTGTATTTTCTTAACATAGAAAGAAAAAAAAAGTTTATTTACACCCCTAACCCACCCACCCCCTTCCCCCGTAATGGGAAGCATATTTTTTATTTCAAACTAAAATCAATGGCTCTTACACAAAAACATACAAACCTCATTTTATTCCTGAGCATATTTAAAAATATATAAACTTACATGCAATGAGTTTCTTTGTCTACAAGCAAGTTTTCCCACAAAATAAAAATTATTTTTTAGATCTTTCAAATTAAGTTCACCTCGCAGTGTTCGCTGTCGTCAAAAATGAATGCGAGACAGACTGTCTCCCTTCACTTGAAAAGGCGAGACAACTGTGAAAAAATGTGAGACATGTTTTGCGTCAAGATATTTTGAAATATTTAGTTCCAATTTGGGATTGCATAGAATCTTCTTTATTTAAATAATAAGAAATAGATGCTAAACTAAAAGTTCAAATAAATAAACTATTTAATGTTGTTTTTATTGGTCTTTTATTTTTTTTTAAAATTTCACTTCTAAACCACATCTTAATGGCTTAATGGCTGGGTGCTACTGGTTTTTTATTTATTTTTTAAATTATTATTTTACTGTTATCTGGATTCATCAAATAAATAAATAAATTGCATTTCTTCTCTTTTCTTCGAAGAAATATATATTTTGTCTCTTCCAGTAAAAGACGAATTTCTTTGGTCAGTAGTTGTTTCGACTGTTTCGCCTGTGACACAATATGCAGAAGACGAGTTAAAAATTAGACATAAAGCATGGAAATCTCGTGAGAATACCTGAATTCTCACGTGAATTACTGTTAGCTGGATGTATCAAATAAAATAAACTCACTTTCATGTCTTTCTCACCTATTTCTATGAGGAAATATGTACGTCGTCACTTCCTATAATAGACAAATTTCTTTGGTCAGTAGTTGTTTCGACTGTTTCGCCTGTGACACTACAGAAGAAGACGAGCTTAAAAATCGACAAAAAGCACAGAAATCTTGCGAGAATACCCCAATTCTCACGTGAATTACTGTTAGCTGGATATATAAAATAAAATAAACTGCTTTTCATGCTTTTCTCACCCATTTCTATGAGGAAACATGTACGTCGTCGCTTCCGATAATAGACAAATTTCTTCAGTTAGTTTTGAGTGTTTCGCCTGGTAGCGACAGCACCAACGCGCTGGTGAGTTGGTTTTGCGACAACTCGCCCCAGAGTGTGTACAAACTCATGAAATCGCGCTCGAGAGCGAACACTGACCTTGCAAACCCAGCTAAAGCAAAGACTTGACAAATTGATATTTTACATATAACTTCTAATTAGTGCTGGTATTGTTTATCGATATTGAAATATTTATCGATTCACGCTAAATTTGCCGATATCAATAATGTAGAGTGCCATATCAATATCGAAATATACTACTTACCAGGTACAAATATGGGGTTTTTCATTCAAATAAAGGAAAATATTTGAAGAATACATTGGTTTTCATATTATTTTTGTAAACTTTCACTTACCGCTGAAGCGGAAACGCCATATTTGTTTACGTTTCGGGAAATACTAAACCTAGCGAAAGAGTTTGGAAGGTCTCCCAAAGGAAAGCATCTCATCCCCTGATATTTCAATATCGATCGATACGGAAGGCAAAAATATGGTTTGATATCGATATGCATATTATTATTCGATACCAACACTACTTCTAATAATAGTGTTTCGTGAACTAAATAAACCGGAACAAAATGAAGAACAGTGGCAGTAAATTACCATTGTCTCTTGAACCTTCATCTTCATTTTTCTGAACTTGTTTGGTACTCTCAAACTTCAAGGTTTTCAGTGAATTTCGGGGTCTTCCTTTTTTCTTCACAATCTCAGCCTCAGCACTGGATGTTCTTTTCCTTTGCTGAAAACATAAGCTTGCCATTGTAAATCTTCCATGAATTACACAAAGTATCCTACAACATAATACTTCTTGTTCAATATCTGAATGGTTTCATATCCACAGTGCAAAATATTTGATTTGATTTCATAAAAAAGAAAGAAAATGAATTGAGTTTCATCCTTACACAAAAAAATAAAAAAAAATTCACAAACTTCCTAAATATGTTTCAATCACAAGCAACAAGAAGAAAATGAAATTTACTTTGGATTAAAGTCACCATTTCTTACCCTTTTAAATGGATTTTCATAATCAGATGGGCTGTAAAAATCAGGTTTCCCTCTGTGTGCCCGTTCTGTCCTTCTAGGCCTGAGAGACTGACCTAATTATCAGATACAATAACTTCAAATTTAAGTAACTGTCATTTCATATATTTCAGTACAAGACAACTGGGCTCATGCCACTGTTTCATATTTCTGTATATTTAATTCATGGTTTCTTAAAACTTTCTTTCACAATATTTTATGGATAATGCTCTTACAAGTAATCTGCATCTACTTGAGTATGGTTGTTATTGAGCATATGCTTTTCCTCGCTAAATTTCGAAAGGCTTTTTAATACCTAGGTCACACCTTTCAATTCAGGGGTTACACACTACAAAAGACCAGGCTCGTCTAGTTTTGGTTTGGTCCACTTTGTATTTGGGTTGGATGCATTTGGTGCAATTTGATGGGATTCACATGTGGGTAGGGCATGCTTGGCGCTATTCATCATGCTTGAACAGTGATTTGCATTGGAGAGCGTCTTTTTTTAAATGTTGAAAATAGCAGTTCATCCCCTCACAAGATTCACAAGATAAATTAAAATATACACCCTAGACACTAGCCAGACACAAAGTCTCTGTTCAGAGGCTGAAGGACAAGGTCATCAAGTGGAAATCACATATGTACAGATACAACCATGCAGAAATGTGTGATCTTGGCACGAGTTTACATAATAATTTAGACCAAATAAGGTCATATGTCTTTTAATATGAAACAAATACCATCTACACTTCATGTGGCACATCTATAAACAACACTAATTAGTTTACACAGAAACAGTTTTCTTTGTCTGATTTTTCAAACCTTGTACAATCTTTTGCATTTTCAGTAAACATGAGACGGATACTTCACAAAATCAAGTAATAACTAATATTATTTAAACCACAGCACCTTTCTGTATTCCCATAGTGCCACAATAAAATTACCAAGAATTTTTTGGTGGTTTTTCATAATGCATGTATAAAAGAATTTCATTTCACTATCTAATATTTCAAAATCTGACCACATTATACTGAAATATTAAACACTATTGCACAAACATACATGTTTGTCTTAATTAATTCCTGCATTATAAATGTTTATACTTCAAACATACCTGCGATAAAAATTAAAAATAAATAATTTATTGAAGATTAAAATGTACAATACCTATTGATGTACCTTTTCCCGCATTTTCAGTCATATCTATCTTCTGAAAGTGAACATAAACAACACCATAAAAACACATTCAAACTTCTAACATCAATGCATACTTCAGCAAAAAAGTAAGGCTGTGTGAAATGTTGCAAGGCACATATCCCAAGCCAGTTAGAGTTTTTTAAAAAGTTTGAAAATAAGAGTTAAGAAAAAAATAATGCAGATACATAATATGAGAACTAACCCAACAATTACATCCTAAGAAAGCAATTACTGATCATTAGATTATACAGATCTAAAGTAGTTTATTTCCATACAGAAAGTTTTTGAAACTCACTATCTTGCTAATTTTTTTTTTTTTTTTATTTGCCTTTCAATACAATTCTAAAGAAATTGTCCAAATCAAATGCTGCCTGAATCAAACACCAGCTGTACGTAGATCATCTGTTTATTTCCTTTGTCTGATGTCATACTTTAGAAGGCATATAAAGATTGTGAACTATTGTGAACCCTACTAAAATATGCACACTTTAATACATCATTAGAAGGGGAACCAGCCAACCTTTAACAATAAAGGGACTGATATCGCCCACGATGACCTTATGTTATTAATGCTGCATTCTTTTTCACATCGTGAGATGGTGCGATTTTCCCGTGAAAAAGTTCTTTGCATTTTTAACCGCATTTTCCCGGATGTGAACTAGTAAGTACCAGTGCTGACTAGCCAAAAGAATGCATCACTAATATCCATCATCTATCGGGAAGTCTCGATGGTTATTTTAATTATTTATATGCATTTTGTGTGTATTCATAATATTTTTACCATATATTACTGGACTTGTAATATCAAATAATGCCAATTAAACTTTAAAATATTTTGGGAAGACAATAATCTTTAGAAGCAAATACATGTTTTTGGGCGATAATAGAGGATCGACGACACTTAAACTGATGCACATTTTTTGTTTATCACAAATGTCGTTAAATTATTATGCCATATCATTAAACAATAAAAGGGGGATATTGTGTCAAAATATGCATGAAATTTGTTAATTAGAAATCTTTTTATTTAATTTCTTCTTGATCATTGCTAGGTAGTAACTACAGAAGTGTAGTACCCAAGATGGCGGGCGATACCCGACCCTATATTGCAGGGTTAGGTCGGGAACCAGACTAATACATCATTGTCTGAGAATATGGCTCCAAGTTGTAAATACGATACCAGTGAACATAGATAGACATTAGTTCCTGCACCCTACCTGTTAATACCGATGTTCAGCATGTGGTTAATGTTTTGATTTTTAATCATAGTTACAACCTAAAGCCACATTGTTATTCAATTCGATTAACTAGACCTAGCGCATCGGAGAACCGATGCAAATTGTATCCACCGTAAAGACAATGCACTAAAACCTCTAGGACCAATAATAAGCGAGTTATAAGCACTATTAAGTTTGGTTGTCCTCGTTGGACCTTGAAGGAGGAGCCCAAGGTCAAATCCGACCACACCAGAAGATTCCCAGCCCATGATTTTCTATACGCTGGTTTACCATCCCAAACCTGTAGGACCAATAATAAGCGAGTTATAAGCACTTTTAAGTTTGGCTGTCCTCGTTTGACCTTGAAGGAGGGGCCCAAGATCAAATCCGACCATGACAGAACATTCCCCGCCCATGACTTCCTATATGTTGGTTTACCATCCCAAACCTCTAGGACCAATAATAAGTGAGTTATAAGCACTTTTAAGTTTGGTTGTCCTCGTTGGACCTTGAATGAGAGGCCCAAGGTCAAATCCGACCACACCAGAAGAATCCCAGCCCACGATTTCCTATAGGTTGGTTTACCATCCCAAATCTCTAGGACCAATAATAAGCGAGTTATAAGCACTTTTAGGTTTCGCTGTAATAATTTGACCTTGAAGGAGGGGCCCAAGGTCAAATCTGACCACACCAGAAGATTCCCAGCCCATGATTTCCTATAGGTTGGTTTACCATCCCAAACCTCTAGGACCAATAATAAGCGAGTTATAAGCACTTTTAGGTTTGGCTGTAATCATTTGACCTTGAAGGAGGGGCCCAAGGTCAAATCTGACCACACCAGAAGATTCCCAGCCCATGATTCCTATATGTTGGTTTACCATCCCAAACATCTAGGACCAATAATAAGCGAGTTATAAGCACTTTTAAGTTTGGCTGTCCTCATTTGACCTTGAAGGAGGATCCCAAGGTCAAATCCGACCACACCAGAAGATTCCCAGCCCATGATTTCCTATATGTTGGTTTACCATCCCAAACCTCTAGGACCAATAATAAGCGAGTTATAAGCACTTTTATGTTTGGCTATCCTCGTTTCACCTTGAAGGAGGGGCCCAAGGTCAAATCCGACCACACCAGAAGATTCCCAGTGCATGATTTCCTATAGGTTGGTTTACCATCCCAAACCTCTAGGACCAATAATAAGCAAGTTATAGGCACTTTTACCTTTGGCTATCCTCGTTTGACCTTGAAGGAGGGGCCCAAGGTTAAATCCGACCACACCAGAAGATTCCCAGCCCATGATTTCCTATATGCTGGTTTACCATCCCAAACCTCTAGGACCAATAATAAGCGAGTTATAAGCACTTTTAAGTTTGGCTGTCCTCATTTGACCTCGAAGGAGGGGCCCAAGGTCAAATCCGACCACGCCAGAAGATTCCCCGCCCATGATTTCCTATAGGTTGGTTTACCATCACAAACCTCTAGGACCAATAATAAGCGAGTTATAGGCACTTTTACCTTTGGCTATCCTCGTTTCACCTTGAACGAGGGGCCCAAGGTCAAATCCAACCACACCAGAAGATTCCCAGCCCATGATTTCCTATATGCTGGTTTACCATCCCAAACCTCTAGGATCAATAATAAGCGAGTTATAAGCACTTTTAAGTTTGGCTGTCCTCATTTGACCTTGAAGGAGGGGCCCAAGGTCAAATCCGACCACGCCAGAAGACTCCCAGCCCATGATTTCCTATAGGTTGGTTTACCATCCCAAACCTCTAGGACCAATAATAAGCGAGTTATAGGCACTTTTACCTTTGGCTATCCTCGTTTGACCTTGAAGGAGGGGCCCAAGGTCAAATCCGACCACACCAGAAGATTCCCACCCCATGATTTCCTATATGCTGGTTTACCATCCCAAACATCTAGGACCAATAATAAGTACAGTTATAAGCACTTTTAAGTTTGGCTGTCCTCATTTGACCTCGAAGGAGGGGCCCCAAGGTCAAATCCGACCACGCCAGAAGATTCCCCGCCCATGATTTCCTATAGGTTGGTTTACCATCCCAAACCTCTAGGACCAATAATAAGCGAGTTATAGGCACTTTTACCTTTGGCTATCCTCGTTTCACCTTGAAGGAGGGGCCCAAGGTCAAATCCGACCACACCAGAAGATTCCCAGCCCATGATTTCCTATATGCTGGTTTACCATCCCAAACCTCTAGGATCAATAATAAGCGAGTTATAAGCACTTTTAAGTTTGGCTGTCCTCATTTGACCTTGAAGGAGGGGCCCAAGGTCAAATCCGACCACGCCAGAAGACTCCCAGCCCATGATTTCCTATAGGTTGGTTTACCATCCCAAACCTCTAGGACCAATAATAAGCGAGTTATAGGCACTTTTAAGTCCGCTATGTGGGTTACTTCGGCACTCCGTGGATGACCTTGAATTAGGAGCTTCAAGGTCAAATGTGTGCAAGGTTGTAGAGGACATGTATATGTGTCATACATATCACCTATGAAGAGATTCAACCTTCTACCTATGAGGAACAGCCAGTAGAAAAATGTAGATTATTTTCAAAGAAATGCCCGTGGCGGCCATCTTGTTTTTCAGAATGAGGCTATTTTCCTTCCCAGAGAAGCTTACCCCCCAATGAAGATATCCTGCAAATTTGGTGAACCTAGCTACTGTTGTTTTCCTCTTAGAGCGTTAACGCCGAAAATCTCTCTACGCGCGGCGGCGGCGGCGGCGTAGCGGACACTAAACCAAAGTATCCACCGGATGCTTCCGGTGGATACAATAAATCACACTAACTATACCCATGGATTTATGTGGTCATTAAGTAGATCGTTATTTTCTGGATCAATATTGTCAAGTAGAGGATGGTTTGTATTTTTGTAGTGTTTGTTTTCTTCTTGGTTTTTCTGGGTTATCTACTTGACAATTGGTTGAATTCAAATAAAATATATAAGACATCGTTTTCAACAAATAATTCTTTATTTCAAGAAAGTGATTTTTCACAAAAAAGTTACAAAGTCTTTTGATGGTGCCTCAGTTGTAATCCTGCTCTGCTCACTACTCTGGTCAAAAGTCTCTCTGGTGAAAAATCTGCACTCTCTAGCTAAACTGGCTCTTTTTATAACAAACTGTGGAATGCAAGCCCTGAGTCAGAAGCATCTCTCTCTCTCTGGAATGCTACAGGAACTAATGGTTACATGTTCACAGAATTCAGTAAAATGTCCAAATACAGAAGTCACATGATCAAGGATTTTAGTAATTTAGTAAATTCTTATATACATTTTGGTCATGTGACCAAAACATTGCTTAAAAAGGATCCGTAAGGAGTCATGTGACCTGTATTCATAAGAAATGTGGGTAACCATGTGACCAAGAAATAAGAACTGGTTGTGGTCATGTGACCTATTATCTAAGAGTTTACAGATAACAGTACCTAATATGGAGGGTCATGTGACTAGCAGGGAATTATAATGTGACTAGCAGGGAATTATAGGAAAGACTGGTTCTTAAGCTTGAAAATGCCACGTGACCGCATATTTTGCCAAACTAATCTCTAAATATGGGAAGATGTTCCTGTGTCTGGATTCCTAAGCTATGAAGCAATGCTTCACATTCCTTGTACTTGTATAACCTTCTAACTTATATAAAAACTAGAAATAGGACGCCCTGTTGCTTGTAGCTGCGACATATGAATAGAAACAGGATAGCATAGAAGAACACACATTATCATGTGTAATGTCCACCCTATCAACCTTTTGCAAAAATTGTACAGTAATCTTACAAGGCCCTGTTTCATCTGTAAAATATATCAATGATGCTTAAATATTTATTAGTATACATGTAAATTATTTCAGCTTCATGCCTTTTTGCATTGGTTGGGTAGAAAATTTTGACGAAATCGCTCTATCTTGCATGGTTAAGGAGATAGAAGCGAATTTCCGTTTTTCAATTTTTGGCAAAAATTCAAAATGGCTGCCATATGTGGGAAGAGGAATATTTTTTGAAAACTGCCAAGGGTACACTGGTCAGATACCCTGTGGGTTCATTGAAATCGCTCTATCTCGCACGGTTAAGGAGACAGAAGCAAACTTGCGTTTTTTCATTTTAGGCAAAAACTGAAAAATTCAAAATGGCCGCCATTTTTGGGGAGAGTAAAATATTTTGAAAATTGCCAATAGTACATTGATTAGATACCCTGTGGGTTGAAAATTTCTACGAAACAAGATGACTGCCAAAAGTGGCGAAAATTGAAATGTTTCAAATTCACATAGAATACTCCTCTACTACCATATGGGTTAAAAATTTTTGGGGAGAGTAAAATATTTTGAAAATTGCCAATAGTACATTGATTAGATACCCTGTGGGTTGAAAATTTCTACGAAACAAGATGACTGCCAAAAGTGGCGAAAATTGAAATGTTTCAAATTCACATAGAATACTCCTCTACTACCATATGGGTTAAAAATTCAGTCGAAATCGCTCCATCTCTTACGGTTTCCGAGATATTAACATTTTTGGGTTTTCCGCAAAAATCCAAGATGGCCGCCAAAAGTGGCGAAAAAATTGAAATTTTTCAATTTTGTATAGGATACTTTGCTATCACCCTACGGGTCAAAAATTCTGTTAAAATCACTCTATCTCTTGTGGTTTCCGAGCAAAAATCCAAGATGGCCACCAAAAGTGGCGAAATTGAAATTTTTCAATTTCACATAGAATACTCTCTCCATACCCTGTGGGTCAAAAATTCTGTCGAAATCGCTCTATCTCTTACGGTTTCCGAGATATTAACATTTTTTGTTTTTCCGCAAAAATTCAAGATGGCCGGCAAAAGTGGCGAAAATTGAAATTTTTCAATTGCACATAGAATACTCTACCACTACCATGCGAGTCAAAATTTCTGTGGAAATGGCTCTATCTCTTACGGTTTCCGAGATATTAACATTTTTTGTTTTTCTGCAAAAATTCAAGATGGCCGCCAAAAGTGGCGAAAATTGAAATTTTTCAATTTTGTATAGAATACTTTCCTACTACCCTATGGGTCAAAAATTCTGTCCAAATCGCTCTATCTCTTATGGTATCTGAGATATTAAGATTTTTTCGTTTTTCGCAAAAATTCAAGATGGCCACCAAAAGTTGCGAAAAGTGAAATTTTTCAATTTTGTATAGAATACTTTCCTACTACCCTATGGGTCAAAAATTCTGTCCAAATCGCTCTATCTCTTACGGTTTCTGAGATATTAAGATTTTTTCGTTTTTCGCAAAAATTCAAGATGGCCGCCAAAAGTGGCGAAAATTGAAATTTTTCAATTTTGTATAGAATACTCTGCTACTACCCTATGGGTCAAAAATTCTGTCCAAATCGCTCTATCTCTTACGGTTTCTGAGATATTAAGATTTTTTCGTTTTTCGCAAAAATTCAAGATGGCCGCCAAAAGTGGCGAAAATTGAAATTTTTCAATTTTGTATAGAATACTCTGCTACTACCCTATGGGTCAAAAATTCTGTCGAAATCGCTCTATCTCTTACGGTTTCTGAGATATTAATATTTTTTGTTTTTCGCAAAAATTCAAGATGGCCGCCAAAAGTGGCGAAAATTGAATTTTTTCAATTTCACATAGAATACTCTGCTACAATCCTACGGGTCAAAAATTCTGTCGAAATCGCTCTATCTCTTACGGTTTCCAAGATATTAAGATTTTTTTGTTTTTCCGCAAAAATTCAAGATGGCCGCCAAAAGTGGCGAAAATTGAAATTTTTCAATTTTGTATAGAATACTTTGCTACTACCCTATGGGTCAAAAATTCTGTCGAAATCGCTCTGTCTCTTACGGTTTCCGAGATATTAACATTTTTTGTTTTTCCGCAAAAATTCAAGATGGCCGCCAAAAGTGGCGAAAATTGAAATTTTTCAATTGCACATAGAATACTCTACCACTACCATGCGAGTCAAAATTTCTGTCAAAATGGCTCTATCTCTTACGGTTTCCGAGATATTAACATTTTTTTGTTTTTCTGCAAAAATTCAAGATGGCCGCCAAAAGTGGCGAAAATTGAAAAATTATAGAATACTTTCCTACTACCCTATGGGTCAAAAATTCTGTCGAAATCGCTCTATCTCTTACGGTTTCTGAGATATTAAGATTTTTTCGCTTTTCGCAAAAATTCAAGATGGCCGCCAAAAGTGGCGAAAATTGAAACTTTTCAATTTTGTATAGAATACTTTCCTACTACCCTATGGGTCAAAAATTCTGTCCAAATCGCTCTATCTCTTACGGTTTCTGAGATATTCAGATTTTTTCGTTTTTCGCAAAAATTCAAGATGGCCTCCAAAAGTGGCGAAAGTCAAAATTTTTTAATTTTGTACAGAATACTTTTCTACTACCCTGTGAGTCAAAAATTCTGTCCAAATCGCTCTATCTCTTATGGTTTGTGAGATATTAAGATTTTTTCGTTTTTCGCAAAAATTCAAGATGGCCGCCAAAAGTGGTGAAAATGCAATACCAAGCGAGCTATTGACATAACAATCTTGTATTCAAAATTGTAGTAAAATATCTTTAATTATTTTGGCTTAAATGCACGGAAACCAATGGGTACTGAAAATAGCTGTACTTAAGTATTACTCGGTAAGCAAAAGAGGTACAACAGCCAAAAGCAATCCCAAGCAAGCTACTGACCCAATAAGCCTGCATACCAAATTTTGTGACAATAGCTCTAATACTTTTCCTTTAAATGAGCGGAAACCATGCGTGACGCCGGACGCCGAACGGCAGAAAAAGCAAAAATAATATATCCACCCCCCAGGGGGGTGGACATAATGACCAGAGTTCTACTTAATATTGTAACAAAATGTAAACTTTAATTACTGGAACTAAGAATATGTAATTACAATGCACCATATAAAACACTGATTATTATAACATATGAACCCTTGATTAATAACTACATTCGTATTCAACTGTTTACATAGAACAACTTGTCATAATATTTCTGTACTAAATATTGACCATGGATTTTAGATGTACTGGCTTATTTCTTTAATTTAATTTACAAACTAGACCTACGCATCGGAGGACCAATGCAAATTTGTATCCACCAGGAAAGACAACTCACCAAAGCCAGTGAACCATCGTTTGACCTTGAAGGAGGGTCAAATCTAACATCAGAAGATTCCTAGCCCAAGATTTCGTACAAGTTTGTTTTGGTACTGTAAACCTCTAGGATCAATAATACGCAAGTTATAAGCAGTTTTAAGTTTGGCTATCCTCGTTTGACCTTGAAGGAGGGGCCCAAGGTCAAATCTGACCACACCAAAAGATTCCCCGCTCATGATTTCCTATAGGATGGTTTACCATTCCAAACCTCTAGGACCAATAATAAGCAAGTTATAAGCACTTTTAACCTTGGTTATCATAGTTTGACCTTCAAGGAGAGGCCCAAGGTCAAATCCGACCACACCAAAAGATTTCCAGCCCATGATATCCTATAGGTTGGTTTACCATCCCAAACCTCTAGGACCAATAATAAGTGAATTATAAGCACTTTTAAGTTTGGCTATCCTCGTTTGACCTTGAACAAGAGGCCCAAGGTCAAATCTGACCAAACCAAAAGATTCCCAGCCCATGATTTCCTATAGGTTGGTTTACCATCCCAAACCTCTAGGACTGATAATAAGCGATAAGCATTTTTAAGTTTGGCTATCCTCGTTTGACCTTGAAGGAGGGGCCCAAGGTCAAATCCAACCACACCAAAAGATTCCCAGCTCATGATTTCCTATGGGTTGGCTTACCATCCCAAACCTCTACGACCAATAATAAGCAAGTTATAAGCATTTTTAACTTTGGCTAACCTCCTTTGACCTTGAAGGAGGGGCCCAAGGTCCAAACCAGAAGATTCCCAGCCAATGATTTCCTACATGTTGGTTTACCATCTCAAACCTCTAGGACCAATAATAAGCGAATTATAAGCAGTTTTAAGTTTGGCTATCCTCATTTGTCCTTGAAGGAGGGGTCCGAGTTCAAATCTGAACACACCAAAAGATTCCCAGCCCATAATTTCCTATGTGTTGGTTTACCATCCCAAACCTCTAGGACTGATAATAAGCGAGTTATAAGCACTTTTAAGTTTGGCTATCCTTGTTTGACCTTGAAGGAGGGGTCCAAGGTCAAATCCGACAACATCAGAAGATTCGCAACACATGATTTCCTACAGGTTGGTTTCACATTGCAAACCTCTAGGACCAATAATAAGGAAGATATAGGCACTTTTAAAGTCTGCTATGTGGGTTACTTCGGCAGTCCGTGGATGACCTTGAATTAAGAGCCTCAAGATCAAATATGTGCAAGGTTGCAGAGGACAAGTATATCTGTTATACATATCACCTATGAAGAGATTCAACCTTGTACCTATGAGAAACAGCCAGTAGAAAAATGTAGATTATTTTCAAAGAGATGCCTGCGGCGGCCATCTTGTTTTTCAGAATGAGGCTATTTTCGTTCCCAGAGAAGCTTACCCCCCCCCAATGAAGATATCATGCAAATTTGGTGAACCTAGCTGGTGTAGTTTTCCTCTTACAGCGTTAACACCGAAAATCTCTCTACGCGCAGCGGCGGCGGCATAGCGAACGCTAAACCAAAGCATCCACCGGATGCTTCCGGTGGATACAATTAATTATTCTGATTGCTTATGTTAACAAAAGTGATTTAATTAACATCAATCTATGACAAGCCTTATAAATACAACATATTTAGGACGGCATGATCAATTATCTTCCAATCCGTACTTGCAATAAACTACCCAACACCAATTAACTCCAATTTTGCTACAAATATATCAGGTCTACCTGCATTTTTCTACCCCGTATACAATATATATCCACAGTTATCCAAATAATTAATGTTTTGTTTTAAGAGCACTTATTTAATATTGTGCGGTAAACCATTCAATATTTAACATGCATAGGATGGATTTCTCCACTCCAAAACTTTCACTGGTGTGAAGTGGTAGCATGTTGGACGAGAGAGTATTAGTGGATGAATCATTATTCATTATTTCAAAAAATTGTGGGAACTGGTTGGGATAACAACAAAATTGTTGTTCAATTAACATTTAATTCAATTAACATATGTATCTCCATTTTACAACAGAAAGGGGCAACAGTTTGGATAACTATCTGTGACGCAAAAATCAACTAGAGGATCGCTCGCAAAAAAAAAAGATAATGTTTTTGCACAGCAAAAACAAAGCGTCCCGAAAAGGATATAAAGGTGAGTGCTAAAGTATTAAGAAAATGCTTCGTTTCTAGCCTTATACTGTTGTGGCAACCAAAGTCAGCGCAGTCTGCTCTATCTAGCACGGTTTTCAAGATATAAGCATTTTTGTGTTTTGCAAAAAATTAAAAATGTCCGCTATATTTGGCGAGACAAAAATATTTTGAAAATTGGCATGGCTACTCTGCAGAGATACCCAGCAGGTCAAAAATTTTGTTGAGTTCGCTCCATATAGCACGGTTTTCGAGATATAAGCATTTTTGTGTTTTGTAAAAACTTTGAAAATTCAAAATGGCCACCATTTTTGGGGAGACAAAAATTTTTGTCAAGACCACTGCCGCGGTGTGTATCTCCCACCGAGCATTAAAGGAGAAGAAATAGCTTTTCCGAGATATTCACAATTTTTCATTTTCGTGTGTGAAAGCTCTTCCAAAAGTAGGTGAATGAGTTATTTGAGAAAAATTGGCTATCTGCAATACTATTAAGAGATAATTCACATTTACTCATTTTGAGTAGGTGAATAATTAGCTATGGGTCTGAAACTTCACCAAGTGAAAGCTCTCCCAAAAGTAGGTGAATGAGTTATTTGAGAAAAATTGGCTATCTCCAATACTTTTAGACATAATTCGCATTTGAATTTTTTTGAAAATTGCAAAGAGTACACTCCTTAGATACCCTGTGGGTCGAAAATTTTGCCGAAATCGCTCTATCTCGCACGGTTAAGGAGATAGAAGCAAATTTGTGTTTTGCCATTTTTGGCAAAAATTCGAAATGGCCGCCATTTTTGGGGAGGGGAAAATTTTTGGAAAATTGCAAAGAGTACACTCCTTAGATACCCTGTGCATTGAAAATTTCAACGAAATCGCTCTATCTCACACAGTTAAGGAGATAGAAGCAAATTTGTGTTTTGCCATTTTTTGGCAAAAATTCTAAAATTCAAAATGGCTGCCATTTTTGGGGAGGGGAAAATGTTTTAAAAATTACCAAGGGTACAATGCTCAGATACCCTGTGGGTCGAAAATTTTGATGAAATCGCTCTATCTCGCACGGTTAAGGAGATAGAAGCAAATTTGTGTTTTGCCATTTTTAGCAAAAATTCAAAATGGCCGCCATTTTTGGGGAGGGGAAAATTTTTGGAAAATTGCAAAGATTGCATTCCTTAGATACCCTGTGGGTCGAAAATTTCGACGAAATCGCTCTATCTCGCACGGTTAAGGAGATAGAAGCAAATTAGTGTTTTGCCATTTTTGGCAAAAATTCGAAAATTCAAAATGGCCGCCATTTTTGGGGAGGGGAAAATTTTTTTAAATTTGCATAGATTGCATTCCTTAGATACCCTGTGGGTCGAAAATTTCGACGAAATCGCTCTATCTCGCACGGTTAAGGAGATAGAAGCAAATTTGTGTTTTGCCATTTTTGGCAAAAATTCGAAAATTCAAAATGGCCGCCATTTTTGGGGAGGGGAAATTTTTTTGAAAATTGCAAAGATTGCATTCCTTAGATACCCTGTGGGTCGAAAACGAAATCGCTCTATCTCGCATGGTTAAGGAGATAGAAGCAAATTTGTGTTTTGCCATTTTTGGCAAAAATTCGAAAATTCAAAATGGCCGCCATTTTTGGGGAGGGGAAAATTTTTTGAAAATTGCAAAGAGTACACTCCTTAGATACCCTGTGGGTTGAAAATTTCGACGAAATCGCTCTATCTCACACAGTTAAGGAGATAGAAGGAAATTTGTGTTTTGCCATTTTTGGCAAAAATTCTAAAATTCAAAATGGCCGCCATTTTTGGGGAGGGGAAAACTTTTTAAAAATTGGCAAGAGTAGAAATCTCAGATACCCTGCGGGTCGAAAATTTTGCCGCAATTGCTCTATCTCGCACGGTTAAGGAGATAGAAGCAAATTAGTGTTTTGCCATTTTTGGCAAAAATTCGAAAATTCAAAATGGCCGCCATTTTTGGGGAGGGGAAAATTTTTGGAAAATTGCATAGATTGCATTCCTTAGACACCCTCTGGGTCAAAAATTCTGTCGAAATCGCTCTATCTCTTACGGTTTCTGAGATATTAGCAAATTACTCAAAAGTAGTACTGAAAATACACAATGAAGTACCTAAATGGCTATTACTCATGTACTGACAAAGCTATCAGTCCCAAATGCAATACCAAGCGAGCTATGGACATAACAATCTTGTATTCAAAATTGTAGTAAAATATCTTTAATTATTTTGGCTTAAATACATGGAAACCAATGGGTACTGAAAATAGCTGTACTTAAGTATTACTCAGTAAGCAAAAGAGGTACAACAGCCAAAAGCAATCCCAAGCAAGCTACTGACCCAATAAGCCTGCATACCAAATTTGGTGACAATAGCTCTAATACTTTTCCTTTAAATGAGCGGAAACCATGCGTGACGCCGGACATCGGACGCCGGACATCGGACGGCGGAAAAAGCAAAAATAATATATCCACCCCCCAGGGGGGTGGACATAATAATGTTTGATCTGTTGTGCTTTGCAAATATAACTTAATGTTTAGCCTTTAAAAATATATTTTAATAATCTTTCCTTATTTAGAATAGGGTTACTCTAGCTGTTTAGAATTACTTCATGTTTTCCTCACCATGGCATTTACTTTTATTTGACCGGCTGGGGGTGACCATAATTGGTACACTGACCATAATTGGTGGCAAGGCAGTATCTCTTTAAATTTGAAATTATGATCACTTGCACTGTTTTGTGTCATTCTTGACATAATTTTTGATCGTACTTTTACTTCACATCATGCTGCAAATGGACTGCAAATGAGCAGTACCTAATTAATAAATTATAAAAGACAAGCCGGCTTCATATTACAATAGGCCTGCAAGTGATAACGATAAGCCTGGAAGGGTTACAGACAAGCCTGGAAGTGTAACCGACAGGCTCTCAATTAAGTTAACTGACAGGCCTGTTGCTTGGGGCCTGAAATTAGGGTCGAGAACAAGAGTCGGGGAGGGTCGGGGAAATATCAAACATGTTTGATATTTCACCGACTCTCCTGGACAGGCCAGGAACTTGCAACCGACCCTAACCGACCATGTAAACATTGGTCCCGACTCTCCAAAAATGCATAGTTACAGGCCTGTCGGTTCCAGTGGAAACACTGCATAATATTCATGAGAAGGTATGAGGTCACGGATTTCCCCTGATATCCGTAAATATTGACATGTGCGTGACACAAGCCTATACTTTCCATTAACGGATCCGTGACAATAGCCACCCCGATATAAGAAATGCACTTCATTACAAGAATTATGTAATTTTTATTACCGTATTTTTCCAAAATATGGCCCGGGCGTTAATTTTTTTCAAATAGCATCAGACCAGGCGTTAAATTGAACCAGGCGTTCTTTTGAAATACAAAAAAGTGTAATAAATTGTAAACAGTGTGCTTGGTACCAGGCGTTAATTTGAACCAGGCGTTTATTTGAACCTGGGCGTTATTTTGGAAATTTACGGTATATTTACTGTACTGGTTAGCCAGTGAATTTCGTCAGCCCAGTGAAGTTCGTCACCTGCCGTAAAAACGTTCAAGGACAGGCAATATTCACATTTAAATAAATGGAATAGCTTCTTTCTATGGCAAGGTATACATATATTCTGTAACTGGACAGTAAAAACTCTTTAAATTGTCATAAAACGCAGGTGACGAACTTCACTGGCTGAGCAGTATAGTTGTTTATCTTAATTTTTTCACCATGGATTCTGATCTAGAGAAAAATGCATTCCACGAAGCTAGCCCAACCCAAAGAATCCAAATCTAAATCTGGATTGCAAAGATTATGCAGATTCTTGTTTGTGAAATACGCCCAGTACCGTTTACCAACAACCCCACTTGCCAATATATGCACCTGTCAAGAGTTTTTGTAAAAAGCAGTTTATTTCCCATTTTTACTTCAAATAACTTTTATATTTTTTGTCAATTTTAAGTAACTACCTTATTAAGTTAATACACAATGACACAACAATTAAAATAATAGTGATATGTTTTCTGAGTAATTTTGATAGATACCCACATTGACTACTGTTATATCGCTCAGTAGGTGTGTGTTTTCGCTACCAATAAACCAAAGATGCCCTAAGTCGAGAGGCCAATGAGCACATTTAAAATCAGTCATTCCTCGGTCAAATACCACAGTAAACATCTTACTATAAACATTGCAATGCCAGATGATAAATACATGTATCAAAGCTGTAATACTGCTGTGAATATAGAGTTTTGAGAAGATTTCACTATCAGGCACAAAATTTGCATGCCTCAGCAGCCAGTTGGTTTTGTTTGTTCATATAGGTAACACCTATAAATATGCCAAGAGTGAAATATAATGAGATTTTAAAAACTATTCCCTTTAATGTTCAGTGAACAAAAAGTAAAAAATATAAGTTCATGCTTGTAACAATTTGAAAGTACTGGTTGAGCATTATACACTGATAACCAAGACATTTATGTGGTTCAGAAGTAGATTTTCCAATGAAGTACTAATGAAATAAAAAAAGAAGCGGATACAGGATCTTCTGAAAGAGGAAGTGCTATTTAATTGCAGCATGTATTTGTTATAGAACTGCCTAAATTTTAAAGGGAACATTGCTTGGTTACAAAGTTTGCCTGTCCTATACGGGTTGAACAAATATGCTTGTTTTACAATTAAATCACTTTGAATTTCATATCTCAAGCTTCTTTGGATAATTTTCCCTGTGAAACTATTCTTCCTTCCTGGTTCTTTATGTTATTACGTTATTTATATGATGTAATCTATCTTTCTTTTGGTCACATTTATATAGGTATTATTTATATAATATATGTATATCCATGTATTTAAATACATTATACACCTAAAACTCAATTTATTTGATATTGTTTCAACTACCTGCTGTTGAATGGGACATAAAACCTCAAACATTTGACCTGAATTACAATGACTGGTTGTTCAAAGATAAAAGTTGAGCCTTTTCATTCCATTCAACAGCCAGCATGTTAAACCAAATAACTATACATATTAACTGTCACATTTATTATAACAAGCCAACAAGTTCTTCTTAACTCTGTATTATATAGTGAAATACATATACTTTATTAAAATAAACATACAAATAAGGGGCCTCGGTGGCAGAGTGGTAACACTCTTGCCTCCCACCTCTGAGGTCAGGGTTTGGTTCATGGCCTGACCTTAAGTGGGAAAGCTGGTAGTTGCACGTTGTTGGTCAGCAGTTTACAGTACTGAGCCTTGAACAACTGTATGTACTGGTTTCCTATGCTGTCCCAACTATCTGTTGTGATATGACCTGTAAGGTGTTGAAAGTGACAAAAAAAAAAAAAAAAAAAAAAAAACTCAAATTAACATACAAACAAAACCATAACGTTTTTACATACTATGGGGGAGATGGATTCAATTAATAAAAGGCTGAAGCTTTATTTAGTAACTGACATATAAATACTGATATGAAAGAAAACCATATAAGGAGGGAACTTTTCGTTTTGTATAAAAAACAATAAAACATAGTTGTACTTACATGTTATAATTGAAGCAACCTATTAAAACAATTTAAATACAACACAATAAAATTACATGCATAAAAACTATATATGCGCTTCCTGTGGAGGAAAACATTTCAGACCAAGTAACAGCTTCTGAATCCCATTTACTTTGTTGAAGAGACATTTACTATATTTTGAAGAGACATTTTCACACCTCCGACATATAGTAGGAAGTCCGTCTTCACTCACCCTCGAAATACACTAGTTTATATTTAAGGTTTTGATTATTATATTCAATAATTTCTTTTAAAATGTGGCTACTATATTATGCAAATCACAGTTTATATAAATCATATATTATGTATTACAAAATGGAAAACTGTAAAACATTTTTATTTTAATAAAAACCCATTAGCTTGAGGAGTTAAACTTCGCATACACTTGGTTGCGCATGTAAACAAATCAAAACAGTGTGCTGTAGCGATACACAAATTATTACATAAAAACCTAGCTAAAGGCGCTTCAATTTCATCAAGCATGGTATGTTTTATTTGATACAAAATATATTACTTTTGTCAAATGATGGGTTGAAAAATGGTACCCAATTTTGTGGGTCAAAAGTGCTTCCCAATCCCATCACACCCCACTTCCTTAATTGATCCTCCGTACAGTACTGTAACTGTACTGCTACCCTGCATAAATTGGCCGCCAACTTGGACTCATTTTGATTCACACTCAGCCTCTTCTTAAACTCATCCCGACAAACTTGGCCCTGTTTTATTTATATTCTGTATGTATACATCCTATAAGAATAATGTGTTAAATGTTATGAAAATAAGATCAAATCTGCTTCCTGCACTAAACAGACTAGGCTATAATAAAATATATATGTAGGCCTGATATTATGAACCTGCTGTGGTTTATTGTATTTCGAGTCTTATTGGTATTAATTGAAGAAGTCTCATCAGAGGCAATGAAAATATCTGCCTCCCCTCTCACTGAAGTACTATTTGGGATCCTGCTGTGAACCCCCGGTTTGTACCGGTTGAGACTTGATAACTGGTTGAGAACTCGTTTTGGTGCTGGTGGGGGTTCTGTACCTCTGGTCAGAACCGGTTCACTTTGCTGGAGGATTTTTTGTGATGTATAATGTTTTGAAGTGGCCTCCTATTACTGTTACTGGGGTAATAAGTGCCATAGAGGTACTAACTATTATGTCCTCAGCATATTATAAAGCATATATTTACAGGTACAAAAAACAGGTTCACACCCCTAACCCAAAACCCACCTGAGGGACCAAAAAGCTCACTGACAGCATCTATGTTCAGGCTTCCAATATGTCTAGTATTGAGGATGAACAATTTTTGACCACCTTCATAAATGAGGCCAAATATTCACAACCAGGTATATTACCAAAAATATCAGGTTTGAAAGTTCATAGGACACACAATCATTAACTTGTCAAATATCACCTTAGATGAACATCAAAGTAGCAAAGGCATCAGAAAAAGGCTTGACTTTCTGTCTAACACCAGGTCCGCCTAAAAGGGCGGTTAGACACACACAGAATGATCTATTGGAAGTGGTACAAAAACATCAAATTGACACCCCAGTTATGGTCACAAAGACACAAACTATAACTCATACAACCCAAACATAAAAAGTATTATCCACAAAAACTGGAATATAATTTCCAACAGCTCAGATTGTGGAAGTCTATTCAAAGACCAGGAGACTCCCAAATTTGAGAGACACCCTCACAAATGTAACCCTCAGGTACCCACCACAGACTGAGAACCAAACCACACCCAGACCCACATTGTGCACCAGACTAGGAAAATGCACTTATTGTTCCTCTATAAAAACAATAAGAGAGGTAAAATGTAACTTCACCCATAAGGCCATAACTCATATCATTTGCAAGACTTACCAAAATACACCACTTGTGAAATCAGCAATGTCATATACCTTATCAAATGCACTAAGTGTAACATGCACTATGTTGGGGAACAAGCAGAGCATTTAGGAAAAGGATGTATGAACATAAAACATCAGTCCTAAAAGATGGACAGCCAACACCACTATCAGGTCATTTCAAGAATGATGGACACAGCCACAGACATATGCAGTTCTCAGTGCTAGAGTGATACACATCAAAATTTGAAGCATCAAACACAGCCAAAAGAAAAAGAATTGAGCTGAGCTGGATCTTCAGATTGTACTGCCTGCCCCCAATTGGCATCAACCAATTTGTGTGATTCTTCATGAATATCATTTAGACTATTACACACACAGTAGTCCCCTCTTTCTTTTCTTGTATTAAATGTTGTAGGAGTTAAATTTACATTTCCACATCAAATCAAATAAGTTCTGAATTATATGATTTTAATGGAAATTGTTTTTAGAAGTTAGTATTTTACAAATAATGGCTACATTATTGAAACTGTTACCAACAGATTTCATAAAACACTCTTGCACATATTACTCTCTGTCAGCATGATTCATGATTGTGTTACACCAATCTATCCACAATAAAAAACTGTAAACAATGATACATAGATTATCAAAATTCATCCTTAAAGATTTTGTGTCCATTTAAATTCTTAATTGATTGGGGCTGAGTTTGCGTTGTTCTCTATTGTTTGTATGTTCACCATCATCCATTTACATTGTCACATTGAATACCCATCCATGGAGGATAGTTCATTATTCTTTTTTTGGTTTATGCATGGTTTTCTAGACAGTTAGATTCTTAATTATTGATGATTATTAATATTCAGCGTACACAGAGTTTATGGTCTTACGCTGGCCTGTTTATAAAGAGAGTATGTTAATTATACTTAGATTTAATGTGGTGTTCCTAAAAGCTAGACAAAAGCAGCAATTCCATCACCACTTGGACAAATAGCAATGACACTATTTTTGAGTGAGAGGAAGTGAAGATAGGAAACTGGGTGCACGTTGATTTTCATAGTCAATGGGAGAATTGGCCACTGGTGATGGTCCAAGACCAGCAGGGTTAGCAGTCATGGTCCAAGGCCAGTGGTAATGGGATGGGGGATGGGGTGTTGGAGGCAATGAGGAGAGGGAGGTGGCCAAATCAAACATTTTTTGAGAGTCAAAGGTATTACTCAGCTACACAAGTTCATCACATGTCTTGGAAACTGTCAAGAACAGGCACCATTAATATTAAATAAGTGGAACACGTACCAATAAAATTAATAAATAAATCTGAAAGAATGTTAATTATGCAGAAGCTTTGATATTGTCATGAAATGCAAGTGAATAACTTGAATGGATGACGAACTTGGATAGCTGAGCGTATCAAAGGGTTAATTTAGGTTTCTGCAATTGCACTGCAGTTGTATTATCCATTTTGACCAAAAATATGCTTTTACTTCCTGCCAACAGCTTGAGGCTGTACTCTGGAGATTATAAAATGCCCTCCGTATGTGCAGCAAATTTATAGGAAATGTTTATGACTATGAAAATGTGTCTCTGCAATATTTTGGCCTCATTTTGAAAAAAAATAGCCATCAAAGCTGATTGTATGAAAAACATTAAGATGTTCTAAAACATGAAATAATGCAGCTGTTTTTATCAAATTTGAATAAAAGATGTATGGCTAGGAAAACTAACAGTACTGTTTAACTTCAGTGATAAGACAGGTACTCAACATGCTATGCCACAATTCATGAAAGTCTGGAGGCAAAAAAAAACTAAAAAAAGTGATCTCCAGAGCTCACACTTAAAATTGCCAATATTGGGAGCTAGGCATTTATTTTTCTTGGGAATGTCACCTTTAAAATTTTTGTCTGTAATAATTTTGTGACACTGTTTTCAATCAGATGGTTATCCCATTTGATAGGAATTCTTATAGAAGCACTTTTTTTAACAAAATCTCCCTATTTTGTTGAATGACATTTTTCAGCCAACTGAATCAATGAATGTGAAAGTGGCAGGCCGTGTCAGGCCTCTCACTGAGATGGAAAACTCAAGAGGAGCAAAGAGGGTGGTGAAAGTGAATGGAAGTAATATCAACATAGAAACTTCAAATAAGGTATTTATTCACATGGTGTATTATTTTCTATATTAAAGACTGAGTATTGTTTGTGCTGAATTATAAATAATAACTCAATTTTGCTGCTAAATGAACAAGAAATATTGCATGTCTTTGGTTCTTAACCTATGGTTGAAGGTAAAATGGAATGTCCGCAGGCACACACTTGACTATTTATCTCCATTTAACACCTGCAAATGTAGGTGACTCATACCAAAAATAACAATTTCTTGCTGTAGGAGTGTACACTCCTAAAGCATTAATATTTGATACATGTCTGATACAATAGTTGCACCTTCTGATGAAAATTTTAAACTTTGGTAATGTATCTTACATTATGGAAATGTAAAATTAAAGTGTATATTTGAAATATTAATTTGACAGCTGTAAATGTTTTATTTCAGCAACAAAGTTTTTCCATGGACTATGCATTTGGTTCCGATGTGCAAGCTGTAAGTAAAGTTGAACATATCATTTAAAAATTTAAATCTAACTCTCATTTCAGTGTAAATGCAATAAACACTATTAAAGACCTGTACCATTGTCCATCCAAATCATAACGTAAATGCAAGATTATCCAAATTATTACTAAGAGAGTTATGGAATCTTCACGATAAATATTAACAGAGAATCTTTTAATAACTGAATATTGTCAAGTAGAAAATTTATTCATAAATGCAGGTGCTTATAACAAAAGACTGATATTTTTCACTAAAACTGTCTGATGTTTTTGCCATTTTTGATAAATTATTTTTTGAGCAGTGCATATAATTATTTTCAGGAAAAATGCATATTTTTATAAATGTAAGCAAAAAATACATAAAAATTAATAGTTGATGATATATACATCTATTTGATTCAACAGACACTCAAGTGCCCTGAATGATATATAGAAAAAAATAAATCATTAAACTTGTTATTGTGTCTGAACAAGGTAATTAACAATAAAATTTCTACATTTTTCTTAATGAATGTTTAAGTTGATTTAGAAGACGTTAGATATAAGATTTCTTGGAATATTTTTAGCGGGACATCTATAATGCATGCTGCGACGGATTCCTGCAGAAAGCACTGAATGGCTATAATGTCACAGTCCTGGCATTTGGAGCAGTAAGATTATTGTAGACTATGGCTTATAACAGAAGTTTTGTAAACTAAACCAATATCTGATATATAATGGTATAATTACTTTGAACAAAAGTCATGTGCAAGTATAAGTTAAAAAATGCTCACTTTTATTTAATAGTATGTCAGAGTTCACATTGAATTGTAAATTAAATAATGTTGTTCAGATAAATAATTAAGGTAATAAAATAGTTTTGTTGGAGTGCATGGACATATACTGCTAAACTACTTGTTAGCTGTGCCTAATTCTGTTCTTTCTATGGCCAATGGACTTCAAAGGACTTAACTATTATTTTGTAAATTGTTTAGACTGGCAGTGGCAAAACCCATTTGATGTGTGGAAATGAAGAAGAGCCAGGCATCATCCCTTGTGTATGTCATTTTTACTTATTGATTTAACATTTTTAAAACTTTTTGAGGCGATTCTTTGTGCACTGAATAACTAAGATCACAAGAAATAAGTTTTTAGGAAACAATTCACTACCACTGAAATTGAATAAATTTTACTGCACCAACTTTCTTAAAGTTGTGTATTGGTAGAGATATAACTACCCTCACTGGAAAGTGCCAACAAAGAATACAATGATTATATCGTAAAGTATTGATTTAATTAAAAATAATACTAAAATAATATTATATTGTAAAAAAATAAATCTTTCACATGACATAGTTTAACTATATAATATTTGAAAATCTATGTGACATTAAGTTCTTCTCAAATTAAATGGTGTTATATTAGTTATGAAAGGGAATTGAAACCATTTTTCCACAATTTTATATTTAATCTAAAATCCTCTTACAATGATATTTAAATGTTGAAAGCATATGAATGGAAATACATGTAATTTGTGATTAGATTCTTTGCATTTAACTCCAAGTTTTTCCTGAATGGAGTAATTGTCATGATCTCGTCTTGTTTATGCTTTCAGTTAATCAGGAGTTTGTTTCAACATATAGACACTAACAGAGGCAAGAAGGAATTCTTTGTTTCAGTGCAGTTTGTAGAGGTAAGACCAAGACACTGCACCTGATGTTGAGACTAAGAAGCATTATATAAGATTCAGCCAACCCGATGCTTCTGCTATCTTCAGCAACTTCATAATCGGTTGACCAAGTTAATGTTACAGGCATCAAACACAAATATTTGTTGCCATATTATTTAAGTCTTGCAAAAAACATTATGTTTTCATTATTTTTTGGAACAACAAATTATCATTAGCAACATTATAATCCACTGAGGCTTTGAAGAAGCAATGAATGTAGTATGCACAAATATTAAACCATCTGTTGGTTATTACCATTTTTATGCTTTGCCTTTGAAAGTGTTATGGTGTTGCTTCAAAGAGATGCATAGATTTCTAAATATTTCAGTTTATATGAATCACAAATTTTACAGTTTTTACCCCACAGCCCTTTAGGGCTGTCAGGGAATTGCTTTCACCTATAGTGTCCATATGGGCGGTTGGGTGGGGTGGGTGGACGGGCTGGCATGTGGCGGGAAAAAGTTTGTCAGGGATGTATCTCAGAAACCATAAGGTGTAGGAAGTTCATACTTGGTAGTACTTGATTTGACCTTTGACCTTGCTGTAGTGACCTTGAGTTTGAAAAACATGTCCGGGCTATATCTTGGAAACCGTAAGGTGTAGGAGGTTGATACTTAGTAGGGACATTGGCTGTGGGGTGTAGGTGTGCAATGTCATGGTGTGACCTTGATTTGACCTTTGACCTTGGTGTAGTGACCTTGACCTGTAAGGTTTTGTCCGGGCTATACCTTGGAATCTATAAGGTGTAGTAGGTTGATATGTGGTAGAGACATTTTGGGGGGAAGTAGGTGTCCACGGTCATGGTGTCCAATGTCTATTTAAAGCCTTGATTTTCTGCACATGTAAAAATAACATATTAATATATTCTCACATGAGATTTCAGCTGTATCAGTCCCATAGTTTGCTAGCTAAAGGGCTTTAAAGTGGCAAAAACCTCATAAATTGGGTCTCTGAGGGCATTTTAGAGACCTCAAGGTGACCTTAAAATTGAACCTACAGACTTCAAATTTTCAACAGACAAAGATTACATATAAAAGTTATATCTAATAAAGTTTGAGACTTACCAATTTCAAGTTACAGGGAAAAATATGTGAAAAATGTCAAAAACAGGTTACTTGGGAGGGGGTTTATGGTCCTCATGCACTGGTTAAATGTCTACTTAAAGCCTTCATTTTTTGCACACGTAAAAAGATTAGATTTCAGCTGTATCAGTCCCATAGTTTGACAGCTAAAGGGCTTTAAAGTGGCAAAAATCTCATAAATTGCGTCTCTGTGGGCATTTTAGAGACCTTAAGTTGACCTTAAAATTAAAGCTACAGGCTTCAACTTTTTTACAGTTTTACAGACAAATATTACATGTAAAACTTATATGAAATAGAGTTTGAGACTCATTAGAATTACTTTTTCCAGATCAATATGTGAAAAAATATGTGAAAAATGTCCAAAAAAAAAAGTCACTCAGGTGTGGGTTTATGGTCCTCATGCACAGGTTAAATGTCTACTAAAGCCTTTTGGCGCATGAAAAAAGAACATATTAATATATTCCCAGGTGCGATTTCAGCTCTATCACTCAAATATTTTGACAGCCATAGGGCTTAAAAGTGGCAAAAAGCCCATAAATTTTGTCTCTGTGGGAATTTTAGAGACCTTAAGGTGACTTTAAAGTTAAAGCTATACAGACTTCGAATTTTCCACAGACATGAAGAAAAATTCCTAAGTAAGGTCTATATTGGCCTCAAACAGATTTTTAACCTCAACATGAAGTCCTGATTTTTGCCATATGTAAGAAGAATATATTAATATAAAATTTTAGCCAGATGAGCCACATAGTTTGTGAGCTAGAGGGGATTCTGTAGCCAAAGGTATATTTCTGACCTTAATGTGGTAATAACTTCTTTATTGTTGGGAGTTTAAGGTCACCTTGAAATAGGGTTCCTCTTCTGACCTAATTACATGCTAGGCCAAGGTTTTGAATGAAATCTGTGAAAGTATTTTTGAGTTATCGCACATACAAGTCAAAACATGCAGTGTCGGCTGTTACGGCAGATCTGAGGTGCAACAGACATGAAACCAGTATATCCTCGAATTTCAACTGGGGATACAATGAATTACATGTAAATTCTACTTTTGGTTTAGATAGTGGATGATCAGATGACAGACTTGCTGAACCCGCACAGTAATGAAATGGGCATCAGGGAGCATCCACAGAAAGGAATGTGAGTATCAAGCAGGTTTATGCACCATGTTTTCATCATTTTGACCTATGGAGATTCCTTTGGGGATGAAATTTAAGTCGCCCCGGATGTGTCATTGGCACAATTTGGTTCTCTACAAGTGATCTTAGGCAAGTCCAAGAAAAAAGTCATGACTGTTTCAAATTTTTTAAATAGTTCCACTTGTCTAATACTATTCAAAAGGTAATTTCTAGCAAACAGTGTTGCTCTTGGGTAAACAGAAAATGTAAATTTTTCTTTACAGAAATAATTTCGTAAGTTTTCTTCATTATTTTTCCAACAAATGTAACATGTAAACCACAGGGACACTTTCAAATGAATATGTTTTGCAGCTATGTCGATGGCCTGTCAGAGCTTGTAGCCAATTCAGAAGATGACTTGTCCAGGCTTTTTGAACAAGGAAACCGAGCTAGAAAGATGGGAGCTAGTGATGTGAGATCTCACAAAGCCAGGTAAGCATATGAAACTTAAGTGATAATCCAGACCCATAACATGTGGCCTTTGAACAGTAATAAGTCTTGTTATATTGGTAAATAATAAAAGTATTATGTCCACCCCACTAGTGATAATTAAGTCATATTGCATGAGTTAACCTTGAAACCTAAGCTTTACACTGGATCAACAGAAACAACTATACTAGAACATTTTGGTGGCATAGGTAGGGTGAACATTACAGATGTTAATATGTTGTCTTTTATCCTTATTTTTTAGATATTTTATAGCTTCTGTCTATCATATGGTATATGTAGATGGTTCAGTTTTTATTACCCCACAGCCCTTAAGGGCTGTCGGGGTATTGTTTTCACCCATGGTGTCCGGATGGGCGTTTGGGCGGGTGGTGGGAAAAAGTTTGTCCGGGGTGTATCTCAGAAACTGTAAGGTGTAGGAAGTTCATACTTGGTAGGGACATTGGTTAGGGGGTGTTGGTGTGCAACGTCATGGTGTGACCTTGATTTGACCTGGCTGTAGTGACTTTGACGTATAAAATCTTGTGCAGGCTATATCTCAGAAACCGTAAGGTGTAGGAAGTTGTTACTTGGTAGGGACATTGGTCAGGGGATGTAGGTGTGCAACGTCATGGTGTGACCTTGATTTGACCTTTGACCTTGCTGTAGTGACCTTGACCTATAAAATCTTGTCCGGGCTATATCTCAGGAACTGTAAGGTGTAGGAAGTTGATACTTGGTAGGGATATTGGTTGGGGGTTGTAGGTGTGCATCGTCATGGTGTAGCCTTGATTTGACCTATGACCTAGTCGTAGTGTCCATGAGTTTGAAAATCTTGTCTGGGCTATTTATTGGATTCAGTAAGGTGTAGAAGGTTGACACTTGGTAGGGACATTGGTTAGGGGTTGTAAGTGTGTGTCATGGTGTGACCTTTAACTTTGGCTCTGCCAAAGTGTGTTCACCTGCAAGATTTGAGACATGTTTCTCTTATGACATAAGATATTTAGATTCCTGAAACTGATTAGTTTATGATTTATGATTAGTTTAGATTCCTGCAACTGATTAGTTCATGTACTTTTGTATAATTGTGCTATTTCCATTGTCAGCTATACTCCAACTAATAAAATTTAAAGCTTTGTAATTTTTAGTACCCTGATTAATGCTATCATCTTGCTATTGAAATGTCTTGATTTAATACATTATCTTTACATAAATTTTCTTTCTTTTAGATGTTATTTTCTCTACTTAAACATTATCTGGAGCTTTATATAACTGATACTGCTCTGACAGTATCCAGCTCTATGTGCTGTTTCACTGCTTCTTATATTCCATGGTGTTGAAAACTATTTTCCCAGGCTGTGGGGTACCTACATCTCTGATGCTATTTTTCTTATTCAAATGTCAGCTTAGTTGTTTGTTAAATAATATAATACAACTGATAAACATTATTATCACATTCTCACACATATGGCCGAGCTATTTTTGAAACATAATTAAAATTTCAACCCAAATAATTTTAGGGCTTTATACTCGACAGTCTCAACGAATTGTACTCTAAGGAAAGCAAGACCAGCACACAACAATTGTATCAGTCAAGGTTTAACTTTCAAAAGTGTGCACCACTTTTCAAATTGAATAAGTAAATAACTAGACCCACGCATCGGAGAACCAATGCAAATCTGTATCCACCAGAAAGACAACTCACCAAAGCCAGTGAACCATCGTTTGACCTTGAAGGAGGGGCCAAAGGACAAATCTGATAACATCAGAAGATTCCCGCCCCATGATATCCTACAAGTTGGTTTCACATTGCAAACCTCTAGGATCAATAATAAGCAAGTTATAAGGACTTTTAAGTTTGGCTATCCTTGTTTGACTTTGAAGGAGGGGCCCAAGGTCAAATCTGACTACATCAAAAGATTCCCCGGCCATGATTTTGTATAAGTTGGTTTCACATTGCAAACCTCTACGACAAATAGTAAGTGAGTTATAAGCACTTAAAAGTTTGACTATCCGCGTTTGACCTTGAAGGAGGGGCCCAAGGTCAAATCTGACCAAATCGCAAGATTATCAGTCCATGATTTCCTGTAGGTTGGTTTCACATTGCAAACCTCTAGGACCAATAATAAGTACAGTTATAAGCACTTTTAAGTTTGGGTATCCTCGTTTGACCTTGAAGGAGGGGCCCAAGGTCAAATCCAACCACACCAGAAGATTCCTAGCCCATGATTTCCTATAGGTTGGTTTGCCATCCAAAACCTCTAGGACCAATAATAAGCGAGTTATAAGCACTTTTAACTTTGGCTATCCTCGTTTGACCTTGAAGGAGGGGCTCCAGGTCAAATCTGACCATACCAAAAGATTGCCAGCCCATGATTTCCTATAGGTTGGTTTACCATCACAAACATCTACGACCAATAATATGTGAGTTATAAGCCCTGTTAAGTTTGGTTATCCTAGTTTGACCTTGAAGGAGAGGCCCAAGGTCAAATCCGTCCACACCAGAAGATTCCCAGTCCATGATTTCCTATATGTTGGTTTACCATCCCAAACCTCTAGGACCAATAATAAGTGAGTTATAAGCACTTTTAAGTTTGACTATCCTCATTTGACCTTGAAGGAGGGGTCCAAGGTCAAATCTGACCACATCAGAAGATTCGCAGCACATGATTTCCTATAGGTTGGTTTCACATTGCAAACGTCTAGGACCAATAATAAGGGAGATAAATTAGGCACTTTTAAAGTCCACTATGTGGGTTACTTTAGCACTCTGTGAATGACCTTGAATTAAGAGCTTCAAGGTCAAATGTCTGCAAGGTTGTAGAGGACGTGTATATCTGTTATACATATCACCTATGAAGAGATTCAACCTTCTACCTATGAGAAACAGCCAGTAGAAAAATGTAGATAATTTTCAAGAAATGCCCGCAGTGAACCTAGGTGGTGCAGTTTTCCTCTGAGAGCATTAATGCCGAAAATCTCTCTATGCGCGGTGGCAGCGGCGACGTAGCAAACGCTAAACCAAAGTATCCACCAGATGCCTCCGGTGGATACAATTAATCTGAATACAAGATTCAGGAAAAAATCTGAACAATGACATACAATATCATTACTATAAGGATGAAGACTTCATCTGAAGATTATCTGTTGATTTTATCTCTTCAGATCCACTGGTGTGTTTACAATCAATGTTGAACAAAAAGACAGTGCAGCATCCAAAGTGGGAGTGAGAGCAAAGATAAATCTGGCTGACTTGGCAGGTTAATAATTATGTTGTACATGTTATCAAGTGCATTGGAACATAAATTATACAAACTTTTCTAATCAATATATCCAGTTTTATTAAATATTTTCCACTTTTCCTAAATTACATTTTGACATAATTGTTATATTCCAAATATAGACAAAACAATTGACACAGAGAAAAGAGAGGAGAAGGGAAAATATTGAAATAATTATATACATTGTAACCTTTGGTTTGTTATTGCAACCTTTGATTTTGAAACTGTAAGTTTCTAAAATAGGGTTATCTGGGTGTGCGTTGGTTTGTCATAAAAACAACAATCAGTTATAAACATTCAAAACTAGTTATTGCTTTCAATGTTTAAAATATGAAGTTTCTTTTAAGATTTCATTAAAATATACAGAAGGTCACTATCAAATGTCACCTATTTCACGAGTATAACATTGTGACAACCTTGCTTCTCTTTATTTTATTTGCAAAAATTATTGCAAAACTGGACATGGGTGATAAAATGCAATTAATCATTAGTTTTGTGAAGATATTTCTTTCAAGTCTCAAAAATAAATGTTAATTGTATATTGGTTATTTTTTGGAAACCCACAACCGATTTTAGAAAGTTAAAAGCCAACTGCACTTCCATGAAAATGTCCTTTTTTTCTCTAATTATCTTGCCATGCAAAAAATATACAGGTTTATGGTCTTATTTACATTTTCTAGATTTTTACCTATTTATATGTTTATATTTTGCAGGAATCGAACTGTCTGGTGATAAGAGGTAGGTATATGTTCATTATATGTTATATTTAGCCTATTTCTAAAACTTTAATATGATTATTATTCATCTTTTTTAAACTGGTGCTGTAGCTATGTGTATAACAGTTAAACAAAAAATGAAAATTTCTACACTCATAACACATGGTATTAATATATCGATGTATCCTTAATTGTTTGAAAAAAAATTAAAGTAAAACTACATTATCATAAAGACCCTGTTTTGGAGAATTCTCTTCAACAACAAGTAGATATTAATCCCTTTTTAGAATCCTTTTCATTGTAAGTTATCCTGTTCTCTGGGAGTTCTGTGGAGTGGAATAACTATTCTGAGCCTTTAAGATAACACTTATTATTTACTTAAATTTTTGTACTAAAATGCACATTTTTTTTTAATTGTCAGCGTGAATGCTGTGTGCAATGTTCTGACTGCCCTGAAAAAGGGAGGCCATGTGCCCTACAGGGATTCCAAGGTCACACGTTTACTGCAAGACTCACTAGGTGGCGACTCTGCCACTCTCATGTTTACTGTGGTGTCACCAGCAGGTCAGTTCCCATTTATTTTAATGAAGTAATAAGTGGTATTAAACTAGTGGTAAAACTATAGAAATGGTGTCATACATTGTAGTTTTATGTAAGTCCACTAAAATGCTGACTGCTTAAGAAAGAGTACAATAAACTAAGAAAGTATAGCCATAATATATAGTCTGAAATCTCACCATTTTGTGCCAAGTCCATCTCACTAATAGCTGGTGCAGTGCTCCCTGATTACACTATGAGTATTATAACTTCAAAATAAGCATAAAACCAGATTCAGGTTAACACCCAGTGTACTGAAGTTTAAAATTAATTAAGATTTAATATCTTTATTTTACAAAATTATGCTACCTTCTAACCTTTAGCTTTACTTATCATCATTAACAACTGTGTGTCAGGGGAAAATCAGATTTTACAAATACATGTCACATACAACAAATAGCAAGTTTCATCTAATTTGTAATTGACCAAAAGTTTATTTTGCAAAGACTGTTTTGTAGATCAACTTTTTTTGCTGCTTCTAACATAAAAAGTTTTCATATCTGTTAAAATTATTTGCCATTTTGTTTTTTAAATCACATCCCAAAATGGTATTTATATATTGCAAGTATTTATATGTAGTGCAATTATCTCCTTCACAACAGAAGTTAAAGTGATATTGGAACTTTTGTTACTGCAAAATTACAGACAAATATCTGGTGACTTACATTCCACTGATTCAGAGACAGAGGCTCAGAGCTGACTCTTTATCAACATCCCTTAGGTTCTTTAGTTTGCAACTGGAAATAATTACCAGGACCCAATGTTAAGTGATCATCATAGAAAATATGTGTCTACCTGTACCTGGGATTGAACCAATGTCTTTCATGTTACTAGGTGAGAGTGTAACACACTAGTGGCAGATTAAGTGCAATGACCAATAGTCTGGCACTGAAATGATATTTGCTAAGCACTGAACTGATATCAGAGTCTCTCTTATTTCAGACAAAAGCTTGAATGAGACAGTTCAGTGTCTCCAGCATGCTCAGAATGCAAAGGGAGTGAAGAACAAGGTCAAACTCAACTTGGTAAGCTTAGATATATTGCTTTTTTCTAAGAAGAATTAGATTTGGAACAATTAGGAATATAAAAACTAAAAGTATATTGGTGTTGTAACTCTATATGAGGTGTATTCAAGAATTTGTTTATAAGGACTGTATCTGCCCAAGAAGGCTGGCGAAAATTCATCCTTATTGTGAACCTTTAATGTTTATTTGCCTCAGTTACACTTGTGCCATGTTGAAACAAAAGTGAGGGGATATACAACTTTTTGGCAAGCAATAAATATTATTTAGTTCTTTGTAGGTAAAAATTAAAAGCAGATTTAAATTCTGTTTTGGGTATTTGTCTTACAAATGTGAATATAGTTGTCCAACATTTGAATTTTTTTGTTAAATGATAACAAACAAAAAATATTTAAGTTGGCGAGAACTTAATTCTTTCCAAGAATTTTCTGAAAACTTGCATGAAGCCTGATAAGATTACAAATAGCATGCAACATTTTAAATTAACACAAACTTTAAGTATTTTATAACAAAGTAAAATGTACTACAAAAGCAACCCAATGTAGTATTTATTAACAGTTGTGGCATTTACTGTGCTCATGCACACTACTTTACTACCTTTCTTGTTGGAAAATATGTGTAAAATAAGGAGACATTTCTCAATGAATATTGTGTGTATTTCAGGGCTGTCAAAATACAGGAAGGATAAAACTATAGCAATAGATTATTCGATTGTATCAATATTAGATCTATGATATTAACTGCCATTTTGATATAAATTTGTATTTAAAGGTGTTTTATTAAAAAAAAAATTGCAAAATTTGGAGTTCTGTAAACCAGCAGTGCTTCACCTTCACCTTTGATTTTGTTAAAAGTACTGCATAGCAAAACATGAGCTGCTTTATTTTATATCAACAATGTTAAGTCTCTTTTGTATATGGTTATGTTATGATTATTTTTTACAGTGGGTGTCTGTTCTTATTGGTCAAATTATTTTTAAATGTTTGGACATAATAGGTGAATAAATTTAGACTTGATCTGGATAAAATAGCATCCCTAAAATGGTTAAATAATGATTTCATGCAGATCTTTTGAAACATTTTGTACTTGCAGTATTATCAAGAAAATAAAGTATATTATTTCCATGCTTGCCATTCGTGTTTCTTTGTAATTAAGGAAATGTTTTTCAGTGTGCATAAGGTAATGTACTTAATGTACCTTTCAAATATTTCTGTGTATGTTCCAGGATGAAACCTCAGGTGTGATCAGTCAATTGAGAGAAGAAATTGCCAGAATGAGAACTAAAGTCACCAAAAATCCTGATGATAAGGACAGTGTTGTCAAAATGGAGGTAAATAACTACTGTACTCAGTCATACAAACATTCAAATGTTAATAGTCACTTTCAACAGTATTTACATAAGAACTATAATGAAATACTTGTATAGACACCTGTAAGTCATTAGAGGCTATAACAATGCATGTGCATATTTCTGTGAAGGCATTTTAGGTAACTCATGAAATATTAATACAGCTATTTTTAACAATAATATTATACTTCTTGTGTGATTTTTAAGGTACAAGCTTATATTTTTAATGCATTAATAAAAATCTAATTTCTTAAAGATGTATTCTGAGCTTAAGATAAACAATTAAGCTTTGGTTAATTATACATTGTGCTGCCTTTTCCAGCAACTAATTAAAGATCTTCAGGTTGCAAAGAAACAGACATGGGACGAGAAGGAGCGAATGTCCATAAAGTATGAGGACGAGAGGAAGACCAACCTTGCCAATAAGGTAAATATACACCGATAAAAAAGACAGAATAATACAGTGAGAAATTTGAAGGTTGAATACTCAATTGGAAATTTTGATTATTTTAAGAGAATTCAAATAAGTGAACAAACTTTCGTCAAATTTAGTAATCGATTAGAAAATTTGAATCATTTTTGGCAAGGAACAATCTAACATTTCATAATATTTGATCTGACGATGTATTGGAGTTTGAAATTGGTGTCTTTATATTGTTTGTAATTTCAAAATACTTTATATGAATTAGTGTGTAGGTCAGAGGTAATAATTGACACTTTATCAGAAATGTCAAGGTTATTTTTCTGTATATCAGGGTATTCTGGAGTGGGTAATGGACACAGCTCGCCGTGGTAACAAAGAGGTTCAGGATCGCATTGTGATCCTACAGAAAGAGAAAGATCACCTGACTCTAGAGTACAGAGACAAGAGAAAGATGGTGGACGACATGAAGGACAGTCTGCAGAAAAAAATCAACGAGTACTCAAAGATTGCAGAGAGCAGTGAGTCATCTAATCTAATTGGACCTGTATACCACTTAATCACTATATTGACAGATTCTGAGAGAGTCCTAGTTCAAAATTCACGGGACATACATGGGTAACAGACTCAAAGAATATGGAAAGGTTAAACTTTGCTATTAAGCAGGCTATATTCTGCTTTTAGAAGTTTCCGAGAAATGCCAAAATATTTTCATTTGTCATGTAAAAGTAACTTTGAATTTAAAATTTTGTTAGGCAGTTTCATTGAGAATTCTGGGAACAGTCTGTTTAGAAGATATTGAGCTCTGAAGTATTGAGATTCCTCCAAGCTGACAAAAGTCTGTTTAGAAGATACTTAGCCCAGTAAATGTTGATATTGCTTCAGAAATTACCAAATGCAGTGAATGTCTTGTACAACCTATCTTTATATCACTTAGATTATGTAGAGTACACAAATGACTTACATTCACTGCTCACTTTTAGTCTTTGTATTGTTTTTTTTCTGCAGAGCGTGGAGGGAATGAGTCTGACACCAAGGCAAAGGTCACAGCAATTCACGAGCTGAAGGAAAACCTAAAGAAAGAGACTGAGAATCTGAAGGAGATCAAACGCAGGCTAAAAGATCTTCAGGACAGACAGAAGGCAGAGAAAGAGGTGAGTTACAGATAGGGCTGGGACGGGTGCTAAAAAACAGCTCCGAGTACCTGCACTCTGACAACCAACCCAAATTCGAGTAACTGTGAGATTTAGTATCTACCATTAGAAGTCATATGTAAACAAATGGTCGTGAAACTTCTGAAGAAAAAACGTCATCTGTTTAACCGGGTATTATAGAATGTGGAGTAAATTATACATTTTTAAGCCAAAACCACAACTTTAATCGATATTATTTGGCAGAAATGCTAAAATGTAGCATATTTTACACAAAAATTTCACTTTGTGGGCGATAATACAATATGCTGTGAGTAATCGAGTAGTGAAAATGGACTCGAGTCCCACCAATGGCTGACTTGTCTATCAAGGCTCGGGTAACAATTTGCAGCCCTAGTTTAACAGACAAGGTGAAACAGGAACAATGATACACGTATATTCAATGCATATTCAATGTCTTGATGAATTTTGAAGCTCAGTTATGTAATAGAATCTAATAGTACAGAAATTCTGAACTATAAAATCAAGTGATAGTTTGTGTTCTACGCCCTGTTCAACAGCTAGGGTCATATTGGGACAGGCTCTTGGCATTTGTCACTGTGGGAGTTGAACCCACACAGAGTTGATTTTGCTACAGATTATGCCACTTTGTGTGTTTTCCTTTAATTTAATAAAATGATGTTGAATTTTTTTCTTTCATTTTATTTGCAGGCAGCACAAGGTCAAGCTGTTGTGAAGGGCAACTTAGAACTAAGAAAAATGGTGGAGGTGAGTGTAATAATATTAAGTCACCGATTGCTGTTTCAATCAAGCTGCAAAATAGGACTGTTGTCATTGTTGAACTTTTATCTACAATAACTTCCTCTATGAACTGCTGCTGTTTCTGTGCTCATTCACAGGCAATCTCTTCATGTAAAACACAGCTAAAAAAATTAATTTTACAGTGCTAAAACCTTTTAACCTTATTATTTATATTGCTTTAGTAGCAATACAAAAATAATTAAGACACACCTGTTGAGTGAAACGCTTTAAAATTATCAGGTTTTAGTATTAACTCTTTCGGACATTTATGATCACATTTCACGACACATCACATTACCAGTTACTACCTCTTCTACAATGAAGGAGTTAATATTGTTACACCTGACTATATTTTTATGTCAGGTGACTTGTCAGTCAGCTGACATATGGCATCACTCTGCGGTCTCCGCGTACGCGGCCGTGTGAACAACTTCTCCTCCAAAACTACAAGGCCTAGAGACATGCTGTTTTTTTAAGATACCTTATCTATTGAGGATGAAAAATTGTTCAAGGCATGCAAATCTGTGTGTTCGTCTGTTTGCTAGAGCCATTACAAGGGAGGTACCCCCACCAAAAGTGTGAAAATTTCAACACTTTGTCACAATTTTCTCAATGACTATTGCAGGGATTTCTCTCATTTCTTGCATATATGTACTAGGCCACCAGTAGATTCCCTTGTGTGAGTATCACACCTGGATCTACCTTAATTTTTTTATGAATTTTTAAATAATTTTAATGCATGGGTCAGCTATAACATTGTAAAGTTGCAGACCAGTAGCTCATTGCATAGCTGAGCAATAACTACTTTGAGGTTTTCTCTGTTGAGTAAATCAGTTGTAACTTGAAAACTATTGCATTTAGAGAATTTTTTTAAATAATTATGTTATTCATCTACTTTTGAATTAGGTATAACATTGTAAAATTAGAGACGTGTAGCTCATGGCATAGCTGTGTAATAGTTATTCTCAGGTTCTCACTGTTGAGTAAATCAGTTGTAACTTGAAAGAATATTGCATTTATAGTATTTTCTACAAATATGTTGTTCACCAACATTTGGGTTAGCTATAACATAGTAAACATGCAGACCTGTATGTCATGGCATTGCTGAGTAATAGCTACTTTCAGGTTCCCACTGTTGAGTGAATCAGTTGTAACTTGAAAAGTATTGCATTTAGAGTATTTTGTTTAAATACATTGTTCACCTAATTTTGGGTCAACTATAACATAGTGAAATTGCAGACGTACAGGTCATGTTATAGCTGAGCAATAGCTACTTTCAGGTTCTCTCAAGCTGAGTAATAGCTACTTTCAGGTTCTCACTGTTGAGTAAATCAGTTGTAACTGGAAAACTATTTCATTTACAGCATTTCTTTAAATATGTCATTTACCTACTTTTGCGTGAGCTATACCATATTAAAATTGCAGCCCTTTAACTGACCATAGCTGAGCAAAAGCTACTTTGAGATTCTCACTGTTGCGTAAATCAGTTGTAAATCAAAAACTATTGCATTTGCAGTATTTTATTAAATATGTTTTAACCTATTTTTTACACCTAAACAGTTACCTTGTTACTTTCTGTCTGAAAACCATTTGCAGGGCATAACTTTTGTGTCCTTTTCCTCTGTCACTTCTACTCTGAAACTCAAAACACAGTCAGCTGACACAGAGCCCGTGAACGGGCACTGATTACTTGTTTTTATTTTCAAGGCGGAAGAACGCAAGAAGCTTGAGCAGGAGAACAGGGCTCTGATAGCTGAGGAATTGGAGAGGATGAAACTTGAGAGTGAACATGAAAAGGCAGAGGTACAGGTGAGTCACAGGTAAAATGCAGGTGAAACGATACATTAGAGAAAATTATAAAGATGGTTAACAACTAGAGTAGATGAAATAACAATGAACTTGAAAAGGCAGGGATACGGGTAAGACAAAGTGAAACTGTAGGTAACACACAGCTATGAATTGAAAAGTAGAATTGAACTTTGTAAGTGAAGTGTTAACAAAAAGACAAAGGTACAGGTAAGATTTATATGAGAGAAATGTACAAATAAAGGGGAATAGGTAACCAAGGGACATGGGATTAAAATGAAAAATGAGTTTGTCATAGCAAGAGACAGATGATTCATTGAGAAATTCTGAAGACAAGGAAGTGGACAAAAAAGACAAATATGTACATAAAAGGACCAGTCACATATCTGAAAAAATGGACAGATGCCTTTAAACATACCACTGGGCCAAAGCCAAAAGTTCAGCCAAAGTCGGTCTATCTCACACCATTTCTGAGAAATTGGCGGGAAATACATTATTTAAAAAATGGTCAGACACCTTTTGAACATACCCTCTGGGCCAAAAAAAAAATAAGCCCAAATCACTCAGTCTTTTTCTGAGAAAAAAAAAGCTTTTTTATATTTTAGGATGGTCGCAAAAATGGCAAGAGAACAATTTTTTTTAAAAAAAAAGTTTACATAGAACTCTTCTATAGCCCTCTGGGCCAAAGATTCGGCTGAAATCACTAGTACTCACACTGTTTCTGAGGTAGTAAGGATATTTCATTTTCTTTGTTAACAAAAATTGAAATGTTTGATTAATTGTGACTAATTCAGCCATTTGGTATCAGATCATTTCCAAAAGCTAATGATCTCCGGACATCTGTTTTAAAAAACATGCTTGTGAAAGTTCATGCAACTGAGTGAAGTGCTCTTTAAGTTATCATCTGGACAAGCACACCCCATATTTTTGGTCACATAATTTCTCTGATTGGTTGAAATATTATGACTCCACATTCAGAATATATTTCCAGGACTACTGCAAACATGTGCCAAATTTGAAGAGAATTGCCCCAGTAGGAGCCCCTTCTTCTTGAATTACCTAGTGTTGAAAATTATTGATTGTTTTAGGGGCCAGTTACACATAGCCGGATGTGCCATGGATATAGCCCACGGTTCCATATATGGTAACTGATAGGGATGCACAAGGGATGAGGGTGGGTCATGTAAAAGATTTACAGAACTGCCACATATCTGCCATGGACCGCTGCGGACAGGTTTGCAGATGAAAAGATTGCACCAAGGATTGGTCTTATGACTGTTTTTTAATCCGCAAACCCTGTCCGTGTTAATCCGTAGCAGATCCAGTTAGATCCGGCAATATTTTTATGGAAATTTATTGCCGCAGGAGCATCAAGGATGTAAGGGATGCCACAAGGACATCTATGATGGGTTTACGGACACTCACGAATGAGCTGCGGATGAGATATGGAAGAGCTACGGATACTAAGGTCCGTATGGACTTTACAGACAAATTAAACAGGTTTGATTTTTCTGTAATGTCCTAGGGATCTTATCTGATCCTTGGCATGTCACTACAGATCCCAGCATGCCGCTACGGATCTCACAAGGACATTACGGACGTAATGGATGATCGTACGGAAAGAAAAGATGATCTGTAAATCACTCAACATTTTCCATATTAGGAATCCTGCCGCGATCCGGCGGTACATCCATGGATGTGTAACTGGGTTCTCAAAGCAAAGCTAGAATGTCTACAGAATAACGCCAGAAATACTGGCATTTAATCATTTTCTCACCAATGGTGTCAAAAAGGCTTTGACTACGCTTTAGGATTTAAATTACAGTAGGCTTAGGTTCTAATACACTGTCTTGGTTTTCCCTGACCTTTAAGGTCAAGGTGCATTAATGTAAGTTTCAACATTACATATTTAGTTCAATATTTTAATTGTGTGACATTATTTTCTTCAGATGAGGCTGAATCAGGGGAAGAAATACAGCAGTGAAGAGGCAGCTAAACTTGAAAACAGTCTGGTGGATCTCAGAGCAGACATGTCAGTGGTCACTTTACAGGTAAGTAATAACAGACATGTCAGTGGTCACTTTACAGGTAAGTAATAACAGACATGTCAGTGGTCACTTTACAGGTAAGTAATAACAGACATGTCAGTGGTCACTTTACAGGTAAGTAATAACAGACATGTCAGTGGTCACTTTACAGGTAAGTAATAACAGACATGTCAATGGTCACTTAAGAGGTGTGTAATAATAGATATGACAGTGGTCACTTTACAGTTACGTAATAACATATATATCAGTGGTCACTTTACAGGTCAGTAATAACAGACATATCAAAAGTCATTTTACAGGTGAGTAGTGACAGACATGTGAGTGGTCACTTTATGATCGAGCATGTAAAAGAAGACATGTCCATCCTCAGTTTACACATGTTTAATAGACCGTTTAATAACAGATAATTAGTGATCACTCTACACGAGTGTAATAAAAGATATATTTTCAAGAGGTTACTTTATGGGTGAGTATGTAATGATAGACATGCCAGCGGTCACTATACAAATGAAGAGTAAACTAGATATAGTACAGTTGTATATATGCTGTACTCAATGTAGATAACCATTGACTAGTATACATGCAAGTCATTGACTGTATATGTGCAAATGGCTGAGCTGTTGAATGTTTCAATTCAATAGCTTAAATCATTGACTGTGTACATTCAGTGGCTATAGAATGTAGGGAAAGTTAAACCAGCAATCAGTGCCTGTGAACGGGCTCTGTGTCAGCTGACTGTGTGCCTTGAGTTTTAGAGTAGAAGCGAAGGAAGAAAAGGACACAAAAACTGTACCTTGCAAATGGCACTCCAAAGTAAAGTACCATGTTTGAGTAAAATGTAGGTGGAAAACATATTGAAACAAAATACTGTAAATGCAATAGTATTCGGGTTACAACTGATTTACTTAACAGTGAGAACCTGAAAATAGCTATTGCTCAGCTGTGCCACGAGCTACGCATCTGCAATTTTACTATGTTATAGCTGATTCAAAAGTAGATGAAAGACACAATTAAACAAAATTCTCCAAATGCAATAGTTTACAAGATACAACTAATTTACTCAACAGTGAAAACATCAAAGTAGCTATTACTCAGCTATGGAAAGAGCTACAGATCTGCAATTTTACTATGTTATAGCTGACCCAAAAGTATCTGAATAACATGTTATACAAAATACTGTAAATGTAACAGTTTTCAAGTTACAACTGATTTACTCAAGAGTGAGAAGCTCAAAATAGCTATTGCTCAGCTATCAAATAAGCTACAGGTCTCCAATTTTATTATGTTATAGCTGATCCAGAAGTGGGTGAATAACATATTGAAAACAAATTACTCTAACTGCAATTGTTTTGAAGTTACAACTGGTTACTTTCAAGTTATAACTAATTTACTCAATAGTGATAACCTCAAAATAGCTATTGCTCATCTATTAAATAAGCAGATGTCTGCAAATTTGCTTTGTTATAGCTGATCCAAAAATAGGTGAATAACATATTTAAAAAGATACTCTAAATGCAGTAGTTTTCAAGTTCTGACTGATTTTCTCAACACCGATAACCTCAAATTAGCTATTACTCAGCTATGCAATGAGCTACAGTCTGAAATTTTACTATGTTATAGCTGACCCAAAAGTAGCTGAATAACATATTTGTACGAAATTCTCTAAATGCAATAGTTTTCAAGTTACAAGTGATTTTACTCATGATGGAAGTTACTGACAAGTCAAAAAGTAGCTATTACTCACTTAGCTATAAATGATTTATTGCAAGATTTCATGAATTTTAATGCATTAAAATTATTTTAAAAATTCATAACAAAATAATTGAGAAAGATCCAGGTCTGATACTCACACAAGGAAATCTACTTGTGACCTAGTACATATGTGCAAGATATTAGAGAAATCCCTGCAATAGTCAATGAGAAAATTGTGATAAAGTGTTGAAATTTTCTCACTTAGGGTGGGGGGTACCTCACTTATAATGGCTCTAGCAAACAGACGAACAAACAGATCTGCATGCCTTGAACAAATTTTCATGCTTGGTAGATAAGCTATCTTTTTTAAAAAAAAACAGCATGTCTCTGGGCCTTGTAGTTTCAGAGGAGAAGTCGCTCACGCGTACGCCTAGAAAACTGATTTTCTAGGCAATCTGATAATTTTAGTGGCACTAAAGATATATTTAAAGTGAGCAAAACAGTAATATTAAGAAAGATTAGTACCTAACACTGTTAAACATTTGAACATATATGTCATGACATAAATATTATATATTTAATCACACTAGTTTCTTTAGTCTCCTTATTTTGCTTCCCACACTTCCACAGACCTTTCAGCAGGTAATATCTAACTAACTACAGACAGTTAACTTATCACACCAGTTTATTTATAAGTTAAATAATAACAGATGTGATTTATTAAAAAAAATGCCAAAAATAAATCGCACATGTTAAACTATATATATCTACTTATTGAAGTTATGGGGCATCAAAGTTATATCCACATCATCACAGTTTTTAATAACAAATTTTCAATGAATAAAATTTTATAAAGCAATGATATACTGTTCCAAAAAAAAATAAGTAACTATAATTAGATTGTTATAACTTAGTGGGGAAAATTAAGGCGATATTTACCTTCATTTTCCTCCTTTTTGCACCCCTCTCTTTTGGACGAGTGATCGGGTGTGGTTTCATGTGTCTTACTCTGGCTGAATAATTAAATTTAGGGACAGCATCTTCCTTTAATCTGGCTTTAGCATTTGGATATCCAAATTCAGCCATTCTTTCAGGGTCAACCTCATATTGACTCTTGTCAAAATGTTCTGAACAAAGCTTGTGTCCTTCTTTCCAATCATACCTTTCTCTTTTTAAAAGTTTGATCCACACTTGCCTTAGATTCTTATCCCTTGGAAAAGTGAAAAAATGCAGCTTTTTTCCAGGCTTCTTTCTTTTGCCAGTACAATTATTACATCCTGATGCCACACAGTAAACCATTCTTACTTGACCACCCAAAACAAATTGAACTAGGAATTACACCTATTGTTTTTTCATCACCAGTATATCTGTGTCAGTTATTGCCCATACCATGTGATACCCTAGATCTTAATAAGAGGAAAAAGAAACATTCAAAAACACAAGCAATTACAGTGCACAGATCTCTCTGGCAGTAATACACACGGCAACCCATATGACGTAAAAACATCACATAACTCATAAAACCAGCTGAAGCAGGCAGTGAAAGATTTGAAATTTATCTCTGATAATGCATGCTTATCATGTGCAATTATCCAGACTGCTTTAGGTATTCAAAGCATGGGGGATGTTTGTTACATACACCATAGTATCTCATCCTGCCTTTAGCTGCCTAGTTAAAACATATATCTGGTACTTTTAGTACCCAAAGTAGTCTGTTTACTTCATAAACAAGCTTTTTTCATGGGAGATAAATTTCAAATTTACACAACTGCCTCTCTCTGCTTTTTCACCAGTCACATGGTGTCTTTGTATCATATGTGTTGCATTGCTGTCTATGCAGAGATAAACACAGTGCTATGTATACAGTTATATCTGTACTGACTTTTTTCTCTCAATTGTTTTACAATTTGTCAGTTGAAAATGGTAATTATTGAAGGAGTAAAATAAGGAAATATACAATAAGCAAAAGAAAACTAGAAAAAAAATTTTTTTTTTCTGATATCTCAAAATGATCCAAACATAACCTATGTTTTTTCTCTCTCATACCATTCCACTCTCTTCATTTCATCCACAATTATCTCAGACAAAAAGATCATCTTTACATGATTTTAGCTGAATTTGAATATCTAGACACAGCATGAAGTTAATAAATTCAGATAATTTTTTGGTTAAAATAATTGTGATTCAAGGGCTCCATTTTATACCAGTTTATTTTGTTTATTTGGGGTTTTATAAAGCAATGTATATCAGAACACTTCCAAGTTAAAACCAAGGTAAGTCGACCCTTCTGAAATCAACCACACATGTTTATTTACTTCATGTGAACTTGACAATTTTCGGGAGGCAACGTATGATTATCCAAATAAGGCAATGCTTCTGTACTTTTAAATGCTAATTAAAGCAGATACTGGCAAATTTAACACATAAAACTTTGTTAGTATATTTATAACATTTAAAGCTTGAGTTTGCACTAAAAAAGGGTATGTTAAAAAGGCTGATGTCATCCTTTAAGTTAATTCATATTCACATGCAATGACTGTGACTATTGAATGTACACATTCTACAGTCAATTGTATCCACTGGATAGCATCCGGTGGATACTATGGATTTCGCTTCGTTACGCCGCCGCCGCAGTGTATAGGGAGATTTCACCGTTACCGCTCTAATGAAAAAATATTATAGCTAGCCTTCTCAAATTTGCAGGATATATTCATAACCATAAAATCTTGCCTGGGAATATTTTTGGCCTCATTTTGAAAAACAAGATGGTCTTTTGATGTGGTCTGATTTGACCTTGGACCTCTCCTTCAAGGTCAAACAAGGATAGCCAAACTTAAAAGTGCTTATAACTCGCTTATTATTGGTCATACAGGTTTGGGATGGTAAATCAACTTATAGGAAATCATGGGCTGGGAACCTTATGGTGTGGTCAGATTTGACCTTGGACCCCACCTTCAAGGTCAAACGAGGATAGCCAAAATTAGAAGTGCTTATAACTCGCTTATTATTGGTCATACAGGTTTGGGATGGTAAACCCCTCCTTCAAGGTCAAACGAGGATAGCCAAAATTAAAAGTGCTTATAACTCGCTTATTATTGGTTGTACAGGTTTGGGATGGTAAACCAACCTATAGGAAATCATGGGCTAAGAATCTTTTGATGTGGTCAGATTTGACCTTGGGCCCCTCCTTCAAGGTCAAACGACAATAGTCAAACTTAAAAGTCCTGGTAACTTGCTTATTATTGGTCCTAAAGGTTTGCAATATGAAACCAACTTATAGGAGGTCATGGGCTGGGAATCTTCTGATGTTTTCAGATTTGACCTGGGGCCCCTCTCAAGGTCAAACGATGGTTCACTGGCTTTGGTGAGTTGTCTCTTCGGTGGATACAAATTTGCATCGGTTCTCCGATGCGTAGGTCTAGTTAAACCATTGAATTTACACATTCAGTGGCTGTTTACTAGTGAATGTGTACATTCAATGACTAAACCATTGAATTTATACATTCAGTGGTTATCTACCTTCAGTACATAATATATAACAAAATACATTCGGAGAGAGCAGAACCCTCAACTGGATGTGACCTGACTGAGTGTTTAAAGCATTCTCGTCAATCTGTTGTCACTTAAATTTTGACTGTGTAAGTTAAGGTTTATCACAAATATCCCCAAAAGAAATAATGAATGAAGTGATGCAATTAGGACATACATGTACAACAATGCCTACGTCACAAGATTCTGTCATGATATTGATTTTTGACCCTCACTAGAGCTCGCGCTTCTACAGATCACTTTTTTCTTCTTTTTTTTTGTCTCTGGACTTTGATGAAATTGACGACACCTGTGGATTCTGAATTTTCCTCTCTCCAATACATGTGTCCTTTTAGCTTTTTCCCATACATATGTCCTTCTTGCATCAGACTTTCAGGAATTGTGGCACAAAGTGATGACTATTTGTCTGCTCACTGTAGTTAAGCAGCAATGGGCTAAGTTAGTACTTGCATGGGTGACCATCTCAGTTCAGGACCAGCTGTGGGATGTATCAAGTTGGAATTTCTTTCTGTCACAAGACTTTCGTAAATTTTAGTGCACTACTCGTGTCTCTGATGGCTTTGCACTGGCGCTAGGGTGCCAAAACACCTTTTTGGCCTTGTTTATGTATGGGATGAAATCCTTTCATGATATTGATTTTTATGTATGTGACAAAGAGAAGCAGATTTCACTGTATATGCCCAATTGAAAATAAGAAAAACAGACTCTCAAGACTTTAATTTTCAATCAAACTAGAGGAATGCTTTTGCTAACAAAAGCGAAGCATCCCTGAAAGTTTAAAATGCTTTGTGGTTTTAATAAGCATGCTGTAAAGCTAAGAATGCACAAAGCTGTGCCGTATGCTTTCCCAATAGCTCTTAATACATTCTGAAGCTATAAAAGCAACGATAAAGGAGATATAAGGCAAAAACTCCAAAGCAGCTATTTATGACCCCAGTTTGGCCCATAAGGGGGGGTCGGGGGGTAAAACTGACCGACTATTTAGACTCTCCACATATGCTTTCCCAATACCTCTTAATACATTCTGAAGGTATAAAAGCAACAATAATGGAGATATAAGGAAAAAACTCAAAATCAGCTATTTTATGACCCCAGTTTGACCCATAAGGGGGGGCCGGGGGATAAAACTGACCGGCTATTTAGATTCTCCACATAGGCTTTCCCAATACCTCTTAATACATTCTGAAGCTATAAAAGCAACGATAAAGGAGATATAAGGCAAAAACTCCAAAGCAGCTATTTATGACCCCAGTTTGGCCCATAAGGGGGGGTCGGGGGGTAAAACTGACTGGCAATTTAGACTCTCCACATATGCTTTCCCAATACCTCTTAATAGATTCTGAAGCTATAAAAGCAACAATAAAGGAGATATAAGGCAAAAACTCCAAATCAGCTATTTTATGACCCCAGTTTGACCCATAAGGGGGGCCGTGGGGTAAAACTGACCGGCTATTTAGACTCTCCACATATGGTTTCCCAATACCTCTTAATACATTCTGAAGCTATAAAAGCAACAATAAAGGAGATATAAGGCAAAAACTCCAAATCAGCTATTTTATGACCCCAGTTTGACCCATAAGGGGGGCCGTGGGGTAAAACTGACCGGCTATTTAGACTCTCCACATATGGTTTCCTATTACCTCCCAGTACATTTTATGGCTCTAAATGCAATACTTAAGAAGATAATAGGGGGGGGGGGGGGGGGTTGACCTAAATTTAAGGCTTTCAGATTGGAAGGTGTCAGAAAATCACTTATAAATGAGACATTTTTCAAGGGATTGCTCCCAAAATCTAATCAGCCCGCGTTTTCGATAGTATGAACAGGTGTGTCAAATTATAAGGCTGTGTAGTAAGTAGTTTTTCCTGAACTGCGATGACGGGGGGGTGTACTTCAAAAAAATTGTTTTTGATCATGTGACCTTCATAAAGGTCAAAGGTCAAATTTGAGCATGCAGAAAAATTTTCCCATGCCTAAGGTATATAACTGCCAAATATGGTTTGAAACCTTCTAATAATAAGGGAGATATTCAAGAGAGACCATAATGCGGCGGCGAGGAAACTGAGGCGAAAACAAATAAGTGCCCTTTCAGGGACGCTTAATTACACCAAATTTGGAGTCATCCGTCTGTACCCCATAAAATAATTACCCACCAAATTTACAATTTAATTGATGGCATAGTATTTGAATTATAAGGGCAAAACGGTACACAGACAGAAAGACAGACAAAACTGATCACAATAAGCCTCTCATATGGTTGAGTGTTAATTACAGATACTAGTATGTCAGTGGTACAATCTTTACAGGGATGAAAAACAGACTGGTCATTGATCACAAATATTAGCAAACGATGGGTCCACATCAATTATTTTTAAGCACCAGTAGATGCTGCTTTACTTGTATTTGGCATAATACCCAGAAATTGATGTATAAAATTAATTCTAAAATGTATTCAGGGTTTAATTATTTCAGCCATTTATTTTATTTATTACTAATAATTTTAATTAAAACATTTTGAAGAACACATGGATATAAGCTAGAAAAAAATGTTTACAGATGCATAAATGCATATTCACATGCACATTTTTGTCGATTAATAAACTTTTATTCAGTCTATAAAATATTTAACATATAATTTCATTATATTAAATTTGAATGGACTAAAATTGTGTTCAAAGAGTATGTTTGACTGAGGTATTTATTTGAACCATGGATGATATTTGAGAGCTTCATGGCCTTAGTTTCAAATTTAACAGAAATAACATAAGAACGGGATGTGAATACCACTCTCATATGTGTGGGTCTTGTGTAAACAAAACATGCAAAACTCTAGCCTTGCTAAAGGCTCGAGTTCCTTTGTAATTAGGTTAAAAACTTTCACAATACCTTCTAAATTTTCAATTCATATAATTTGCTCTTGCATATACTGGCTTTTACGTCTGCATACTGTTTAGAGACTGTTGAGTTAATATCTCTTAACATGTACAAGTACTTTATGAATACCAAATATCTGTGTACATATTTGAAAATGACACATAACTAACATATAACTCCTGTAGTTTGTGTGTTTTGCTGTTCAGGATATCAGTACTTAAACAAGTAAAATGCATCCTAACAGAATCTATAGATGGAGATACTCCATGTGCATGTGTTGAGTTGCTTGAATTTATCTTTAATTTGTTTTAATGGAACATGTATAATATATAGCATAATACATGAAAAATATTGAAAAATATAATTAAGTACTGTATTTCCCATCCATGGTCTGTGCATACATAAAAATCCTAAAAATAAATATTATACTCAATAAACTACAATCAGGTCAGTAATTGAATGTTCAGTACACATTTTGTAGCATTGAAAAGTAAAGCAATAACTTAAGGCGATTATGTTTTTATTTCAAAATAACATGCACACTTGGTAATAACTTTCCATTGTACTTTTCAGTTGGCGTTATTCTACATGCAAGTAAAAAATGCAATCCAGGAAAAAAAGGGGCACAGGAAAAAAGTGTGTGCCCCTTTTTTCCTGTGCCCCTTTTTTCTGTGCCCTTTTTTTCCTGTGCTCCTTTTTGCCTGTGCCCCTTTTTTCCACTCACCGAGCCAAGATAACCATGTCTAGGTTATGGTAGAAGTTTATTACCATTTTAACTTACATCACCCTTCTATTAGCTAAATATATATAATATAGCTATACTGTAGCTTTCTATAAGGTAAATATATTTTGGCTACAAACGTAACTTTATGAAGTCATTTCTACCCTCACAATTTTGCATATCCCCATTTTTATACAGAAATGTCTGTTCTATTATCTGGACAAACTCTCATTCTCCCAGAATGTTCAGATAATACAGTTCAGACTGATGAGCTATGATTATATACTACATACCTCTAAGTCCTTTCTTTTTGAGACAGCCATGCTGTTTCTATTTTTCTTGTTGGGCGGATTAAAGTTGAACACAGTAGGATACGCTCCAGAGACAAGACCTACTTTCATAAATCCTGCTTTCCTAGCCTCTTCCCTGTTTTTAGCAAAACACCATTCCTCAAAGTGGTCCTCACAAACACGGTGGTGATCACTGGCTTTAAAGTTCTTCCTTTTCAAACCTGTTTCCCATTTTTTTCGTTCCTGTTTGTTCTTTGGGAATCTATAAAGTGCTTTACCTAGACTGTTATTACAGTTCAAAGCTACACACTGAGGCATTTTGTAATTATTTAGTATTATATGTCACAAAGATGTACAATAACTGACAACATAACCAGTGAAACTGCAACTGACAAATATATTCCAGTACATAAAGAAACCTTGTGTTCACATATACTTGTTCATGAGCCTGTTACGTCAGTGTATATTGTACATACACATGCTGCAGAATATTTGCAAGAGGAAGAGGAGGGGGGGATTTAGTGTTGTGATAGCACAGAAACACCTCATAAAAACAGTGAACAAGGATTGGCTGCAAGCTGGGTGTACTGGTGTATGTACTGGTGTATTTAACATGTTCTCAGCTCAGTATCAGACCATTGGAGTTTAGTTGAAGTTTATTTTTGTCACTCATGCCTCTGTTCCACCACAAGACTAAGGCTCCCGATTAAGGCTTTTTGGGGATCTGTTTCCAAAAATATAGAGTCCCAGACAGTCTTCTTGAGTCTGTTTGGATCTTTGGGGGTCGGATTAAAAATCAAACATGTTAAATTTTTTTCACGACTGTAACCGATCCACTGTCACCCCTACCCACAAATATTCCAGTCTCAGACTTCCTGAGACTTCCTCAGACCCACATTTACACAATCTTACGTTGTCTGAGACTTCCTGGGACTGTAAATGGCAGGTTGGCTTTGTTTTAATCCCGGGAGGTCTGGACTTAATCCCAGATCTAGTCCCTACCCACCATGCAAAAGAAAAAAGAAAAATCGGCCATAGCTGTCTGAGGAAATCTGTTATTAGTCCCAGGAAGTCTGAGGAAGTCTCAAGTCCGTCTGAGACCCAGTAGGTATATCCCAGACAGGATCAGTGTTGAATCATATCACAATCTTGCCATAATCCCCTTTTAGTCTGGGAACGATCTCTAGTAGTCTCAGGAGGTCTGAGACTTCCTGAGAACAATCCCAGACCTGGATTCCCGATTCTTTTGCCCCACCCATTATTCATGTTTTTTTTCACAGACTCTCAAGGATTAAGGGTCCCAGGACGAATCGGGGCTTAATCCTTTGGTGGAACATAGGCATCAGTCTGTTATTCTTATTACTGTGTGTTGTATATTCACTCCTGTCACCTCTGTGGGTTCGAGTCCCACAAGTGGCAATTCTGAGGACCTGTCCCAATATGACCCTGGCTGTTGAACGGGACGTAAAACCCCAACTTTGACCTTTGTATATTCACTCATCAGTAGTTTCAGTGCCTTGGGTTTGTTAATGACAATTAAAACTAAATGGTTTTAATTTTTAAAATTCTTTTTATTAGCATGTTAGATAGCCACATCTGGTTACACTGCCAAAAAATAACTAATGTAAACTTTCTGTTTCTGTCCTCACAACATATGACTGTAGGACACTTCTAGTGGGATTACTTTTGTAAAGGCCAGCTAATCCTTTTTTACCAGAATGTATAAATATAAGGTATAATGTAACAAACATCAATAAAATGTTTTTCATTCTTAACTTCAAGCTGGGAACTGGCTATAATTCAAATTGATGCACTTGTTATTTTGTTTCTTGTTTTAGGACATAACCCCACCCCCCCTCCCCCGATAACCCCGACTTTGCCCTATCCCTATGAAGGAGGGGTGCTTTTGCTCTACCCCCTCATATTTCAAGGGGGGGGGAGGTGTGGTTTTGTTTGTTCTCATATTTTGGACTTTAAATATATGTCTTTTTATGACGATCTAATCAACAGGTTGTCTCGAAAATTTAAGAAAGCAGACATTTTTCAAATTGAGAAATAGAAATTTAAATTGAAAGTGTTTAGAGAAATAAGCAAATCATTTGTTGGATTGTGTATGAAAATCTCTAGATAAAAAATTCCTCAGATATTTATCAACCCATAGAAAATCCCCAGGTGGGGCATAGAAATTCCCCAAGACAAAAATCCGTGAAATTAAGCCTAAGTTGTTTTTTTCAATCTGGGGATTTTCAACGTACACCCATTTGTTGGCGAGCAAATAACTTTGTTTTATAGCCATATCTTTTCTGGCGTACTTTAGCCAGCAAGAATTTTTAATACTCAGGGTTATAAAAATTAGAAATCAGTGCATATAAATGCAGACTAGAATAAAATAGAATATCTTTTATCACAGTGTCCTGTTTGCATATAACACAGTGATATACAATACTGTACAACACACAACAATGCAGTAAAATTGTTCATAGCAAACCCAGCCTGATGTAGGCTTATGTTATTAGACACTACAAATCAAAATATAATCACATACCACGCTTTTTTATATCGCTAATTAATATACCTTTTCAGTAGACATGATTTTTATTAACAAGTCTTCAATTTCAAGTGATGTATTTAACAATGCTAAATCTGATAATTTATTCCTTAAACTAGAGAAAAAGGGACACGGGCATATAAAATGTTTTTCATCTTCAACTGAAGAGGAATCGCATAATTAACACAGTCTATTTTCTAGTGGAATGATACAGAATCGGCCAGATACAATGTACCTGATCTTAATGTATTTTCTACTTTATTAAAAATTTTAGTTTGTTGTCAATCTCACAAGAAATTAATCAAAATACTTCCGTTTTATTTAGCAGGATTTCCAAATCCCAATGATTGTATTATGCTCAGGACATATTGACTCAATTATAATTGCTTTTTTCTGAGTAGATCCAGTGTTTACAGCAAGAGAAGGAGCGTTACAAGAAGGACATGGAGGAAGTCTACAAGAGACAGAAAGAGGAGCTAGAGATACAGCAGCTACAGCATTTCCAGGTATTGGGTTATAACTTTAACTTATCCATCATTTTGTCATTCTGTCAGTATGCTAGCTGACTTGTGTGAGCGCCTGAAAATAGAGCAGTCATTGAAGCATAACATATCAAACTGTTAAAACTTTTATTGGTTATCTCTTTCTTATTTGCAGACATTCAGAGTATAAGGAGGTATTTGAGCAGCAAAGCCATCAAGGTCATAACCTAACGCATTGAATTTCTAACTTTTTTCTCTCCAATATGCAATATTTTAATATCACTATACAGGAGTGATTCCAGCCAGAGACTGTTTTGAAACTTCTTGCTCCTTGTAGTCCATCCCATCATAGTAGCTCATAAAAAAGGGGCATAAAAGACTGAAAAGAAGCAAAAGTGAACTTTCCCCCCCCCCTTTTTAAGCATTTTCCATAAACTGTCAGAAAAAAAACCCATCAATAATACCTGTAAAAGGACAGCATGATAACAGTAAAAGTAAATTTGATCTATTTATTGAATTATTTATTGCTTTCATATCTAGAAACCCGTCCCCACCAGCTGTGGGTGGTTTGTGCTTTCTCACTTGCTATTAGCAGGTTTATCCCTCTCTCTTTATCCCCCCTTGTTTGGAAATGTTAGAAATTGTTTCTAATTGTTAGGAATTGTTAGAAAATGTTCGGAAATGTTCGGAAATGTTAGGAAAAGTAATGAAACTTTAGAGTCTCTTCGCTGGGTGGTGGGGCCAGGCTGGCTGTTTCTTCAAAAGCCATACAGTACCCATATATTACACAAAAGACAAAAGGACTTGGTGAAAGTCTACAGTTCCAGTGGATTAGACCAAAACACATGGGCAATATGGGTGTCTATAAACAGTGTTCATACCGGAGCCATATCCACTTCAGTACACACTGGAACCATTTACAAGATTAAATGCGTCCAATGGGCCTCTTCGGTGAACCCATGTCAATGCGCCTAAACCTAGCTCATTCTGCTCTGAGCTTGAGTCTTATCTCTGATGTCACAGACAGGACAGGTGGCTTTTTTCTGTGTCATCACTTATACTTCGTTGGTTGACCAGTCAAAACAACATCAAACATACCCAGGGCAATGTTTGTTTGATCATACGTCTATTCAATTTGATTGGCCTTCGGGGGTTTTGTTCCTATACAACATTGGCCATTTAGAACATAGTCACGCCACTTACCAAACATGTGAAAGATTCTTAAATAATTTTTGCCTCATTTACATATTTTGTACAACACTTCATAGCCCTATGATTTTCCTGTGTCTGTGTGTGATTGTGGAACAATAATTTTTGTGCTTCAGAATCTACTTGCATATAGATTAAGTGCAATGAGTATAGGTATAACAGTCATGAGTCTCATCACACATGCTCAGATCATGTGATTAGACTCGTGACTGTTTTACCTATTTCCAGTCTAATAAAAAAGCTGTACAGTCTTTGTTTTCATTAACATTTGATAGATTTAAGTGCACTTATGTTGCCCTACAAAATCAGGTTTATAAATAACACTTCTACTTTAATGATGAAAAGCTTTTGTTAGTATTTTTTGCACAACAAAGATGTTTATATCTGACATTGAAACCGTTAAGATCGGAATGTGGAATGGTTTTCGGAACATCAATGATACATTTGTTTTGTTAGACATTCTGTCAGTGTACTGATTTGTTTGAGCACATGAAAATCAAAATAGTGCAATCACTGAAACATAACATATCAAACTTTTGTACTTTTATTGTTTACGTTTCTTATTTGCAGACATTCCGTCAGTATAGGGAGGTATTTGAGCAGCAGAAGGCAGTGTTAGAGCAGAGATATCGTGGTCTGCTAGAGGATGCCATTCAGGATGCAATCTTCCTGTCCACACGTAACAATGAGCTGCTGATGGAGAACCAGTCCCTACAACACCGTGAGTATTAAGACACCAGATTATGAATATACTGCGATTAATGGAGAAATAAGTCACTAAAACATTATGGATGCATTGCAGTAAACTGCAGATATACTCAATTAATAAGTGGTGTCTTCAAAAAGTTGATAAGATAATTTTGGTGATGAGCAATTGTAACATATTGTCTTAATAATTTTTGGTTTGAGAAAATGCCAAATGGGATCACTTACTTTGAATTTCATTTCACTTATTTAAGTTTTTCTCATATAATTCTTGAAGTTGTTTTGTAGAAATGGCAGAGATGAAGGACAAAGTGACATTGCTTGAAGGTCGACTTGGGAAACACTGATCAGGCAGACACACGTTTCAAAGACTAGTATTGTTTTTTTCCCCAACATATTGGCCAGGAAAACCACCAAGTATCTTGAGGAAAAAAAAAAGGAAAAAAAGTTTAAAATGGCATTTGAATATTTGTCAGAAGGGAGAGATTCTATTAGTAAGTAAATGGTTATAACTTGGGCAATATTATGGAAATATGCAGTATTTTTTTACACTCCTGAATGATACTCATGGACACTTCTGTTGTATATAAGTGCATGTTAATCTGGGATGTAATGCTCAAAATAATCTCATGTGTTATGTACTCAGCTACAAACTATGTCAATGTAAATAGAAAGCCACTCAGGCTAAGTGACTGAACAGAGATTTCAGGTATGGATTTAAATTGAATATCAACTTTACATCTCTTCCTTTGTCAATAGACACAAGTGACATCCTTATTTACAATGTTTTAGGATGTTTACATTAAAAACATGTTTATTATTATTTTCTGTAAAAAAACAGGCAAATACGTTAATTCAAATCGAGTCAGAAACATATGTTTAAAGGAGTGTTACATTATGAAAGTGTCTTTAGAAAATAAATGTTGCTTAATAGTATACTTAGTTCTAACATTGTTTTGTTCAATAGCTGTAACTGAATTTAATATCTATTTGTATGTGAAGATGTAATTTATTTACCTGCAAAAAGCAGATAGTCTTGAATAACTGAATAATGATGATTTTTCTGAGGAACCATCAATGCAAACTCCTCTTTATTTTCAAATATATCCAGAAAATCAGATGCTATCAACTGTTTTAAATCAATATTTTCCATTACTTTATCTTGTTACAAAAAAGCAGTCAGTTTGAAAAGGAATACATTCTCATACACAAGTGTTTTTACTTTTGATAGTACAGTAGAACCTCATTTATTCGGCCCTCTAGTATACGAATCTCCAGATTAACCGATCTTGTCTCCCTAGTTTATAATGCATGATGTAGCATAAATGATAATACAGAATTTTACACATTTTCGCCAACTATTCATTCCAGCCCTTTGTAAAGATACCGTCAACAAAAAACTTCTTTGATCTTTACCATCATTGTTTCAATTGGGGAGGGATTAATTCATTTACATGACCCCGCTACACAACTACTTTGATAATGTGCTGATCACTGAATATGTCATTAATAGGGTCTTGGAATTTATAATCTCGTGGAGTAGGTCAATTCATAGACTTGACAACATGTATTAAACAATAATATCACAATATATTACCAACCAATCACTCACGCATGTTCAATCGGGTTTTTGTAATTAATAATGTCCCAGAGTTTTCCAACTGGCAAAATGCGTGACAAAGTTTATCAAAAATTAAACGTCAATAATTCGTATACTAACTGAACACACCCAGCTTAGGTCCGCGTAATATTTTAAATAAAAATGACAATATAGAAATGAAGCAAATAACTTACTATTACAGGGTACAATTACAGTTATATTATGTTACACAAATATATTCAACTGCTTCATCAATGACCACCCCACATACATATTTAGTGCCTCCAAATTAAAAGTGTGGCTCTCGTGTAGTTCAGATGAGATTCTACTGTATGTATAATTTGAAAGATTTCTCATTATATTATTGTGAAACATCCATTACATTTTAATGTAAACTCAAAAAAGACATTTGTTAAGAAAGTGGAGGATGAAATCTCTTGTGGTTGAATGAGTCACAAATCTGTGATATATCTAGGATATTTTACTGTGTGTATTCTGTGTACGTTATTTTTATATAATGTAACATATTCAGACACTTACTGTATTGCTGTTCACATGGCTGGTCCATTTGTATAATTTATGTCAAATAAAGTCATTTTTTGGCAAAAAATAGTGTAAACTCATCTTTTTTTTCAATAATTACCTGCATATGTTGTCTGATATTCAGTCAAATTTGAGACTATGACGAAATCTGTTCTTCTATGATTAATATGTACTATTGTATTGTAAAAGTTTCGTAATTTTTCCGTGGTTCATTATATTGTGAATAATGGTGAAGGGAATATGAAAATGGTGGGTTCGGGATGCAAAATGTCTAAGCTGGTTTCTAAAATAGCAGAGTCATACAAATACAAAAATTCAGTAGAATCTTACTCTGTCACCATCTTTGGTTAAAGACTGAAATGGATGAAATTATGCAGTGAGTGGACAGACACAAATAGTTGGCTGACTGGCAATATTTTGGTAGATCCTGACCATCTTTAAGGACACCAAAAATGTTGTAATCACAACACTTGTTGCCAGGTATTGCCAAAAAAACCAATCAGCCCCAGTTCCCTTTGCATTGAACATATCCTGACAATTAGGTTATATAATATACGCAGGTTTTGAATGTAATGCGCCCACAAATTACAAGTAAAAAATGCAGAAAAAGTGTCGTCATGGCAACATTTCTTCTCAAAAAGTTGCCAAAAAGCATAATCACTTCTCTTCTTGTTCCCCTTGCAACAAATATAACCTTAAAATATAAGTTAAAGTCTGTATGGGTTTTGTATACAAAGAATCCACCAAAATAAAAGTGAAAAACAACCGGAAATGTGTTGGCATGACAACAGCTGTTGGCAAATGTTGCCCAAAACCAAACATATTCTGAAACTTTGGAATAATGTAAAATGTCCACAAAATTACTAGATCAAGAAATTGTAAAAATTGCTGCCATGGCAACAGTTGTTGCCAGATATTGCCAAGAAAGCAACCACATACAAGCTGTTATGCCAATAAACATCCATACCAAATATAGCTGAGAGATGTAAAATACTGTACCTGTAAATGAGTAGCAATGAAGAGTGATTCAGAGAGAAAGTTTAAACAATATGTAAAAATGTTGTAATCTTAAACTTATTTCTTTCACTCTCAGGTTATTATGGTAACATTGCAATAAAGATCTTGTTAGTCAAGATATGCATACATGCTTAATTTAAATAAAAAACTCTCAACTTTAGTATTGTCCAAATATGATAAAAGTTTGTCCTAATATTAAACTGATTGTAAGTCAATGAAATTGTAAGAATTTAAGGTCATGTAAACTATGTAGACTCTGTTCAAGGTTAGATATATCCAGACCTTAAATATGCTTAAAATCTATTGCACTTGAATTTGCAAAATTAATAAGTAAATTAAATTTTTATAAGTTAATACCCTATCCAATGGACAATTGCTAATCTGGTTGGCGCAGACAGGCCCGCCAAACGACAGAAAAAGCCGTCCCGTGTTTCCACCGGCCGGGCCGGACTCGTACTATGCATTCATCAGGTGGTGCATCGTACTTGTTACCGGTCTAGACAGCGTGAGGTCATAGCATCTTTTTGTTTGGTGCGTGTACTGTGCAGACAGATTATTTGTGTTAGCAAATTATTCTTTTTTGATTCTACAGATATTATAAAGTGTATAGAACAACATGTCTTCTCCTGGCCAGAAGAGGGGAGGTTATGGCCATGTTATGGCTAGTTTAGACAGTCATTCATTCTGCGCACGATGCAGAGACAAGGGGAAGGGCAAGGGCCCATGCATAGAGAAACCAGACACCACATACTGTAAGTCCTGTAATAGTCTGACTGAAGAGCAGCGTTGTCAACTTGCTACCCCCTCTTATCAAATTAAAAAAGAAAAGCGTGAGACTAAGACAATGGAGGCTTTCTCCATTCCCAATAAGGACAGTAGTTCTGCTTTGATTGATCCGGCCACTGTTTCAGCTCTTGGTGCTGTAAATGTTCAGGGTGATTTGCAATCCCCTTCTGGCAGTGAGCCGTATACATATAAGCCTAAGAAAGTCTACCTCTTCCAAAACCAAATCTGAGAGCAAGTCGACCACAGATTCAAAGATAGCCGAATTTGACCAGAAATGGTCGGATAGATTCAAACGTTTAGAGGCCCTTCTGATGGCCAGGACTCTGGAACCTTCTTTTGGTACTGTCAAGGTAACACCTTCACACTCAGCTCCAGGCAGGCACGGTTAAAGATACCCAGCCTTTCATTGATCTGGCTAAGTCAGCTTCTGTTTCTTCAGAGCACACTGGTAAAGGCTCCTCTGCTTCTAAGCATCAGTCTACCAGCCACCTCCAGACCGACACCAATCGACCAGGATCTATTACTTCTGAGCGCACTGGAAAACACTTCTCCACTACAAAGCATCAGTCTACCAGCCAGCTCCAGACCGACACCAACCGACCAGGATCTACTCCTTCAGAGTGCACTGGAAAAGACTTCTCTGCTGTAAAGCAGTCTACCAGCCAGCTCCAGACCGGCCGACCCATGTCATCAGATCTTGCGGACAGTGACATCTCTGACCAACCTCCTATAGATCTGTATGTAGAAGAAGGCGAGTTATCATATGGTCAGGATGCTACCGTTATTGAGCAGGACCAGTCCATCTCTGAGGAACAAAGCTACAGAGAGACAATGAGAGGCATTCATTCCTATATGGGCTGGTCACACACCCCAACATGGACAACTCAGCTAACAACACTGATGACAACCCCTTTGCCGGTCCAAAAGCTGCAGTTCCCGGTAAAGTGTAAGTCCAGATGCCAACAGAGGACTGGTTATACAGAAAGTTATCTAAACTGAACTCTGCTTTCGTTTAAGGTTACCCTTCCTGTACTTTAGTGGCCGGTGGCCTGATGAGAGACCAGTTCCTGAGACCAGCAAAGTCACGGTCCAAGTGGTACGGGCCGTTTTCCGACCAAAAAAGTGACCCCTCAGCTGTCTCAACTTGGAACACTGATACAAGCAAGCTGAATAGTAGTTACAGCAGGATTTCCAGATAGGGCGGTTCCTTCTTCCCCACCTGCTCCACGCCGGATATCAATCGGATGGGAAAAGTCTGCAAGAGAGGCCTCTGTGATCTGTAATCAAGCAGCGAGCTTTAATAGGTGCCTTTTTAAGGTACAACAGGACATGTAAGCTCAGCTGAAGACTATTCACTGTGAAAGTAACGGAAAGAATTCTAGTAAAGTGTCCTCAGCAACAGATGAACTGCAGTATCTCATGGAGTTTAATGCCAGCATCACCCAAGCTGCAGCCAAGATAATGGAGCACCTAACAGACATTATATCCATGGGAAATCTGACATTGGCTCACAGGGATGCATATATGAATCACTTAAAGACCGGCATTAAACCAGACACTCTGGCAGTGTTGAGAACTTCTCCTCCACAGATCCCCACCATGTTTTCAGACTCTGTCATCAAGCGGGCCAAAGACAAGATTGCCCATTATGAAAACAAGTCTTCTGCTAGTTCTTCATATGGCAAGGCCAGATATCATCAATATGAACGCATTGACAAGAGGTTGAAGAAAAGTTTGGACAGCAAGTCGGACAAGCTGGCATGGAAAAACATTGGTGGCAAGGGACAGTTTAAGAGAAGTAAAGGGCGTTTTCAAACTTTTCATCCTGACCAGCCAAGGGCCAGCAGTCCTATAAATGACAATTACTGTGTAAAGTTTTTACAGGCAGGACTGCTGGCCGGGAGCAAGCAATCAACACCAGAAAGGACAATGAACTCTTTGTTTCAAAAGAGGCAAACCTGGCTGGATCTGGGTGCCGGTCTGAAAGTAGTTTAAATCCTCAAAGAGGGCTACACCCTCCCCTTTCGGATCTGGCCAAACTTGACAAGGTCACCGAGCAATGGCGAGCATCATAAGCTGCTATGTCAATCCTTACAGGAACCTCTACCTGTTGGAGGCATTACAGCAGCTTATGGACAAAAATGCAGTCGAGCTAGTTCAAAACCAAAAATCTCTGGGCTTCTTCAACCGACTTTTCTTGGTTCCAAAGCCAAACAACTGTTGGAGACCTATTCTAGATCTGAGCAAACTAAATCTTTTCCTCAAGGCGGAAAAATTCAAAATGAAGACACCGGAAACCATCAGGACCTCCCTCCAGCAAGGGGAGTAGATTTCAACGATGCCTACTTCCACATACCAATACACGAACAATCCAGGAAATATCTAAGATTTCATATCCAGGGTCAGACATACCAGTTCAAGGCACTGCCATTCGGATTGTCCACAGCACCCATGGAGTTCACTGTGGCAGCAAAAGAGGTGAAATTGATGGCCATACACAAGGGTATAAGGAGCCAAGTCACACCAAGTTTGTCTCCAGAATACACAGGATCTAGTAAGAATGTGTCAGCAACTGGGCTGGCTGGTGAATTTGGAGAAATCAGAGCTGGAGCCCAAACAAGTCTTCGACTTTGTAGGTTACCAGTTCGATCTCAGTCCGGTCGGGTCCAACCTACGCTCGACCGGTGGCAAAACCTTCAGCAAAAAATACTGGCATTGTTATCCCTACCGGCTTGTCCAGTCCAGCAATTCATGTTTTTGATAGGTCTGCTAACAGGCACAGAAAAGCAAGTTCACCTCGACCGATTGCATATAAGACCCATACAATGGCATCTCAAAAACAACTGGAGAGTACCTGAAACACTAGAAAAGTGATTCCTATCCCCAGGTCTCTGCACCCCCATCTACAATGGTTGCTGAAAGAAGGTAATGTACTCACTGGTCAATTATTACACCCAATAAAACATGTTCTGCAGATCTTTACACACACAGAAAAAGAAAGATGGGGTGCTCACTTCAACGAGCAGACTGCAAGAGGAACCTGGTCCCTTCTGGAAAGCTGCATATAAACTATTTGGAACTAAAGGCAGTCTTTCTAGCCTTCAGAGTTCCAAGACCTGTTCGGACAAGATAGTTTTTGTAGCAACCGATAACAAAACAGTGGTGTCATACATAAACAAGGAAGAAGGCATGAGGTCGGGCCCACTTTGTACCCTGTTATGGAGAATCTTGACCTGGTGTACCAGAAAACAAGTGACTCTGAAAGCCTGACACATTCCAGGCTGAACTGAATGTGGTAGCAGACAAGCTATCCAGAATAGGCTAGACAAGACAGACAGAGTGGTCTCTCCTTCCAGAGCTATTTCAAACTAGACCAAGGACGCATCTGTGGCCAGATGCAAGATGTATCCACCAGCAAAGGCAAAAGTAGCTATTACTCAGCTATGCCACAAGCTAGAGATCTGAAATTTGACTATGTTATAGCTGACCCAAAAGTAGGTGAATAACAGATTTGCACAAAATTCTCTAAATGCAATAGTTTTCAAGTTACAAGTGATTTTACTCATGATGGAAGTTAGTGAAAAGTCCAAAAATAGCTATTAGTCACTTAGCTATTGAGATAGACACTCAAGTTACTCACCATGTTGTAGCTATGGAAGAAGTAGCTGAATAACATATTTTAACAAAGTGAAGACACCGGAAACCATCAGGACCTCCCTCCAGCAAGGGGAGTAGATTTCAACGATGCCTACTTCCACATACCAATACACGAACAATCCAGGAAATATCTAAGATTTCATATCCAGGGTCAGACATACCAGTTCAAGGCACTGCCATTCGGATTGTCCACAGCACCCATGGAGTTCACTGTGGCAGCAAAAGAGGTGAAATTGATGGCCATACACAAGGGTATAAGGAGCCAAGTCACACCAAGTTTGTCTCCAGAATACACAGGATCTAGTAAGAATGTGTCAGCAACTGGGCTGGCTGGTGAATTTGGAGAAATCAGAGCTGGAGCCCAAACAAGTCTTCGACTTTGTAGGTTACCAGTTCGATCTCAGTCCGGTCGGGTCCAACCTACGCTCGACCGGTGGCAAAACCTTCAGCAAAAAATACTGGCATTGTTATCCCTACCGGCTTGTCCAGTCCAGCAATTCATGTTTTTGATAGGTCTGCTAACAGGCACAGAAAAGCAAGTTCACCTCGACCGATTGCATATAAGACCCATACAATGGCATCTCAAAAACAACTGGAGAGTACCTGAAACACTAGAAAAGTGATTCCTATCCCCAGGTCTCTGCACCCCCATCTACAATGGTTGCTGAAAGAAGGTAATGTACTCACTGGTCAATTATTACACCCAATAAAACATGTTCTGCAGATCTTTACACACACAGAAAAAGAAAGATGGGGTGCTCACTTCAACGAGCAGACTGCAAGAGGAACCTGGTCCCTTCTGGAAAGCTGCATATAAACTATTTGGAACTAAAGGCAGTCTTTCTAGCCTTCAGAGTTCCAAGACCTGTTCGGACAAGATAGTTTTTGTAGCAACCGATAACAAAACAGTGGTGTCATACATAAACAAGGAAGAAGGCATGAGGTCGGGCCCACTTTGTACCCTGTTATGGAGAATCTTGACCTGGTGTACCAGAAAACAAGTGACTCTGAAAGCCTGACACATTCCAGGCTGAACTGAATGTGGTAGCAGACAAGCTATCCAGAATAGGCTAGACAAGACAGACAGAGTGGTCTCTCCTTCCAGAGCTATTTCAAACTAGACCAAGGACGCATCTGTGGCCAGATGCAAGATGTATCCACCAGCAAAGGCAAAAGTAGCTATTACTCAGCTATGCCACAAGCTAGAGATCTGAAATTTGACTATGTTATAGCTGACCCAAAAGTAGGTGAATAACAGATTTGCACAAAATTCTCTAAATGCAATAGTTTTCAAGTTACAAGTGATTTTACTCATGATGGAAGTTAGTGAAAAGTCCAAAAATAGCTATTAGTCACTTAGCTATTGAGATAGACACTCAAGTTACTCACCATGTTGTAGCTATGGAAGAAGTAGCTGAATAACATATTTTAACAAAGTGCTCTAAACGCAATACTTTTCAAGTTATAATTGATTTAGTGCATGATTTCATTAATTTTAATGCATTAAAAATTATTTTAAAAATTGATAAAAAAAACTTTAGCATGTGAAAGCTCTCCAAAATGTAGGTGAATGAGTTATTTGAGAAATACTGGCTATCTGTAATACTTTCAGTGATAATAGGCATTTACTCATTTTGAGTAGGTGAGTAATTAGCAACAGATCTGAAAATTCACTAATTGAAAGCTCTCCAAAATGTAGGTGAATGAGTTATTTGAGAAATAATGGCTATGTGCAATACTTCTAGAGATAATTCGCATTTACTCATTTTGAGTAGGTGAGTAATTAGCTACGGGTCTGAAACTTCACCAAGTGAAAGCTCTCCCAAAAGTAGGTGAATGAGTTATTTGAGAAAAATTGGCTATGTGCAATACTTTTAGAGATAATTCGCATTTACTCATTTTGAGGAAGTGAGTAATTATCTACGGGTCTGAAACTTCACCATGTGAAAGCTCTCCCAAAAGTAGATGAAGGAGTTATTTGAGAAAAATTGGCTATTTGCAATACTTTTAAGAGATAATTCGCATTTACTCATTTTGAGTAAGTGAGTAATTATGTACGGGTCTGAAACTTCACCATGTGAAAGCTCTCCCCAAAGTAGATGAATGAGTTATTTGAGAAAAATTGGCTATCTGCAATACTTTTAAGCAATAAGCCACCTGCCAAATATGAAAGAAAATTTCTAAAAAAATGGAGACCAATTTCATTGCTGTGCTCTACATATAAATTAGCATCATTGTCCATAGCAACGCGTATTAAACCACAATTAGATATAATAGTTTCAAGAAATCAAACAGGTTTCCTGAAAGGAAGATCTATAAGTGACTGTACTAGACTAATTTATGATCTGTTATTCGAAACAAAAAAACAAAACATCCCTGGTCTTTTGGTTAGTGTAGCCTTCGAGAAAGCATTCGATTCAACATCATCGGAATTCATATATAAATCAATGATGCTCTTTGGTATGATGATTCTATTATCAAATGGATTAAGCTGTTTAATAATGACATACAAGCAAGGGTACAACAATGTGGGTTCCTTTCCGACCCGATACCGATAGAGAAAGGCTGCAGACAAGGAGATCCAATTGCACCATATCTATTCCTAATTGCAGGAGAAATATTAAACATAATGATAGTATCAAACACCGGTTTGAAAGGGATAATAATAGGTAAAACAGAACATAAGATTGTACAGTTTGCAGATGACACAACTATAATTTTGGACGGAAGCTTGGGCTCCCTTCAAGCAACCCTGAACATCCTTGAAATATATGGCTCCCTTTCTGGATTAAAAATGAACTCAGACAAAACAAAGCTAATATGGATAGGATGCAAGAGTAAATGTAAAGAACAATTAAACATAAAAGCAAAATTAGATTGGGACACCACAGAGTTTGACCTCTTAGGAATCTCCTTTACAGTGGATCTAAATAAGATACCGAATTTAAATTATGATAAAGTAATTATTAAAGCAAGAAAAATAATTAACAAGGGTGCAGTGGTGGGTTTCACCCAACCACACAGTCGAATCTTAGGACAGCACTGGGTGTTGAAATCTGTAAACTCTGTATTATCGCCCGCATTTGCAAACCGCTTTCACGGAAGTTTTCAGCTTTGTGTTGCGAGATGGTATTTGTAGTGATGTGTGTGAAAGGTTTACAAATGTATAGGGTCTGTAGATGCGCAGTTTTACAAGGCTGGTTTAAGATGAAAACTACCAGCATATTTCCTGTTCACGGACTTGCCTCATTAATATTAATGACCAAATATGCGCAGTCACGGCAGTTCTTTATGGGGTTAAGATGAAATATTAAACTACCATCATATTTCCTGTTCACGGACTTGCAGTTTGAAATTTGATTTTGAAATGAGAAGATATATTTCAATTTTGAACCGTGGATATATAGTACATATGGATATTTAACAGAAGCAAATTTTAAGTATTTAACAAAAATATTCGTGTGTTGTTTCTACAATATTACGATAGCCACAATGAGCGATAATAGGGACAAACAGATTATGCTGTATTTAACCGATGAAGTATTTTGTGTTCAGCCAATCGAGGAAACATCCATGTCATGTTAGAATATAGAATAAAATAAGATTAGCAAACTGGTGTATTTTGTAAATATACTGTAAAACTATTTGGAAGACGACTTCTTCCAAAATAAGAAACGGATTGACAGAAAAAATGAAACCACATGATAACTTCTAGGAAATGGGAACCCAAAGCGCCTTCGAGTGGTTGAATTAAGAACTACGGAGTTTGAATATTTTCATTGTCTCTGCCAGAGGGGTTCTCGATTCTGATTGGCTGAACGACAAATGTGTAGTACTATCGTGACGTCACTTCATTCATTAATTTCTTTGCGGTTTATTTGTGTGACAAATGAGTAATTGGCTGTAGATGCGCAGACAACAATTTTATATTAACAGTGACTGCGTGATAAACCAGCAGACGAATAAATTAATTGGGGTTTAAGGTCTAGAAACCAGCAGACGAAACCGTTAAAAAAGACTCGTTCGAGTAGAAAATCACAATGGAAATACAATAGGTTCTAGGACATACGGGTCCTTATAGAAAGCCAGACGTAGTGCTAGACATGCTTTTTACTTCATAAAATATAACTTAATAAAGGCATTAAAAATCTTCAAAATGGCAGAGTGTATAATATACACCTTAATGTACCGATATGTGAACAAATATTATGCAGAATTTGATATTTAAGGGCTTAAACGGCGAATTTAAAATCGTGGCCGCAACTCAGTACATAACTCGAATCAAAGATTCGACTAAAAATTGGAATACACGACACTTGACCCCTTTAGGGAAGATAACAGTAATAAAAACCCTCATAGCTTCTAAATTCACACACTTATTTTTAACTATCCCTACTCCAGAAAACTTCTTGAAAGCATTAAGTAAGGAAATATTTGGATTTCTTTGGAATAATAAACCAGAAAAAATAAATAGACAGGATCTATGTGCTGAAAAAATAAATGGTGGTCTAAAAATGGTGGATATTATCTTCTTCGAGAAATCACTGAAATTGACATGGATAAGGAAAATAATTTCAAATACAAATGCACCCTGGTTAAACCTACTGCTGGATAGAGTGGGCAATCTTTCAAGAATTAACTCATTAGGTCCGGGGTGGTGCCAAAAAATATTGAAGAAGTGTAATCCCTTTTGGAATAATGGTTTTAATTATTACATGGAATTCTATACTCAACAGGAGATAAAATCAAACAGTGACATTCTGCATTTAAATGTATGGCTCAATGAAAGGATACAGAAAGATATGTTCCTCCCACATTGGGAAAAACAAGGTATAAGAATTATTGGTGATTTGGTCGACTCTGTTGGTGTTCTTTTATCCAGAAAACAACTTAGTCAAGACTACCGTTTTAGAGTGAATATATTAGAATATTATCGTGTTAAAAAAATGGTAGGCACTCTTATCAGAAAGTATTCACGATCAGATGACTATATGCTGACAAGACCATATATACCATTTCACATTCAGACATTTTTGAAACAAAATTCGAGTAGTAAAACCTACTATAATATCTTTATTAAAAGTAAATCAGAATTACCAAGACGGTGCGAGACAAGATGGAATCTAAGATTGGGGACAATTTTATCTAAAGAAGTGTGGTCGCTAATATATAAAATTTGCTTCAGGGTAACAACAGATAACTCAACCATCTGGTTCCAATACAAATTGATATATAATATATTAGCTACCCAGAGTTACCTGTTTAAACTTAAGATTGTAGATTCAAATACATGTGGCATATGTGGTAATAGGGTGGAAACAATTCAGCATTTGTTCACACAATGCAGTAAAGTTCAAACCTTATGGTCTAGCATTCTTGAATGGATAAAGGAAAAAATTAATCAAAATTATGTGTTAGGTGCAGTAAATAAATTGTTTGGATACCTAGTCCAAAACCAGAATTTTCTGCCAATGAATTTTATATTAATTTTAACAAGGGAATATATATTTTTGTGTGCAAAACAGAAACTCTTGCCAAAAATGGACCATCTAAAAATAATATTAAAAAAAAGATACAATGAACAAAAGTATATATCGTTAATAAATTCAAAAGAAAATAGTTTTGAAGAGTCATGGAGTTTATGGAAACCACTGTTTCAATAAAAAGGTAAAGATGTCTGAGAATACGAATATACAAAGGCCCTAATATAGTTGAGGTTATTTTATTATTTTTTTTTTTGTATGTTTTTGGTATGTACATAAACGTCAGTCTATGTAGCTATGAATAGTATGTGTATCGATTGTGCAATGTATAATGTCATTGATGATGTAAATCTGATATTGATGAATCCATAAAGTGGCAAAAAAAACAAAAACAAGACCACTGCCGTGGTATGATCTCCCGCCGCACTACATTAAAAAGGAGGTGAACAACATATTTGACAAAACTCCTTTAAATTGAATAGTTTTGCTGTTATAAATTATTTAAATCAAAAAAGTCAAAGTAGCTATTACTGAGTTAGCTATGGACCTACAGCTTTCAAAATTTGCAATGAGTTATTTGAGAAAAATTGGCTAAGTACAATACTTTTAAGAGATAATTCGCATTTACTCATTTTGAGTAGGTGAATAATTATCTACGGGTCTGAAACTTCACCATGTGAAAGCTCTCCCAAAAGTAGATGAATGAGTTATTTGAGAAAAATTGGCTATCTGCAATACTTTTAGAGATAATTCGCATTTACTCATTTTGAGTAGGTGAGTAATTAGCTATGGGTCTGAAATTTCACCAATTGAAAGCTCTCCCAAAAGTAGGTGAATGAGTTATTTGAGAAAAATTGGCTATCTGCAATACTTTTAGCGATAATTCGCATTTACTCATTTTCAGTAGGTGAGTAATTATCTACGGGTCTGAAACTTCACCAAGTGAAAGTTCTCCCAAAAGTAGGTGAATGAGTTATTTGAGAAAAATTGGCTATCTGCAATACTTTTAGCGATAATTCGCATTTACTCATTTTGAGTAGGTGAGTAATTAGCTATGGGTGTGAAACTTCACCAAGTGAAAGTTCTCCCAAAAGTAGGTGAATGAGTTATTTGAGAAAAATTGGCCATCTGCAATACTTTTAGAGATAATTCGCATTTACTCATTTTCAGTAGGTGAGTAATTAGCTATGGGTCTGAAACGTCACCATGTGAAAGCTCTCCCAAAAGTAGATGAAGGAGTTATTTGAGAAAAATTGGCTATCTGCAATACTTTTACAGATAATTCGCATTTACTCATTTTGAGTAGGTGAGTAATTAGCTATGGGTCTGAAACTTCACCAAGTGAAAGCTCTCCCAAAAGTAGGTGAATGAGTTATTTGAGAAAAATTGGCTATCTGCAATACTTTTAGAGATAATTCGCATTTACTCATTTTGAGTAGGTGAGTAATTAGCTATGGGTCTGAAACTTCACCAAGTGAAAGCTCTCCCAAAAGTAGGTGAATGAGTTATTTGAGAAATTTGGCTATCTGCAATACTTTTAGAGATAATTCGCACTTACTCATTTTCAGTAGGTGAGTAATTAGCTACGAGTCTGAAACTTCACCATGTGAAAGCTCTCCCAAAAGTAGATGAATGACTTAAAAAGTAAATGAACAACTTATTTGAGAGAAATTGTGTAGCTGCAATACTTTTGAAGCTATAAGGCATTTACTCATTATGGTTATCATTAAAAATTGACAAAGTAGCTATTACGGTTTGCGAGATATTTGTCATTTTTCACATTTTCACCAAAAGTAGCAATAAAGTAGCCATTACTCACTTGTACATTGAGCAACAGTTGTGAAACTTAAATATGTTACAGTTCACAAAAAAGTAGATGAACAATGTATTTGAGAGAAATTGTGTAGCTGCAATACTTTTGAAGATATAAGGCATTTACTCATTATGGTTATCATTAAAAATTGACAAAGTAGCTATTACTCACTTAGCTATGGAGATACACTTCCAAACTAGTGACCATGTTGTAGCTGTGGAGATAGTAGCTGAACAACATATTGGAACAAAATTGTGTAGCTGCAATACTTTTGAAGATATAAGCCATTTACTCATTATGGTTATCATCAAAGTAGCTATTACTCAGTTAGCTATGGAGTTACAACTGTGAAAATTCACAATACAGTATATCCAAAAGATAGGTGAACAACATATTCGACAAAAATCCTCTATATTCAATAGTTTTTGAGTTATAAGTGACTTGCTCAATGGTCAAATGTTAAACTTAGTATAGCTATTACTCAGTTAGCTATGGTGCTACACCTTGGACACCTCACCATGATATAGTACATGAAGGAGTTGTTGAACAACATATTTCAGGCCAATATTGTAAGTAACAGTTACAAAGACAAAATCAATTTACTCATTTTGCTCATTGTTAATAACAGAAAATAGCTATTACTCACTTAGCTATGAAGATAGAACCCTAAAAATGGTACCATCTTGTAGGCATGGAGAAAGTAGCTGAACAACGTATTTTACAGAAACACTCTAAATAGCACTTTACTCAAAGTAGCCACCATTGCTATTACTCACTTAGCTATGGTCCTAGGTGTGAAATAACAGCATCAAATGAAAGGACATAAGCAATAAGGTCATAAAAAACATTGAAAAGGCCAAGGAGAAACAACCAGTGTGATGTACAGCCCTTTATAAATGCGTGACACACACTCAATAACACACGAACACACGCACGGAATGCGTTTTATAATCTCCCGCCTGGCCGGCGGGAGATAAAAAAAAAAAAAATGAAAGAAATCTGGAAAGAAATGTGGACTGTAGGTCGCTAACAAGAAATCTCTGCGGACGACGACGATGATGAATCCATAGTATCCCCGCTTCGCACCGAGGATACAATTATATGCAGCAGGTGGCACTGACCTCAAATAGATATTTGCCACGAAGTTCAACAAGTTACCTCTGTTTGTCTCACTGGTACCGGATCCCCTGGCCTCAGCAGTGGATGCACTCAGTTTGCCACGGGAGGATCTGGATGCATATGCCTTCCCACCAGCAGCCATATTGGGCAAAGTAGTGGAGAAGTTGCAGGGCACCCCATGCATTGATTGCTCCAGTGTGGCCCAAAATTGTAAACGAAAAGAAACTATAACTAGAGTATTGCTTCGCAAGAGAAAATTAATTATTTTTGCACAGTAAAATCAAAGCATCCCAATGAGTATTAAAGATTTTGTAGAAATGATCATCCTTCTGTGTTTAATATGTTTTTCCATTTGTGCCAAAATGCAAGGTTTCATAGATGAACGTGTATTTTTTTTCTTCAAAATTGACGGGGAAAATGTTTTTGAGGAAATGTGCCAGTAGACTCTGCAGATACTCTGTGGGTCAAAATTTTTGTCAAAAATGCTCTATCTCACACAGTTTACGAGATAAATGCGTTTTTGCATTTTACGCAGAAATTCAAGATGGCCGCCACAAATTGCAGAAAAACAATTTTAGGTTAAACGTACCAGTAGACTCTGCAGTCACCTCGTTGAAATGGTTCTATCTTGCAGTGTTTCCGAGATAGATGTGTTTTTGCATTTTATGCAGAAATTGAAGATAGTCGCCAGAATGGCGGGAAAACAATTTTTGAAGCAATGCGCCAGTAGACTCTGCAGATACCCTGCGGGTAAAAAATTTCGCCGAAATCAGTCTTTCTCACACCGTTTCCAAGATAAATGCATTCATCTCACACAAAAATTCAAGATGGCCACCAAAAATTGCAGGAAACAATTTTGGGGGAAACGTGCCAGTACACTCTGCAGTGACCCTGTGGGTCAAAAATTATGTCAAACTCGGTCTTTCTTGCACAGTTTCGAAGAAAAATGCATTTTACGCAGAAATTCAAGATGGCTGCCAAAAATGGCGGGAAAACGACAGATTCTGCAGATACCCTGTGGATCAAAAATTTCATCGAAATCGCTCTATCTTGCACCGTTTCTGAGATATTAAAGATTTTACATTTTCAGCGTAAGAAAAATCTTGGCATTTAGGTAATCGTTAATAAGTTGGCCATTTTGTATTGGATCACTTCCCAGCAAATGATTTCCTACAGGTTGGTTTCACTTTGCAAACCACTAGGACCAAAAATAAGCAAGTTATAAGCACTTTTAATTTTGGCTATCCTCGTTTGACCTGGAAAGAGAAGTCAGAGGTCAAATCTGACCACATCAGAAAATTCCCAGCCCATGATTTCCTATAAGATAGTTTCACATTGCAAACTGCTAGGACCAATAATAAGCGAGTTATAAGAAATTTTAAGCTTGGGTATCCTCATTTGACCTTGGAGGAGGGGTCCAAGGTCAAATCTGACCACATCAGAAGATTCCCAGCTCAAGATTTCCAATAAGTTGGTTTCACATTGCAAACCTCTAGGACCAATAATAAGCGAGTTATAAGTACTTTTAAGTTTCACTATCCTCTTTTGACCTAAAAGGAGGGGCCCAAGGTCAAATCTGATCACATAAGAAGATTCCCAGCCCTTAATTTCCTATAAGTGGGTTTCACATTGCAAACCTTTAATAACAAGGGTGCAGTGGCTGGCTTTCTGCCAACCACAGAGTTGAGTCTTAGGACAGCAATGGGTGTTGAAATCTGTAAATTATTCTATTATTGCCCGCATTTGCAAACCACATGCAAACACATTAACAGATCTGTGTAGCATTTTTTTTTTTTTGATCTGTGTAGCATTTTTTTTTTTTTTACAAATAAATTAACTCACGAATTTCATTGTTGTAAATGCTTCTGATATAATCCTCATGTGTCACGCAGTCACTGTTAGTGTAAAGTCGTTGTCTGTGCATTACCCATATTTTTATTATAGTTGGGGGGTTATTCCTATTCTAACATGACAAATTATTTTAAGATGAATAAATATTGCAAATTTTGTGGAAAAACGTTTATTGTTACCAGAGCCATAATGAACGATTTTAGGGAGAAACAGGGGTATGCTGTATTTTACTCTTCAAGTGTTTTGTCGTTTAGCCAATAAGAATCATGGACACAGCCATGTCATGTTAGAATGACCAATATCTAGTAGATCTATTACTAAGTAGACGTTTGTTAACTGTGAATTCGAAGCATTTTCATTCTCAAGCAAAACAGACCTTTTCCAGTTATATTAATTCCAAAAATTATATCTTTTAATGCATTAATACATCCTATCCAATGGACAGTTGCTTTCCCTATTGGCGTCAACGGTCCCGCCAAACGACAGAAAAAGTCATCCTGCATATAATAACAGCAGGACTGGTCACTGAGTGTGCATTTGCCCCATGCATACTTCCTGTCTAGATAGGATGACATCATCGCGTCTTTTTCATTTGACCTGTGGAGTGTGCAGACGTGCTTTTCTAGAGTGAAGATTTTAAAAGATATTCAACGAACTTTTAACTTTAGTTTATTTTCATATTAATATTTGGTGTTCAAGAGTATTATGCCATCCCCTTGACAAAGAAGAGGGACTTGTGGCCATGCTATGTCTCTGTTTCATTCACATACCAAGTGTGCGAGGTGTAGTGAGAAAGGCGTTGGGACTGACCTTTGTGTAGAAAAGAAACCTTGCGATATATGTGATGGCTTTACTACTGAACAAAAGAAACAGCTGGCCACCCCTACATATAGGGCCATGAAACAACACCAGAAGAAGGCAAGCTCATAATCAAAATGGCAGAGTGTATACTATACACCTTAATGCACAGATATATGTACAAATATTATGCAGAATATTGATATTTAAGGGCTTAAAGAGCCAATTTAAAATCTCGGCCACACCCCAGTACATAACTCGAATCAAAGATTAGACTAATAAGCGAGTTATAAGCAATTTTAAGTTTGGCTATCTTCGTTTGATCTTGAAGGGACCCAAGATCAAATCTTACTACATCAGAATATTCCCAGCCCATGATTTCCTACAGGTTGGTTTCACATGTCAAACCTATAGAACCAATAATAAGGGAGATATAGGCACTTTTAAAGTCTGCTACATGGGGTACTTTGGCACTCTGTGGATGACCTTGAATGAAGAGCTTCAAGGTCAAATGTTGTAGAGGACATGTATATCTCTTACACATATGAAGAGATTTCAACCTTCTATTTATGAGAACCAGCCAGCAGAAAAAGGTTGATAATTTTCAAAGAAACGCCCGTGGCAGTCATCTTGTTTTTCAGAATAAGGCTAATTTCATTAGCTTACCTCCCAATGAAGATATCTTTTGTAAAGCTACCTGGTGTGGTTTTCCACTGAGAGCGTTAATGTCGAAAATCTCTCTACGCACAGTGGCATAGCAAACCCTAAACCAAAGAGACAATTATGTTACTGTGAGTTCAAGGTCACTTTATAAAAGGACACATCTAGAGGACCAGTTACATCCACATGCCAAATATGAATTTAATTTGGCAAGCCATTTTTGAGATACTGTCTGGAAATGAAGTGTGAAGGATTGTGCCCCCCCCCTCCCCAAGCATAGATGCTGGTGACACAAAAAGAACCACTACAAATGTTGACTGGTATGAGCTCCAGTGAAATATACACTTGAATTGGAAGGTTGTAGTTGGGGATTCTTGATCCTTCACACAGGCTAGGGTCATATTGGACAGGCTATCATAACTAGCCACCTGTTGAACTGTCCTGATATGAAAACTTACACTGTAATGTAAAAAATATATTTTATTGCCGCCACTATAACATTTTCATGTTCAGAAATTGTCAATATTACCAGCTGTAATATACACATATACTGATGCAACAGGAATATACCTAAAACTGTCTAAAATGATTGTACGAAATCGACAAATACATATTCATTACAGATTAATTACAGTCCCAACCAAGATTCTGATTAAATATAGAGTAAGAAATCTAAAATTCGCCAGGAACCTAAAATTCGCTACCTCTAAAACCTTAGTTAATTTTATGAAGAAAATGATGTTTTGTCTGAAAATTGGCATTTTTCAGTTCGAAAAGCCTTAACTTACTGTACATTCAACAAATCTCACCTCAATTCATTTATTTTATTAGTATTTCCACATGTGGTGAATTTCAGATATGTGGCGAATTTTAGATTTCTTACTCTACATGTACAAGTTTTCTGGTTTCTCCAATTTAAATGTTCAGTGTGGCAATACTAACCTCTTAAAGATTTTTTTGGCTTACCAATTCTGTAATATTTGAGCTTCAATAAAATTTAACCACAAATGCAATCGTTGAATAAGTGATTCCTCTTTTATTTAATTTAAATTCTGCAATTTCTCAGACTAGTTTAACTGGGTTAGCATGAATTTCTGAATCATTTCACCATGATCATTTCAGTGTTCGACCTGCCAAATTGTAAGTTGTTTTCTAGTGTAACATTTTACCAGAACTTTGATTCAGTACATAAACCCAATATAATAGGCAATGTACTAAAATGTTTTGTGTACATGTTTACACAAAATAATATACTGGACACATTCTGTGAATCGACTGATTTTTATTAAATCAAAATACGAAACATTTTACAGTAATTATGTTCACAAATATGAACGCAGTGTATATTTACCATGTACAAAATCCATATGATCTTTTTCTTGTGTCATTTTTTCACAACCATCAGATAAGTTCACACGGTCACATTAAATAGTCTTGCATCTTGCAAATTCATGAGTTTATGGGTTTATTTATTTATAGTCTATTGTGCAGCAATACAAAGTTGTTTTATAAAATTACAAATATCAAAGCATTATATTATCTTTTGGAAATATAGACGACCTAACATCCCAGAAAAACATCACTACTCAAACTTGCAAGACACCAAAATCAAAGACTCTTGACTGCATAGTGAACACAAAGACTAGAGGAGATTTGTATATGTGTCTACTGCAGTACACGTACTCTAGTTATCAGCACGTGTATTTGTATAAATCTGTTAGGTAGCACATCAGTATCTCTTCTTCTTGAGAATATCTGGTCTCCAGTTGATGGGATGTGTCTCCTCTGACTGGAATAACACACATTCAACATATTATTTTATGACACCTGTGCATCATTTAAGCAAAAGAGAAAACTATTACATGGGGAATGATATATACTTACTTACACAAAAATTACAATTATTATTTAACAGACTTCATGCAAGGACATGCTGCATGTAAAGTTTTTGAATGCTTAAATTATCTATTTGAAGTGAATTCTGTTAAATTGTCAACCCTGTAATATATTATTTGTCAACAAGGCAAATCTTTATCTTTGTTTATCTTTTGTTTGTCACTTACCGGATAATAAAAGTGAAACCTTTCAAATGAAATACATTTTTAATTTTTTTTCCCCGGGCAAAAATTTGTCTACTCTTACAATATTTAATATTTATTATATGTCACTTTTGACAACATTTTAAAATAAAAATGTTTCCAGTAGATTGACTACTGCACAATTCACACTGCTATGATGTACGTTGATATATAAACTCACTGCTGTCTCGTCTTCTTTGTAAATCTTGATGGTTTTATCTGCTTCGCACGAGAAGAGACGACTACCGCTCTTATCAAACTTGAGTGAAAATATGCCAGCTTCAGAGTCCATGGATCCAGGCTGGACAGTGGTCTGCATCCTCTGGAAGTTATAGCCTGACCGCCAGTCCCAAAAGTACAGTGAGCCGTTGTCACCTAGACACAAAAAATAGTTTGACCAATGCTCATTTTTACTGTTTTACTGCTACACTGTCACATGTACCATTATTATTAAATAGAGTAAGAAATCTAAAATTCGCCACATATCTGAAATTCGCCACATGTCAAAATATTAATAAAATAAATTAATTGTGGTGAGATTTGTTAACTGTATAGTATATTAAGGTTTTTTGAACTGAAAAATACCAATTTTTACACAAAAACATCATTTTCTTCATAAAATTAACTAAGGTTTTACAGCTGGCGAATTTTAGATTCCTGGTGAATTTTAGATTTCTTACTCTACTGTATTCTATTATCTAAATATTGCACCATTCCAAATTATTATGTCCCAACATTTTACTTCATTTTTCCCCTGTCCAAAATATAGGAATCTCTTCAGAGTTTTATTATAGATCATTAGACTTTTAAAACTTGGAACGCAACAATGCTATCCTAAAAAAGCTAACGCAACAGAGTTTATAAAGTAGGAAATGCAAAATCAGCCACAGTAAATATCAGTAAGGAAGAAACCCATTACCTTACTTTGTAATACGAGGCATTTTTAGGGACTTCTGTGACAAATTTTTGTCCATTTGTCTAATCTGATGCAGAATGTTTACAAGTTTGCTTCTTGTTGCTTAACTTTAAGACAGTCTTTTGAATTCACTTTTCCCGGTTGAAAATTTATGAATTTCTTTACTTTTGTTTTAAAATACCTCTTAATTATAATAGTACTACTATTCCAACAAAAGTGTAAATAACAGGATGTGTTACATAAAACGGGGAATTCAAAATAGTACATGAAATTCAGAACTAAGGAAACCAATTTATTTTTCTTCAATTATGTGGTATTTTAATCAAACTTCTTTGCTTTATAACACCATTTTTTGCTGTTTAATTTCTTGCAGAATTTTAAATGAATGGAGTTCTATGTTATTTAATCTCCTGTGGAGATTTCGTATATTGATATAAATTTATAAATTGTCCATATTTTGCTCTATTTTTCCCAAACACCCACCTCCGGAGACGAGCACGTTGTCTTGGTTAGCTGCCAGTGAGTTGATGATGGCATTGTGACCGGACAAGTTCTGTAAGAATTCTCCATTGGGGAACTTCCACTGTTTGATGTTATCTGGTGAACCTGATACCATGGAGTATCTGCACAAAGATAACACAAACTGCAATGTTTGACATTATAATGGACTACCAACAATACATCGCATACAAAAGCTCGTTGCTGAACCTAACCTAGGGAGCCCCTAATAGGACATGGTAAAATAAAAATTGTACCATGTATTAAGTCGTGCGCACAAGATGATCTCGTGATAACGAGAAAATAAGTCGCGATAATGAGATCATCTCATTAGCACCACTTGTTTTCTTGATATCACGAGATCATCTGGTGCTCACCAGATGATCTTGTGCTCACTAGATAAAGTGGTGATCACCAGATAAAGTAGTTATCACGACATAATAAGTAGTGAGCACTAGTTTATGTGGTGATCACCACTTATTATGTTGTTATCACAGATGAAGTAGTGAGCACTACATTATCTGGTGCTAACCAGATCATTCTATTATCACTACTTCATCTCGTGCTCACCACTTCATCTAGTGATCACCAGATGATGTGGTGCTCACTACTTATTTTCTTGTTATCACTAGATGATGTGGTGAGCATGTGATGATCTGGTTATAACTAAATGATGTGGTGATCACTACTTCATCTTGTGATAACAAGAAAATAAGTAGTGAGCACCACATCAACTAGTGCTCACCACTTATTAAGTTGTTATCACCGCTTCATCTGGTGATCACCACTTTATCTAGTGAGCACAAGATCATCTGGTGAGCACCAGATGATCTTGTTATCACAAGATAACAAGTGGTGCTAATGAGATGATCTCATTATCACAAGAAAATAACTTGTGATAACGAGATGATCTTGCTATCACAAGGTGATCTTGTTATCACGACTTATTATCTCATTATAATGAGATCATCTCATTATCACGACTTATTTTCTCATTATCATGAGATCATCTTGTGCGCACGACTTAATACATGACTTATTTTCTCGTTATCATGAGATCATCTTGTGCGCATGACTTAATACATGGTGCAATTTTTATTTTACCATGTCCTATTAGGGGCTCCGTACTAACCATATGCCATAGGTTGATTTAAATTACAAAAGTATCTATTGCATGCAAAAAGAAATCAATACAATTGTGATGTACAATGTAATTTTAAAGACTTTCAATTGGTCACAGTCTTTGGCTTGTTCATTCCAACTAGTGTTACCTTGGGCAGGTCAATTTCATGTGATGTTAGTCAGGGTAACTTTTTAAGCCAGAACTCTAGTGAGGCCCATGCCTCTAAAGATCACTTTTTTCTCATTTTGTTTTGTCATAAATTGTGGTGTAACGTGACGACAACCTGTCTCATTACTGAAGTTAAGCAGCAATGGGCTACATCATTTCCTCGGACTGTTAAACCTTACCTGTACTGGTCAGTAGTTTTTCATACTTCAGTAAAATTTGATAATGTTATTTTATTCTGCTCAGTATATCTTACATTTACAAACTTATCTTTGACTGGCTAGTGTTAAGATAGACCAGTCCGTGTTATTTCTGGCCATTGTAATTTAGGATTGGGTCAGTATAATGTACACTGCTTAGAATTCCTTTGGGCTGGAGAGTGTTCTCTAGACTGTTAAATATAAATTTAGATGTACAAAGTTGAGTGCAGTCGGGTGGATGCAGGTCACTACTGGTCAATACTTACACAGTTGGGTGAAATGCCAGTGCACGGACACTCTTTTTGTGATTGGTCAGTGTAGTTTTGGATTTGCCAGCAGCCAGGTCCCACAGTCTCAGGGTTGCATCATGACTGCTTGTCACTATCTGTACACACACAAAGCAATAATTCATGACACTCTAAAGGGCCGGCCGTCAGAAATAGTACCACTACATACTTAAAATGGATCACAAAAGTGACCTTCTTAAAGCCACATTCACAGTTTGTGCCAATATAGTTTTAAACAGTTAAAAACAATTGAAACACCTTCTATATTTGCTTGTGTTTACTAATGCTTTAACAATTTTATCAAAACTCTACTCTATACAAAGTATTCTTTTTTGCATAAAATTCACCAAAATTTGCAGCACATTCTTTTGCCTTCAAAAACTCACTATTTTTGTATTCTATACTAAAGTAATCTCTATAGCAGTACATGTATTTGCAATTTATATAACATTGTACAGTTAACTATCTGAAAAAGTAAACAAAAGGGTGATTTACACATACCTGAGGTTCTGCAGACTGACAGCGTACTTCAGCCACTGTATTTGTATGACCAGTGAGACAATGGATTTGTGCTTTAGTTCTCATGTCCCACACCTATACACATGTCACATGTGAAACTAGACCTACGCATCGGAGAACCAATGCAAATCTGTATCCACCGGAAAGACAACTCACCATAGCCAGTGAACCATCGTTTGACCTTAAAGGAAGGGCCCAAGGTCAAATCTGACCACATTAAAAGATTCCCAGACCATGATTTCCTATAGGTTGGTTTCCCATTGCAAACCTCTAGGACCAATAAGAAGCAAGTTATAAGCACTTTTAAGTTTGGGAGACAATAAGACATGACATTGCATTTAAATATAATGTTATAACTCTTAGTGAAACTTGGTTAAAGGACTCTGATGATATTGAAGACTTTACAATAAATGGATATCAAAAACCATTTATTCGTAATAGAGTCCAGACAGGTGGTGGCGTTCTTTGCTGGGTCGCAGATAATATTGCAGCACAAAGAAGGTTCGATTTGGAAGTAAACAAAATCGAGGCAATGTGGTTAGAAGTTAGAGAAAACATACATAAATTTTTATTATGTGTTGCTTATAGACCTCCTTCTTGTGCCGACTTCTGGATTCATCTTCAGATTTGTTTAGACAAAATCTATAGTTCTGGTAATGGAAGTCAAAATATCTTGTTGATTGGAGATTTCAATTCAGATTTCAACATACTGCAAGGTCAGCATTTGAGTTATTTTTCCATTGTAAATAATCTAAGTACATTAATTTTTCAACCTACACGAATTACAAATATTACCAGCAGCATTCTTGACTAGTGTTTAACCAATTTTCCTTATAATGTCAAAGAGTCTGGCGTTGAACCTCCACTTGCAGACAATGATCATTGTTCTATACATGTTAAACTCCTTTTTAGAGTGAAGAAGTCAAAATGCTATACGAAAACCATGTGGGATTTCAGTCAAGCGAATATGCTTGAATTTAGAAATTCTTTTATCAATTTTGACTGGGATAATTTATTAAAAGAGGACATAAATGAATCATGCAGATTATTTACTGATAAAATTATGTACAGCGCTGGTGAATTTATACCCCACAAGGTGGTAACAGTTCGTACTTTTGATAAGCCTTTTTATGATGGATATTTGCGCAGATTAAGACGTAAAGTTAATCGCCTTCATCAGAAGGCAAAGCATACCAAAACTGCTCAGTCCTGGGATTTCTATAGACATGAGAGAAATTTTTATTTCCGTGAGGTTGCTCGTTGTAAGAATGAATATAACAACAGAATATATGAAAAACTTGATGCTAGTATAAGCCAAAATTCTTTTTTCAAACTAGTAAAATCCTGTTTTAAAACAATAAATACATCCATGCCTCCCATCTTATCTTCAGAAGGAAATATTTTAATAGATGATACATCTAAAGCTAACGCCTTCAACACTTTCTTCTCTGAGGCAAGTAAACTAAACCAAGCTGAAAGCTCATTACCAGTGGATGACTCCCCCATAAGTAATACTTTAGAAACCATATCAGTTTCTGAAAAGGAAGTTCAGGACCAGATTAGACTTCTTAATGCAAATAAATCGTATGGTCCGGATGGAATCTCACCGAAATTTATAAAACTTGCAGGTAACTCACTGGTTAAGCCCTTAACAAAATTATACAATCTTTCTCTATCATCAGGTAAAGTCCCTAAGTTATGGAAGCAAGCCAATGTTGTACCATTGCATAAAAAAGATAGCAAGCAGGTAATGGGTAATTATCGACCAGTATCTCTGCTCAGTATTCTAGGTAAAATTTTGGAAAGAATAATCTTTAAACATGTATACAACCATTTCAGAGATAACTTTTTATTATCTGTGTGGCAATCTGGTTTTTTACCAGGGTCCTCTACAGTAACTCAACTTATTGAGCTTTATAACAAATTTTGTACAGCAGTCTCACAAAATAAAGAAATTCGAATCGTCTTTTTGGACATATCAAAAGCTTTTGACAGGGTATGGCATGATGGTTTAATATTTAAACTTAAAAAATGGGGTATCAGTATTCTCTGCTTCATTGGTTTGAGGACTACTTAAAAGATAGAGTACAACGTGTAATCAGTAACGGTCAATTCTCCAGTTGGACAGAGATAACTGCTGGAGTACCCCAAGGCTCAGTTTTGGGACCACTCTTATTTTAGGTCTTCATCAATGACATAACTACTGTTGTTACCAATTGTAATCTGAGACTGTTTGCAGACGATACTTGTCTTTTTATCGAAGTTGATAACCGTCAACAAGCAGCAGTTTTGTTGAATAAAGACTTACATAATATACAGAAATGGTCATTAGATTGGCTTGTTACTTTTAACCCTTTAAAGACGGAGTCAATGGTTATTGGCTTAAAACAAAACAAGGGGGGCCATCCTGGATTGTATCTACATAACACACGAATCAATGAAGTAACAAAGCATAAACATATCGGACTCTGGCTTGAAAACAACTTAAGCTGGCATGAGCATATCCACAGTATATCTACTAAGGCTGAAAAAAACTGAATATAATTAAACAAATGAAATTCAAACTTGCAACGAAAACCCTTGAAAAGTTGTATTTTTCTTTTATAAGACCAATTTTAGAGTATGGGGATGTAGTTTGGCAAGGTGCATCTCACTCTGACTTGCGCAAATTGGATGTTATTCAGGTAGAAGCCATGCGACTTGTATCAGGTGCTCCTTTTCGGTCAAATATTGATTCTTTATATATGGAACTAGGTTGGCAGAATTTACAAGAGAGGCGTCAGGAGCACATACTTATTATGATGTTTAAAATTATTAACAATCATGTCCCAGAATATTTGACATCTTTAATCCCACCCTTGGTGGGAAATAGAACCAACTATCAACTGCGAAATAGATGTGACATACAGGCACCATCATTTAGAGTAAAGTGTCATCAAAATTCTTTTTTTCCAGTTGGTATAAAACTATGGAATGAACATGATATTTCTTTTAAGCAGGCCAACACATTACTTTCCTTCAAATCATTATTGCGTAAGAGAAAGGGTTCAGTAAATGTTAAACAGTTAAAGTTAAGGCAAAAATTATTTGGTTTAGGCGATAGGTATTGGAATATTACACACTCAAAAATGCGAATGAACTGTAGCTTTCTCAAAGATCATCTTGCCAAACATCTTCATGTTATAGAAAACTCAATTTGTGATTGTGGTATTTCAGTTGAAAACAATTCGCATTTCCTTTTAGAATGTATGCTTTATGATCAACATAGACAGTTAATGTTAAATAAATTACACGATTTTGGTCCAATAGCAACCGACTTGCTTCTATTTGGTAATCTTAATTTGTCTTTTGAACAAAACAAAACAATTTTTGAGGCTGTTCAATTATTTTTAAAGGACTCAGGCAGGTTTCTATAGTGTCATACTAGCCATATGGCCACACCCTCATCGTTATCATCATTATCATCCTGTTTATATTCTTTTGTACATATTTCTTCCTGCGAGAAGGCTTTATAATAATCTTTTTTGATTTTGCCTAATTGCATTAATAAAATATTGTTTATGAAAAAAAGGTTGGGTATCCTCGTTTGACCTTGAAAGAGGGGCCCCAAGGTCAAATCTAAGCACATCAGAAGATTCCCAGGTCATGATTTCCCATAAGTTGGTTTCACATTGCAAACATCTGGGACCAATAATAAGCGAGTTATAAGCACTTTTAAGTTTGGCTATCCTCGTTGACCTTAAAGGAGGGGCCCAAGGTCACATCTGACCACATTAAAAGATTCCCAGCCCATGATTTCCTATAGGTTGGTTTCACATTGCAAACCTCTAGGACCAATGAAAAGCAAGTTATAAGCACTTTTAAGTTAGTTTGGATATCCTCATTTGACCTTGGAGAAGGGGTCCAAGGTCAAATCTGACCACATCAGAAGATTCGCAGCCCATGATTTCCTATAGGTTGGTTTCACATTGCAAACCTCTAGGACCAATAATAAGGGATATATAGGCACTTTTAAAGTCCGCTATGTGGGGTATTTTGGCACTCTGTGGATGACCTTGAATTAAGAGCTTCAAGGTCATATGTCTGTAAGGTTGTAGAGGTCATGTACATCTGTTACACATATCACCTATGAAAAGATTCAACCTTCCACCTACGAGAAACAGCCAGTAGAAAAATGTATATAATTTTCAAAGAAATGCCCGTGGCAGCCATCTTGTTTTTCAGAATGAGGCTAATTTCAGTCCCAGAGAAGCTTACCCCCCAATGAAGATATCCTGCAAATTTTGTGAACCTAGCTGGTGTAGTTTTCTTCTGAGAGTGTTAATGTCGAAAATCTCTCTATGCGCAGCAGCGGCGTAGCGAACGCTAAACCAAAGTATCCACCAGATGCCTCCGGTGGATACAATTAATTAGGGTAAAACTCATGTATTACAAATAAACAGTATTCCCTTCACTTGGCATCATGCACTATGACATATACATATAATGGATTTTACATCAGCTACTTCCTAACTTGTACTAGTGAGGTATGAACAGAAAATAGATTTGTACAAGTTTGAAAAAGACATGGTAAATCTGACCGGCTTTCTAGACTCCCCACATATGGTTTCCTATTACCTCTCAAAACCTCTAAAAGCAATAATAATAAAGGAGATATACGCCAAAAACATAAAATCTACAATTTTATGACCCAGGTGGGAAGGGGGTAAATCTGACTGGCTTTCTAGAGTTCCTGAGTATTGTTTTCTATGGCCTGCCCATACATTCAAAAGCTCTAAAAGCAATAATGAAACAGACATCAGTCAAAAAGTAAAAATCCATGATTTTATGATCCCAGTTTGACCCATAAGCAAGGGCAAGGGGGTAAATTTGGACATTGGGCATTTAGGACTCTGCATATGCTTTCATATTGCTTCCAAACACATTTTATGTCTATTAATACAACAGATACATAGATAATTGGGGGGTTCTGATGAATTTAAGCCTTCTGATTATACTTGGTATAAAAACACTCATGAATCACTCAATTTTGGCCCAATCACTCCCCAAATCTAATCAGCTAAAGCTTTTGATAGTGCTGACATTTATATTTAAAATAACACCCTCCTGGTTGAGCTGTGATGCTGAGCAGGTGTACCTGAAAAAACTTATTTTGGTTCATCTGACCTTGATAAAGGTCAAAGCTAAACAAGAGGAGAGTGCCCGTGAACGGGCACTGTGTCAGCTGACTGAGTGTTTTTGATTTATGAAGGTGATTAGAGGACAGAATAATTATCAGGAAAAGGGCTGTACAGAAATACAGTAAATGGTAACTGAACAGCAAGTTCAAAAGAAATTTCGAAGCTGACAGAAGAAAAGGATAAAAAAGTTGTGCCCTGTAAATGGTATTATGAAGGAAAATAACAAGGTAATTGTTTAAGTGTAAAAAATAGGTTAAAACATATTTAAAGAAATACTACAAATGCAATATCCTCGTTCGACCTTGAAGAAGGGGTCCAAGGTCAAATCTAACCACACAAATACATTCCCAGCCCATGATTTCCTATGGTTTACCATTCCAAACCTCTAGGACCAATTATAAATGAGTTATAAGCACTTTTAAGCTTGGCTGTCCTCATTTGACCTTGAAGGAGGGGTCCAAAGGTCAAATCTGACCATACCAAAAGATTCCGAGCCAATGATTTCCTATGGGATGGTTTACCATCCCAAATCTCTGTCACCAATAATAAGCGAGTTGTAGGCACTTTCAATTTTCGCTATCCTCATTTGACCTTGAAGGAGGGTTCCAAGGTCAAATCGGACCATATCAACAGATTCACAGCCCATGATTTCCTGTCTGTTTACCATCCCAAACCTCTGGGACCAATAATAAGCGAGTTATAAGCACTTTTAAGTTTGGCTATCCTTGTTTGACCTTGAAGGAGGGGTCATTGAAGGTCAAATCTGACCACACCAAAAGATTCCCACCCCATGATTTCCTACAGGTTGGTTTATCATCCCAAACCTCTAGGATCAATAATAAGGGAGATATAAGCACTTTTCATGACTGACAAAAAACACCTGTGGCGGCCATCTTGTTTCTCAAAATGAGGCCAAAAATATTCCCAGACAACATTTTATGGTTATTAATATATACTGCAAACTTAAGAAAGCTAGCTATACTATTTTTTTTCATCAGAGCAGTAATGGTGAAATCTCTCTCTACACACTGCGGCTATCCAGTGGATACAATGATTTACTCAACAGTGAGAACCTGAAAGTAGCTATTGCTCAGCTATGCCATGACATAGAGGTCTGCAATTTCACTATGTTATAGCTGACCAAAAATTCTGTGAATAACATATTAACAAATTACTCTAAATGTAATAGTTTTCAAGTTACAACTGATTTACTCAACAGTGAGAACCTCAAAGGAACTATTACTCAGCTATGCAATGAGCTACATGTCTGAAATTTTACTATGTTATAGCTAACCCAAAAGTAGGTGAACAACATATTTAAGCAAACTACTGTAAATGCAATAGTTTTCAAGCTACAACTGATTTACTCAATAGTGAGAACCTGAAAATAGCTATTGCTCAGCTATGCCATGAGCTATAGGTCTGTAATTTCACTATGTTATAGCTGACCCAAAAGTAGGTGAACAATATATTTTAACAAAATACTCCAAATGCAATATTTTTCAAGTTATAGCTGATTTACTCAACAGTCAGTACCTGAGAATAGCTATTGCTCAGTTGTGCCATGAGCTATAGGTCTATAATTTCACTCTGTTATAGCTGACCCAAAAGTAGCTGAATAACATATTTGCACAAATTTCTGTAAATGCAATAGTTTTCCAATTATAACTGATTTACTCAACAGTGAGAACTTCAAAGTAGCTATTACTCAGCTATGAAATGAGCCACAGGTCTGAAACTTCACTATGTTATAGCTGACCCCAAAATAGGTGAATAACATATTGAAACAAAATACTCTAAATGCAATAGTTTTCAAATTATAAGCGATTTACTCAACAGTGATAACCTAAAAGTAGCTATTACTCAGCTATGCCATGAGCTACAGGTCTGAAATTTTACTATGTTATAGCTGGCCCAAAAGTAGCTGAATAACATATTTATACGAAATTCTCTAAATGCAATAGTTTTTAAGTTACAAGTGATTTTACTCATAATGGAAGTTACTGAAAAGCCCAAAAGTAGCTATTACTCACTTAGCTATTGAGACAGACACCCAACTTACTCACCATATTGTAGCTATGAAAAAAGTAGCTGAACAACATATTTTCACAAAATGCTGTAAATGCAACACTTTTGAAGTTATAAGTGATTTAGTGCATGATTTCATGAATTTTAATGCATTAAAAATTATTAAAAAAATTTATTAAAAAAAAAGTAAGACAGATCTAGGTCTCATACTCACACAAGAGAATCTACCTCTGGCCTAGTACATATATGCAAGATATGAGAGAAATCCCTGCAATAGCCATTGAGAAAATTGTGATAAAAAGTTGAAATTTTCACACTTTTGGTGGGGGTACCCCCCTTGTAATGTCTCTAGCAAACAGACGAACAGACAGATTTGCATGCCTTGAACAGTTTTTCATCCTCGATAGATAAGGTATCTTTTAAAAAAAACAGCATGTCTCTAGGCCTTGTAGTTTTGGAAAAGAAGTTGTTCACGCGGACGCGGACGCCCACGCCGCAGAGTGATAACATAATGTCAGCTGACTGACATAAAAATAAGCATGTGAAAAATTTTTTCCCACACCCAAGGTATATAAGTACCAAATATGGTCAGAATCTGCCCACTCATGAGGGAGTTATTCAAGTGAGATGATAATGCGGCGGTGGTGGGGAAACTCTATATGAAAACAAATAAGCACCCTTTCCAAGGGACACTTAACAAGGATATCCTAAATATACTAAAATCTGAGATGTCACATTACAACCTGATTTGTTGTTAACATGGATGACTTAATATTTAAAAATTTTAAAATTTCATGATGGAACCTGATCTGAATATCCAGAATAGCCTAAATTTTAGATACTGAACCTGACTGTTTTCAAAAAAGTATTTGCTAAAGTTATCATTCTTTGTAAGTAACACAAAGTAAATTTCTTTTTCATTTATCTTATACACTCCGACTTTTAAATGTAATAGTAATAGAAAGTACATTGTATTAACAATTTAACTTTCTCAATCCATATTTACCCTGGCAGTAGCATCTCTCCCACAGGTCACCACCACATCTATAGTGGGATGCAGGTCTATGGAATGGCAGGCACTCAGATGTCCATGGTAATGTCTGATAGTCTGAATTTAATAATAATGTAAGAGCGATTCATAAATCAACCATTGGTAGTTAGGTTAATCGTTAAAATATAACTAATATTTCTGTAGTATTGCCTTATAATCTGAAGATACAAATTGACTTAAACACACTATTTTTGTACCCGAAGTAGTGTAGGTGTGATAAGGTGTGCAAACAATAAACTTTGAGGGGCAGAGTACTACTGCAGTTGGGTACAGACAATTTTAAATGCATGTAGTTGATTATTCAATATAAATTTAACTTTCCCAAATATAACTACATAATCCTGTGCCTTGAGCAATTTTATGCAGTTTTCATTAATAAAACTGATTAGTAAAACGTTTCTGTTCTGTTTAGATTCACCACTATATTTAAAGCAAGTGGTAATTACCAACAGATGCTCAATATCAGAAGCTTTGGAATCAACAAAAATAGTTGGTTCACTGAACTAGACCAAGGGTTGAGGTTAACTAGAGAAATGTTACTAATATCCTTCAATCAATAACGTGAGTTTAACATAAGTGTACTTATGAAAGCTTCTATAAGACATCATTCTTTGTCTACTGCTGAAAATACATTCATTTTTTTTATAATATATAATAAGTTTTCAGATGAAAGTTTCAAAATTCTATAACTGTATTGTGACTTAATTCACTATTGTTATGCTTTGTCTCCTGGTATTCAGATATCAACAATGGATCATATTTCTTACAAAAATCCATTTATTATAGTAATTGTGTTCTACAAGGCCAACACTTACTTTCATAAGTTAAACTAGATTGGGCCAACTCAGCGCCAACATATCCCCAGACAGGTCATCACTCACGCCACAGGTTTTGATCGGGAATTTTTTATTTAATCCATTTGTTGTATGCCATAAATATTGGGAAAAGTTATATGAACTTCAGCACATCAATCTACTAAGTTTATATCTTCCCAAGGAAGATGGTGTATCCCCAGACGTCGAATACATAACTCAACAGATCATATTTTCAATCTTCTTGCAATGATAACTCTGAACCTATTTTCAAAGTATTTAAATGATTGATGATTGAATGTCCATTCTAAATTAATAATCTCAAAAGAGCATATCTGTTTCTATATTTGTTGACAAATAAAATATTATTTTTAACTCAACTCATCATACTTTTCAATCTTCCTGCAAAGGGTAACTCTGAACCTATTTTCAAAGTATTTAAATGATTGATGATTGAATGTCCATTCTAAATTCATAATTCCAAAAGCGTATCTCTGTTTCTATATTTGTTCACAAATAAAATATTATTTAAAAATCATATATTATTTATATTATTATTTTATTATATTATTTTTAGAATTTGCATTGTTTTTCAGTTATTCATTTCCTCGATTCCTATATATGTGGTCCATATATATGCAACCTAAATATGTGACACAATCTCAGTTCTGACTCCCTTTGTCTTAGATAATTAGATAATGAAGCAAACACCACCTCCCACCCCCACCCCACCTCTCTCCCCTTCTCCACACCTCTCTCCCCTTCTCCACACCTCTCTCACTATTACAGAAGATCTGTATACCTTTGTTTATTTAGTGTCACTCAATAGCTGGAGGTCCCAGAAGTGGGTGGGGGATGGGGAGTGGGACTACAAAGAGATGGAGTGCTGCAGCACAAATGGTAAACAAACACTTATAATATAAAAGGGGTAATCAAATACAAAAAGCTCAGTTAATCTTATCACTAAAATAAAATCAAATATATAAATAAGGAATGTCTATTAAAGGCCTAAATTTTGGAGTACATACAAGAAAAACATATTGATATATTCTCAGATGATATTTCACTTAGATGAGAGACATAGTTTGAAAGCTACAGTGCTTGAAGATGGCAAAAAGTCCATAAATTGGGTCTCTGTGGGCAATTTTGAGATCTTAAGTCAGCCTAACAGGTAAACCTACAGCCTTTAAATTTTTCACAGACAAGGATTACATATAAGAGTTACATCTAGTGCAGTTTGAGACTCATCAGAATTACCACTTCCAAATTATAAGGCAAAATAAGTTAAAAATATAGGAAAAAAGTCCTAAGTGGGGTCTTTATGGGCCTCAAAGACAATTTTCTCCTCAACTTAAAGTCTTGATTTTCGGCACATGTACTAAGAATATATTAATGTGTTCTCAGGTAAAATTTGAGCAAAAGTGCAATTTCTGACCTTAAGGTGGCCATAAGTTCTTTATTATTGGGAGTTTAAGGTCACCTTAAAATAGCAATTTCTGACCTTAAGGTGGCCATAAGTTCTTTATTATTGGGAGTTTAAGGTCACCTTAAAATAGGGATCTTCCTTTGGGCATCCTTAACATGTGTACCAAGTTTGAAAAAAAAAATTTTAATCCGTTTTTGAGTTATCACGTACACAAGGAAATTTCTACGGCGGCGGCGGTGGCGGCATCGCGACGGACCTGAATCCCATATATCCCCGACTTTCGTCTGGGGATATAACTAATCTGCACCTACCTTATTATACTCCAGGTCCCAGCATTTCACTTGTTTGTCCTCTCCACATGAAAACAGATAGGGCTGGCGACTACTGACAACCACACCTCTCACTGTACTAATGTGTCCAGTCAGGGTCAGTTTTAAAGTACCACTGGCCAAATCCCAGATCTACAGAAAAAATATAGTAAAACCCATATTAACTGATCTCTTATTATCCAGATATTTAATCTCAGGAACTCATTTCTGCTGTCAAAGAATTTCATTTTACAATTCTTTTATACTAAAGTACGTGCTACAAAATATAGGTTCTGCCATACCACCAGTATGTGTAGGTCTATTTGTTCATGATATTTTGTACTCAACATTAGTAGTGTGGTGGTTATCTCTTATGACTATAGTCAGGGTTCAAACCTTATGCAAATAGTGGGTTACAATGCAGAAATTCTCATTAATGATTCTATACATTTTTTCACTAGTAAGTAAGTGATTTAAATGTAAATAAAAGCGCATATTCTTTACACAGTTCAAGCTAAGTTAACTAATAAAACACAAAGGGAATCACATATACAACAGTAAAATAGATATGGAACAACAAAAATCAAGAGTACATTTCTTAGGTCACACAAACAGAGGCATTATTACTGAAAATACTGTAAGCTTGCAAGATTTAACCATCCATTACCTGTATTAAGCACAGAAAGGACTTATCCAAGATATCTAGTTGTATAACACCTTCATGAAATAATCAGGGCCAAAGTATTCATGTGTAAAATCTCTGTTTTGTGTTACTCATGAAGCACTGTATACAATAGAAATGGAAATCATCAAGCTCGTAAAGTAGTTTGTTAGTAATATCAGAAGTTCCTAATTTTTTTGTTGTATGTTTGCCATTTTGAATAACAGCACATCAGACAATTACCGTATCCATTCTCTCAAACACCCATAGGCCATCTGACCAAATATTTGTAAAAAAAGTTGGGATGGGTGTTTACGACTATGAATGCAAGTCCCATGTCCCCCCCCCCCCCCCCCCCCCAAAAAAAACCCAAAAAAACCAACCAAATTTTGATACTCGTGTTTTAGCATACACCAACTAGAAGTAGAATGTGGTTGATGTAAAGAAATCTCTCAGAAATAAGTTCTGAAAAAAAGCTGCAAAAATAAGAAAACTTTTGTAGAAAATGGATATAAAATAATAAAACTAGACCTTTTATTGGATTTTAATGGAGAAAGTTTGCATCGAAACAATTTATTAGCGATAACATAAGTCTGTCGAGAGACGTTTACGAAAGCATGGGTAACATGGAGCGTGGCACCAGTACTTTACATGTTTGACTATACGAATGAAGCAGAGCATTGTACAAAGCAACTAAATGACCTTGATAACACTGTCTGCAGCTCCCGTAACAAACCATTCATTTCCTGGTTCCACATCAATACACCTAACCCAACCAGAATGACCACTGATTACCTGAAAATAAAGGGTTAAACATCAGCCACTACAACAGAGACACACAGCAACAAATATGAATCCAGTAGTGTATCTCAATTTTGGCATTTGCTAATTTTTTTTCTGAAATTACCTGTGTAAATATTTTTTAAATTGTTTCATTGAATGCTTTGCCTATTCATTACAATCTTTGCAAAATGTACACATCTTGTTAATATGGTTTGCTTCGCTTCATAATGTAGTTACATACATTTACACTTCTTGTAAGTCCTCACTTATTACTTCCACAATGCCTTATTACTTCAACATAAATTAAGCAATATTAACCTCCGTTTCAATTTTAACTAGAGGATCGCTTGCAAAACAAAGCGATTGTTTTTGTATGGCCAAAAACAATGCGTCCTGAAAAGGAGAAATAATGGCAGCTTATTCATGTACGAAAGTTGTGCTTATAGCTCAAAAAAGCCAGAATATAGGAAAAGTGGGTCTTGGGCAAGGTAGTTATCTTGGATACAGTGTGTTTAAAAAAATTGGAAAATTGGATCAGCTACTCAGTAGCAGTTACCCCGTGGTTCAAAAATTTCGTCGAAATCGCTCTATCTAGCACAGTTATTGAGAAACAAGCATTCTTTTAAAAAATTTGAAAATTCAAAATGGCCGCCATTTTTGGCAAGTGAAATATTCGTTGAAACTTGGAAAGGCTAGTCTTCACAGATACCCTATGGGTCAAAAATTTTGCCGAATTCGCTCTATTTGGCACGATTTTCAAGATACAAGCATTTTTGTGTTTTGCGATTTTTGTGAAAAATTCGAAAATTCAAAATGGCTGCCATTTTTGGCGGGACAAATAATTTTTGAAAACTGGGTCAGCTACTCAGCAGAAGTGCCCTGTGGGTCAAAAATTTCGTCGAAATCACTCTATCTAGCACAGTTTTCGAGATATAAGCATTTTTTTAAAAAAAATTTGAAAATTCAAAGTGGCCACCATTTTTGGCGAGTGAAATATTTGTTGAAACTTGGAAAGGCTAGTCTTCACAGATACCCTGTGGATAAAAAATTTGGCCAAAATCCCACTAGTAAATTTTTATTTTATGAATAAAATGGCTTCAAAAAGTACTGTCGAAACTTGGAAAGGCTAGTCTTCACAGATACCCTGTAGATCAAAAATTTTGCTGAAATCCCACCAGTAAATTTTTATCTTATGAAGAAAATGGTTTTAAAAAGTACTCATATCACTAAGTATTGTTCTATATGTGTACCTTATGAGCCCATATTTCAAATTTTGTGTTTTGCATCTTTTCTCGAAAATTGAATAACCCCCATTTTTGGGGAGGAGAAAACTTTTGGAAAATTGGACAGAGTAGTTTCTTTAAATACCCTTTGAGTTGGAAATTTTGACGAAATCACTCTATCTCACACGGTTAAGGAGATACAAGCAGTTTTGTGTTTTACTCGTTAAGAGAATTGTTAATGCTTAAGTAATCATCAATAACTCAGTCATTTTTAACCTATCCCTGCCAAAATTTAATGTCGCCCAGATCTTTATATGCGGAAGGTATCTGCTAAATTTCAGGTGAATAGATAAAATGCTTTGTAAGTTATCATCCGGACAAGGATGCCCTTCCAAAAAAAAACGCATTTTTCGTCTTGTGACCTCTCTGATTGGTGAAAATGTCATCGAGGCATATTCCGAAAATTTCCCAAGGCTACTGCATACACCTGCCAAATATGAAAAAAATCCACCTAATGGCTGTAAAGCTATTGCGAAAAGAAAATGCGGATCTGATGGATCCAGTGGAGTCGCTTCTCCCATATACAAAAAGGCATCCCTCGTGGCACACTTAATTAACTTAAATATTCTTACTCTGTACAGCTTCCAGGGAGGATGCCAAGATGGTTTGGGCATAGTTGGCGCCTTCTTGGGCACCAACATCTTCTGATCACCAACTGTAACCAAGGCCTGAAAGTAACAGAGATGATTACAAGTCTACAGATCACCTTATTTTTAAAGTAACTTGAACAACCTTTATCTTTTGTTTCAATATAAAAAAACAGAACATGTTTCTTCAACTTTTACCATGACACATTTTCATCCACAGTATTATATATCCATACAGAAATTGATAACTAAGCACATTAAAAATTTTTGAAACATTTAATTTGAACATCTCCAATATACAATTGTGGTGCACTTAGAAAGTCCTTGACCTTTGAACACTATTTAAAACAAAGATGTTTTATTGAATAAGATATTTGAAATTTTGCCAAAATCAATCTACTGAAACATGATGCCTACTTTATTTTGAGATAAAGCTGGGTTGGCTGCTGGTCTTGGCGGTTCTTGACTTGGTACAGATTCACTTCTAAAGAACAAAAAAGTTAGTGACACTTTTACTTAATAAGAAATTACACATTTTTAAATATTTGTATTCAACAAAAATAAAAGTCCAGGGACTATTTAATCTCTTTACCAACAAGTAACAACTCCAACAGAAAATTATTAAATATTCATGATAATAAAAGGAGGACAATGACATCAAAATTTCAAAGCGAAAATGTAGGATATGCTTAATTTAAGACCCCAGTTACACATAGCCGGATGTACCACCGGATTACGGCAGGTTTTCTAATATGGAAAATTGTGAGTGATTTACAGATCATATTTTATATCCGTATACTCATCCGTAATGTCCTTATTGTCCTTGATGCATCTGTCATGGATGCAACTGGTCTGCAAGCACTCCACAGAAAAATCAAACTGCTCGATTTTTCCGTAAAAGGTTTGCAGATGTTACGTGTAATTAATATCCATAACTTATCTGTATGTAATCTGTATGTAATCTGTAAGTCGTCCCTAGCATCTTTAAAGCACTCGTAGATGTCCTTGTGGCATCCGCGAAATCCTTGACTCATCTGCGCCAATAAAGGCTCGGAAAATTTGTACGGATATTCCCAGAGGGTGTTCGGAGGCTGTAAAGACGTCACCGGAAGATAATGGATATTGCCGGAAACCACAAGGACCAATAGGGATGGTCCGTGAAGAAGGTCACGGATATGAAATTTGTCTGTGGATATGCACGGATGTTTACAAATCTATCCACGGACAATAGTGACGGAGTTTACGGATGATAAGGACACCTCAAGGACAATAAGGATGGGGTTTATGGATAGAATTATAGTTTCCCAAGACACTCGGGAACTTACGGAAAGACCCTTTCTCATGGACGAAAGCCTATATAAAGGGCACTTGGCTTGGGTTTTGCTTATATTTGCATTGGCATCTTGATGAGGATGCATATATTTTGCTGGCATATTTAGTCAAAATGTTTGAGGCTTTTGTTCTTTTAAAAATAGGAAATTTGGTGAATATACAGTAGAACCTCAATTATCCGGCCCTCTATGATCCGAATCTCCGGATTAACCAATCAGAAACCTTGTCTCCCTACATTCAGTTTAAAAGCACGGTCTACCATGGGCGATAATACAGCATTTTACACATTCTCGAAAACCATTAATTCTAGTGCTTTATAAAATGCATTGTCCACAGAAACGCCTAACTTCTGTGATCTTTAATACCATTGTTTCAATAGGGGAGGGATTAATTCAATTACACGACCCCGCTACACAACTTCTTTGATAATGCGCCAATCAATGAAAGCGTGTTCGATTAGGTTTTGCAATTTATAATCTCCCGGAGTAGGTCCATTCACAGACTGACAAAGTGTATCAAAAGAAAAGACGAAGACGAAAAGACAATGCATTACCAACCAAACACACTTACAACTGAAGGTGTGTTCGCTTTGAGTTTTACAACAAATAATCTCAGAGTTTTTCAATTGTTTATTTAAATTTAAAACGTCCACAATACATGTACCAACTGAATGCACTCGCGTAATATTTTAAATAAAAATGGTAATATTCATAGATATGGAGCAAATAAGCGACAATTAGAGGGTCAGTTACATTATATTACACAAATATATAAAACTGTCATCAGTGAATACTGACATCTATATAAAGTGCATAAGAACGTTTTTCTTCAATTATCGCCCACTCGGTAACACATAGACCGTGAATTTCGGTTTTCTTCATCTATTTGAGGTTATACTGTAGTTGTGTTAAATGCCACCAAAGAAGAGGTCCAAGAAGAGAGGCAGTCAGGAGACAGAGAGGAATCCAGAGGTGCATGAATTGAGTTCTGTACCAGAGACTCAGCAGGCAGCTGGGCTGGAGGAGTTGGTGGTGGGAGTGGAGGATCCTCTGGAGATGTCGGATACACAACAGGGTGATATTGGGCTGGAGACACAGCACGAATCGGATACAAGTGATGAGGATACACAGGATACACAAGCTGCTGGAGGTACACAGAAGGGCAAGGGCACAGGCAAGGGTAAGGCTGACAAAAGGAGCATGAAACCCCCAGTTCTATTCAGTGCTGAGCAGGAACAGAAGTTAGTGGACTTTTTGTGTGACAATGAAATTCTCTACAACAAGCATTTAATGGACTACAAGGATAGGTCCAAGAGGAAGGCTGTGTGGGCAAAGTTTTGTGAGGAGAACAATTTGGATAAAGATGCCTGCCAAAAGTGGTTCCAGAGCCAGCACACACTCTTCAGGAAAGTCACACACATGAAGTCCGGCCACGGAGAACCACAGCTGACAGAGAGGCAGAAATGGACCAGTGACAATTTTGACTTCCTCAGGGACCACATGGTGCACCATCTTACAGCAAAGATGAATTCAGGGCTCCTAAGGGGTCTGCTTCTCAAGCCAGTGGAGTAGCGGGCTCATCATCCAGACGGGAGACGGAACCGTGCCAGGATACTTCTCGTCCAGAGTCAACTTGTGACCCCTCAGACATCTCGCACCTGGATACACATACGCCTACTACCTGATCGCGTGCTGTCAGTGTGACATCAAGTTTAGCAGATTCCGACCTCTAAGCAGCTCTTGTCGAATTGCAGAGGGAATAACAGAGTTAAAAGACATTGTGGTTAAAACGTTTGGTGAAGACAAGCCTGACAACCCAAGATTGGACTTTCTGAAGGCGGAGGTGGTACAACTAACAAGCGAGTAATATGATGAATTTCAACAAGAGACATTCAACTTATTGATGAGACTTAAACGTAGGGACAAGCAGCAGCAAAGGTACCAACATGGAATGGACACGAGCATGGCGCAGACCGTCACCTACAGCCAAGCCTCGACGTCACACCATTATCCAGTGCCTCACACACAGATGCAGGCACCACATCAGCAGATGCAATAGACTTTTACACGAGTACCGCAAGGACTTTCACAGCAGCAGTTACAGCATTCACAGCAGTACTTTCAACAAACATTCACTCAGCTGCATGCACCAGCTCAGCAGCAGATCCACAGACACCCTAAACAGCAAGCATGCAGCCACAGCAACACTTGCAGCCGATGCAGCAGAAGCAGGCAATCCAACCACAGTATTCCATACAGTCACAGCAGCCAGTACAGCAGCAGCAGCAACAAACAATAATAACAAATCAGCCAATACAGCAGCAGCAGCCCACACAACAACACAGTCAGCGAACATCACAGCAGGAAACGTCACAGAGCACCACTTCATCATCACAGCTGCGTGTCATGTCACCACCCCTTACAACGCCAGACATTAGACGCAAGGCAGCTCACCACTCGACATCACACAAACAGGATTCACCCTCTCACCACCAACGAATCCACCCTCAGTTGACAGCCAGTACTTCAGCAACATTCCAAACACGTCACAGGATGTCAGCTTCGGTGCCATCAACACACCTCAGTTCCAGCCAGTAGAAGACACATCAACCACCTAACCAGACCAGCCAGCCTCAGGGGGCCAGTAGCCAGCCAGCCAGCAGATCAGCAATAGCTGATAATTTTTATAGGCCCTAGATATTGCGTCTCGTCTCGACGCAGTGTATCCCTGGACGGGACATGGTTGAAGTGTGAATGTGTCGGGCTTGAGTCACCCGTTTCCTGGAGCACCTGTGTACTGTGAAGACAGACCAAACAGGAGTGCTTGAATTGGCAGGGAAGGCCCTTGATAAGAAAACTCTGGTACTTCCTTGTTGGTATGAATGGGGTGAGGGAGTAGGCACCTTTGATGTTATCCACTCCTCTGGCTGAAGCGAGGTTAAGGTGGTTCCCGATATTCCATCTGAATTATTCGGGGTACTGAGCCACTTTTCCTGCCTGGCAACCTGGTCAAACTGGTTGTTTCTGGAAGGGGAGGGTATAGCCTTCCTGGGAGATTCTGATAAACTTGGGACTGGCCCATAGGGTGGCCTAAGTTTGACCAGGCAGGTTGGGGCCAAAAAACAGTGTCAACACTGGTGACAGGTTCACTGATCCACACTGTAAGAAACCATCCAAAAGGGATCTGCGACCTTAGGTCATTTCCACACAACCCCACTGTAATAGCCATTTATGAGAACTGTGACCCCTGGTCTGATTAACAGAAAAATTTAACATTGCTTGAGTTGTGAAAACCGGCAAATTGGTTATAATCTTGTGGGGAAGGCTGAGTTTGCAAACTCAGGCCCCTGATGTCAGCTGACACTGCTCACAGGCTGGGTTAAAGGCAAGCTGGGTGGCCAGTCTAGGAGGGTGGATTACTGTATCTCACTGGAACCCGTAAGAAAAACTTGATGAACCTCCACAGTAACTGATACCGCAGACTTCTTGCTGGCAGTAGGCTGACCAGTCCGGTTGAGTTCAGCATCTCACTGGGACCAGTAATTGGCTGGTGTGGGGTCTGATAAGATAAGGCTGACAGGTAGTTGGACAAATCTTGTTGGGAAAGTCTTCTTATCTATAGTCACTTTCAACCAGCTAGTAGGTCCTGACAGTAGGCTGGCTGACTGGTCTGGTAGGTTGAGACAATCATCTCAACGGGACCAATGACTGGTATAAGAATTTCTCTGTAACCAATTTCCTGGGCAGTAACTGGTTGGTCTAAGACAGCCACTTGGACTCTTAAAAGGCTTCTGCTGGTCTGTTAGCCAGTCCTGTGGACTTGCCCAGTACCAGGGCCTAACCAGTTATAGGTGAAGCAATGCTCTGTAACCTATTCCTGGTGGCTCCACAGTTCTGCGAAAACTCACAGGAGCTGGCAGAACTGGGCGAATTAGACTACGTCTCTGCAGGGGTAGGCTTATATGAAACAACTGCCTTATTCCTGTCCATGACTGTGGAATCAGCAGATTTTCTCTGTGACCAACAATCCTCTGTAACCAGTAAGCCTGGATCCTGGTACTCCATCATGTACTCAAACTCCAAAGCCATTTTCAATAGTTTCCATGTAATATAGTCAGCATTAAATGTGAAAATATCTCCACAAAGGCCAAAAATGGCCCCGGTCAGGTACTTTGGCGGTCTGTGGATGACCTTCAATGAAGAGCTTCAAGGTCAAATTTCTGCATGCTTACCGAGGACATATACATATATGTATTATATATATCAGCCATAGGATGATCTAACATTCTGTATATGAAAACTGGGCCAAAGAGTGACACCAGTGACCTTGAAATTGAAGGTCAAGGTCACAAAACAATAGCGTCTGTGGCATTGCCCATATATACCCACATACCAAATTTGAAGGGTCTCACTCAAATATTTTATAAGTTATCGTGTCCGGCGCGGCGGCGTGACCGTACTGAATCCTAAGTATCCCTGACTTTCATCCGGGGATACAAAAAATGACAAAATAGTCCAGTTGAAACCCTGAAAGCCCAAATTTTGTTCAAACCTGTGCCCACAATGCTGTGGACCCCTCACTGCACCTCTCATGTTGTGGTGTGGGCATCTTTTTCTGAAATAATTGCACCTTGTAGGACAAGGCCTTTCTTGGTTGCCTGTCCATTTTTTTGAAGCATTGTTTTTCAACCCTTTCAAAACAAAAGTTTATACTACATTATTCAGCCAAAGACTTCATTTAGGTCCAAATAGATGCAGTTTTTTTTCTTGATTCTATTTTCAAATAAAATAAATGCACAGAAAACAAGACCTCTGACGCGGTCATTTATCTCCCGCCGTAAAATAATGGTGCTGTAGGTAAAACATTACAAAACTGTTGTTTTATATTGTAAAATATATCGGAAAACTACATTAAGGATGCATCTATGGCCAGATGCAAGATGCATCCACCTGAAAAGGACTGCTAACATGGTTGTGAAGACAAACAGCATTTTCATGATTAAGAATTAATTTAAAAAAATGCTACATTATTATTCAACATTACAAGGGTAATCCTTAGTACCCCAAGGGAAATATATTTTATAACAAACCTCTAAACTGAATACTTTTGAAGGTACAAGTGATTTACTCAGTTGCAAAATGTCAAAGTAGCTATTTCTCAGCATTATAGCTCAAGGTCTGAAAATTTTTTTTGTCAAGACACAGAACATGAAAAAGTAGATGAACAACATATTTAATAAACAAGTGACTTACTCCTTGGCAAAATACTAAAGCAGCTATTACTCAGCATTATAGCTACAGCTCTGAAAATTTGCCATCCCACAGAAGATCAAAAAGTAGATGAACAACATATTTTACCAAAACCACTAAATTTAATACTTTTGAAGTTACAAGTCATTTACTCCTTACTATAATAGCACAGTAGCTATTATTTAGTTAGCTCAGTTATGTCCTAGAGGTGTCTATAGTACCCTTTGGGTCCAAAATTTGGTCAACATCACTCTATCTCTTATGGTTTTTGAGATAAATGATATTTTCCATTTCAACCAAAGTTCAAGATGGTGGCCGAAATGTGGAAAAATCTAACTTTTTCAAATATCTTATAGAAGTAGTCCTTGGTAACCTGGGGGGTCCAAAGTTTGCCCAAAATTCCTCTATCTCTTATGGTTTTCGAGATAAACGACATTTTCCATTTCCACAAAAATTAAAGAGGGCAGCCAAAAATCGGAAAAGTCTAAATGTTTCAGAGGTGCTAGAAGAGCGGTACTTAGTACCCTTGGGGTCCAAAATTTGCCCGGAATCATTCTATCTCTTATGGTTTTTGAGATAAACGACAATTCCGCATAAATTCAAGACAGTGGTTGAAAAATTGGGAAAGTCTAAATTTTTCAGAGGTGGTAGAGGAGTAGTCCTTGATACCCTTGGCATCCAAGATTTACACGGAATCGCTCTATCTCTTACGGTTTTTGAGATAAAAGACATTTTCCATTTTCACAAAAATGAAAGATGGCAGCCGAAACTCGGAGAAGTCTAAATTTTACAGAGGTGCTAGAGGAGTAGCCCGGAATCACTCAATCTCTTACAGTTTTTGTGATAAAAGATTTTTTCTATTTCCGCCAAAATTCAAGATGGCAGCCAAAAATCAGAAAAGTCTAAATTTTTCAGAGGTGTAGTACTCAGTACCCTGGGGGTCCAAAATTTGCCCAGAATCGTTCTATCTCTTACAGTTTTTGAGATAAACAACATTTTTCATTTCCGCCAAAATTCAAGATGTCGGCCGAAAATTGAAAAAGTTTAAATCTTTCAGAGGTGCTAGAGGAGTAGTACTTAGTACCCTGGGGGTCCAAAATTTGCCCGAAGTCGCTCGATCTCTTATGGTTTTTTAGATAAACAACATTTTTCATTTCAACCAAAATTCAAGATGGCGGCCGAAAATCAGAAAAGTTTAAATTTTTCAGAGGTGCTAGAGGAGTAGTACTTAGTACCATAAGGATAAGATATTTTACAACAAACCTCTATACTGAAAACTCATGAACTTAAAAGTGACTTACTCAGTGGCAAAATGTCAAAGTTCCTATTACTGAGTTAGCATTATAGCTACAGCTCTAACAACTGATCATGACACAGAACATTAAAAAGTAGATGAACAACATAGTTGATGACATTTACTTCTTCTGTGATTTAGCTACAAATGAGAAAATAGCTATTACTCATTTATCATATGCAATGGAGCTCCAAAGTATGTACTATCTGGTTGTTCAGGACAAAGTAGCTGAACAACATATTTCAGGAAAATAATCTAACTACAATAGTTTTGGAGTTACAATGGATTTACTAAACAGTAAGAATTTCAAAGTAGTTATTACTCAGCTATAAAATGTACAACAGGTCCGAAACTATATCATGTGACTGCTTATCAAAAACCAGAATAATATATTCCAAAAGATTTAATACTTTTGAAGATATGTCACATTTATTTCTGTCATTATTTAGCTACAAATAAGACAAGACCACTGCCGCGGTATGTATCTCCCGCCGAGTACCGCAGGGGAAGAAATACTACATTGAAATTTTTCCCCTTTGCATAGGACACTGTTGTACCATCCTGCAGGTCGAAAATTCGCTTGAAATCGCTCTATCTGTTACGCTTTTTGAGATATTGACACTTTTCCATTTTCAGCAAAAATCCAAGATGGCCGCCGAAAGTGGCGAAAAATGAAGTTTTTCCCCTTTGGACAGGACACTCTTGTATCACCCTGCGGGTAAAAAATTCGCTCGAAATCGCTCGATCTCTTACGGTTTTTGACATATTGACACTTTTTCATTTTCAGCAAAAATCCAAGATGGCCGCCGAAAGTGGCGAAAAATGAAGTTTTTCCCCTTTGGACAGGACACTCTTGTACCATCCTGCAGGTCGAAAATTCGCTTGAAATCGCTCTATCTGTTACGCTTTTTGAGATATTGACACTTTTCCATTTTCAGCAAAAATCCAAGATGGCCGCCGAAAGTGGCGAAAAATGAAGTTTTTCCCCTTTGGACAGGACACTCTTGTACCATCCTGCAGGTCGAAAATTCGCTTGAAATCGCTCTATCTGTTACGCTTTTTGAGATATTGACACTTTTCCATTTTCAGCAAAAATCCAAGATGGCCGCCGAAAGTGGCGAAAAATGAAGTTTTTCCCCTTTGGACAGGACACTCTTGTATCACCCTGCGGGTCAAAAATTCGCTCGAAATCGCTCGATCTCTTACGGTTTTTGACATATTGACACTTTTTCATTTTCAGCAAAAATCCAAGATGGCCGCCGAAAGTGGCGAAAAATGAAATTTTTCCCCTTTGGACAGAACACTCTTGTATCACCCTGTGGGTCAAAAATTCGCTCGAAATCGCTCGATCTCTTACGGTTTTTGAGATATTGACACTTTTTCATTTTCCGCAAAAATCTAAGATGGCCGCCAAAAGTGGCGAAAATTGAAATTTTCCCCCTTTGCACAGGAGACTCTTGTACCACCCTGCAGGTAAAAAATTTGCTCGAAATCGCTCTATCTGTTACGGTTTTCGAGATATTGACACTTTTCTATTTTCCGCAAAAATCTAAAATGGCCGCCAAAAGTGGCGAAAATCGATATTTTTCCCCTTTGCACAGGACACTCTTGTGCTACCCTTCTGGTCAAAAATTCGCTTGAAATCGCTCTATCTCTTACGGTTTTAGAGATATTCACACTTTTCCATTTTCCGCAAAAATCCAAGATGGCTGCCAAAAGTGGTGAAAATTGAAATTTTACCCCTTTGCACAGGACATTCTTGTACTACCTTGCAGGTCAAAAATTCGCTCGAAATCGCTCTATCTCTTATGGTTTTCGAGATATTCACACTTTTTCATTTTTTTCCGCTAAAATCCAAGATGGCCGCCAAAAGTGGCGAAAATTGAAATCTTTCCCCTTTGCATAGGACACTTTTGTACTACCCTGAAGGTCTAAATGCAATAGTTTTCAAGTTACAAGTGATTTCACTCATGATGGAAGTTAGTGAAAAATCTAAAAGTAGCTATTACTCACTTATCTATTGAGATAGACACCCAAGTTACTCACCATGTTGTTGCTGTGGGAAAAAGTAGGTGAATAACATATTTTAACAAAATGCTCTAAATACAATACTTTTCAAGTTATAATCGATTTAGTGCATGATTTCATTAATTTTAATGTATTAAAAATTATTTTAATAATTCATAAAAAAACTTTAGCATGTGAAATATCTCCAAAATGTAGGTGAATGAGTTATTTGAGAAATACTGGCTATCTGCAATACTTTTAGTGATAATAGGCAATTACTCATTTTGAGTAGGTGAGTAATTAGATATGGATCTGAAAATTCACTAATTGAAAGTTCTCCCAAAATATAGGTGAAGTGAGTTATTTGAAAAATACTGGCTATCTGCAATACTTTTAGAGATAATTCGCATTTACTCATTTGAGTAGGTGAGTAATTACCTACAGGTTTGGAACTTCACCATGTGAAAGCTCTTCCAAAAGTAGATGAATGAGTTATTTGATAAAATTGGGTACCCACAATACTTTTAGAGATAATTAGCATTTACTCATTTTGAGTAGGTGAGTAATTACCTACGGGTCTGAAACTTCACCATGTGAAAGCTCTTTCAAAAGTAGATGAATGAGTTATTTGAGAAAAATTGGCTATCTGCAATACTTTTAGAGATAATTCTCATTTACTCATTTTGAGTAGGTGAGTAATTAGCTATGGGTCTGAAACTTCACCATGTGACAGCTCTTCCAAAAGTAGATGAATGAGTTATTTGAGAAAAATTGACTATCTGCAATACTTTCAGAGATAATTCGCATTTACTCATTTTGAGTAGGTGAGTAATTAGCTACAGGTCTGAAACTTCACCAAGTGAAAGCTCTCCTAAAAGTACATGAATGAGTTATTTGAGAAAATTTGGCTAGCTGCAATACTTTTAGAGATAATTCTCATTTACTCATTTTGAGTAGGTGAGTAATTAGCTATGGGTCTGAAACTTCACCATGTGACAGCTCTTCCAAAAGTAGATGAATGAGTTATTTGAGAAAAATTGACTATCTGCAATACTTTCAGAGATAATTCGCATTTACTCATTTTGAGTAGGTGAGTAATTAGCTACAGGTCTGAAACTTCACCAAGTGAAAGCTCTCCTAAAAGTACATGAATGAGTTATTTGAGAAAATTTGGCTAGCTGCAATACTTTTAGAGATAATTCGCAGTTACTCATTTTGAGTAGGTGAGTAATTAGCTACAGGTCTGAAACTTCACCATGTGAAAGCTCTCCCAAAAGTACGTGAATGAGTTATTTGAGAAAAATAGGCTATATGCAATACTCTTAGAGATAATTCGCATTTACTCATTTTGAGTAGGTGAGTTATTACCTATGGGTCTGAAACTTTGCCATGTGAAAGCTCTTCCAAAAGTAGATGAATGAGTTATTTGAGAAAAATTGGCTATCTGCAATACTTTTAGAGAGAATTCGCATTTACTCATTTTGAGTAGGCGAGTAAGTAGCTACGGGTCTGAAACTTCACAATGTGAAAGCTCTTCCAAAAGAAGATGAATGAGTTATTTGAGAAAAATTGGCTATCTGCAATACTTTTAGAGATAATTAGTATTTACTCATTTTGAGCGGGTGAGAAATTAGCTACAGGTCTGAAACTTCACCAAGTGAAAGCTCTCCCAAAAGTAGATGAATGAGTTATTTGAGAAAAATTGGCTATCTCCTATACTTTTAGAGAGAATTCGCATTTACTCATTTTGAGTAGGTGAGTAATTACCTATGGGTCTGAAACTTCACCATGTGAAAGCTCTTCCAAAAGTAGATGAATGAGTTATTTGAGAAAAATTGGCTATCTGCAATACTTTTAGAGATAATTCGCATTTACTCATTTTGAGTAGGCGAGTAATTAGCTATGGGTCTGAAACTTCACCATGTGAAAGCTCTTCCAAAAGTAAATGAATGAGTTATTTGAGAAAAATTGGCTATCTGCAATACTTTTAGAGATATTTAGCATTTACTCATTTTGAGTAGGTGAGAAATTAGCTACAGGTGTGACACTTCACCAAGTGAAAGCTCTCCCAAAAGTAGATGAATGAGTTATTTGAGAAAAATTGGCTATCTGCAATACTTTTACAGATAATTAGCATTTACTCATTTTGAGTAGGTGAGTAATTAGCTACGGGTCTGAAACTTCACCAAGTGAAAGCTCTTCCAAAAGTAGGTGAATGAGTTATTTGAGAGAAATTGGCTATCTGCAATACTTTTAGAGAGAATTCGCATTTACTCATTTTGAGTAGGTGAGTAATTAGCTACGGGCGTGAAACTTCACCAAGTGAAAGCTCTCCCAAAAGTAGATGAATGACTTATTTGAGAAAAATTGGGTATCTGCAATTCTTTTAGAGATAATTTGCATTTACTCATTTTGAGTAGGTGAGTAATTACCTACGGGTCTGAAACTTCACCAAGTGAAAGCTCTCCCAAAAGTAGATGAATGAGTTATTTGAGAAAAATTGGCTATCTGCAATACTTTTAGAGAGAATTCGCATTTACTCATTTTGAGTAGGTGAGTAATTACCTATGGGTCTGAAACTTCACCATGTGAAAGCTCTTCCAAAAGTAGATGAATGAGTTATTTGAGAAAAATTGGCTATCTGCAATACTTTTAGAGATAATTCGCATTTACTCATTTTGAGTAGGCGAGTAATTAGCTATGGGTCTGAAACTTCACCATGTGAAAGCTCTTCCAAAAGTAAATGAATGAGTTATTTGAGAAAAATTGGCTATCTGCAATACTTTTACAGATAATTAGCATTTACTCATTTTGAGTAGGTGAGTAATTAGCTACGGGTCTGAAACTTCACCAAGTGAAAGCTCTTCCAAAAGTAGGTGAATGAGTTATTTGAGAAAAATTGGCTATCTGCAATACTTTTAGAGAGAATTCGCATTTACTCATTTTGAGTAGGTGAGTAATTAGCTATGGGTCTGAAACTTCACCATGTGAAAGCTCTTCCAAAAGTAGATGAATGAGTTATTTGAGAAAAATTGGCTATCTGCAATACTTTTAGAGATATTTAGCATTTACTCATTTTGAGTAGGTGAGTAATTAGCTACGGGTCTGAAACTTCACCAAGTGAAAGCTCTCCCAAAAGTAGATGAATGAGTTATTTGAGAAAAATTGGCTATCTGTAATACTTTTCGAGAGAATTCGCATTTACTCATTTTGAGTAGGTGAGTAATTAGCTATGGGTCTGAAACTTCACCATGTGAAAGCTCTTCCAAAAGTAGATGAATGAGTTATTTGAGAAAAATTGGCTATCTGCAATACTTTTAGAGATAATTCGCATTTACTCATTTTGAGTAGGCGAGTAATTAGCTATGGGTCTGAAACTTCACCATGTGAAAGCTCTTCCAAAAGTAAATGAATGAGTTATTTAAGAAAAATTGGCTATCCGCAATACTTTTCGAGATATTTAGCATTTACTCATTTTGAGTAGGTGAGAAATTAGCTACAGGTCTGACACTTCACCAAGTGAAAGCTCTCGCAAAAGTAGGTGAATGAGTTATTTGAGAAAAATTGGCTATCTTCTATACTTTTAGAGATAATTCGCATTTACTCATTTTGAATAGGTGAGAAATTAGCTAGGGGTCTGAAACCTCACTAAGTGAAAGGTCTTCCAAAAGCATATGAATGAGTTATTTGAGAAAAATTGGCTATCTGCAATACTTTTAGACATAATTAGCATTTACTCATTTTGAGTAGGTGAGTAACTAGCTACGCGTCTGAATCTTAACCAAGTGAAAGCTCTCCCAAAAGTAGGTGAATGAGTTGGCTACCTGCAATACTTTTAGAGATAATTCGCATTTGCTCATTTTGAGGAGGTGAGTAAGTAGGCCAAAGTTCACCAAACCATTTTCCCCTTAGCATAGGATACTGTAGTACTACCCTGTGGTTCAAAAAGTTTGCTCGAAATTTCTCTATCTCTTACAGTTTGAGAGATATTTCTGATTTTTCACATTTTCACTAAAAGTAGCAATAAAGTAGCCATTACTCACTTGTACATTGAGCAACAGTTGTGAAACTTAAATATGTTACAGTTCACAAAAAAGTACATGAACAACATATTTGAGAGAAATTGTGTAGCTGCAATACTTTTGAAGATATAAGCCATTTACTCATTATGGTTATCATTAAAAATTGAAAAAGTAGCTATTACTCACTTAGCTATGGAGATACACTTCCAAATTACTGACCATGTTGTAGCTGTGGAGAAAGTAGCTGAACATCATATTGGAACAAAATTGTGTAGCTGCAATACTTTTGAAGATATAAGCCATTTACTCATTGACAGTTAAAAGTCATATAATTATATTAGGTAAAAGCGCTATTACTCACTCAAAAGTAGGCCAAAGTTCACCAAACCTTTCCCCCCTTAGCAATAGGATACTCTAGTACTACCCTGTGGGTCAAAAATTTGCTCGAAATTGCTCTATATCTTACGGTTTGAGAGATATTTCTGATTTTTCACATTTTCACTAAAAGTAGCAATAAAGTAGCCATTACTCACTTGTACATCGAGCAACAGTTGTGAAACTTAAATATGTTACAGTTCACAAAAAAGTACATGAACAACATATTTGAGAGAAATTGTGTAGCTGCAATACTTTTGAAGATATAAGCCATTTACTCATTATGGTTATCATTAAAAATTGAAAAAGTAGCTATTACTCACTTAGCTATGTAGATACACTTCCAAATTACTGACCATGTTGTAGCTGTGGAGAAAGTAGCTGAACATCATATTGGAACAAAATTGTGTAGCTGCAATACTTTTGAAGATATAAGCCATTTACTCATTGACAGTTATAAGTCATATAATTATATTAGGTAAAAGCGCTATTACTCACTCAAAAGTAGGCCAAAGTTCACCAAACTTTTTCCCCCTTAGCAATAGGATACTCTAGTACTACCCTGTGGGTCAAAAATTTGCTTGAAATTGCTCTATATCTTACAGTTTGAGAGATATTTCTGATTTTTCACATTTTCACTAAAAGTAGCAATAAAGTAGCCATTACTCACTTGTACATTGAGCAACAGTTGTGAAACTTAAATATGTTACAGTTCACAAAAAAGTACATGAACAACATATTTGAGAGAAATTGTGTAGCTGCAATACTTTTGAAGATATAAGCAATTTACTCATTATGGTTATCATTAAAAATTGAAAAAGTAGCTATTACTCACTTAGCTATAGAGATACACTTCCAAACCACTGGCCATGTTGTAGCAGTGGAGAAAGTAGGTGAACAACATATTGGAACAAAATTGTGTAGCTGCAATACTTTTGAAGATATAAGCCATTTACTCATTATGGTTATCATTAAAAATTGAAAAAGTAGCTATTACTCACTTAGCTACGGAGATACACTTCCAAACTACTGACCATGTTGTAGCAGAGGAGAAAGTAGCTGAACAACATATTGGAACAAAATTGTGTAGCTGCAATACTTTTGAAGATATAAGCCATTTACTCATTATGGTTATCATTAAAAATTGAAAAAGTAGCTATTACTCACTTAGCTATGGAGATACACTTGCAAACTACTGACCATGTTGTAGCTGTGGAGAAAGTAGCTGAACAACATATTGGAACAAAATTGTGTAGCTGCAATACTTTTGAAGATATAAGCCATTTACTCATTATGGTTATAATTAAAAATTGACAAAAAGTAGCTATTACTCACTTAGCTATGGAGATACACTTCCAAACTACTGACCATGTTGTAGCTGTGGAGAAAGTAGCTGAACAACATATTAGAACAAAATACTGTAAATGCAATAGTTTCAGAGTTATAAGCCATATAATTATATTAGCTAAAATAGCTATTACTCACTCAAAAGTAGGCCAAAGTTCACCAAACCCCAAAAATATTGAAGAGCAAAAAAATTCATTAGGACTTGTGATTTACGAAAAATGTGTAACTGTAGTAGTTTCAGAGAAAACTGCGTGACACACGCACGCACGCACTCACACACGCACGCACGCACGTACACACGCACATGGTGCAAATTATAATCTCCCTCCGGCGAGCCGGGCGGGAGATAAAAATAGCTATTACTCACTTATGGCATGCTATGGAACCCCAAACTATGTACCATCTTATAGCTAAGGACAAAGTAGCTGAACAACATATTTGAAGAAAAAGGTTTAAATGCAATAGTTTTTGAGTTATGAGTCCTTTACTCAAAGTAGCTAATACTGCTATTACTCCCTTATCATCATTAGGTTTATGTCAACAAAACCAACAAAATTTTCAAGGGCATGAAAATTCATTGGGACAATTACTTTACAAAAAAATCTGTAGCTGTAGTAGTTTTCGAGAACTCTGCACGACACACTAATGCACACACATGATGCATTTTATAATCTCCCTCCCATAAAATGAAATAATGAAAATAATGAAAGTTTTTATTGGCAATAATATAACAGCAAAATGATAATATATACACAAGCAATAATATGTGACATATGAATAGCAGAAGACAGGAATTATCTTTAGAATATAACAACCATAAAGTTGTGTACAAAAGTTCACAGTCCTGTAGCACCATTTAAATTTGATAAGAAATCTTATCATTTAAGCTGGTTTTTCTGTTAAAAGTGCTTAAATGTTGTATTTACATTTAGAGAGTCACAGTATAACAATATTTCACATTTTAACTGCTGTCCATTGGACCGGGGAGCTACCCCTCATTCATGAAATAGTCCCTGAGAATATTCCTCTGCCTTTTAGCTGCCCCAATTGCGTTACAGCCCCAGATGAAATGTCTTTGCCCTCAAGCACTACCATATGCTGGCCCTCACCCCGCAAAGTCTTCCTGTTGAGCTGTGGGGTATCTGATCCTCAGTAGGTTGTGAAGTACTAGGCAGGACATGACAACCCTGTTGACCACTGGAGGCTCCTGCTGCAGCGGGCTCTGAAAAATCCTAAAGCGAGACGTCAGGATACCGAAGGCATTCTCGACCACAGTTCTTCCCCACCTGATCCTATAGTTGAAGGCCATCTCCTTCAAGTCCATACAGTGGCTGGAGTAGGGCCTCATTAGCCAGAGCATGAGGGGGAAGGCGTCGTCCCTGAGAAGGCAAAAGTTCACATTTGGTCCACAAACCCTCTATTTTGTGCCTCAAACTGGTGTGCTTGCAAATCTGAGGATCTGAAGTTGACCCGGCTGCCCCCACGTCCACCCACAGGAACTTGTAATCTCCATCCGCCAGGGCCAAGAATACAATGGAGTGGAACCCCTTGCAGTTGCGGAAGAGGCTGCCTCCCCCTTGTGGACATCTGATTGGAATATGCCTTCCATCCAGGGCACCCGGGGCATGTGGAAAGTTCCACCTCCGGCATAAGATGGACTCCACCAGCAACCAATCCTCTGAGAGTGTGGGGCACTGCATCACCTGAACTCGATAGGCCCTGGTGATAGTGTCACAGACCTCAGGCACAAACTTCTCCATGGTCGGACTGGCCACCCTGAAAGCATACTGCAGAGTGATATAGCTGTCACCAGTGGCAAGATGTCTGAGGGTTACTGCCAACTTGACTCCTGGACTCACTGGATCTCTCAGCAAGGTCCTGTCCCTCTGGAAGTCAGCAGTGACTCTATGCTCCAGCTCTTGATAGAGCTCAGGCGGCATTTGGATAAAGTTTTTATATGCCATAGGGTCATTTAAGTGGAGCATTGGAATCGGTCTGCTGTACTGACCCTCCTCTTCAAGCTCTGCCTTGGTTGGCCAAGGCCTGAACCTATATCTTATGTGTCTTCTCTGTCTAATAACTGGGAGACCCCATGGCAGACCCCATCTGCTTCTCAACCGGTCTATCATAGCTGAAATGATGAGTAACTGTCTCTCCATTTCTAACAGTAAGAGTTGAAGTTGTGCAAGATTTCTGTTGTGTCTGTCCATATTGACATCTATATTGTATCTGGCTAGTGAACTGGACCTCACCGCCTTTTATAGCCATTGGCATCCAGACATCCAGACACCAGTGGTCAATACCTCCCATGTTAATAAAATATCTTTATCGATAAGCTGACATCCGCGAGAAAAATAAAGATCCATAAACCCCATCTGTTAGTGTCTGCAAGGTCCGTAAACCCATCCGGGTGTCCTTGAGACGTCCTGATGCATCCCAATGCTATCCTGGCGTGTCCTGGGTGTTTCCGCTGCACTGTGGGTGGTCACGGATGTGTATCCGGGGGTCATCAACGAAATGCATCCCTAACATCCTTGTGGCATCCTTATTAGCCGTAGAGTGATCTGTGAAGCGTCCGTAAATCACTCACTTTTCTAACACTCCCCCTCCCCAAACCCCACCATCCGTATGGTATCCTTGGCAGTTACCATATATGGAACCGTGGCCTATATCCTTGGGGGATCTGTGAAAGTGTAACTGGCCCCTAAGCAATTATTATGCATTAATAACTCCTATCACTAACTTCATTCGTGACATGAAGAAAACACCACCAAATTAATTACCAACGCACTGCATGCAAAATAAACCATTCTAAAAACTTAAGTTTAAATTGTGCAAACTTACCCCATATTAGGATATTCAATAGCTAAATTTGATGTCTGGGATTCTTTTGCACCTGGTTTTCCTTCAAAAATAATTAACAGGCACAAAAGTGGTTAAATTTTAATTTTTGCTTGATATCAAGGTTGGGTTCAATTACACAAGTGATTGAGTTATTAATTACAATTACCATGTAATTGTAAAGCATTCTAAATCCGAGTCACTTTTATAATAATAACAATACTTAGTTTTATATTATAGTGCAACTCTAATCACTGACTGGCACTGTGCTACTCCAATAAAAAAGTGCTTTTCAACGGAAAGGTTTTAAATCTTTTCTTAAAATCATTTAAACCAGTTCTCTGTACAGTTTCTATAATCATTAATATGAATTAAACAGTTTTTTTCCAACCTGTTTTAATTTAATTCAGACCAATACTACAGTACCAAGTTGATGATATAACTGTTCATATCACAGTGTCCATGAATTTCTGAGCTAACTAATATTTGCAACAAATTACATCCACAAGTTTGTATTTCATCAAAGATAAAACGTATAATAGATATAGACATATAACACAAGATTTTTTTTCGAAGCAACACAAAACCTTTGAAACAGAATGTAACACTAAAATCCAAATTTACCAAGAAACATCAATTGCTTTAACATAGTCGGAGAGTATGTAAATACTACCTTGCCAGTCACCTGGATAATTTTGTTTCATATCTCCTGTATTGTTCTGTTTTTTCAAATGATCCACCTGATCTTTCACAAGTCCATACTCATCTCGAATCTTGCAGGAAAGTTTCACTTTGTTACTGGAATATAAAATAAAATAGACTAACAATGCACCACACACTCATAACTTTCTATACATCCTTGGTAAAATATAATGTTCCTTGAATGGTAATTCTTTCATTACAAACACAACATTTAATTGAATGCACTTCTTATCAGGGATAGTGCCCATGGCTCTCACAACAATAAGAATATACTAAAATCTAGTACTACACACTCTTTCCTTAAAATTTTAATCAGAAAAGCTGATTTTAAATGAAATAACTTTACTGTTGCTATTTAATTGCTAAAAGGAAAAAAAAATGCCTGTACTTTCCACTTACAATATCAAATTGCATTAAAAATACTTAAGAAATTTACAACTATTTCTTCTCATGACACCTGTCTGAACATAATTACTTTTTTTTGTGTGTTATCTATAACAGAGTGTAAGGTGGAAAATATACCTTTTCTCATCAACTGGTGGCTGATTGGCTTGATCTGCCACAAACATATCATGAGTCCTCTTCAGTGACCTGAACACCAAAGTGTGGACCGAATGTTTCTGTACTTCCTGTATAAAGAATATGTTCAAAATATTTAACAAAAAAAAAAAATAGTTGTGCTCTATAATTTATATGTAATTGGATAAGTACTGCAGTATTTGCAGTATATATAAATAAGACATTATGAGCATCAGCAAAAACACCTGCAAAATCATTTAAATAGTACATATATAATGCAGGCCTGGGGTTAAGTACACCAGAGGATTTTCTATGGGTTTGCAAATACAGTAGAACCTCAACTAGAAGAATGTTTTTGCTGACAAAAACGAAGCGGCCCTGATGAAAAAGAAGTCACCCATAAAAGATGTCAACATATGCATCATAAGCAATAGAAACTGTGAACTTTATTGCATTGTGTATGTTACTTGTCCCTATTTTCATCTTTAATGAGTGCGCACAATTAAAGTGAGGTCAGCTGAACAATACAATAGCTGGAGATTAAAAACTCCATAATTTCGCTGCAAGATGGCTATAACTTCATTCATATGGGCACTTTAAGGTGACCATAAAATAAGAATGTCCCTTTTCTCATCGTTTATAAGTGCATCAAATTTAGCTCAGGCCAGTTGAACAATACGATAGCTGGAGGCTGAAACTTCCTTTTTCACTGTAAGGTGACCATAACTTCATTCATATTGCGACTTTAAGGTGACCATAATATGAGAATGTCCCTTCAATATCAATATATGTTAGATATGGAAAAAGAAAAGAGCCAGACGGCTTTATTCAAATGTTATGAAATTAGGGGGGCCAAAATTATATTAACAGTTTAAGGTCACCTCAAAGTCAGGATAACCCTTTGGTTTGCCATCCTTATAAGTGTGCAAAGTTTAACTGAGGTCAGTCGAACAATAAGATACTTTTAGGCTGAAAACCCCCTTATTTCACTTTAAGGTGGCTACAACTCCATTCATACTGAGAGTTTAAGGTGACCATAAGTATTATTTTTATCTAGTTTAATACCAGTGATAATTTCGATATAAAAAAATGGAAAAAGAAAGGAGCCAGACCATTTTATTCCAATTTGATGACTTTAAGCAGGCCATATGTCCATTAACATTTTGAGTTTAAGGTCACCATAAGGTCAGGATATTCCTTTGGCAAATCTTAATATATGTGCCAAGTTTGGTTGAAAAAAGTGAAAAACTAAGTGAACTGGAGGGCTAAAACCCCGTTTTTTGACATTATGGTGACCTTAAAATTGCAGATACAGGGCTAAAACTTCGGCATGTGAAAGATTATCAAAAAGTAGCTGAATAAGTTATTCCAACAAAACGCCGAAATCCTGACCATTTTTGAGATACAGACCAAGTACCCATTTTTTAAAAATTTACGAAAATTAAACGCCTCCCATTCAGGCATCTATGGTCCGATTGATGAGAAAATCCTTTCCGACCATGAAAATTTGGTCTAGAATGTACCTGATAAATTTTATAGCACAGGTGTGTGTGGTTTTTTTCCGAAACACGATGATGAGGTGTTTTGGAGTTATGCTTAAGGTTACCTTAAGTAAAGCTTAAGGTCTGCGCAAGTATCTCAAAAAATTTTCCTGCCCCTATAGTTTTAAAGAAAGATAAGAAGGAAAGAAAAATTTGAAAGGCTAAGAAGTTATTCAAGGGAGACCATAAGCCGGTGGCGGCGGCAGCGGCGGCCGCGGAGGTGATCAGTCAAACTTCGGTGAAAACAAATAAGCATCCCTGACGGGCCGCTTAATTATCCGAACCCAATGGGAGACATACAATCCGGTCAGATAAACGAGAGGTTCGGATAGATGAAGAAAACCGAAATTCACGGTCTATGGCGATAATTGAAGAAAAACGTTCTTATGCACTTTATATAGACGTCAGTATTCACTGATGATGCAGTTTTATATATTTGTGTAATATAATGTAACTGACCCTCTAATTGTCGCTTATTTGCTCCATATCTATGAATATTACCATTTTTATTTAAAATATTACGCGAATTTTAAGTGAGTGCATTTGGTTGGTACATGTATTGTGGACGTTTTAAATTTAAATAAACAATTGAAAAACTCTGAGATTATTTGTTGTAAAACTCAAAGCGAACACGCCTTCAGTTGTAAGTGTGTTTGGTTGGTAATGCATTGTCTTTTCGTCTTCGTCTTTTCTTTTGATACACTTTGTCAGTCTGTGAATGGACCTACCCCGGGAGCTTATAAATTGCAAAACCTAATCGAACACGCTTTCATTGATTGGCACATTATCAAAGAAGTTGTGTAGCAGGGTCGTGTAATTGAATTAATCCCTCCCCTATTGAAACAATGGTATTAAAGATCACAGAAGTTAGGCGTTTCTGTGGACAATGCATTTTATAAAGCACTAGAATTAATGGTTTCCGAGAATGTGTAAAAAGCTGTATTATCGCCCATGGTAGACCGTGCTTTTAAACTGAATGTAGGGAGACAAGGTTTCTGATCGGTTAATCCGGAGATTCGGATCATAGAGGGCCGAATAATTGAGGTTCTACTGTATCTGAGAATTTTCAATATTGGGATATTCATATAAAATCATCTTCATGATGTTCAAAAATGGATGCCTTCCAGCAAATTAAAGTCAAATCCTGATAAAACTCAGTTCCTTATTTATGGGTCTAAAGTTCAGCACAAAAAATGGACTCTTTTTCCGAGTAAACATACTTGGGAACCCCTTACATCCAACTGAGAAAGTGAGGAATCTGGGTGTCTTGTTTGCTGCAGACTACTCCTTTGAATATCATGTGTCCAATGTTTGCAAGAATTCTTTTGTTCAGCTGAGCGGTCTCAGGCATATTAGACAATATCCGACAGTTTATAGTGCTTTCTTTGCTGCTCTTGTTAGCAGTCAGTTGAATTAGTGCGATTTCTTTTTTATGTAGTTTGTCTATTTTCAACCAACATAAATTACAACACATCCAGATATCTCTTGAATGCATTGTCACCAACCATAGTTAGTACACCAGGGGTACACCAGTAGCAGCAAATACCACATAAGATGAGGAAGACCTTATAGAACATTCCTGCAGGTTCCTCAGGTCAGTTTATAATTGTGCAAATCAAAGAAACTATTTGATCATAGTTTTGCTTTTGATGCTAATACAATCTGGAACAAACTGCCTAATGATGTTCGATCTGCTTCCTCTGTCTCTTCCTCCAGGAAGAAACTCAAGTTTATAGTATACCAAAACCAGTTTTCTTATAATATTTTTCATGGATTTTGTCTACACAAAAGCGGAATACTGGTTTACCATTTGTACCATTAGTATTCTCTCTTGAAAGTTGTTACTTTACAACAGGCATCTCGATTGTCTGCCAAACAAATATTAACTTTTATCTGACATTTTTATACACTTTAAGACTTTTACAGAAACTTTTAGCAGAACTGCCATATTTTACTTACATCAAGTTTATTTTCTGATAGCAGGTCCAATCACTTGAATTTGAAGACGTACTAAAACAAGCCTTTATTGGTATACCATAATCAGAATCATTTTATATTGGAAGGATACAGAAATTGATTGCCACAAGCTGCAATAGAGACTCACGGGCATCTACTTTTAAACAACTCCATTGGTTCAATTTTGTTGCCAGTTGAATTTTGCTGTATTTTCAAAACTATCACTTTGATTTATAAGTTTCTTCACAGTGGTCATCCAAGCTAGTTTGGTCTTATTTGTCTATTCGTTGTGGAAGATAAGGCACAAGATATGACCATCCAGATAAAAGGTTCCTGGAGGTTCCCCAATACTACACATCTGTATCCAAAAAACACTTCAACCACAGTTTTGCTTTTGATGCTCCCACAGCTTGGAATGATTTACCTAATGATGTTTGTTCTGTAACAACTTTCAAGAGAGAATACTAATGGTGCAAATGGTAAACCAGTATGATGTTTGTTCTGTCTGTTTCAGAAAAAAAGCTAAAATCTTATCTCTTCAAAAAAGGCTTTTCCACCTTAGCATATAAACTATCCAGTGTCTGTGTGGTATCAACCTGGCTATGTCTATGGAATGATGATTACTGAATTAGACATGGTGTTGCATCTTTGAGTCTGGCATGGCAGAGATTAAGCACTATAAAAGTACAGAATAGAAAAGAATGGAAATATACTACCAACCCTGCCATAGAATACACTACAAAATACTCTAACTGCAATAGTTTAAATGCAATAGATTAAATCAACAGAGAAAACCTCAAAGTATCTATTGCTCAGCTATGGAATGACCTGCAGGTCTGCAACTTTACCATGTTCTAGCTGACCCAAAAGTAGGTGAAGAATGTATTTAAAGAAAATACTCTGAATGCAATAGTTTTCAAGTTACAAGTGATTTACTCAACAGTAAGAACCTGAAAGTAGCTATTGCTCAGCTATGCCATGACCTACAGGTCTGCAATTTCACTATGTTATAGCTAACTCAAAAGTAGGTGAATAACATATTTAAAGAAAATACTCTAAATGCAATATTTTTCAAGTTAAAACTAATTTACTCAACAAGACCCGAGAATACCTATTACTCAGCTATACCATGAGATACACATCTGCAATTTTACTATGTTATAGCTAATTCAAAAGTAAATGAATAAGATATTTAAACAAAATTCTCTAAATGCAATAGTTTTCAAGTTACAACTGATTTACTCAACAGAAAAAACTCAAAGTAGCTATTGCTCAGCTGACCCAAAAGTAGCTGAAAAACATATTTACACAAATTTCTGTAAATGCAATAGGTTTCCAATTACAACTGATTTACTCAACAGTGAGAACCTCAAAGTAGCTATTACTCAGTTATGCAAGGAACCACAGGTCTGGAACTTCACTATGTTATAGCTGACCCCCAAATAGGTGAATAACATAAGGAAACAAAATACTCTAAATGCAATAGTTTTCAAGTTATAAGTGCTTTACTCAACAGTGATAACCTAAAAGTAGCTATTACTCAGCCATGCCATAAGTTACAGGTCTGAAATTTTACTGTTATAGCTGACCCAAAAGTAGCTGAATAATATATTTATACAAAATTCTCTAAATGCAATACTTTTCAATTTACAAGTGATTTTACTCATGATGGAAGTTACTGAAAAGCCCAAAAGCAGCTATTACTCACTTAGCTATTGAGACAGACACCCAAGTTACTCACCATGTTGTAGCTATGGAAAAAGTAGCTCAATAACATATTTTAACAAAATGCTCTAAATGCAACACTTTTCAAGTTATAAGTGATTTAGTGCATTTCATGAATTTTAATGCATTAAAAATTATTTTTAAAAAATATTAAAAAAAAATTAAGACAAATCCAGGTCTCATACTCACACAAGAGAATCTACTTCTGGCCTAGTACATATATGCAAGATATGAGAGAAATCCCTGCAATAGTCATTGAGAAAATTGTGATAAAGTGTTGAAATTTTCACAATTTTGGTGGGGGTACCTCCCTTGTAATGTCTCTAGCAAACAGACGAAAAGACAGATTTGCATGCCTTGAACAAATTTTCATCCTCGATAGATAAGGTATCTTTTGAAAAAAAAAAACAGCATGTCTCTAGGCCTAGTAGTTTTGGAAAAGTTGTTCACGCGTACGCCGCAGAGTGACGACATACAAAACTGCTATGTTTAGTTTTGACAAACTTCACTTCCTGTTAGTATTTAGGGATTGGCTAGAACAAAACATTTTCAGAGTCCCAGATTCTATCTAGTATGGTGATCCATGGGGTTTTCGTGGTAGTAAACATTTTATGCACCTGTAATTTCTGACAACTTTGTAGATCGATTTTGCTTTAATTAACACTCAAATATGATTTAAAATTACATAAAAACATATTATTTCATAAAAATAGAACATTCCGGCAGTGTCAGTGTTAACGTCTAGATTAAATACAGAAGCAATCAGTATACCACGAAAACCCCAATGACACAAAATTACCACAGTTACCCATACACAATATGACCTCAACCCACCCACCCCCACCCCCGGATATCAGCCAACATTTAAGTGTTTTTACATTCAACATCAATACCCACACAGCCAAACGATTTACCCACTATATCCTGGATATTTTTGCACACAACAGAGTGAACTTTCATCAATACGGACGCAATTGCGGACAGGAGTATTTTGCGAGTACTGCCTTGCTACCAATTATCGCCGGCTACCAATTATCGCCACCAGAAAATAAAACATTCATATTTCAGTAATGGTCATATATTTTGAAAGCTTTTTGTTGTGTGTTTGTTCCATTCACTTTGGAAATAGTTTTACCTTATTTGCTAAACTTGGAATGCTACTTTGGTGGAGTTATATCTATTTGAATTCTGTCTGGCGATAATTGGTAGCAAGGCAGTAAGGCATATAAATGATATTTTGTTTGTATAATTCACCATATTATCGCCCAAATTATGGCTTAGATGTCAATATTACTGTTATATAACGTAATAAAGCAAAGATGGTTAATCGGTAGTATTTATTCATTAACAGCTGTTTTAAAAAGTATCAGTTATCCGGAATTACAGCTGATTTTACAGCAAAATATAGAAATATACGTGAACTTACAATATCGCCCATTTTTCTCTCATCTAAGTACACGTCAATGATAAAACTATCGAAATAGCGTTCAGATAGATAGATACATTTTATTACAGACTTGAAGTCCATATATGTAACATTAATTTTAAGTATCTAGCAATAAAATACAAGAATAAGTATAGTGAAAAAACAAGTAAGTATATATATGTATAAAAAACTATTTCAATTTGTGTTACCAAATAGCAAAAAGCAGTTATAGCAAAATAGAAAACAAATCATTCATGAGAAGTAAACTGAACTGCAATAATACTTGTAGTAATATATAGTAATATAGCTATAACTCAATAACTCAACTAGTAGTTAAACTATATATATAGTAATATAGCTATAACTCAATAACTCAACTAGTAGTTAAACTATTTATTATTTATTTGACTTATGAATAGTTATATACAGAGTCTATGTACCTTTCCTTGTAAGGACTTGCATTGAAAAGAAAACAGTCTGATAGACATTTAATTATATGGTTATTGCATGTTATAAGGCATGTATAAAAACAATGAAATTATTATATATGCATATTAAATAGTTCTGTTGCTATTCACGAAGCATAAATATTTTAAAATTGCAGACCTGTAGCTCATTGCAAAGTGCAGCAATAGCAGATATCACAGCAAAATTATTTTGTATTTCTTTGCAGATACTAATCCTGTCCACTATACTGTTTGCAGAAATTATTCAAAGCCCTAAATTATTTGACACAGACAGTCATGCATGGATATTGTTAATTCTGTATGGCTGTGTAGATGTCATTTCTTAATGCACTAAATATTGATTTCATTGATAGATAATAGCGCTATGGCATCCCACTCCCTCATTCTTTGGATAGTGACCTGCAAACAGGTTATCCAAGCACAGGCACATAATGTCATCTTTTAGTTTCACATGGAAAATAATCTCTCCATATTGGGTTTTTGGTGACATACTCTTTTTTAAGTGTGAACTCTAATGAGGCTCATTCTTCTAGAAATCACTTTTTTGTCTGTGGACTTTCATGAATTGTGGTGTGACGTGATGTGTACCTGTCTCTTCACTGAAATTAAGCAGCAATGGGCTATGTTAGTACTTGGATGGGTGACCACTTTAGTGCACTACTCATGTCTCTGATGGCTTTGCGGCTCATGATGGTACATCAAAACCCCTTGGTTTAGATTAGTGTAACCAAGATTTCTTGTGATTGCCCTGGTTATTTTATAAGAATTAACTGAATTGGTCACAATTAATCTATACACAAAAATCCACAAATACAGCATCAGAGTATCGCATAGACACCAGCCCGGTGGTCTTTGAGAAGACAAAGCATGAAACAACAGAAGCTTACATGGTTATTGTTGGATTTCCTATGTTATAAGCCCACTCAATGCTGCAATAGTGTAAATTAATGACTGTAATGGAAACTGTAAATATGAATGTTTTTCTGCAATATATGCACATTGCCAATTTTTCATGTATTAAATGCAAATCATATAGTACACTCATCAGTACACTCAACTTCTGTTGTAATTGCCGCACATTAGGGCTTGCCATTATTGTCTCGAATGTTGCTGATGCTGTTACCAATTCCAGGTGTTATAGGTCTTACATAAGGATTTTGGCTGGTATGGACCTCACACAGTGTGAATACAAGAGTCAACAATCTGTCAAAAGTAGTCGTTCATGTGATGCAGTCCCACTAGGGACACATTCCACTTCTGCTAATATTAAAAGTATCTTTATAAGGTCATAAATTGTTGTGCGAAACTTCATGTCTAGACAGAACTGCAGCAGAAATTAACGTTTAATATGCAAGTGAGGCCTGAATTATTTAAATATTTTCATTTAAAGTTTTTAGTATACCTATAAACTTTATATTTGCATGGAAAATTGATGAATATATGCCTGAAGAAATATGTGTACAACCATTTGCAACACTCAATGCACCCATCCAGTGTAAAGCGATCAGTAAACGAACAACTTTTCATAACCAACCATTTCCTTGAGAAAAAAATTCATCCACACAAAAATATTTAAGGCCCAAATTATGTAAACCATCACTATGCAATGTTGTTGACTGGTTATAGATTTTTAGAAAACATTTTTTGTTTGGCTTTTTATTTCATGCAATGAAAGAATGTGTCTGCTTTCTCTTTTTTGGAAAAAATATATTTTATTTGTACAATGTATAATTCTTTTAACATGTTAAAAGTAGATTTTGATAAACACCAAGCATTTTTTATATACTTGTAAGATAAACTCTGCTTAACTCTTTGCATATTTATATTTCGGGACAATTAAATGTAGTTCACAATCTCTCTATTATGTAAAAGAAAACAGATTTAAAAGATTTATTCATAAAATATACTTTTATTCATACTACATTAAGTCATTTTAACATTTTGTGTCCAAACAGCCGAGCCAGATTAACACTGCAATTTATCTTGTTGGTGTTGAAATGGCGCGGGTGTTGAATCAGCCCTGTACAGTCACACTGAAGTCGTTAGCATAGCCTCAAGCTTCTTCACCTGCTAGAAACATGGCGTCCAAATTTAAAATCGGCTCTCTTGTTTGGTAATAAACTTGGCATATTTCATCAATTGCATTGCTGTTTATGATGGCAATACTTGTAACTATAGTAATGTCAGTTGCCTGTCAGATTTTTGTTCTTATTGCTTAGTAATTGAATGTGCTTTGTGTTTTTCAGGGCAAAGATGCGAGGCTTCCCTCCATGGCCCGGGCAAGTGAGTATTTTGGGACTCAGACGGTATCCCATTTTGTCTTTTAAAGTTTTTATGTTTGATTATTTTCGTTGTGTGCAGTATAATTCTTCAAATTTTTATGCAATTGGTATTCCGGTTTATCTTTGCATTTGAGGCAAATTTGAACGAAGTGTTTAATATATCGCAAAATTGTTTGAAAATTGTTTACGTTTAAGAACTGGGGACAAGTGAAGTTAGAGGTGCCGCACGGCAAACGAACGGAAGATCTGCCCGCTCGACACATGTTTTAACGGTGTTTCAACTGAGTGCCCCTTTCACTTAATCCAAGAACTGGCAATGACAAGTCATATTTCCCTTGAATGTAGGACCATCATGTGATATAAATTTTCTTAATTTATCTTCCAATTACATGTGGGAAACCGGGAGAAAAGTGATTTTAATTTCATGAACTCACAGCATTTAATTGGGTTTCCTTTCAATAATTTATTGATAGAAAAGTAGCTAGAAGAAAAATATTTGACGTATATATAAACATATATATTTTGAAGAGAAATCAAATTTTGTGGTAGTTTTTAAGTCTATTTTTAGTTGTTTCGACGACCTGGTTCACTTTCTTATCTTAAGGTTTAAACTGAATCGTTTCGTTTCCGAGTAATGGAAGAATCGTTGCAGTCCTATTTTCATTACCTTTCACCACTATTTTAATGTAAAGACATTGTTTCTTGAAACCATCTTTTTGTTTATGGAGAGGAAAAAATGTGCATACTAAAACACACGAATACCAAACTGCGAGACAAATTTGGGTAGCTCGGGTACCGGGGTGGATTTTAACCACTTGTGGCAGCCTTACAAGCTATATTGTCCATATTGATCTATCTGATTATATCATGGTTTATTAAGGCTGAAACGATTAGCAAAATTCGCTAGCCAGGTAGTTGCTGCCATTAAACATTGACTGTCCGATTAACTGTTTCCAAGGTTTACCTTTTTTGGAGCAAGTAAAGTACCGGAAATGTCACATTGCCATATGCCCTGGATGTAAACAAACAATATGGTGGTTCACAAGATGCTAGAAAAGCAAAAAGTTACACAGGATTGTTATGTAATTAGTAAATAATATAATATTTTGATACTTAAAATAAAAATAGATGAAATGCTTTAATTTGAAACCTTTTAGAGAGCTTTACTCAAAATATTTTTAGTTTTAACGATCGCATAAAATCTCATATGGGGTGATATACATAAGAAAAAAGTTAACCGGTTTGGCAGTATTGGTGTCAACTAGTGCTTTGATAACCTAGTAATCAATTAGTATGGTTAAATGTTTTAGCTTTATGGTTTGCCAATAGATGTCGTTTGGTAATTACAATCATAACTATTTTTAGCAGGGGAAATAAGGATGGCCATTATTTGTGCATTGACCATAATTTCTAAGAAGGCAGTAATGGTTGGAGTTCTGAGATCAGTACATGTACTTTGTTAACTGAAATTTGTAATGTTAAGCCAAATTGTTACTGAATGAAATCAAGAAATAATATCTACTGTTTCACTGTTACTTGGGGAATTTTTAATCCAAATGAATACAAGAACTTCAAAGGTGGTAAAGGCTGAAAATGGTTATGTTCAAACTATATTTTTTTGCCCAGCTATGTATTCCAGATTTCTAATGCAATCTTTTTTTACCCTTTGCCAAACTTTTTCAATACCCAGACCAGCAATATTCTTTAAAAATTACACTTTGGTATTTCAACTGTCGTTTTCAGTTGTGTAATTTTCACCTCGCAAATTAAAATATACCTGTGTAATTGATATATAGGTGATCCTACCTCACAGATTTCTGATGCCAAATATGTCCCTGTGTATAAGTAATACCCAAAATAAATTAGAGAAAACTCTGCAAAGTTGTAATGAGAAGTCATTTTGTATTGAATAAAATACAATGTATATTCTTTATTATATTTAGGTGATTGAGCCAAAATCAAACATCAAGTGTCCAAAAGACAAACGAAAACATCACTTTGTTTTCTTCTTTGGATCTGAAAACTTGTAAGTATATTGAACTTCAGCTAGTAGTGACACTGGATTATAGAAAATTAGATGCCTGTTTCAGTTAGTAGTATTTTGTTTCAGTTGTAGTGTAGTGTGTTTATAGAAGTTATATAGCTTGTTCAATAAACACCCCTAAATCCTAGCAAAGTTCCTTGCAAACTTTGAAATTCAGACACCAAAAAAAATGTATGCTGTTTTTGTCCAGCTATAAAACATTTGTTCTGCTGAGAATATGGTGAAATTTACCCAGAGTGTCTTAGTGTTGTGGTTGATTGCATTTGTCAGAACTGATTCTCAAAAGTGGTAATTTGATAAATAAGGCCTAAAGGGGTTTCAGTCTACTACTGCGACCCTGCGAGACACAAGTAATACACCGTAGTGGTCACCCATCCCAGTACTAACGCAGCCCATTGCCGTTTAACTTCAGTAATCAGACCGGTACTCATTTCGCTCCACCACAATTCATGAAAGTCCGGAGACAAAAAAAAAGTGACTCCTAGAAATTCGAGCCTCACTAGAGCTCATGCTTAAACACTGGATATGCTTTATTTAGCAAATGTCATGACATAAGTTATCAATGTGTACATGATCTATAATTCACATACAAATATGAACAGCGATGTGCTTTTTGAATACGGGCTGTCGGGGTATTGTTTTCACCCATGGTGTCTGGATGGGCGGGCGGCGGGAAAAAGTTTGTCCAGGCTGTATCTCAGAAACTGTAAGGTGTAGGAAGTTGATCCTTGGTAGGGACATTGGTTAGGAGGTGTAGGTGTGCAACGTCATGGTCTGACCTTGATTTGACCTTGCCATAGTGACCTTGAGTTTGAAAATCTTGTCCAGGCTATAAAGCCCTTAAGGACTGTCGGGGTATTGTTTTCACCCATGGTGTCCAGATGGGTGGCGGGAAAAAGTTTGTCCGGGCTGTATCTCAGAAACTGTAAGGTATAGGAAGTTGATACTTGGTAGGGACATTGGTTAAGGGGTGTAGGTGTGCAACGTCATGATCTGACCTTGATTTGACCTTGCTGTGGTGACCTTGACCTATAAAATCTTGTCCAGGCTATATCTCGGAAACTGTAAGGTGTAGGTAGTTGATACTTGGTAGGGACATTGGTTGGGGTGTAGGTGTGCAACATCATGGTGTGACCTTGATTTGACCTTGCCGTAGTGACCTTGACCTATAAAATCCTGGCAATATCTCAGAAACTGTAAGGTGCAGAAAGTTGATACTTGACAGGGACATTGGTTGGGGCTTGTAGGTGTGCAACATCATGGTGTGACCTTGATTTGACCTTTGACCTCACCGTGGTGACCTTGACCTTTAAAACCTTGTCCAGGCTATATCTTGGAAACGGTAAGGTATAGGGAGTTGATACTTGGTAGGGAAATTGGTTAGGAGGTGTAGGTGTGCATCATCATGGTGTGACCTTGATTTGACCTTTTTTGACCACCTTGTCGTAGTGACATTGACCTATAAAATCTTGTCTGGGCTTTTTCTTGGATTCCATAAGGTGTAGAAGGTTGACACTTGTTAGGGACATTGGTTAGGGGGTGTATGTAAATGTATGTGTACAGCATGGTGTGACCATTTTGCTCTGCCAATGTGTGTTCAGCTGCCATATTTGAGACATCTTTCTCTTATGACAAGCATATATGGATTGCTGCAACTGATTATTATATGCACTTTTACATAATTATGCTATTTCCATTGACAGCTATTCTCCAATTAGTAAAGTTTACAGCTTCATATTTTTTAGTTTACGGATTAATGCGGTCATATTGCTATTGGATTGTCTTGTTTTAGTACTTTATCTGTACATACATTTTCTTTCTCTTGGATGTTATTTTCTCCACTTAAACGTTATTTGGATCTGTAATTCTTTATATAAGTGACACTGCGCTGAAAGTATTCCAGTCTTTGTACTATTTCGCTACTTCTCTATGTCATGGTGTGGAAAACTATTTCCCCAGGCTGTGGGGTACGGGCATACCTGATGTTATTTTTTAACATTATGGGTAATATCTTGTTAGAATGTAATAAAATGGAAACAAAGAAATGGAAGATTGCCACATCATTGTGTTTCTATCAGTAGATAGGCTTGTGGTTTGCATCTTATACCAGTGTTGTTGTTGATGTAAACGATAAACCAGTATACTGCATTTCATTTCATTTTTGGTAGAAGTGACTCTTGCACTGGCAAGATAACCATGTCGATCATATACTACCAACCTAGAACTAAAGCATATGGACAATTTTCAAAGGGGTTTCTGTTTGACATTGCATGAACAGCCAAAATAAATGAAATATTTGATGATATAATTGGTATACTGGTGTCAATATGAAGTGATTTCCCAAAATGTGTAAGGTCTTTACTGTTTCCTTGGTACACATGTCATATGTTTTTAGTTTTTAAGAAGTTCATTCTATATCGGGGAAACTGAGTTAAGTTTTATACTTTTTTATGTGTAAATATATAAGTTATAGCTTATAAAATAAGAATTGATATTATGTTTGCTTTTGTATTAAATTTTATTTTTAAAAAGTGCCTGGGTGATTGAGGACACGATATATCCATACCTTGAATACAAAGAGAAATACATGATAAACTCCAGAATTCCAAAAGGCTTCAAGGAAGCAGTGGTGAAAATGGAAGATGCATTAAAAACTGCACCAGATGATGTAAGTGTTATTGCATTGGACCAAACCAATAAAGACTTATTTCCTTTTATCCAAATTGAGTAATTACATTGTTAAAACTAAGTGTGCTTGTTGTAACTAGAGAGTCTACAAAATATTAAGAGAAAGCTTGATATCATATCAAAACAGTTCAAGGACATCCATTTCACATTTTTTTCTGACACAATGGGTGTTAGCCTTGTGTTGTTCTGTCATCTATTTTGCTGTTTTTCAAAAAGAAAAATTCTTCTTAAACTAGCCTCTGTTTCTGTATGTGTCTTATACAAGGTGAGATTATGTTGCTGAGTTTCAAATTGTGCAAGGAATCTGTACAACTTTACAAGTTGGAACTTGAAAAGGTTTCGGCTGAATCCAGCTGCATATTTTATCAGCTGAACAGTGGATTTTAATGAATCTATTCTTTTAAATGCATAAAACCAGCATGCAATGACATCTATACAAGACAAGCTTTATTATTGAGTAGCCTGTTTGAACTGTTTATTTACATAATTCATTGGGACATTCATTGTATTTTTTAAGGTGTCATACGTTTTACCCACAGCTTATAAAGAATTTGCAGGTAATTTTTCACCTATGTCATTTGGCTCTGGTGGTGATTGGGCAAATGGCGACTGCAAAGCTTTTTCTAGGCCAGACCCCCCCCCCCCCCCCCCCTCAACTATAAGGTAGAAACTAGAAAGTGTTGGCAGGAATGTTAGTATGGGGAACTAGTTCAGCAACATCATGGTGGACCTTGGTGTGGCCTTTTACCTTGGCCCTGTGACCTTAGAATTGCAAAATTCTGACTTTGGCCTTGGTATTCTTCTCTAGAGAGGTTCTCCACAACCATAAGGTGAAAGAAGTTCGAGTGGATTTCGTCTGATGTTGGTAGCTTTTATTATCACTCATCGCAACAACCATTCAAAATGTTTCCGTTGTTATTAATATTTTAGCTGTCCAAATTGAAACAATATTCTTTGTTAGGCTTCCATTCCCATCTTTTTGATACATTGTTTTGATCATTTTTACAAAGCATGTTACGCATTCCAAGTGATACATTTTACAGCTTCATAGCTTTTAGTTGACAAATTTGTACTCTTATCTTGCTATTTTCTTGATACTTTGTCTTTACATACATTTCCTCTTTGTAAAGTGTTATTTCTCTTGTACCTTCACAGAACTGACACTGTTCAGGAAGACACACTATCAGTTGTACTTTTGTACTTCTTCTTTATCTCAGGTGTGCCACATTGTTTCCAAAGGCCCGGGGGTGCAAGCATCTCTGCTATTTGTCTCTTGTGTCATTTCAGTTGAAAGTTGCATTGGAAGTACCAGAAGAAAAACAAGAAATTCCAAAGCCACCACCAAAACAGAAGGAGGTAATCCACAGATGCATTATCAGCCTGTCTCCAGAATTAGCAAACTTATTGGTGTTGATAGATTTGCCATACAGAGAGGGTTTTCACTCTCATTGTGGCAAAGTGTTGGCACACTCGCTTTTTATCTTTGTAGCTAGTTTGGAATCAGATGAGGCCTTGTATGTTGCCATTAGACTTACTGAAAGTCTACACTTTGATGAAAACATGAATAAGTTTACTGGTTTGCGCCAAAACTCCAATGTAACATGAAAAATGTAATAGATGTATTGCGTGTAGTGTTGGTATCGAATAATAATATGCATATCGATATCAAACCATATTTTTGCCTTCCGTATCGATCGATATTGAAATATCGGGGGATGAGATGCTTTCCTTTGGGAGACCTTCCAAACTCTTTCGCGAGGTTTAGTATTTCCCAAAACGTAAACAAATATGGCGTTTCCGCTTCAGCGGTAAGTGAAAGTTTACAAAAATAATATGAAAACCAATGTATTCTTCAAATATTTTCCTTTATTTGAATGAAAAACCCCATATTTGTACCTGTTAAGTAGTATATTTCGATATTGATATGGCACTCTACATTATTGATATCGGCAAATTTAGCGCGAATCGATAAATATTTCAATATCGATAAACAATACCAGCACTAATTGCGTGGTAATTATGTTGTTTTTCTGTTGCATCTTTATTGTTAATTCTGCATGATAATTGCTTCCAAGAATTATATATTTAAACAAACCTCAAGTTTTCAACATACATCTTTAGTTTTGTTTGTGTTTATTATCTCCTGCCTGCGGCCGAAGGCTGTGGTCGGGAGATTATAAAACGCCTTCCGTGCGTGGGTCCGTGAGTCCACCCCTCCATCATGTTTTTACATAAACCTTAATATCTCATTCATTATAAAGATATCTTCACCAAATTTTCAGGGAATGTTTATGGCTGTGAAAACCTGCCTGTGCAAAATTTTAGCTTCATTTTGAAAAACAAAATGGCCGCCATAGCTAATTGTTTGAAAATTATAAAGGTGTTCTAAATCTTGAAATATTCCAGCTAGTTTCATCAAATTTGCACAAAAGCTATATGGCTAGAAAAGCTAGCCTGATAGTAATTTTGGCCTAATTCAAAAAACAAAATGGGCGCCATATCGTATGTTTTATGTCTAACAGAGTTATCCTATTAAAAAGGCTTATATCTCCCCTAAGATTGCTCCTAGAGGTTGGGAATGCGAAACAGCTTGTAGGAAGTCATGGCCTGGGAATCTTTTCCAGGTGTTGAATTTGACCTTTGACCCCTGCTTCAAGGTTAAATGGTGTCATCAAACTAAAACGACCTTATTTTTAGAATGTAAAGATAGACCATGAAAAGTCCTGGCCTGCAAATGTTTTGTCTGAGAAAAATTTTGGCCTTATTTTGAAAAACAAAATGGCCACCATAGCGAATTATTTCAAAATCATTAAGATGCTCTAAAACTTGAAATATCGCAGCTAGGTTAATCAAATTTGCACAAAAGATATAAGGCTAGGAAAGTTAGCCTGATAGTAATTTGGCCTAGTTTCGAAAACAAAATGGCCGTCATATCACATGTTTAATGTTAAATGGGATTATCCCATTAAAAAGGCCTTATATCTCTCTTATCATTGCTATTATTGGTTCCAAATGTGAAAACAACTTAAAGAAAGTCATGGCCTGAGACTTTTTCAACTGCTGACTTTTATCTTTGACCCCTTTTTCAATGTCAAGTGGGGTTATCTTACTACAAAGGCCTTATATTTCCTTTAGTTCTTCATTATTACTGATTCTAAGGCGGGAGATAACTGCTGCGACAGTGGCCTTGTTTTCTCTATATTTCACTATATATATGTTACAGTCAATCTGTGAAACCAGTCATTACGCGTAATGACTGAAAGTTTTAGTCATTTCGCGTAATGACTGAAATGACCAGTCATTACGCGTAATGACTAAAATTTTCAGTCATTTCACGTAATGACTGAAAATAAGGTCCAGTCATTACGCGTAATGGCTGAATTGTGATAGTTTTAAATACTTGCTTTACTAAAAATGAAATTGTCTGGTCTCACTTAGTAATTATGTCCACCCCCCTGGGGGGTGGATATATTATTTTTGCTTTTTTCGCCGTCCGATGTCCGATGTCCGGCGTCCGGCGTCCGATGTCCGGCGTCACGCATGGTTTCCGCTCATTTAAAGGAAAAGTATTAGAGCTATTGTCACCAAATTTGGTATGCAGGCTTATTGGGTCAGTAGCTTGCTTGGGATTGCTTTTGGCTGTTGTACCTCTTTTGCTTACTGAGTAATACTTAAGTACAGCTATTTTCAGTACCCATTGGTTTCCGTGTATTTAAGCCAAAATAATTAAAGATATTTTACTACAATTTTGAATACAAGATTGTTATGTCCATAGCTCGCTTGGTATTGCATTTGGGACTGATAGCTTTGTCAGTACATGAGTAATAGCCATTTAGGTACTTCATTGTGTATTTTCAGTACTACTTTTGAGTAATTTGCTAATATCTCAGAAACCGTAAGAGATAGAGCGATTTCGTCGAAATTTTCGACCCACAGGGTATCTAAGGAATGTAATATTTGCAATTTTCAAAAAATTTTCCCCTCCCCAAAAATGGCGGCCATTTTGAATTTTCGAATTTTTGCCAAAAATGGCAAAACACAAATTTGCTTCTATCTCCTTAACCGTGTGAGATAGAGCGATTTCGTCGAAATTTTCGACCCACAGGGTATTTAAGGAATGCAATCTACAATTTTCCAAAAATTTTCCCCTCCCCAAAAATGGCGGCCATTTTGAATTTTCGAATTTTTGCCAAAAATGGCAAAACACTAATTTGCTTCTATCTCCTTAACCGTGCGAGATAGAGTGATTTCGTCGAAATTTTCGACCCACAGGGTATCTAAGGAATGCAATCTTTGCAATTTTCCAAAAATTCTCCCCTCCCCAAAAATGGCGGCCATTTTGAATTTTCGCCAACAATGGCAAAACACAAATTTGCTTCTATCTCCTTAACCGTGCCAGATAGAGCGATTTCGTCAAAATTTTCGACCCACTGGGTATCTGAGCATTGTACTCTTGGTAATTTTTAAAAAATTTTCCCCTCCCCAAAAATGGCGGCCATTTTGAATTTTCGAATTTTTGCCAAAAATGGCAAAACACTAATTTGCTTCTATCTCCTTAACCGTGCGAGATAGAGCGATTTCGTCGAAATTTTCGACCCACAGGGTATCTAAGGAATGTAATATTTGCAATTTTCAAAAAATTTTCCCCTCCCCAAAAATGGCGGCCATTTTGAATTTTCGAATTTTTGCCAAAAATGGCAAAACACAAATTTGCTTCTATCTCCTTAACCGTGCGAGATAGAGCGATTTCTTCGAAATTTTCGACCCACAGGGTATCTAAGGAATGCAATCTTTGCAATTTTCAAAAAATTTTCCCCTCCCCAAAAATGGCGGCCATTTTGAATTTTCGAATTTTTGCCAAAAATGGCAAAACACAAATTTGCTTCTATCTCCTTAACCGTGCGAGATAGAGCGATTTTGTCGAAATTTTCGACCCACAGGGTATCTAAGGAATGCAATCTTTGCAATTTTCAAAAAATTTTCCCCTCCCCAAAAATGGCGGCCATTTTGAATTTTCGAATTTTTGCCAAAAATGGCAAAACACCAATTTGCTTCTATCTCCTTAACCGTGCCAGATAGAGCGATTTCGTCAAAATTTTCGACCCACAGGGTATCTGAGCATTGTGCTCTTGGTAATTTTTCCAAAAATTTTCCCCTCCCCAAAAATGGCGGCCATTTTGAATTTTCGAATTTTTGCCAAAAATGGCAAAACACTAATTTGCTTCTATCTCCTTAACCGTGCGAGATAGAGCGATTTTGTCGAAATTTTCGACCCACAGGGTATCTAAGGAATGTAATCTTTGCAATTTTCCAAAAATTTTCCCCTCCCCAAAAATGGCGGCCATTTTGAATTTTCGAATTTTTGCCAAAAATGGCAAAACACAAATTTCCTTCTATCTCCTTAACCGTGCCAGATAGAGTGATTTCGTCAAAATTTTCGACCCACAGGGTATCTGAGCATTGTACTCTTGGTAATTTTTAAAAAATTTTCCCCTCCCCAAAAATGGCGGCCATTTTGAATTTTCGAATTTTTGCCAAAAATGGCAAAACACTAATTTGCTTCTATCTCCTTAACCGTGCGAGATAGAGTGATTTCGTCGAAATTTTCGACCCACAGGGTATCTAAGGAATGCAATCTTTGCAATTTTCAAAAAATTTTCCCCTCCCCAAAAATGGCGGCCATTTTGAATTTTCGAATTTTTGCCAAAAATGGCAAAACACAAATTTGCTTCTATCTCCTTAACCGTGCCAGATAGAGCGATTTCGTCAAAATTTTCGACCCACAGGGTATCTGAGCATTGTGCTCTTGGTAATTTTAACAAAATTTTCCCCTCCCCAAAAATGGCGGCCATTTTGAATTTTCGAATTTTTGCCAAAAATGGCAAAACACAAATTTGCTTCTATCTCCATAACCGTGCCAGATAGAGCGATTTCGTCAAAATTTTCGACCCACAGGGTATCTGAGCATTGTGCTCTTGGTAATTTTAACAAAATTTTCCCCTCCCCAAAAATGGCGGCCATTTTGAATTTTCGAATTTTTGCCAAAAATGGCAAAACACTAATTTGCTTCTATCTCCTTAACCGTGCGAGATAGAGCGATTTCGTCGAAATTTTCGACCCACAGGGTATCTAAGGAATGTAATATTTGCAATTTTCAAAAAATTTTCCCCTCCCCAAAAATGGCGGCCATTTTGAATTTTCGAATTTTTGCCAAAAATGGCAAAACACAAATTTGCTTCTATCTCCTTAACCGTGCGAGATAGAGCGATTTCGTCGAAATTTTCGACCCACAGGGTATCTAAGGAATGCAATCTTTGCAATTTTCAAAAAATTTTCCCCTCCCCAAAAATGGCGGCCATTTTGAATTTTCGAATTTTTGCCAAAAATGGCAAAACACCAATTTGCTTCTATCTCCTTAACCGTGCCAGATAGAGCGATTTCGTCAAAATTTTCGACCCACTGGGTATCTGAGCATTGTACTCTTGGTAATTTTTAAAAAATTTTCCCCTCCCCAAAAATGGCGGCCATTTTGAATTTTCGAATTTTTGCCAAAAATGGCAAAACACTAATTTGCTTCTATCTCCTTAACCGTGCGAGATAGAGCGATTTCGTCGAAATTTTCGACCCACAGGGTATCTAAGGAATGCAATCTTTGCAATTTTCAAAAAATTTTCCCCTCCCCAAAAATGGCGGCCATTTTGAATTTTCGAATTTTTGCCAAAAATGGCAAAACACCAATTTGCTTCTATCTCCTTAACCGTGCCAGATAGAGCGATTTCGTCAAAATTTTCGACCCACAGGGTATCTGAGCATTGTGCTCTTGGTAATTTTTCCAAAAATTTTCCCCTCCCCAAAAATGGCGGCCATTTTGAATTTTCGAATTTTTGCCAAAAATGGCAAAACACTAATTTGCTTCTATCTCCTTAACCGTGCGAGATAGAGCGATTTCGTCGAAATTTTCGACCCACAGGGTATCTAAGGAATGCAATCTTTGCAATTTTCCAAAAATTTTCCCCTCCCCCAAAATGGCGGCCATTTTGAATTTTCGAATTTTTGCCAAAAATGGCAAAACACAAATTTCCTTCTATCTCCTTAACCGTGCCAGATAGAGTGATTTCGTCAAAATTTTCGACCCACAGGGTATCTGAGCATTGTACTCTTGGTAATTTTTAAAAAATTTTCCCCTCCCCAAAAATGGCGGCCATTTTGAATTTTCGAATTTTTGCCAAAAATGGCAAAACACTAATTTGCTTCTATCTCCTTAACCGTGCGAGATAGAGTGATTTCGTCGAAATTTTCGACCCACAGGGTATCTAAGGAATGCAATCTTTGCAATTTTCCAAAAATTTTCCCCTCCCCAAAAATGGCGGCCATTTTGAATTTTCGAATTTTTCCCAAAAATGGCAAAACACAAATTTGCTTCTATCTCCTTAACCGTGCGAGATAGAGCGATTTCGTCGAAATTTTCGACCCACAGGGTATCTAAGGAATGCAATCTTTGCAATTTTCCAAAAAATTTTCCCCTCCCCAAAAATGGCGGCCATTTTGAATTTTCGAATTTTTGCCAAAAATGGCAAAACACAAATTTGCTTCTATCTCCTTAACCGTGCGAGATAGAGCGATTTCGTCAAAATTTTCGACCCACAGGTATTTCAGCATTGTATTCTTGGCAATTTAAAAAAAAATTTCCCGTCCCCTAAAATGGCGGCCATTTTGAATTTTCAAATTTTTGTCAAAAATGGCAAAACACAAATTTGCTTCTATCTCCTTAACCATGCGAGATAGAGCGATTTCGTCGAAATTTTCAACCCACGGGGTATCTAAGGAATGTAATCTTTGCAATTTTCAAAAAATTTTCCCCTCCCCAAAAATGGCAGCCATTTTGAATTTTCGAATTTTTGCCCAAAATGGAAAAACACAAACTGGCCTTAACCGTGCCAAATAGAGTTATTTCGTTGAAATTTTCGACCCATAGGGTATCTAGAAAATGTACTCTTGGCAATTTTCAAAAAAATTTCCTTTTCCCAAAAATGGCGGCCATTTTGAATTTTCAAATTTTTGCCAAAAATAGAAAAACAGGAATTTGCTTCTATCTTCTTAACCATGCCAGATAGAGTGATTTCGTCAAAATTTTCAACCCAACCAATGCAAAAAGGCATGAAGCTGAAATAATTTACATCTACACTAACAAATATTTAAGCATCATTGATATATTTTACAAATGAAACAGGGTCTTGTAAGACTACTGTACAATTTGGGCAAAAGGTTCATGGGTGGACATTACACATGATAATGTGTGTTCTTCTATGCTATCCTGTTTCTATTCGCATCTACTATCAACAGGGCGGCCGATTTCTAGTTTAAATTGCATTCTCATGTGATTACTAAAGAGGGGTAATGAAATTATCACTTCAAATTTGAACATATTCTGACATGATTACTGATTGATAACATGGGTAAATGATCAAATTATCAAACTCTTCTGCAGTTATTTTAACTAAGCGCCACTTCTTTTAATTCATGTCATAAAAATGACCTTCATATATATGTACTCCCTTGTAAAATATGACAGGGGACCCAATGGATAGACTCTTACTAAAATCTAAAGTTCTGTGTAACATTAATGTCCAACTGAAGAACATAGAGTAAATCAAGTATCTTGATGGTTATTTATAGTTACAATGGTACTCAGGTGTGAGTTAGAGCTCTAAGTTATCCTGCTCAGGCTTTAATAACTATTAAAAGAATGGATTAAGTTGTCCCAGTTATTTTAGAACATTAAAGGTCAACTCCATCTTTGATAAACAGGCTCTTTGTGTGGAGAGGTCAAACAACAGTAACAAGGCCTGAAAGAACAAAACAGGATGAAAGAGCTGCATTGCAATTAGGACAAGAGTGGACTAGATTCACTTCAAAAGCTTCATGGTTTGTGCTTCCTAACAACCTGCCACAATAGAACTGAGTCTTTAATTAATAACATAAAAGGCAAAATGTATTATAAATTATGATTTATAAATGAGAATTAGTCTTCAAAAAAGACATAAATTTCATTGACAACAAAGAAATATTTTCATTCTATGACAATGAGTTTAGTTTTAAAACTGCAAATATGAATTTAGATTGTAAATAACATTTAAAATGTAATTAGATACATGTAACCATTCAATATTTTAAAAATATTTTTGAAAATGACAATAGAGTCTATTACAAAAGTCTGCGTTTAGGTTTGAAAATTCTGGCTATAAATTCAGGGAGCATGTGAGAATTCCAAAGTTATTTATTTGATTAAAATAGTTTAATGTTCTCTAGCACAAAAATTTTCAAAATGCAGGGGAACAATGTACAAAGGTTCTGAATAATGCAAAGGGTGTGAAGAAAAACAACTCTAAATCAATACACATATTGACTGAAATTAATTCAGTCAATCTGTGTAAAAATGAACCATATATTTCAGTCATTACATGAAATGACTGAAAATTTTAGTCATTACACGTAATGACTGGTCATTCCAGTCATTACGCGAAATGACTGAAACTTTCAGTCATTACGCGTAATGACTGGTTTCACAGATTGACTGTAACATATATACATTGTGTCATGAATTTAAATATAGATCCTAAATATTTCAATTTATTTGAACTTTTAATTGAAATCACGATAATTCTTAAAGTCTAGTACATATTGACAAACTTTTTTTATGGGAGAGAAAGTAGTTTTTCATTAACTGTATAGAACAGTGGGAAATAATATTTTATTAATGATTGATATAAATGAAAGTTAAATTTTTTGTATTGGAATTAAACACTATAGTATTTTCCATGTGTGATGCTTAAAATGAGTACTGATTTGAGCTTTGTAAAATGCTTTCCCCTGTACAGTTGTGGAAAGAGACATAAAGCCCCATGCACAACCTTTAACAATTGTCATATGTTTCACTTTTCAAGGAAAGTGACCTTTTGTCTATTTTATGAGTAAAAGTCATGCGATTTGTTCTAAAAATAGAGTTTTATGAAGAAAACATGGTTGTCATAATGTAGGTATTAAACAAAATGAATCAAATTTCTGAGTGACCGGTCAAGATTAAAGTTTTGTTGTTCATGGAAATATGCATTTTAATATACTCTTGAATAATCGAAAAGAAAACAGTTAATTTTGATAAAATGGGTCAGCAGTAGCTTTCTTCAACCATTAAGAATTTTCTTGTAACTACTTCAGACTCAGCCTCAAGATTCGTCCTTTACTCATGTAAAACGTAAAGAGAAACCCAGGAAAATGCAAACCAAAAAGGAAAAAGTTGGCTTCAATAAAGTACGAAGTAGAAAAACCATAAAACAAATGAAAAATTTGTTGAATAAACGGATGAGCAGTGTACAGCATAACAATATAAAAAATAAGCAGAAAATATACATGAAAGACAACAAGAGGACACCCCAGAAAGCTGTAAAGAAGAAATTACCTAAAAAAGTCACTGATGAAATAAGATCTGAAATAGTGGGAGACACTTATACAGATAAAGAAATGAGAGAAGCTGATGCAAGTGTGACCGAGTTTTGTTTTGTAGCAACAAAGACCCCTCAAAGTATGCTAAACATTGATGTAAATGAACTCCATCCAATGAATACCGACGAAGTTACCACCTATCACTTTGTCAGAACTCCAGGCGAGGTTAAATTGTTAGATAAGGAGCTTGCTCTCAATTAGTTAAGACACAGACTAATTTACTGCTTTGCATTTACTGTATTTAGATAAGTTGTTAAAATATTAATTTGCACCCCCAAAAACTTTCAAGTTTTGTTATTGTTGCAACTTTTTTTTATTTTGTTTCAGTTTGAAAAAGATTGAGTTTAATTTTTTCCAGCCAGACTTTGTTGATATTGACCATTATTCTAGTTAAGTGTGATTTATGCCATATGTCTAACAAACATGATTTATGATAAAAAAGTTACATACATATCTTTTTATTTCCTTTAGTCCCCAAAAGGGTCACATAATCAGAAACTGTTACTGCTGTAATGCTTTCTTGAATAACATTTTATTAAATCTGCTACCCAGTCGTGGCACAAAGATTTAAAGGTCTGAGGCATTTAATACCAGTATACTTCAGTAGAGTTTCCTTTTGGTTGATGTCAGTGTCTAAGTTAATGTTAATTTCTGTCTATATTCTTTATAGTTAATGAAGTATATATGAATGTAGCAGAAGACAATGTTCCGATGGTTTTAATGTAAAGAAATCTGAGTTATCAGACCTACTTCCTTCAGTATTTAAGCTCTTCTTTGTGACGTCTCAAAACTAAGGCTGCGACTGGGTGGTCGGTATTCGCGAGTGGAGTCGATTTGAGGAGATCTCGAGTGCTTTCTGGTCCACCCGATCGTCGTTAACCACTATAATATATTATATTGTCGCCCACTTTATCACGTTTTTTAGGATGACAAAGAATGACAACACTGCAAAATGGCAGAATTCTTTGTATATTGGGAAATTTTATATAATACTCCTCATTTTATAACAATATGATAAGTTTTGATTACCTTTCACCACTATTTTAATGCTAACATATCGTTTCCGGAAACCACCGTTTTGTTTATGAAGAGGAAAAAACGTGCATACTAAAACACGCGAATACCGAACTGCGAGACGAATTTGGGTAGCTCGGGTATCGGGATGGATTTTAACCACCCGTCACAGCCTTACTCAAAACTCAAAATGAAATATTTTACAGAAATAGATTCCATCTTATTTTATAATTTTAAATCAAGCTCTGAAAGACAAGATAAAACCAGTTGTAGCATTATTAATAACTTGTACAGATTCACTGTGTAAAATGTGACCATTTTGTAGTGGAGGAAGCTAGTCATCATATTTCATAGAATAACCAAGAAGGGATACTCACATCCTGGATATAACCGTACAGATTCAGTGAAGGCTTGTACTGATATGACTTTAGCTATAGAAGGGGACATAACACCAACTTCGACCTTTGAAATATCCATAGTCTGTGCCACGAATAAATCAAACGCCCACAAGAAGTGGGTTAAAATGTAAAAAAGCATATGTGTTACAAATTTTAATTATGTTAACTTTTTACAGATTGAAAACAAAACATGACTATTAATGAAATAAATTGGAAAATATAACTATTAGATAAAACTACCTTTTAAAATGTGTGACAAGTAATCTCTGATTGTATGGACTTTGTTCAGAAATCCACACCAGTCAGACAACCCAAGAAGCGGGCTGGCTCCCCTGTGTCCTCTCCTGCTGTACCCAAGAAAGGAAAGATGCTGAATCACCATAAAGTGAGTACCATCAGAGTGTATGGTGGGCAGGGATAGCAATTAAAGCCTATAAGTGTAGCTAAGACAGGGGAACTTATTACAGAGTATGGTGACAAACCGAGCACCACCCAAAGAGCTCATAAATCTATTTAAATATTGTGTTTTTCACAGATAAAAAATCATGAAAATTTAGTTACATTAATCCCCTTGCTTACTTTTTACTTTCACTTTCAGTTGGTTCAAACTAAAACAGGATTTCCAAGATTTTGGTTTGTCCACACCGGATCAATACCCTGCCTCATTTCCCCAACATACAGATATGGAACAGACTTGGAATTTTTTTTTTTTTTTTTTTTTTTTGTATTTAGGGGAGAGAGAGTGGGTCCAAGGTCTCCTGCATTTTTCTATTGCTTATAGCTCGGTAACCACTGGGCGGATTCTCTTCAAATTTAGCACATGTGTGCAGTAGCCCTGGGAAAAATTTCTGAATATGGTGTCATGACATTTCAACCAATCAGAGAAGTCACATGACCAAAAACATGTTTTTGAAAAGGGTGTGCTTATCCGGTTGATAACTTAAAAAGCCCTTCACCTATTCACATGAAATTTGGCAAGTAGGTTTGTTATATAGATGTCTGGAAAGCATTAACTTTTGGAAGTTGGCCAACATATTAATGATTAACTAAATGGCCCAATTTTTCTTAACACTGAAAACACAAAGATGTGTTTATCTCGGAAACGGTGCAAGCCAGAGCGATTTCAACAAAATTTTTGACCTGCAGGGTATATGCAGTCTACTAGCAGGTTTCCGCAAAAGTGTTTTCCCGCCACTTTTGGCGGCCATCTTGAATTTCTATGTAAAATGCAAAAATGTGTTTATCTTGAAAACGGAGCGAGCCAGAGTGATTTCAACAAAGTTGACTTGCGAGGTATATGCAGAGTCTACTAGCAGGTTTTTGCCAAAATTCTTTTCCCGCCACTTTTGGCGGCCATGTTGAATTTCTGCATAAAACACAAAAACATGTTTATCTCAGAAACGGAGTGAGCTAGAGCAATTTCGACAAAATTTTTGACCCACAGGGTATCTGCAGAGTCTACTGGCAGGTTTTTGCAAACCTCGTTTTCCTGCCACTTTTGGTAGCCATCTTGAATTTCGGCGTAAAGCGCAAAAATGCGTTTATCTCGGAAATGGAGCGAGCTAGAGCAATTTCGGAGAACTTTTTGACCCACAAGATATCTGCAGAGTCTACTGGCAGGTTTTCGCCAAAATTGTTTTCCTGCCACTTTTGGTGACCATCTTAAATTTCTGCGCAAAATGCAAAAACACGTTTAACTCAGAAATGGAGCGAGGTAGAGACATTTCGATGAAATTTTTTGACCCACAGGGTATATGTAGAATCTACTGGCAGGTTTCGCAAAAATCTTTTTCCCGCCAATTTTGGTGGCCATCTTGAATTTCTGCGTAAAACACACAAACATCTTTACCTTGGAAATGGAGTGAGCTAGAGCGATTTTGGCGAAATTTTTTATCCGCAGGGTATCTGTAGAGTCTATTGGCAAGTTTTCGCAAAAATTGTTTTCCTGTTTGGCGGCCATTTTTTCAGAGTGCAAATACCAATATTGAATTTCTGCGTAAAACGCAAAAGCAAAAAAAAAATACACATTCATCTACGAAACCTTGTATTTTGGGATAAATGGAAAAACATATTAAACACAGGAAGATGGTCATTTCTACAAAATCATTAATACTCATTGGGACGCTTTGTTTTTGCATAGCAAAAGCGATTTCTTTTGCAAAGCAATAGTCTAGTTTCAATTTGTTTCATTTTCAAGTACTACTAATGAAGTACTACATTTTGTTTGATATTTACAGTTTGTATTTAAATTCATAAAACATACAAAAAATCAGTCATTGTCTGGTAATTGTACCAGAAAATAATATAATTCTGGTGATTTATGTCATGAAAAGAATACTGCCTTTTAAGTCATATGGATGGATAACTCTTGTTTGAAGTTTCTATGGAAACTAATGTTCTAGCATTGTATGTTGTAGCAGAATGATGTCTCCTCCACCGACGAAGTAGATTACACAGATTATGTATCACAAATCACAGAATCAAAGGTAATTGCTGTATTTTATATGTTTCCTTAAATCTCAAATCAAAATTATAGGCTAGTGTTTATGCCTTTAAAATTCTTACATTTTACTTTCATACTTCAGGTTGAAACTTAAGAGTTTTAATAAAAAAATAAGAAATGTCCCCTTGTAGCTAGATCACACATTATGAGAATCTGTAATACTAATTTTTGTGTTAGGATTACTGAATAACATTTAATACATTAAAGCTGAGCAATTAAAGCTTATCTGTTTTACTTGACATTCGTCTTTGTGTCATTAATTTTCAAACTTTAGACGTGTCAACCCAAGCTTATAGGTAACACTGACAATCAGTAAATAGTGGGGATGGGTCGGTAGGCCCGGTAACTCGGTATCGAGAGCATTTCACTGAAATACTGTGACGAGATTTTACAATCGCCACTTCGCTTGCCAATACAAGTAATGGGAGGAAGAGTTGAAATATTAGAAACATACCCCAAATCCGATGAAATTATAATCTTTTATCCCCAATTTTTTTATGCATTTACAGACTTTATACAGCACTAGCGGGTGGTGGGAAAAAGTTTGTCCATCCTGTATCTCAGAAATCGTAAGGTGTAGGAAGTAAGTTGATACTTGGTAGGGACATTGGTTAGGGGGGTGTAGGTGTGCAGTGTCATGGTGTGACCTTGATTTGACCTTTGACCTTGCCGTAGTGACCTTGAGTTTGAAAATCTTATCCTTGCCAAATCTCAGAAACTGTAAGGTGTAGGAAGTTGATACTTGGTAGGGACATTAATTAGGGGATGTAAGTGTGCAACGTCATGGTGTGACCTTATTTGACCTTTGACCTTGCCATAGTGACTTTGACCTATAAAATCTTGTCCGGGCTATATCTCGGAAACCGTAAGGTGTAGGAAGTTGATACTTGGTTGGGACATTGATTAGGAGGTGTAGGTGTGCAATGTCATGCTGTGACCTTGATTTGACCTTTCCATAGTTACCTTGACCTATAAAATCTTGTCCTGGCTATATCTTGGCAACCATAAGGTGTAGGAAGTTGATACTTGGTAGGGACATTGGTTAGGGATTGTCGGTGTGCAGTCATGATGTGACCTTGATTTGACCTTGCTGTAGTGACCTTGACCTACAAAATCTTGTCCGGGCTATATCTCGGCAACCATAAGGTGTAGGAAGTTGATACTTGGTAAGGACATTAGTTAGGGGGTGTAAGTGTGCATCGTCATGGCCTGACCTCGATTTGACCTTTGACCTTGCTGTAGTGACCTTGACCTATAAAATCTTGTTTGGGGTATATCTTGGAAAACCGTAAGGTGTAGGAAGTTGATATTTGGTAGGGACATTGTCTAGGGTGTGTAGATGTAAAACGTCATAGTGTGACCTTGATTTGACCTTGCTGTAGTGACCTTGACCTATAATGCCTTGTCTGGGCTATATTTCGGAAACCATAAGGTGGTTGGAAGTTGATATTTGGTAGGGACATTGGTCGGGTGTTATATGTGTGCAATGTCATGGTGTGACCTGGATTTGACCTTTGATCTTGTATATCTGATGCTATTTTATCTCTCTACAGGGATATCTAATACTATTTTATCTCTCTTATATCTTTTACTTGAATCTTGGTTTTTGCACCTTTGGGTGTCTTTTGATGTAGATTAAGCACTGTTAAAGTCATATTAGAATTCATTAACTGTTTTACTTTTGCAACTTCCCATTGTAACAGATGGTATTGCATCAAGTGTGCCACAGGTTTTGCCCGAACTCCACACAAAAGCATGTGTTGCCACATCTGTATGTATGGGTAATATTCAAAACTTGCAAACCATAATTCAACCATACAAATGAATATCAAAAGTCTTAAAGCTTCATAAGTTTTAGTTAACTGAATTGTCCTGTTTTAATACTTAATCTTTACATGCAATTTCTTAGATGTTATTTTTTTTATTTGAACATTATTTGGACACTGCTCTGAAAGTATCCCAATCTGTGTAGTGTTTCACTACTTCTATATCTCATAGTGTTGAAAACTATTTCCCCAGGCTGTGGGGTACGGGCATCTCTGATACTATTTTTAGATAATCCACTTTCCATTAGATACAAAACACAGTAAAGCTTACCTTCTCCTTACAATCTCATGCCACAACTACTACAGCTTTATTAACTCGAGTCTCCATCCGGGCTGCTCGTTTTTGTTAGCAAGAACCTTTTTCTAGTTTGTTGGTTGTAATCATAGCTTCCACTACCTGAAAATCTGATCAGAGTCTCCATTAGTTGAATCACTAATTCTCCTGGTCTTAGGCTTTGTACTGTCAACAGAAGATATGGTAATGAGGTTTTTGTATGAATATAAAATGCTGATTCTGAAGGTTTGTGGAGGCTTTTGCTGATAATTGTTACTATATGCTATTAATAACTTATGAATAGTCTAATATAAACAATAGAGTATCCTTTAGTCCTTGGAGATTGCTTCTATTTTACCTGTCAATGTTTGTATCGGAAAATGTGAACAAAGATCGATCATTGCCGATCATGAAATCAAAAGTGCAAACCAGACCAAAAAAAAATCAAATAGGAAATGACATTAGTCACCACAAATATAACCAAAATATAACCTATATTTAAATTTTACCGATCATTGATCGACAATGTGCCCGCGAGCGATAATACTGAAGTTTGCGAACATCGTCCCAGCACTAGTATCCTTTATTAATAAATTGCCTTAAATAACTTCACTATTATATAAAAGATAAGCTTATACTGGGACAATGTAAATGAAGATTTTATTGTGTTAATACATCCTATCCAATGGACAATAGCTTATCCGGTCGGTGCGGACCGGCCCGCCAAACATCAGAAAAAGACGTCCTGTGTCTCCACCGGCTAGGCTGGCCCAGTACTGTGCACTCGCTAGATGGCGTGTCGTACTTCCTTCCTGTCTAGACAGAGTGACGTCATAGCATCTTTTTCGTTTGGCGCATGACTGTGCACTTGGTTTTTTATTCAGCGAAGAATTATCAGCGTTTATCTTAGAATTTCTTATCATCTTTAGTTTTATTTGTTATCATCATCTTCTAGAACTATCATGTCGTCCCCAGGACAACGTAGAGGGAGTTGTGGCCATGCAATGGCGAACTTTGACTGTCATGCTTTTTGTGCAAGATGTCGTGAGAAGGGTAAGGGGTCTGATGACTGTGTTAAAAATCCCCAGTCCACGGATTGTAAGATTTGCAACGCCTTCTCTGAAGAACAACGCCTTCAGCTTGCCACTCCCTCATATCGTATTAAAAAAGAAAAGAGAGAAGCCAAAAAACTGGAAGCAACTCCAGCCAAAGACAGTGAGGAACTTGTAGATCCTTCAAATGTGTCCGTTATTGGGCCTGTAGAAAAGCAAGCTATTTCACCTACTGAGCCCCCACCAGACAAGAAAACCAAAAAGGACACAAAGAAGATTACTAAACGGGAAAAATCTCCCTCTGCTTCTACATCTAAAGCTTCTCAGGGTTCTACAGACGACAAGATAACCACATTAGACTCTAAATGGTCGGAACGGTTCAACCGGCTGGAGGCCCTTCTTTTGGCCAGAAATATGGAACCTAACTTCTCTGCTGACGTGAAAGTCACTCCGGCCCGTTCACCTCCAGCTTCTGTTACTCACTCTTCTGAACCCTTCATCCGACCTTCCTCTTCAGCTACGCTTCCTGGAACTGGCTCCTCTGCCGAAAGGCATCAGCCGACCAGTAAAGCAATGATCAGTCAACAGTCTTCAACAACCACCAAGTTTCCTGGTACGGGCTCTTCTGCTACTAAGCATCAGCCGGCCAGTCAAACTAAAACCAGCCGACCTGCTTCCTCAAATGGCTCCTCTGCTCTTACGCACCAGCCTTCCAGTCAAACCAAGACTGACCGACCAAATCTTCCACCGGATACTATCTCCGACCCGTCTTCCCACCAGACCTCTCACCGACCTGCCTTCACCGACCGGCCTACTCCATCTGACACAGCAGATTCTGCTTCACCAGTTCTACATAGATCTCGTCAAGACAGTGTCTAAAGTTTTTCATCAGAGGCCGGTAGTGATCTGTCGGATAGACCCCCCCTTGACTTGTATGCTGAGGAAGGAGAGCTATCTGAAGATCCGGAACTCTCTGCTATGGATCAAGATCAGCCAGTATCAGAAGAGCAGACCTACCGGGACACTATGCAGGGTATTCGCTCTTATATGGGCTGGATCCATATCCCTGAAGTTGACAGTTCTGCTACTACAGCCGAAGATAACCCCTTTGCTGGGCCCAAAACTGTTACTCCAGGTAAAGTCTCTGTCAAAATGCCCACAGAAGGATGGCTGTGCAAAAAACTCTCCAAGCTCAACTTAAGTTTGTCAGAAGGTTACCCGTCCAGAGGTTCTGAAGCCAGAGGTCTGGCCAAGGACGTTTTTCTCAGGCCACCACGCTCTCAGGCTAAGTGGTACTGACTACATACCGACCAGAAAGCAGAACCCTCTAAAGTTTCAACATGGCACACCGACTCAGTGAAGCTTAACAGCAGCTACAGCCGCATAGCAAGGTATACGGGACTTGGTTCTACCCCTCCGGCTTCCCGCAGAATTTCACAAGAAACTTTAAGAAGGTGGGAAAGGTCGGCCAGAGAGGCATCTATTGTATGCAATCAGAGTGCTAGCTTCAATCGCTGCCTGGTTAAGGTCCAGCAGAGCATGAAAGACCAACTCAAGGTTTTGAAATCAGAACAGAAGGGCAAAGGTTCAGCCAAAGTGTCACCGGCTGTTGAAGAATTACAATATTTATTGGACTTCAATGCCAGCATCTCTCAGGCGGCAGCAAAGTCTATGGAACATTTGTCCGAATTCGTATTCATCACCATGGGAAATCTTACTTTAGTCCGCCGGGATGCGTACCTCAGCCATCTCAGAACTGGCATAAAACAGGACACTCTCACAGCTCTGCGAACAGCACCTCTTCACATCTCCACCCTCTTCCCTGATACCACAATAAAGCGGGCCGAAGAGGAGATAGCCCAGTTTGAAGCTAAAAGCCACTCTGCTTCCGGACACAGCAAGGGTCGTTATCACCCTTATGAACGGGTAGAGAAGAAGTCCGGAAACAATAAGGATTCAAGACAAGAAAAACCGGCCTGGAAAACTATTGGGAAGAAGCAGTACAGGAAAGGCAAGGGTCAGGCTACCTCTTACTCTTCAAGACCTGCCAAGGGCCAGCAGTCATACAAATGACAGTTACAGTTTAAACAAGCTCCCTATACGACTGCTGGCCGGGAGCCCACATCACCAACAGACAAGAGACTTTTTAAATGTAAAAGTTCATGTTGCTCATTCTGTCACTACTGCGCTTGGGCAATTGCAAAAGAAAGATTTAAGTCCTGGGCCAGCAGTTTGTACTACCAAAGATTACAAATTAAAACCTGTGAAAAGTGCTTTGTGTGTCACTCAATTGTCTCTTGCCACTTCAGTCTCCAATGTACCAAATGTTGCCCAAAGTCTTCCTGTAGGGGCCAGACTTCAAAACTTTTGGGAAACTTGGCTAGACCTGGGAGCCGGACCCAAAACAATCCAAAACTTGAGGGAAGGTTATACCCTCCCCTTCCGGAACCGACCCAAACTCACAAGATTTCCGACAGTCATAAGTTGTTATGCCAATCCCCACAGGAACAGCTACCTGTTGGAGGCATTGCATCAGCTTATAGACAAAAATGCAATAGAGCTGGTCCAAAACCCAACCTCCCTGGGGTTTTTCAACAGACTTTTCCTAGTTCCCAAACCCAACAACAAATGGAGGCCCATTTTGGATCTGAGCAAACTAAACCTCTTCCTCAAAGTGGAGAAATTCAAGATGGAAACACCGGAAACCATCAGAACTTCCCTCCAACAAGGGGAGTGGGTCACCTCAGTAGACTTCAAAGATGCCTACTTCCACATACCAATACAGGAGCAATCCAGGAAATACCTCAGATTTCATATCCAGGGCCGGAACTACCAATTCAAGGCACTGCCCTTCGGCCTGTCCACAGGTCCCATGGAATTTACAGTAGTGGCAAAAGAGGTGAAACTGATGGCCTCACACAAGGGTATAAGGATCCACCAGTACCTAGACGACTGGTTGGTCAGAGCCAGATCCCACCAAACCTGTCTCCATCACACCCAAATTCTGGTCAAGATGTGCCAGGATCTGGGCTGGCTGGTGAACTTAGAGAAATCAGAACTGGAGCCCAAACAACTTGTTTGAAACAAGTCTTCAACTTCGTAGGCTACCAGTTCGACCTCAGGTCCGGCCGGGTCAGACCGACACCGGACCGTTGGCAAAGTCTTCAAGGAAAAATACAAACACTGCTGTTACTACCGGCCTGTCCGGTCCGGCAGTTCATGTCCTTGATAGGTCTTTTAACTGCCACAGAGAAACAAGTTCACCTAGGCTGGTTGCACATGAGACCCATACAGTGGCATCTCAAGAACAATTGGAGGGTACCGGAATCTCTAGAGAAGGTCATCCCTCTACCCAGATCCCTGCACCCACACTTACAATGGTGGCTAAAAGAAAGCAATGTGCTTCAAGGTCAACCATTACTCCCCATAAAGCATGCTCTGCAAATTTTTACAGACGCATCAAAAGAAGGGTGGGGCGCTCACTTAAACGAGCTCACTGCAAGGGGGTCCTGGTCAGTGCCGGAAAGCAAGCTGCACATAAATCACCTGGAACTAAAAGCAGTTCTTTTGGCTTTGAAAGAGTTCCAGGACCTATGCACAAACCAAATAGTCCTAGTGGCCACAGACAATACCACAGCAGTGGCTTATATAAACAAAGAAGGAGGCATGAAGTCGGGCCCGCTCTGTGCCCTACTGTGGAGAATCTTGACCTGGTGTTCCCAGCGAAAAGTGACTCTCAAAGCCCGACATATCCCTGGCCGACTAAATGTGATAGTAGACAAGCTATCCAGGCTAAATCAGACCATCCAAACAGAATGGTCCCTCCTTCCGGACGTTTTCCAAAGATTATGCAGCAAATGGCACCGGCCTCAGATAGACCTATTTGCCACGAGGTTCAACCACAAGTTACCTCTGTTTGTCTCTCCAGTACCGGACACCCTGGCTGTAGCAGTGGATGCACTCACTCTGCCATGGGAGGATCTGGACGCATACGCCTTCCCACCGACCGCCATATTGGGCAAAGTGGTGGAGAAGCTACTGGACTCCCCTTGCAAGAGACTCATTCTGATTGCTCCGGGTTGGCCCAACATGCCTTGGTTTTGGGACTTGGTGACCATGTCCAGCCAGGTCCCTCTCAGCCTGCCCAACCTGCCCAATCTGTTGACACAGCCCTTCAATCAGATCCCTCACAGAAATCTGACAAATCTAAATCTCCATGCCTGGCTCCTAGAGCCACAAAAATCAAAGAGCAGGGCTTCTCTGAGGCAGTGGCAGCAAGAATTGAGGCTCCTCAAAGAAAATCAACCAGATCAGTCTATGAGGCAAAGTGGACCATTTTTAAAAAGTGGTGCGTCACTAATCAGGTGGACTTCAGGTCACCACCTGTAAAGTCTGTGGCTGACTTCCTAATGTACCTCTTTGAGGATAAGAAGCTGTAGCCCAGTACCATTGATGGCTACAGGTCTGCCATTGCTGATAAGCTAGGTGATACAACAATTAATATCAGCAAAGATGGTAATCTCACCCGTCTCTTGGACAGTTTCCACAGAGATAGACCCAAAGGGCGGAGGGGAGTACCCTCCTGGAACCTTTCCCTGGTACTGCACCAGCTAACAAAGGCTCCCTTTGAACCTCTTAGGGAGGCATCTCTGAAGCATGTGACCTTCAAGACTGTCTTCCTTTTGGCCCTGGGTTCGGGTAAAAGAAGGAGTGAGATCCATGCATGGCAGCACAAGAACATCAGACACCAGTCCGATTGGTCTAAGGTGTCCCTGGTTCCATCTCCCAGCTTTCTTTCCAAGAATCAGCTGGCCAAAGAGGGTCCAGAGAGTGTAGCCCCAGTGGTCATACCAGCCCTGGCTCCTACCCTGGACAGATCCCTCAAATCTGACAGGTCTCTTTGTCCAATCAGAGCCTTGCACTACTATCTGGACAGGACATCAGACAGGGTAAAGAACTGGTCTTTGTCTCCTTCAAGAAAGGCTTCGACAAGGACATCTCCCCTGCTACCATCTCCTCTTGGATCAAACAAACTGTGATCCTCTGTTACGAGCTCTCAGATCATCAAGCCCATACCCTACATCAAGTTAAAGCTCATTATGTTCGGGCTTTTGCTGCTTCTAAGGCCTTCCAATCGGGAGTTTCCTTAAATCAGATCTTGTCAGCCTGCCACTGGAAATCTCATAATACCTTCACCCAGTTCTACCTGAAGGATGTGGCTTGGGCTGATTCAGAGCTTTTTCATCTTGGTCCTGTGGTGGCTGCCCAACAGATCCACCAACAGACCACTACCTAGAGGAGATGTGTACATTTGTAAATATAGTTAAGAATAATACAAAAAAAAAAAAAATCATCTCAGATGTGCTTCCTTCGGGAGACTTGCCTTTGGGACTGAACTCATCCCTCTCCTCCCTTACCTCAGAGTAGGTCTGATAAATAAAAGGGAGGGGGGATACGGTATCAAGGTCGTTTCTGACGGTTAAACCCCATAACCAGATGATGATATTCGACCACAGCCTTTATGGGTTACCAACCTCAAGGTCTGCCCAGGCTTACAAGGTACCTATCTTCACTGCTGAGTATGAGTTAAATTTGATCCCTAGTAACTTACCCACCAACCAAGCGGTAGTTATTCAGCTATTGTCCATTGGATAGGATGTATTAACGCAATAAAATTGCAAATTTAATAAGTAAATTAAATTTTTATAAGTTAATACCCTATCCAATGGACACACAAGGCCCTCCCACCGACCCCGCTATCAGTTCACTAGGGGTCTAATAAGTTTAGACAACGAAAAAGATGCTATGACGTCACTCTGTCTAGACAGGAAGGAAGTACGACACGCCATCTAGCGAGTGCACAGTACTGGGCCGGCCTAGCTGGTGGAGACACAGGACGTCTTTTTCTGACATTTGGCGGGCCGGTCCGTGCCGACCGGATAAGCTATTGTCCATTGGATAGGGTATTAACTTATAAAAATTTAATTTACTTATTAGATTTGCAATTTTATTGTATCAGTTTGTAGTTGTTGTAATATGAATAACGTAATAAATCTTATTATATTAATAATGAAGTTTTTCCCCTAAATTCACTATTTGTTTTTATTTTTGTTTATGGTATTGCTATTTTTTACAAGATTTAAAATTTCAACTATTTTTATAGTAACTTTTGCATCAATTACTGTAAACACTCCTGTAATCTTGGTTCTGATGTGGGATTGAATGGATTAATAGGGAGGGTCAAAGAAATGCAATAAATTTTTGATCTACTAGGGATAAAGTGGTTTGTCATCTCAAATAAATAAAATTTTTGAATTTTCATTTTTTTTTTTTTTTTTGGCAACACAGGCTACACACAATAGCCCCACAGGGCCTTAATATGCAGGAGTGATCCTGGACCTGGGATATGCCCCTAGCCACGTTAAAATTTTTTTATTGAATCAGGCATACCCCAGGTCCCCTTGTCATCCCACACCCTGTCAATAGTTGTGGTCCCCTTTTAGAATATAGGAATAAAAGACATATTCGCGTGCTTTATGATGGTTTTAAACTATCGGATTATTAAAGCCACGAAACCCGAAGGGCTGAGTGCTTTAATACAATTTGTATTTTATTATATCCCCAGACGAAAGTCAGGGATATATTGGATTCAGGTCCGTCGCGCCGCCGCCGCCGTAGAAATTTCCTTGTGGACGCGATAACTCAAAAACAAATTAATATTTTTTTTTCAAACTTGGTACACAGGTTAAGGGTGCCCAAAGGAAGATCCCTATTTTAAGGTGACCTTAAACTCCCAGTAAAAAAGAACTTATGGCCACCTTAAGGTCAGAAATTGCACTTTTGGCCAATTAGAGCCCTGTAGGTCACAAACTATGATGCTCAGCTGGCTGAAATTTAACCTGACAACACATTAATATGTTCTTAGTACATGTGCCGAAAATCATGACTTTAAGTTGAGGAGAAAATTGTGTTTGAGGCCCATAAATACCCCCACTTAGGGATTTTTTGCTATACTTTACACATATTTTGCCCTATAATTTGGAAGTGATAATTCTGATGAGTCTCAAACTGCGCTAGGTATAACTTTGATATGTAATCCTTGTCTGTAGAAAATTTTAGGGCTGTAGGTTTACCCAAAGGGGTCGACTTAAGGTCTCAAACGTGCCCACAGAGACCCAATTTATGCACTTTTTGCCACTTTCAAGCACTGTAGCTTTCAAACTATGTCTCTCATCTAAGTTAAATATCATCTGGGAATATATCTATGTGTTTTCTTATATGTGCCCCAACATTTAGGCCTTTAATAGACAGTTAACCTGTGTATCAGGACCATAAACACCCACCCGAGTGACCCTTATAAGACATTTTTCACATCTTTTTCCCTGTAACTTGGAAATGGTAAGTCTGAGAAGTTTCAAACTGTATTAGATATATATTCTGTGTGTAATCTTAGTATGTAACAGATTTTAAGTCTGAAGCTTTAATTTTGAAGGTCAAATTGAGGTCTCTAAAAGGCTCCCAAAGACCCAATATTTGGACTTTTTGCTACTTTTAAGCCCTGTGACTGTCAAACTATGTGACTGATAGAGCTCAAATCCTATCTGAGAAGATATTAGTATGTTATTTTTATATGTGCCAAAAATTAAGGCTTTAAGAAGACATTTAACCTGTGTATGAGGACCATAAATCCCCACCCGAGTGACCATTTTTAGACATTTTTCACATATTTTTCCCTGTAACTTGGAAATGGTAAGTCTAAGAAGTTTCAAACTGTATTAGATGCATATTCTATGTGTAATCTTAGTATGTGACAAATTTTAAGTCTGAAGCTTTAATTTGAAGGCCACATTTAGGTCTCTAGAAGGCCCCATAAAGACCCAGTATTTGGACTTTTTGCCAATTTTAAGGCCTGTGACTGTTAAACTATGTGACTGATAGAGCTGAAATCTCATCTGGGAATACATTATTATGTTCTTTTTACATGTGCCAAAAATCAAGGCTTCAAGTAGACATTTAACCTGTGTATGAGGACCTTAAACACCCACCTGAGTGACCCTTTTAAGACATTTTTCACATATTTTGCTCTGTAACTTGGAAATGGTAAGTCTGAGAAGTTTCAAACTTTATTAGATACATATTCTATGTGTAATCTTAGTATGTAACAAATTTTAAGTCTGAAGCTTTAATTTGAAAGCCACATCGAGATCTCTAAAAGGCCCACAATGACCCAATATTTGGACTTTTTACCACCTTTAAGCCCTGTAACTGTTAAACTATGTGATTGATGGAGCTGAAATCCCATCTGGGAATGCATTATTATGTCCTTTTTACATATGCCGAAAATCAAGGTTTTTAGTAGACATTTAACCTGTGTATGAGGGCCATAGACACTCGCCCAAGTGCCTTTTTTGACATTTTTTCCGTATTTTGCCCTGTTATTTGGAAATGCTTAGTGTGACAAGTCTTAAACTGTATTATATATAATTTTTGTTTGTTATGTATGTCCCCCAAAAAGTTTCAGATCTGTAGTTTAAAATTGCTAAGGTCTCTTTAACAATTGTAAAATGCCCACAGAAACCCAATTTATGGATATTATGCCGCTTTAAAGCCCAGTAACTGTCAAACTATGTGGGTTATAGAGCTGAAATCTTTGAATTTTTAAAAGGAAATGCCTGTCTATTTAAATTTTGAATATTAATAATGTTATGGCTATCTTAGTCTTTTAAGAACTTATTTTTGTGTGTTATACCTCTGCTTGCTGAGTTTTTCACTTTTTAAAATGAAACTGGTTAAACATATTCAAGTAGACAAAATGGACACTTTAAGTGAGCTTTAAGTCCCAATATTAATGAAATTATATCCTTATGTAGTAAAACTAGGGGATTTTTAACCCTCAACTAGCCCAGTTTTATTCAACTTGCCGCAGTTAATTTTGGCACAGCTCCTACAGTTATGAACTCATTTCAGTTGATAATCACATACTTAAAATTCTCAATTCTTTTTGTATTTGAGTACTCCTTTTATATAGATTGTTTGTTTACCATTTATGCTCAACCCACATCCCCCACCCACCTCTGGGACCTCCAGCTATATTGAGTGACACTAAATAAACAAAGGTATTTGATGATATCAGATGAGAAACAAAGAACTCAAGGGGTTGCAGATCTTGTGTAATAGTGAGAGAGGTGTGGAGAAGGGGAGAGGGGTGGGGGTGGGAGGTGGTGGGCTTCATTACATATAACACAAAGGGGAGTCAGAACTGAGATTGTGTCACATATTTAGGTTGCATATATATGGACCACATATATAGGTATAGAGGAAATGAATAACTGAAAACAATTTGCAAATTCTAAAAATAATATAATAAAATAATAATATAAATAATTTTTTTTAAAATAATATTTTATTTGTGAACAAATATAGAAACAGATATGCGCTTTTGGGATTATGAATTTTAGAATGGACATTGAATCATCAATCATTTAAATACTTTGAAGGAAGATTGAAAAATATGATGAGTTGAGTTAAAAATAATATTTTATTTGTCAACAAATATAGAAACAGATATGCTCTTTTGGGATTATTATTTTAGAATGGACATTCAATCATCAATCATTTAAATACTTTGAAAATAGGTTTAGAGTTATCATTGCAGGAAGATTGAAAATATAATTTGAGTTATGTATTCGACGTCTGGGGATACACCATCTTCCTTGGGGAGATATAAACAGAGTAGATTGATGTGCTGAAGTTCATATAATAATGGGTAATTATGTTTTAAAAAATTCCCGATCAAAACCTGTGGCGTGAGTGATGACCTGTCTGGGGATATGTTGGCGCCGAGTTGGCCCAATCTAGTTCCTATTCTAAAATGGTTACATTGATATTTTGTTCAAAATAAGGGGTAAATCTTATGCAAAAATCAAAACAAATCCAATGCCATGTTGGCTGTTCCATTCAATAAGCATGCATAGTGGTGGATGTACAAACAGCCTTTTGGTTAAAATATTGTTAGAAAATCCCCAACAGAATTCTGTGATATCATAAATATTAATGAGTAGTTGATCTTTAAATGAAGTATTGATAAAAATCCCCACTGAATTATTTAACTTCATATTTGCTGCGTATAATTAAGCGTCCCGCAAGGGACGCTTGTTTGTGTATGGGAGAGCTTCTGGCTCCGGCGGCTCCGCCGGCTCCGCATTTTGTTTTCCTTATAACTCTGTAACCGTTAGGCGGATTCTTTTTAAATTTGGCAGGTTTAGGCAGTAGCCTTGGGGAATTTTTTTGAATATGCTGCAGTGACATTTCAACCAATCAGAGAGGTCACATGACCAAAAATGTCTTTTTTCGATGGGGGAGCTTGTCCGGATGATAACTTGAAAGGAATTTTATCAATTCACCTGAAACTTGGCAAATACATTCATTCTATTAAAATCTGGAAATCATTAGATTTTGGCATTGATTGGTCAAGAAATGGCCGAGTAATTAATGATTAATTAATCATTACGAATTTTCCAAATAAGGAAAACACAAAAATGCTTATATCTCAAAAACCGTGCTAGATAGAGCGATTTCGACGAAATTTTTGACCCACAGGGTATCTCTGCAGAGTAGTTATCCCAATTTTGAAAAAATTTTTGTCTCGCCAAAAATGGCAGCCATTTTGAATTTTCGAAATTTTCGCAAAAATTGCAAAACACAAAAATGCTTATATCTCGAAAACCGTGCTAGATAGAGCGATTTCGACGAAATTTTTGACCCACAGGGTATCTCTGCAGAGTAGTTATCCCAATTTTGAAAAAAAATTTTTCTCGCCAAAAATGGCGGCATTTTGAATTTTCGAATTTTTCGCAAAAATTGCAAAACATAAAAATGCTTATATCTCGAAAACCCTGCTAGATAGAGCGATTTCGACGAAATTTTTGACCCGCAGGGTATATCTGCAGAGTAGCCATGCCAATTTTCAAAAAAATTTTGTCTCGCCAAAAATGGCGGCCATTTTGAATTTTCGAATTTTTGCGCAAAAATTGCAAAACACAAAAATGCTAATATTTCGAAAACCGTGCTACATAGAGCGATTTCGACGAAATTTTTTATCTTCAGGGTATCTCTGCAGAGCAGCTATCCCAAAGAGCTTTCACTTGGTGAAGTTTCAGACCTATAGCTAATTGCTCACCTACTCAAAAAGAGTAAATGCGAATTACCTCTAAAAGTATTGCAGATGGCCAATTTTTCTCAAATAACTCATTCACCTACTTTTGGAAGAGCTTTCACATGGTGAAGTTTCAGACCCATAGCCAATTACTCACCTACTCAAAATGAGTAAATGCGAATTATCTCTAAAAGTATTGCAGATAGCCAATTTTTCTCAAATAACTCATTCACCTACTTTTGGGAGAGCTTTCACATGGTGAAGTTTCAGACCCATAGCTAATTATTTACCTACTCAAAATGAGTAAATGCGAATTATCTCTAAAAGTATTGCAGATAGCCAATTTTTCTCAAATAACTCATTCACCTACTTTTGGAAGAGCTTTCACTTGGTGAAGTTTCAGACCCATAGCTAATTACTCACCTACTCAAAATGAGTAAATGCGAATTATCTCTAAAAGTATTGCAGATAGCCAATTTTTCTCAAATAACTCATTCACCTACTTTTGGGAGAGCTTTCACTTGGTGAAGTTTCAGACCCATAGCAAATTACTCACCTAGTCAAAATGAGTAAATGCGAATTATCTCTAAAAGTATTGCAGATAGCCAATTTTTCTCAAATAACTCATTCACCTACTTTTGGCAGAGCTTTCACTTGGTGAAGTTTCAGACCCATAGCTAATTACTCGTCTACTCAAAATGAGTAAATGTGAATTATCTCTAAAAGTATTGCAGATAGCCAATTTTTCTCAAATAACTCATTCACCTACTTTTGGGAGAGCTTTCACTCTGTGAAGTTTCAGACCCATAGCTATTTATTCACCTACTCAAAATGAGTAAATGCTAATTATCTGTAAAAGTATTGCGGATACCCAAATTTTATCAAATACTCATTCATCTACTTGTGGGAGAGCTTTCACATGGTGAAGTTTCAGACCCATAGCTAATTACTCACCTACTCAAAATGAGTAAATGCGAATTATCTCTAAAAGTATTGCGGATAGCCAATTTTTCTCAAATAACTCATTCACCTATTTTTGGGAGAGCTTTCACTTGGTGAAGTTTCAGACCCATAGATAATTATTCACCTACTCAAAATGAGTAAATGTGAATTATCTCTTAATAGTATTGCAGATAGCCAATTTTTCTCAAATAACTCATTCACCTACTTTTGGAAGACCTTTCACACACGAAAATGAAAAATTGTGAATATCTCGGAAAAGCTATTTCTTCTGCTTTAATGCTCGGCGGGAGATACACTCCACGGCAGTGGTCTTGACAAAAATTTTTGTCTCCCCAAAAATGGTGGCCATTTTGAATTTTCAAAGTTTTTGCAAAACACAAAAATGCTTATATCTCGAAAACCGTGCTATATGGAGTGAACTCAACAAAATTTTGGACCTGCTGGGTATCTCTGCAGAGTAGCCATGCCAATTTTCAAAATATTTTTGTCTCGCCAAATATAGCGGACATTTTTAATTTTTTATGTCGTCACTCTGCGGCGTGGGCGTACGCGTACGCGTGAACAACTTCTCCTCCAAAACTACAAGGCCTAGAGACGTGCTGTTTTTTTTTAAAGATACCTTATCTATCGAGGATGAAAAATTGTTCAAGGCATGCAAATCTGTCTGTTCGTCTGTTTGCTAGAGACATTACAAGGGGGGTACCCCCACCAAAAGTGTGAAAATTTCAACACTTAATCACAATTTTCTCAGTGACTATTGCAGGGATTTCTCTCATATCTTGCATATATGTACTAGGCCAGAGGTAGATTCTCTTGTGTGAGTATGAGACCTGGATCTGTCTTACTTTTTTTTAAATAAATTTTTTTAATAATTTTTAATGCATTAAAATTCATGAAATCATGCACAAAATCATTTATAACTTGAAAAGTGTTGCATTTAGAGCATTTTGTTAAAATATGTTATTCAGCTACTTTTTTCATAGCTACAATATGGTGAGTAAGTTGGGTGCCTGTCTCAATAGCTAAGTGAGTAATAGCTACTTTTGGGCTTTTCAGTAACTTCCATCATGAGTAAAATCACTTGTAACTTAAAAACTATTGCATTTAGAGAAATTCGTATAAATATGTTGTTCAGCTACTTTTGGGTCAGCTATAACATAGTAAAATTTTAGACCTGTAGCTCATGGCATAGCTGAGTAATAGCTACTTTTAGGTTATCACTGTTGAGTAAATCGCTTATAACTTCAAAACTATTGCATTTAGAGAATTTCGTATAAATATGTTATTCAGCTACTTTTGGGTCAGCTATAACATAGTAAAATTTCAGACCTGTAGCTCATGGCATAGCTGAGTAATAGCTACTTTTAGGTTATCACTGTTGAGTAAATCACTTATAACTTGGAAACTATTGCATTTACAGTATTTTGTTTCAATATGTTATTCACCTATTTTGGGATCAGCTATAACATAGTGAAGTTTCAGATCTGTGGCTCATTGCATAGCTGAGTAATAGCTACTTTGAAGTTCTCACTATTGAGTAAATCACTTGTAACTTAAAACCTATTGCATTTAGAGAATTTTGTATAAATATGTTATTCAGCTACTTTTGGGCCAGCTATAACATAGTGAAATTTCAGATCTGTAGGTCATGGCATAGCTGAGTAATAGCTACTTTAAAGTTCTCACTATTGAGTAAATCAGTTGTAATTGGAAAACTATTGCATTTAGAGAATTTCGTATAAATATGTTATTCAGCTACTTTTGGGTCAGCTATAACATAGTAAAATTTCAGACCTGTAGCTCATGGCATAGCTGAGTAATAGCTACTTTTAGGTCATCACTATTGAGTAAATCAGTTGTAACTTCAAAACTATTGCATTTACTGTATTTTGCTTAAATATGTTGTTCACCTACTTTTGGGTCAGCTATAACATAGTAAAATTTCAGACCTGTAGCTCATTGCATAGCTGAGTAATAGCTACTTTGAGGTTCTCACTATTGAGTAAATCAGTTGTAATTGCAAAACTATTGCATTTAGAGAATTTAGTATAAATATGTTATTCAGCTACTTTTGGGTCAGCTATAACATAGTAAAATTTCAGACCTGTAGCTCATGGCATAGCTGAGTAATAGCTACTTTTAGGTCATCACTATGGAGTAAATCAGTTGTAACTTCAAAACTATTGCATGTACAGTATTTTGCTTAAATATGTTGTTCACCTACTTTTGGGTCAGCTATAACATAGTAAAATTTCAGACCTGTAGCTCATGGCATAGCTGAGTAATAGCTACTTTGAGGTTATCACTGTTGAGTAAATCGCTTATAACTTGGAAATTATTGCATTTAGAGTATTTTGTTTCAATATGTTATTCACCTATTTTGGGGTCAGCTATAACATAGTGAAGTTTCAGACCTGTGACTCATTGCATAGCTGAGTAATAGCTACTTTGAAGTTCTCAATGTTGAGTAAATCACTTATAACTTGAAAACTATTGCATTTAGAGAATTTAGTATAAATATGTTATTCAGCTACTTTTGGGTCAGCTATAACATAGTAAAATTTCAGACCTGTAGCTCATGGCATAGCTGAGTAATAGCTACTTTTAGGTTATCACTATTGAGTAAATCACTTATAACTTGGAAACTATTGCATTTACAGTATTTTATTGCAATATGTTATTCACCTATTTTGGGGTCAGCTATAACATAGTGAAGTTCCAGACCTGTGGCTCATTGCATAGCTGAGTAATAGCTACTTTGAAGTTCTCACTGTTGAGTAAATCAGTTGTAATTGGAAAACTATTGCCTTTACAGAAATTTGTGCAAATATGTTATTCAGCTACTTTTGGGTCAGCTATAACATAGTGAAATTACAGACCTGTAGCTCATGGCACAACTGAGCAGTAGCTATTCTCAGGCACTGACTGTTGAGTAAATCGGCTATAACTTGAAAAATATTGCATTTGGAGTATTTTGTTAAAATATATTGTTCACCTACTTTTGGGTTAGCTATAACATAGTGAAATTACAGACCTATAGCTCATGGCAGGGCGGAGCAATAGCTATTTTCAGGTTCTCACTATTGAGTAAATCAGTTGTAACTTGAAAACTATTGCATGTACAGTATTTTGCTTAAATATGTTGTTCACCTACTTTTAGGTCAGCTATAACAGAGTAAAAATTCAGACATGTAGCTCATTGCATAGCTGAGTAATAGTTACTTTGAGGTTCTCACTCTTGAGTAAATAAGTTGTAACTTGAAAACTATTACATTTAGAGTATTTTGTTAAATATGTTATTCACAGACGTTTTGGTCAGCTATAACATAGTGAAATTGCAGACCTCTATGTCATGGCATAGCTGAGCAATAGCTTCTTTCAGGTTCTCACTGTTGAGTAAATCATTGTATCCAACCTGTAGGAAATCATGGGCTGGGAATCTGTTAATATGGTCCGATTTGACCTTGGAACCCTCCTTCAAGGTCAAATGAGGATAGCCAAACATAAAAGTGCTTATAACTCGCTTATTATTGGTCCTAGAGGTTTGGAATGAAAACCAACCTATAGAAAATCATGAGCTGGGAATTTTTTGGTGTGGTCGGATTTCACCTTGGACCCCTCCTTCAAGGTCAAATGAGGATAGCCAAACTTAAAAGTGCTTATAACTCGCTTATTATTGGTCCTAGAGGTTTGGAATGAAAAACCAACCTATAGAATATCATGGGCTGGGAATCTTTTGGTGTGGTCGGATTTCACCTTAGACCCCTCCTTCCAGGTCAAACGAAGATAGCCAAACTTAAAGTGCTTATAACTCGCGTATTATTGGTCTTGCAAGTTTGGGATGGTAAACCAACATATAGGAAATCATGGGCTGGGATTCTTTTGGTGTGGTCAGATTTGACCTGGGACCCCCCCTTCAAGGTCAATTGAGGATAGCCAAACTTACAATTGCTTATAACTCGCTTATTATTGGTCCTACAGGTTTGGGATGGTAAACAAGCTACAGGAAATCATGGGCTGGGAATTTTTTTGTGTGGTCGGATTTGACCTTAGACCCCTCCGTCAAGGTCAAACAAGGATAGCCAAACTTAAAAAGTGCCTATGACTCAATTATTATTGGTCCGAGAGGTTTGGGATGGTAAACCATCCTAAATTCTTTGGCTGGGAATCTTTTGGTATGGTCAGATTTGACCTTTGGATCCCTTCTTCATGGTCGAACGAGGATATTGCATTTATAGTATTTCTTTAAATATTTTTAACCTACTTTTTACACTTAAACAATTACCTTGTTACTTTATTTCATAATACCATTTGCAGGGCACAACTTTTTTGTCCTTCTGTCAGCTTCGGAATATCTTTCGAACATGCTGTTCAGTTACCATTTACTGTATTTCTGTACAGCCCTTTCCCTGATAATTATGCTTTCCTCTCATTATCACCATCACAAATCAAAAACATTCAGTCAGCTGACACAGTGCCCGTTCACGGGCACTCTCCTCTTGTTTATTTTTTGCAAAACACAAAAATGCTTATATCTTGAAAACCGTGCTAGATAGAGCAGACTGCGCTGACTTTGGTTGCCACAACAGTATAAGGCTAGAAACGAAGCATTTTCTTAATACTTTAGCACTCACCTTTATATCCTTTTCGGGACGCTTTGTTTTTGCTATGCAAAAACATTATCTTTTTTTTTTGCGAGCGATCCTCTAGTTTACGTTTTATTTTGCCGCTAGTTGTTTACATTTGTATGCAAAGGGATAATGCACGCAGAATTCAACAGCATTGTTTTATTTACCGTTCTATATTTGCGATTCCAGCAATGCGCAAAAGATATGTCCAAGGTCACTGCGCAGCATACCATTTTAGAATAACTAATTAAGCGTCCCTGAAAGGGCGATTATTAAGCGTCCCGCAAGGGACGCTTGTTTGTGTATGGGAGACCTTCAGGCTCCGCCGGCTCCGCATTTTGTTTTCCTTATAACTCTGTAACCGTTAGGCGGATTCTTTTCAAATTTGGCAGGTTTAGGCAGTAGCCTTGGGGAATTTTTTTGAATATGCTGCAGTGACATTTCAACCAATCAGAGAGGTCACATGACCAAAACTGTCTTTTTTCGATGGGGGAGCTTGTCCGGATGATAACTTGAAAGGAATTTTATCAATTCACCTGAAACTTGGCAAATACATTCATTCTATTAAAATCTGGAAATCATTAGATTTTGGCATTAATTGGTCAAGAAATGGCCGAGTAATTAATGATTAATTAATCATTACGAATTTTCCAAATAAGGAAAACACAAAAATGCTTATATCTCGAAAACCCTGCTAGATAGAGCGATTTCGACAAAATTTTTGACCCACAGGGTATCTCTGCAGAGTAGCCATGCCAATTTTCAAAAAAAAACTTTCTCGCAAAAAATGGCGGCCATTTTGAATTTTCGAATTTTTCGCAAAATTGCAAAACATAAAAATGCTTATATCTCGAAAACCGTGCTAGATTGAGCGATTTCGACGAAATTTTTGACCCACAGGGTATATCTGCAGAGTAGCCATGCCAATTTTCAAAAAAAAATTGTCTTGCCAAACATGGCAGCCATTTTGAATTTTCGAATTTTTGCGCAAAAATTGCAAAACACAAAAATGCTAATATTTCGAAAACTGTGCTACATAGAGCGATTTCGATGAAATTTTTGATCTTCAGGGTATCTCTGCAGAGCAGCTATCCCAAAGAGCTTTCACTTAGTGAAGTTTCAGACCCATAGCTAATTGCTCACCTACTCAAAATGAGTAAATGCGAATTACCTCTAAAAGTATTGCAGATAGCCAATTTTTCTCAAATAACTCATTCACCTACTTTTGGAAGAGCTTTCACTTGGTGAAGTTTCAGACCCGTAGCTAATGACTCACCTACTCAAAATGAGTAAATGCTAATTATCTTAAAAACTATTGCGGGTACCCAATTTTTCTCAAATAACTCATTCATGTACTTTTGGGAGAGCTTTCACATGGTGAAGTTTCAGACCCATAGCTAATTACTCACCTACTCAAAATGAGTAAATGCGAATTATCTCTAAAAGTATTGCAGATAGCCAATTTTTCTCAAATAACTCATTCACCTACTTTTGGGAGAGCTTTCACTCTGTGAAGTTTCAGACCCATAGCTAATTACTCACCTACTCAAAATGAGTAAATACGAATTATCTCTAAAAGTATTGCAGATAGCCAATTTTTCTCAAATAACTCATTCACCTACTTTTGGGAGAGCTTTCACTTGGTGAAGTTTCAGACCCATAGCTAATTACTCACCTACTCAAAATGAGTAAATGCGAATTATCTCTAAAAGTATTGCAGATACCCAATTTTTCTCAAATAACTCATTCACCTACTTTTGGGAGAGCTTTCACTCTGTGAAGTTTCAGACCCATAGCTAATTACTCACCTACTCAAAATGAGTAAATGCGAATTATCTCTAAAAGTATTGCAGATAGCCAATTTTTCTCAAATAAATCATTCACCTACTTTTGGGAGAGCTTTCACTTGGTGAAGTTTCAGACCCATAGCTAATTACGCACCTACTCAAAATGAGTAAATGTGAATTATCTCTAAAAGTATTGCAGATAGCCAATTTTTCTCAAATAACTCATTCACCTACTTTTGGGAGAGCTTTCACTCTGTGAAGTTCCAGACCCATAGCTATTTATTCACCTACTCAAAATGAGTAAATGCAAATTATCTCTTAAAAGTATTGCAGATAGCCAATTTTTCTCAAATAACTCATTCACTTACTTTTGGAAGAGCTTTCACATGGTGAAGTTTCAGACCCATAGCTAATTACTCACATACTCAAAATGAGTAAATGCGAATTATCTCTAAAAGTATTGCAGATAGCCAATTTTTCTCAAATAACTCATTCACCTACTTTTGGGAGAGCTTTCACTTGGTGAAGTTTCAGACCCATAGCTAATTATTTACCTACTCAAAATGAGTAAATGCGAATTATCTCTAAAAGTATTGCAGATAGCCAATTTTTCTCAAATAACTCATTCACCTACTTTTGGGAGAGCTTTCACTCTGTGAAGTTTCAGACCCATAGCTAATTACTCACCTACTCAAAATGAGTAAATACGAATTATCTCTAAAAGTATTGCAGATAGCCAATTTTTCTCAAATAACTCATTCACCTACTTTTGGGAGAGCTTTCACTTGGTGAAGTTTCAGACCCATAGCTAATTACTCACCTACTCAAAATGAGTAAATGCGAATTATCTCTAAAAGTATTGCAGATACCCAATTTTTCTCAAATAACTCATTCACCTACTTTTGGGAGAGCTTTCACTCTGTGAAGTTTCAGACCCATAGCTAATTACTCACCTACTCAAAATGAGTAAATGCGAATTATCTCTAAAAGTATTGCAGATAGCCAATTTTTCTCAAATAAATCATTCACCTACTTTTGGGAGAGCTTTCACTTGGTGAAGTTTCAGACCCATAGCTAATTACTCACCTACTCAAAATGAGTAAATGTGAATTATCTCTAAAAGTATTGCAGATAGCCAATTTTTCTCAAATAACTCATTCACCTACTTTTGGGAGAGCTTTCACTCTGTGAAGTTTCAGACCCATAGCTATTTATTCACCTACTCAAAATGAGTAAATGCAAATTATCTCTTAAAAGTATTGCAGATACCCAATTTTTCTCAAATAACTCATTCACTTACTTTTGGGAGAGCTTTCACATGGTGAAGTTTCAGACCCATAGCTAATTACTCACATACTCAAAATGAGTAAATACGAATTATCTCTAAAAGTATTGCAGATAGCCAATTTTTCTCAAATAACTCATTCACCTACTTTTGGGAGAGCTTTCACTTGGTGAAGTTTCAGACCCATAGCTAATTACTCACCTACTCAAAATGAGTAAATGCGAATTATCTCTAAAAGTATTGCAGATACCCAATTTTTCTCAAATAACTCATTCACCTACTTTTGGGAGAGCTTTCACTCTGTGAAGTTTCAGACCCATAGCTAATTACTCACCTACTCAAAATGAGTAAATGCGAATTATCTCTAAAAGTATTGCAGATAGCCAATTTTTCTCAAATAAATCATTCACCTACTTTTGGGAGAGCTTTCACTTGGTGAAGTTTCAGACCCATAGCTAATTACTCACCTACTGAAAATGAGTAAATGTGAATTATCTCTAAAAGTATTGCAGATAGCCAATTTTTCTCAAATAACTCATTCACCTACTTTTGGGAGAGCTTTCACTCTGTGAAGTTCCAGACCCATAGCTATTTATTCACCTACTCAAAATGAGTAAATGCAAATTATCTCTTAAAAGTATTGCAGATAGCCAATTTTTCTCAAATAACTCATTCACTTACTTTTGGAAGAGCTTTCACATGGTGAAGTTTCAGACCCATAGCTAATTACTCACATACTCAAAATGAGTAAATGCGAATTATCTCTAAAAGTATTGCAGATAGCCAATTTTTCTCAAATAACTCATTCACCTACTTTTGGGAGAGCTTTCACTTGGTGAAGTTTCAGACCCATAGCTAATTATTTACCTACTCAAAATGAGTAAATGCGAATTATCTCTAAAAGTATTGCAGATAGCCAATTTTTCTCAAATAACTCAATTCACCTACTTTTGGGAGAGCTTTCACTCTGTGAAGTTTCAGACCCATAGCTAATTACTCACCTACTCAAAATGAGTAAATACGAATTATCTCTAAAAGTATTGCAGATAGCCAATTTTTCTCAAATAACTCATTCACCTACTTTTGGGAGAGCTTTCACTTGGTGAAGTTTCAGACCCATAGCTAATTACTCACCTACTCAAAATGAGTAAATGCGAATTATCTCTAAAAGTATTGCAGATACCCAATTTTTCTCAAATAACTCATTCACCTACTTTTGGGAGAGCTTTCACTCTGTGAAGTTTCAGACCCATAGCTAATTACTCACCTACTCAAAATGAGTAAATGCGAATTATCTCTAAAAGTATTGCAGATAGCCAATTTTTCTCAAATAAATCATTCACCTACTTTTGGGAGAGCTTTCACTTGGTGAAGTTTCAGACCCATAGCTAATTACTCACCTACTCAAAATGAGTAAATGTGAATTATCTCTAAAAGTATTGCAGATAGCCAATTTTTCTCAAATAACTCATTCACCTACTTTTGGGAGAGCTTTCACTCTGTGAAGTTTCAGACCCATAGCTATTTATTCACCTACTCAAAATGAGTAAATGCAAATTATCTCTTAAAAGTATTGCAGATAGCCAATTTTTCTCAAATAACTCATTCACTTACTTTTGGAAGAGCTTTCACATGGTGAAGTTTCAGACCCATAGCTAATTACTCACATACTCAAAATGAGTAAATGCGAATTATCTCTAAAAGTATTGCAGATAGCCAATTTTTCTCAAATAACTCATTCACCTACTTTTGGGAGAGCTTTCACTTGGTGAAGTTTCAGACCCATAGCTAATTACTCACCTACTCAAAATGAGTAAATGCGAATTATCTCTAAAAGTATTGCAGATACCCAATTTTTCTCAAATAACTCATTCACCTACTTTTGGGAGAGCTTTCACTCTGTGAAGTTTCAGACCCATAGCTAATTACTCACCTACTCAAAATGAGTAAATGCGAATTATCTCTAAAAGTATTGCAGATAGCCAATTTTTCTCAAATAAATCATTCACCTACTTTTGGGAGACCTTTCACTTGGTGAAGTTTCAGACCCATAGCTAATTACTCACCTACTCAAAATGAGTAAATGTGAATTATCTCTAAAAGTATTGCAGATAGCCAATTTTTCTCAAATAACTCATTCACCTACTTTTGGGAGAGCTTTCACTCTGTGAAGTTCCAGACCCATAGCTATTTATTCACCTACTCAAAATGAGTAAATGCAAATTATCTCTTAAAAGTATTGCAGATAGCCAATTTTTCTCAAATAACTCATTCACTTACTTTTGGAAGAGCTTTCACATGGTGAAGTTTCAGACCCATAGCTAATTACTCACATACTCAAAATGAGTAAATGCGAATTATCTCTAAAAGTATTGCAGATAGCCAATTTTTCTCAAATAACTCATTCACCTACTTTTGGGAGAGCTTTCACTTGGTGAAGTTTCAGACCCATAGCTAATTATTTACCTACTCAAAATGAGTAAATGCGAATTATCTCTAAAAGTATTGCAGATACCCAATTTTTCTCAAATAACTCATTCACCTACTTTTGGGAGAGCTTTCACTCTGTGAAGTTTCAGACCCATAGCTAATTACTCACCTACTCAAAATGAGTAAATACGAATTATCTCTAAAAGTATTGCAGATAGCCAATTTTTCTCAAATAACTCATTCACCTACTTTTGGGAGAGCTTTCACTTGGTGAAGTTTCAGACCCATAGCTAATTACTCACCTACTCAAAATGAGTAAATGCGAATTATCTCTAAAAGTATTGCAGATACCCAATTTTTCTCAAATAACTCATTCACCTACTTTTGGGAGAGCTTTCACTCTGTGAAGTTTCAGTCCCATAGCTAATTACTCACCTACTCAAAATGAGTAAATGCGAATTATCTCTAAAAGTATTGCAGATAGCCAATTTTTCTCAAATAAATCATTCACCTACTTTTGGGAGAGCTTTCACTTGGTGAAGTTTCAGACCCATAGCTAATTACTCACCTACTCAAAATGAGTAAATGTGAATTATCTCTAAAAGTATTGCAGATAGCCAATTTTTCTCAAATAACTCATTCACCTACTTTTGGGAGAGCTTTCACTCTGTGAAGTTTCAGACCCATAGCTAATTACTCACCTACTCAAAATGAGTAAATACGAATTATCTCTAAAAGTATTGCAGATAGCCAATTTTTCTCAAATAACTCATTCACCTACTTTTGGAAGAGCTTTCACTTGGTGAAGTTTCAGACCCGTAGCTAATGACTCACCTACTCAAAATGAGTAAATGCTAATTATCTTAAAAACTATTGCGGGTACCCAATTTTTCTCAAATAACTCATTCATGTACTTTTGGGAGAGCTTTCACATGGTGAAGTTTCAGACCCGTAGATGATTACTCACCTACTCAAAATGAGTAAATGCAAATTATCTCTTAAAAGTATTGCAGATAGCCAATTTTTCTCAAATAACTCATTCACTTACTTTTGGAAGAGCTTTCACATGGTGAAGTTTCAGACCCATAGCTAATTACTCACCTACTCAAAATGAGTAAATGCGAATTATCTCTAAAAGTATTGCAGATAGCCAATTTTTCTCAAATAACTCATTCACCTACTTTTGGGAGAGCTTTCACTCTGTGAAGTTTCAGACCCATAGCTAATTACTCACCTACTCAAAATGAGTAAATACGAATTATCTCTAAAAGTATTGCAGATAGCCAATTTTTCTCAAATAACTCATTCACCTACTTTTGGGAGAGCTTTCACTTGGTGAAGTTTCAGACCCATAGCTAATTACTCACCTACTCAAAATGAGTAAATGCGAATTATCTCTAAAAGTATTGCAGATACCCAATTTTTCTCAAATAACTCATTCACCTACTTTTGGGAGAGCTTTCACTCTGTGAAGTTTCAGTCCCATAGCTAATTACTCACCTACTCAAAATGAGTAAATGCGAATTATCTCTAAAAGTATTGCAGATAGCCAATTTTTCTCAAATAAATCATTCACCTACTTTTGGGAGAGCTTTCACTTGGTGAAGTTTCAGACCCATAGCTAATTACTCACCTACTCAAAATGAGTAAATGTGAATTATCTCTAAAAGTATTGCAGATAGCCAATTTTTCTCAAATAACTCATTCACCTACTTTTGGGAGAGCTTTCACTCTGTGAAGTTTCAGACCCATAGCTAATTACTCACCTACTCAAAATGAGTAAATACGAATTATCTCTAAAAGTATTGCAGATAGCCAATTTTTCTCAAATAACTCATTCACCTACTTTTGGAAGAGCTTTCACTTGGTGAAGTTTCAGACCCGTAGCTAATGACTCACCTACTCAAAATGAGTAAATGCTAATTATCTTAAAAACTATTGCGGGTACCCAATTTTTCTCAAATAACTCATTCATGTACTTTTGGGAGAGCTTTCACATGGTGAAGTTTCAGACCCGTAGATGATTACTCACCTACTCAAAATGAGTAAATGCAAATTATCTCTTAAAAGTATTGCAGATAGCCAATTTTTCTCAAATAACTCATTCACTTACTTTTGGAAGAGCTTTCACATGGTGAAGTTTCAGACCCATAGCTAATTACTCACCTACTCAAAATGAGTAAATGCGAATTATCTCTAAAAGTATTGCAGATAGCCAATTTTTCTCAGATAACTCATTCACCTACTTTTGGGAGAGCTTTCACTTGGTGAAGTTTCAGACCCATAGCTAATTACTCACCTACTCAAAATGAGTAAATGCGAATTATCTCTAAAAGTATTGCAGATACCCAATTTTTCTCAAATAACTCATTCACCTACTTTTGGGAGAGCTTTCACTCTGTGAAGTTTCAGACCCATAGCTAATTACTCACCTACTCAAAATGAGTAAATGCGAATTATCTCTAAAAGTATTGCAGATAGCCAATTTTTCTCAAATAAATCATTCACCTACTTTTGGGAGAGCTTTCACTTGGTGAAGTTTCAGACCCATAGCTAATTACTCACCTACTCAAAATGAGTAAATGTGAATTATCTCTAAAAGTATTGCAGATAGCCAATTTTTCTCAAATAACTCATTCACCTACTTTTGGGAGAGCTTTCACTCTGTGAAGTTCCAGACCCATAGCTATTTATTCACCTACTCAAAATGAGTAAATGCAAATTATCTCTTAAAAGTATTGCAGATAGCCAATTTTTCTCAAATAACTCATTCACCTACTTTTGGGAGAGCTTTCACTTGGTGAAGTTTCAGACCCATAGCTAATTACTCACCTACTCAAAATGAGTAAATGCGAATTATCTCTAAAAGTATTGCAGATACCCAATTTTTCTCAAATAACTCATTCACCTACTTTTGGGAGAGCTTTCACTCTGTGAAGTTTCAGACCCATAGCTAATTACTCACCTACTCAAAATGAGTAAATGCGAATTATCTCTAAAAGTATTGCAGATAGCCAATTTTTCTCAAATAAATCATTCACCTACTTTTGGGAGACCTTTCACTTGGTGAAGTTTCAGACCCATAGCTAATTACTCACCTACTCAAAATGAGTAAATGTGAATTATCTCTAAAAGTATTGCAGATAGCCAATTTTTCTCAAATAACTCATTCACCTACTTTTGGCAGAGCTTTCACTCTGTGAAGTTTCAGACCCATAGCTAATTACTCACCTACTCAAAATGAGTAAATGCGAATTATCTCTAAAAGTATTGCAGATAGCCAATTTTTCTCAAATAAATCATTCACCTACTTTTGGGAGAGCTTTCACTTGGTGAAGTTTCAGACCCATAGCTAATTACTCACCTACTCAAAATGAGTAAATGTGAATTATCTCTAAAAGTATTGCAGATAGCCAATTTTTCTCAAATAACTCATTCACCTACTTTTGGGAGAGCTTTCACTCTGTGAAGTTCCAGACCCATAGCTATTTATTCACCTACTCAAAATGAGTAAATGCAAATTATCTCTTAAAAGTATTGCAGATAGCCAATTTTTCTCAAATAACTCATTCACTTACTTTTGGAAGAGCTTTCACATGGTGAAGTTTCAGACCCATAGCTAATTACTCACATACTCAAAATGAGTAAATGCGAATTATCTCTAAAAGTATTGCAGATAGCCAATTTTTCTCAAATAACTCATTCACCTACTTTTGGGAGAGCTTTCACTCTGTGAAGTTTCAGACCCATAGCTAATTACTCAGTAAATACGAATTATCTCTAAAAGTATTGCAGATAGCCAATTTTTCTCAAATAACTCATTCACCTACTTTTGGGAGAGCTTTCACTTGGTGAAGTTTCAGACCCATAGCTAATTACTCACCTACTCAAAATGAGTAAATGCGAATTATCTCTAAAAGTATTGCAGATACCCAATTTTTCTCAAATAACTCATTCACCTACTTTTGGGAGAGCTTTCACTCTGTGAAGTTTCAGACCCATAGCTAATTACTCACCTACTCAAAATGAGTAAATGCGAATTATCTCTAAAAGTATTGCAGATAGCCAATTTTTCTCAAATAAATCATTCACCTACTTTTGGGAGAGCTTTCACTTGGTGAAGTTTCAGACCCATAGCTAATTACTCACCTACTCAAAATGAGTAAATGTGAATTATCTCTAAAAGTATTGCAGATAGCCAATTTTTCTCAAATAACTCATTCACCTACTTTTGGGAGAGCTTTCACTCTGTGAAGTTCCAGACCCATAGCTATTTATTCACCTACTCAAAATGAGTAAATGCAAATTATCTCTTAAAAGTATTGCAGATAGCCAATTTTTCTCAAATAACTCATTCACTTACTTTTGGAAGAGCTTTCACATGGTGAAGTTTCAGACCCATAGCTAATTACTCACATACTCAAAATGAGTAAATGCGAATTATCTCTAAAAGTATTGCAGATAGCCAATTTTTCTCAAATAACTCATTCACCTACTTTTGGGAGAGCTTTCACTCTGTGAAGTTTCAGACCCATAGCTAATTACTCACCTACTCAAAATGAGTAAATGCGAATTATCTCTAAAAGTATTGCAGATAGCCAATTTTTCTCAAATAACTCATTCACCTACTTTTGGGAGAGCTTTCACTCTGTGAAGTTTCAGACCCATAGCTAATTACTCACCTACTCAAAATGAGTAAATACGAATTATCTCTAAAAGTATTGCAGATAGCCAATTTTTCTCAAATAACTCATTCACTTACTTTTGGGAGAGCTTTCACATGGTGAAGTTTCAGACCCATAGCTAATTACTCACATACTCAAAATGAGTAAATACGAATTATCTCTAAAAGTATTGCAGATAGCCAATTTTTCTCAAATAACTCATTCACCTACTTTTGGGAGAGCTTTCACTTGGTGAAGTTTCAGACCCATAGCTAATTACTCACCTACTCAAAATGAGTAAATGCGAATTATCTCTAAAAGTATTGCAGATACCCAATTTTTCTCAAATAACTCATTCACCTACTTTTGGGAGAGCTTTCACTCTGTGAAGTTTCAGACCCATAGCTAATTACTCACCTACTCAAAATGAGTAAATGCGAATTATCTCTAAAAGTATTGCAGATAGCCAATTTTTCTCAAATAAATGATTCACCTACTTTTGGGAGAGCTTTCACTTGGTGAAGTTTCAGACCCATAGCTAATTACTCACCTACTGAAAATGAGTAAATGTGAATTATCTCTAAAAGTATTGCAGATAGCCAATTTTTCTCAAATAACTCATTCACCTACTTTTGGGAGAGCTTTCACTCTGTGAAGTTCCAGACCCATAGCTATTTATTCACCTACTCAAAATGAGTAAATGCAAATTATCTCTTAAAAGTATTGCAGATAGCCAATTTTTCTCAAATAACTCATTCACTTACTTTTGGAAGAGCTTTCACATGGTGAAGTTTCAGACCCATAGCTAATTACTCACATACTCAAAATGAGTAAATGCGAATTATCTCTAAAAGTATTGCAGATAGCCAATTTTTCTCAAATAACTCATTCACCTACTTTTGGGAGAGCTTTCACTTGGTGAAGTTTCAGACCCATAGCTAATTATTTACCTACTCAAAATGAGTAAATGCGAATTATCTCTAAAAGTATTGCAGATAGCCAATTTTTCTCAAATAACTCAATTCACCTACTTTTGGGAGAGCTTTCACTCTGTGAAGTTTCAGACCCATAGCTAATTACTCACCTACTCAAAATGAGTAAATGCGAATTATCTCTAAAAGTATTGCAGATAGCCAATTTTTCTCAAATAAATCATTCACCTACTTTTGGGAGAGCTTTCACTTGGTGAAGTTTCAGACCCATAGCTAATTACTCACCTACTCAAAATGAGTAAATGTGAATTATCTCTAAAAGTATTGCAGATAGCCAATTTTTCTCAAATAACTCATTCACCTACTTTTGGGAGAGCTTTCACTCTGTGAAGTTCCAGACCCATAGCTATTTATTCACCTACTCAAAATGAGTAAATGCAAATTATCTCTTAAAAGTATTGCAGATAGCCAATTTTTCTCAAATAACTCATTCACTTACTTTTGGAAGAGCTTTCACATGGTGAAGTTTCAGACCCATAGCTAATTACTCACATACTCAAAATGAGTAAATGCGAATTATCTCTAAAAGTATTGCAGATAGCCAATTTTTCTCAAATAACTCATTCACCTACTTTTGGGAGAGCTTTCACTCTGTGAAGTTTCAGACCCATAGCTAATTACTCACCTACTCAAAATGAGTAAATGCGAATTATCTCTAAAAGTATTGCAGATAGCCAATTTTTCTCAAATAACTCATTCACCTACTTTTGGGAGAGCTTTCACTCTGTGAAGTTTCAGACCCATAGCTAATTACTCACCTACTCAAAATGAGTAAATACGAATTATCTCTAAAAGTATTGCAGATAGCCAATTTTTCTCAAATAACTCATTCACTTACTTTTGGGAGAGCTTTCACATGGTGAAGTTTCAGACCCATAGCTAATTACTCACATACTCAAAATGAGTAAATACGAATTATCTCTAAAAGTATTGCAGATAGCCAATTTTTCTCAAATAACTCATTCACCTACTTTTGGGAGAGCTTTCACTTGGTGAAGTTTCAGACCCATAGCTAATTACTCACCTACTCAAAATGAGTAAATGTGAATTATCTCTAAAAGTATTGCAGATAGCCAATTTTTCTCAAATAACTCATTCACCTACTTTTGGGAGAGCTTTCACTCTGTGAAGTTCCAGACCCATAGCTATTTATTCACCTACTCAAAATGAGTAAATGCAAATTATCTCTTAAAAGTATTGCAGATAGCCAATTTTTCTCAAATAACTCATTCACTTACTTTTGGAAGAGCTTTCACATGGTGAAGTTTCAGACCCATAGCTAATTACTCACATACTCAAAATGAGTAAATGCGAATTATCTCTAAAAGTATTGCAGATAGCCAATTTTTCTCAAATAACTCATTCACCTACTTTTGGGAGAGCTTTCACTTGGTGAAGTTTCAGACCCATAGCTAATTATTTACCTACTCAAAATGAGTAAATGCGAATTATCTCTAAAAGTATTGCAGATACCCAATTTTTCTCAAATAACTCATTCACCTACTTTTGGGAGAGCTTTCACTCTGTGAAGTTTCAGACCCATAGCTAATTACTCACCTACTCAAAATGAGTAAATACGAATTATCTCTAAAAGTATTGCAGATAGCCAATTTTTCTCAAATAACTCATTCACCTACTTTTGGGAGAGCTTTCACTTGGTGAAGTTTCAGACCCATAGCTAATTACTCACCTACTCAAAATGAGTAAATGCGAATTATCTCTAAAAGTATTGCAGATACCCAATTTTTCTCAAATAACTCATTCACCTACTTTTGGGAGAGCTTTCACTCTGTGAAGTTTCAGTCCCATAGCTAATTACTCACCTACTCAAAATGAGTAAATGCGAATTATCTCTAAAAGTATTGCAGATAGCCAATTTTTCTCAAATAACTCATTCACCTACTTTTGGGAGAGCTTTCACTTGGTGAAGTTTCAGACCCATAGCTAATTACTCACCTACTCAAAATGAGTAAATGTGAATTATCTCTAAAAGTATTGCAGATAGCCAATTTTTCTCAAATAACTCATTCACCTACTTTTGGGAGAGCTTTCACTCTGTGAAGTTTCAGACCCATAGCTAATTACTCACCTACTCAAAATGAGTAAATACGAATTATCTCTAAAAGTATTGCAGATAGCCAATTTTTCTCAAATAACTCATTCACCTACTTTTGGAAGAGCTTTCACTTGGTGAAGTTTCAGACCCGTAGCTAATGACTCACCTACTCAAAATGAGTAAATGCTAATTATCTTAAAAACTATTGCGGGTACCCAATTTTTCTCAAATAACTCATTCATGTACTTTTGGGAGAGCTTTCACATGGTGAAGTTTCAGACCCGTAGATGATTACTCACCTACTCAAAATGAGTAAATGCAAATTATCTCTTAAAAGTATTGCAGATAGCCAATTTTTCTCAAATAACTCATTCACTTACTTTTGGAAGAGCTTTCACATGGTGAAGTTTCAGACCCATAGCTAATTACTCACCTACTCAAAATGAGTAAATGCGAATTATCTCTAAAAGTATTGCAGATAGCCAATTTTTCTCAAATAACTCATTCACCTACTTTTGGGAGAGCTTTCACTCTGTGAAGTTTCAGACCCATAGCTAATTACTCACCTACTCAAAATGAGTAAATACGAATTATCTCTAAAAGTATTGCAGATAGCCAATTTTTCTCAAATAACTCATTCACCTACTTTTGGGAGAGCTTTCACTTGGTGAAGTTTCAGACCCATAGCTAATTACTCACCTACTCAAAATGAGTAAATGCGAATTATCTCTAAAAGTATTGCAGATACCCAATTTTTCTCAAATAACTCATTCACCTACTTTTGGGAGAGCTTTCACTCTGTGAAGTTTCAGTCCCATAGCTAATTACTCACCTACTCAAAATGAGTAAATGCGAATTATCTCTAAAAGTATTGCAGATAGCCAATTTTTCTCAAATAAATCATTCACCTACTTTTGGGAGAGCTTTCACTTGGTGAAGTTTCAGACCCATAGCTAATTACTCACCTACTCAAAATGAGTAAATGTGAATTATCTCTAAAAGTATTGCAGATAGCCAATTTTTCTCAAATAACTCATTCACCTACTTTTGGGAGAGCTTTCACTCTGTGAAGTTTCAGACCCATAGCTAATTACTCACCTACTCAAAATGAGTAAATACGAATTATCTCTAAAAGTATTGCAGATAGCCAATTTTTCTCAAATAACTCATTCACCTACTTTTGGAAGAGCTTTCACTTGGTGAAGTTTCAGACCCGTAGCTAATGACTCACCTACTCAAAATGAGTAAATGCTAATTATCTTAAAAACTATTGCGGGTACCCAATTTTTCTCAAATAACTCATTCATGTACTTTTGGGAGAGCTTTCACATGGTGAAGTTTCAGACCCGTAGATGATTACTCACCTACTCAAAATGAGTAAATGCAAATTATCTCTTAAAAGTATTGCAGATAGCCAATTTTTCTCAAATAACTCATTCACTTACTTTTGGAAGAGCTTTCACATGGTGAAGTTTCAGACCCATAGCTAATTACTCACCTACTCAAAATGAGTAAATGCGAATTATCTCTAAAAGTATTGCAGATAGCCAATTTTTCTCAAATAACTCATTCACCTACTTTTGGGAGAGCTTTCACTCTGTGAAGTTTCAGACCCATAGCTAATTACTCACCTACTCAAAATGAGTAAATACGAATTATCTCTAAAAGTATTGCAGATAGCCAATTTTTCTCAAATAACTCATTCACCTACTTTTGGGAGAGCTTTCACTTGGTGAAGTTTCAGACCCATAGCTAATTACTCACCTACTCAAAATGAGTAAATGCGAATTATCTCTAAAAGTATTGCAGATACCCAATTTTTCTCAAATAACTCATTCACCTACTTTTGGGAGAGCTTTCACTCTGTGAAGTTTCAGACCCATAGCTAATTACTCACCTACTCAAAATGAGTAAATGCGAATTATCTCTAAAAGTATTGCAGATAGCCAATTTTTCTCAAATAAATCATTCACCTACTTTTGGGAGAGCTTTCACTTGGTGAAGTTTCAGACCCATAGCTAATTACTCACCTACTCAAAATGAGTAAATGTGAATTATCTCTAAAAGTATTGCAGATAGCCAATTTTTCTCAAATAACTCATTCACCTACTTTTGGGAGAGCTTTCACTCTGTGAAGTTCCAGACCCATAGCTATTTATTCACCTACTCAAAATGAGTAAATGCAAATTATCTCTTAAAAGTATTGCAGATAGCCAATTTTTCTCAAATAACTCATTCACTTACTTTTGGAAGAGCTTTCACATGGTGAAGTTTCAGACCCATAGCTAATTACTCACATACTCAAAATGAGTAAATGCGAATTATCTCTAAAAGTATTGCAGATAGCCAATTTTTCTCAAATAACTCATTCACCTACTTTTGGGAGAGCTTTCACTCTGTGAAGTTTCAGACCCATAGCTAATTACTCACCTACTCAAAATGAGTAAATACGAATTATCTCTAAAAGTATTGCAGATAGCCAATTTTTCTCAAATAACTCATTCACCTACTTTTGGCAGAGCTTTCACTTGGTGAAGTTTCAGACCCATAGCTAATTACTCACCTACTCAAAATGAGTAAATGCGAATTATCTCTAAAAGTATTGCAGATACCCAATTTTTCTCAAATAACTCATTCACCTACTTTTGGGAGAGCTTTCACTCTGTGAAGTTTCAGACCCATAGCTAATTACTCACCTACTCAAAATGAGTAAATGCGAATTATCTCTAAAAGTATTGCAGATAGCCAATTTTTCTCAAATAAATCATTCACCTACTTTTGGGAGAGCTTTCACTTGGTGAAGTTTCAGACCCATAGCTAATTACTCACCTACTCAAAATGAGTAAATGTGAATTATCTCTAAAAGTATTGCAGATAGCCAATTTTTCTCAAATAACTCATTCACCTACTTTTGGGAGAGCTTTCACTCTGTGAAGTTCCAGACCCATAGCTATTTATTCACCTACTCAAAATGAGTAAACGCAAATTATCTCTTAAAAGTATTGCAGATAGCCAATTTTTCTCAAATAACTCATTCACTTACTTTTGGAAGAGCTTTCACATGGTGAAGTTTCAGACCCATAGCTAATTACTCACATACTCAAAATGAGTAAATGCGAATTATCTCTAAAAGTATTGCAGATAGCCAATTTTTCTCAAATAACTCATTCACCTACTTTTGGGAGAGCTTTCACTCTGTGAAGTTTCAGACCCATAGCTAATTACTCACCTACTCAAAATGAGTAAATGCGAATTATCTCTAAAAGTATTGCAGATAGCCAATTTTTCTCAAATAACTCATTCACCTACTTTTGGGAGAGCTTTCACTCTGTGAAGTTTCAGACCCATAGCTAATTACTCACCTACTCAAAATGAGTAAATACGAATTATCTCTAAAAGTATTGCAGATAGCCAATTTTTCTCAAATAACTCATTCACTTACTTTTGGGAGAGCTTTCACATGGTGAAGTTTCAGACCCATAGCTAATTACTCACATACTCAAAATGAGTAAATACGAATTATCTCTAAAAGTATTGCAGATAGCCAATTTTTCTCAAATAACTCATTCACCTACTTTTGGGAGAGCTTTCACTTGGTGAAGTTTCAGACCCATAGCTAATTACTCACCTACTCAAAATGAGTAAATGCGAATTATCTCTAAAAGTATTGCAGATACCCAATTTTTCTCAAATAACTCATTCACCTACTTTTGGGAGAGCTTTCACTCTGTGAAGTTTCAGACCCATAGCTAATTACTCACCTACTCAAAATGAGTAAATGCGAATTATCTCTAAAAGTATTGCAGATAGCCAATTTTTCTCAAATAAATGATTCACCTACTTTTGGGAGAGCTTTCACTTGGTGAAGTTTCAGACCCATAGCTAATTACTCACCTACTGAAAATGAGTAAATGTGAATTATCTCTAAAAGTATTGCAGATAGCCAATTTTTCTCAAATAACTCATTCACCTACTTTTGGGAGAGCTTTCACTCTGTGAAGTTCCAGACCCATAGCTATTTATTCACCTACTCAAAATGAGTAAATGCAAATTATCTCTTAAAAGTATTGCAGATAGCCAATTTTTCTCAAATAACTCATTCACTTACTTTTGGAAGAGCTTTCACATGGTGAAGTTTCAGACCCATAGCTAATTCTTAACATACTCAAAATGAGTAAATGCGAATTATCTCTAAAAGTATTGCAGATAGCCAATTTTTCTCAAATAACTCATTCACCTACTTTTGGGAGAGCTTTCACTTGGTGAAGTTTCAGACCCATAGCTAATTATTTACCTACTCAAAATGAGTAAATGCGAATTATCTCTAAAAGTATTGCAGATAGCCAATTTTTCTCAAATAACTCAATTCACCTACTTTTGGGAGAGCTTTCACTCTGTGAAGTTTCAGACCCATAGCTAATTACTCACCTACTCAAAATGAGTAAATGCGAATTATCTCTAAAAGTATTGCAGATAGCCAATTTTTCTCAAATAAATCATTCACCTACTTTTGGGAGAGCTTTCACTTGGTGAAGTTTCAGACCCATAGCTAATTACTCACCTACTCAAAATGAGTAAATGTGAATTATCTCTAAAAGTATTGCAGATAGCCAATTTTTCTCAAATAACTCATTCACCTACTTTTGGGAGAGCTTTCACTCTGTGAAGTTCCAGACCCATAGCTATTTATTCACCTACTCAAAATGAGTAAATGCAAATTATCTCTTAAAAGTATTGCAGATAGCCAATTTTTCTCAAATAACTCATTCACTTACTTTTGGAAGAGCTTTCACATGGTGAAGTTTCAGACCCATAGCTAATTACTCACATACTCAAAATGAGTAAATGCGAATTATCTCTAAAAGTATTGCAGATAGCCAATTTTTCTCAAATAACTCATTCACCTACTTTTGGGAGAGCTTTCACTCTGTGAAGTTTCAGACCCATAGCTAATTACTCACCTACTCAAAATGAGTAAATACGAATTATCTCTAAAAGTATTGCAGATAGCCAATTTTTCTCAAATAACTCATTCACTTACTTTTGGGAGAGCTTTCACATGGTGAAGTTTCAGACCCATAGCTAATTACTCACATACTCAAAATGAGTAAATACGAATTATCTCTAAAAGTATTGCAGATAGCCAATTTTTCTCAAATAACTCATTCACCTACTTTTGGGAGAGCTTTCACTTGGTGAAGTTTCAGACCCATAGCTAATTACTCACCTACTCAAAATGAGTAAATGCGAATTATCTCTAAAAGTATTGCAGATACCCAATTTTTCTCAAATAACTCATTCACCTACTTTTGGGAGAGCTTTCACTCTGTGAAGTTTCAGACCCATAGCTAATTACTCACCTACTCAAAATGAGTAAATGCGAATTATCTCTAAAAGTATTGCAGATAGCCAATTTTTCTCAAATAAATGATTCACCTACTTTTGGGAGAGCTTTCACTTGGTGAAGTTTCAGACCCATAGCTAATTACTCACCTACTGAAAATGAGTAAATGTGAATTATCTCTAAAAGTATTGCAGATAGCCAATTTTTCTCAAATAACTCATTCACCTACTTTTGGGAGAGCTTTCACTCTGTGAAGTTCCAGACCCATAGCTATTTATTCACCTACTCAAAATGAGTAAATGCAAATTATCTCTTAAAAGTATTGCAGATAGCCAATTTTTCTCAAATAACTCATTCACCTACTTTTGGGAGAGCTTTCACTCTGTGAAGTTTCAGACCCATAGCTAATTACTCACCTACTCAAAATGAGTAAATACGAATTATCTCTAAAAGTATTGCAGATAGCCAATTTTTCTCAAATAACTCATTCACCTACTTTTGGAAGAGCTTTCACTTGGTGAAGTTTCAGACCCGTAGCTAATGACTCACCTACTCAAAATGAGTAAATGCTAATTATCTTAAAAACTATTGCGGGTACCCAATTTTTCTCAAATAACTCATTCATGTACTTTTGGGAGAGCTTTCACATGGTGAAGTTTCAGACCCGTAGATGATTACTCACCTACTCAAAATGAGTAAATGCAAATTATCTCTTAAAAGTATTGCAGATAGCCAATTTTTCTCAAATAACTCATTCACTTACTTTTGGAAGAGCTTTCACATGGTGAAGTTTCAGACCCATAGCTAATTACTCACCTACTCAAAATGAGTAAATGCGAATTATCTCTAAAAGTATTGCAGATAGCCAATTTTTCTCAAATAACTCATTCACCTACTTTTGGGAGAGCTTTCACTCTGTGAAGTTTCAGACCCATAGCTAATTACTCACCTACTCAAAATGAGTAAATACGAATTATCTCTAAAAGTATTGCAGATAGCCAATTTTTCTCAAATAACTCATTCACCTACTTTTGGGAGAGCTTTCAGTCTGTGAAGTTTCAGACCCATAGCTATTTATTCACCTACTCAAAATGAGTAAATGCAAATTATCTCTTAAAAGTATTGCAGATAACCAATTTTTCTCAAATAACTCATTCACTTACTTTTGGAAGAGCTTTCACATGGTGAAGTTTCAGACCCATAGCTAATTACTCACCTACTCAAAATGAGTAAATGCGAATTATCTCTAAAAGTATTGCAGATAGCCAATTTTTCTCAAATAACTCATTCACCTACTTTTGGGAGAGCTTTCACTTGGTGAAGTTTCAGACCCATAGCTAATTATTTACCTACTCAAAATGAGTAAATGCTAATTATCTGTAAAAGTATTGCGGATACCCAATTTTTATCAAATAACTCATTCATCTACTTGTGGCAGAGCTTTCACATGGTGAAGTTTCAGACCCATAGCTAATTACTCACCTACTCAAAATGAGTAAATGCGAATTATCTCTAAAAGTATTGCAGATAGCCAATTTTTCTCAAATAACTCATTCACCTACTTTTAGGAGAGCTTTCACTCTGTGAAGTTTCAGACCCATAGCTAATTACTCACCTACTCAAAATGAGTAAATACGAATTATCTCTAAAAGTATTGCAGATAGCCAATTTTTCTCAAATAACTCATTCACTTACTTTTGGAAGAGCTTTCACATGGTGAAGTTTCAGACCCATAGCTAATTACTCACCTACTCAAAATGAGTAAATGCGAATTATCTCTAAAAGTATTGCAGATAGCCAATTTTTCTCAAATAACTCATTCACCTACTTTTGGGAGAGCTTTCACTTGGTGAAGTTTCAGACCCATAGCTAATTATTTACCTACTCAAAATGAGTAAATGCTAATTATCTGTAAAAGTATTGCGGATACCCAATTTTTATCAAATAACTCATTCATCTACTTGTGGCAGAGCTTTCACATGGTGAAGTTTCAGACCCATAGCTAATTACTCACCTACTCAAAATGAGTAAATGCGAATTATCTCTAAAAGTATTGCAGATAGCCAATTTTTCTCAAATAACTCATTCACCTACTTTTAGGAGAGCTTTCACTCTGTGAAGTTTCAGACCCATAGCTAATTACTCACCTACTCAAAATGAGTAAATACGAATTATCTCTAAAAGTATTGCAGATAGCCAATTTTTCTCAAATAACTCATTCACCTACTTTTGGGAGAGCTTTCACTTGGTGAAGTTTCAGACCCATAGCTAATTACTCACCTACTCAAAATGAGTAAATGCGAATTATCTCTAAAAGTATTGCAGATACCCAATTTTTCTCAAATAACTCATTCACCTACTTTTGGGAGAGCTTTCACTCTGTGAAGTTTCAGACCCATAGCTAATTACTCACCTACTCAAAATGAGTAAATGCGAATTATCTCTAAAAGTATTGCAGATAGCCAATTTTTCTCAAATAAATCATTCACCTACTTTTGGGAGAGCTTTCACTTGGTGAAGTTTCAGACCCATAGCTAATTACTCACCTACTCAAAATGAGTAAATGTGAATTATCTCTAAAAGTATTGCAGATAGCCAATTTTTCTCAAATAACTCATTCACCTACTTTTGGGAGAGCTTTCAGTCTGTGAAGTTTCAGACCCATAGCTATTTATTCACCTACTCAAAATGAGTAAATGCAAATTATCTCTTAAAAGTATTGCAGATAACCAATTTTTCTCAAATAACTCATTCACTTACTTTTGGGAGAGCTTTCACATGGTGAAGTTTCAGACCCATAGCTAATTACTCACATACTCAAAATGAGTAAATACAAATTATCTCTAAAAGTATTGCAGATAGCCAATTTTTCTCAAATAACTCATTCACCTACTTTTGGGAGAGCTTTCACTTGGTGAAGTTTCAGACCCATAGCTAATTACTCACCTACTCAAAATGAGTAAATGCGAATTATCTCTAAAAGTATTGCAGATACCCAATTTTTCTCAAATAACTCATTCACCTACTTTTGGGAGAGCTTTCACTCTGTGAAGTTTCAGACCCATAGCTAATTACTCACCTACTCAAAATGAGTAAATGCGAATTATCTCTAAAAGTATTGCAGATAGCCAATTTTTCTCAAATAAATGATTCACCTACTTTTGGGAGAGCTTTCACTTGGTGAAGTTTCAGACCCATAGCTAATTACTCACCTACTGAAAATGAGTAAATGTGAATTATCTCTAAAAGTATTGCAGATAGCCAATTTTTCTCAAATAACTCATTCACCTACTTTTGGGAGAGCTTTCACTCTGTGAAGTTCCAGACCCATAGCTATTTATTCACCTACTCAAAATGAGTAAATGCAAATTATCTCTTAAAAGTATTGCAGATAGCCAATTTTTCTCAAATAACTCATTCACTTACTTTTGGAAGAGCTTTCACATGGTGAAGTTTCAGACCCATAGCTAATTACTCACATACTCAAAATGAGTAAATGCGAATTATCTCTAAAAGTATTGCAGATAGCCAATTTTTCTCAAATAACTCATTCACCTACTTTTGGGAGAGCTTTCACTTGGTGAAGTTTCAGACCCATAGCTAATTATTTACCTACTCAAAATGAGTAAATGCGAATTATCTCTAAAAGTATTGCAGATAGCCAATTTTTCTCAAATAACTCAATTCACCTACTTTTGGGAGAGCTTTCACTCTGTGAAGTTTCAGACCCATAGCTAATTACTCACCTACTCAAAATGAGTAAATACGAATTATCTCTAAAAGTATTGCAGATAGCCAATTTTTCTCAAATAACTCATTCACCTACTTTTGGGAGAGCTTTCACTTGGTGAAGTTTCAGACCCATAGCTAATTACTCACCTACTCAAAATGAGTAAATGCGAATTATCTCTAAAAGTATTGCAGATACCCAATTTTTCTCAAATAACTCATTCACCTACTTTTGGGAGAGCTTTCACTCTGTGAAGTTTCAGACCCATAGCTAATTACTCACCTACTCAAAATGAGTAAATGCGAATTATCTCTAAAAGTATTGCAGATAGCCAATTTTTCTCAAATAAATCATTCACCTACTTTTGGGAGAGCTTTCACTTGGTGAAGTTTCAGACCCATAGCTAATTACTCACCTACTCAAAATGAGTAAATGTGAATTATCTCTAAAAGTATTGCAGATAGCCAATTTTTCTCAAATAACTCATTCACCTACTTTTGGGAGAGCTTTCACTCTGTGAAGTTCCAGACCCATAGCTATTTATTCACCTACTCAAAATGAGTAAATGCAAATTATCTCTTAAAAGTATTGCAGATAGCCAATTTTTCTCAAATAACTCATTCACTTACTTTTGGAAGAGCTTTCACATGGTGAAGTTTCAGACCCATAGCTAATTACTCACATACTCAAAATGAGTAAATGCGAATTATCTCTAAAAGTATTGCAGATAGCCAATTTTTCTCAAATAACTCATTCACCTACTTTTGGGAGAGCTTTCACTCTGTGAAGTTTCAGACCCATAGCTAATTACTCACCTACTCAAAATGAGTAAATACGAATTATCTCTAAAAGTATTGCAGATAGCCAATTTTTCTCAAATAACTCATTCACCTACTTTTGGGAGAGCTTTCACTTGGTGAAGTTTCAGACCCATAGCTAATTACTCACCTACTCAAAATGAGTAAATGCGAATTATCTCTAAAAGTATTGCAGATAGCCAATTTTTCTCAAATAAATCATTCACCTACTTTTGGGAGAGCTTTCACTTGGTGAAGTTTCAGACCCATAGCTAATTACTCACCTACTCAAAATGAGTAAATGTGAATTATCTCTAAAAGTATTGCAGATAGCCAATTTTTCTCAAATAACTCATTCACCTACTTTTGGGAGAGCTTTCACTCTGTGAAGTTTCAGACCCATAGCTATTTATTCACCTACTCAAAATGAGTAAATGCAAATTATCTCTTAAAAGTATTGCAGATAGCCAATTTTTCTCAAATAACTCATTCACTTACTTTTGGAAGAGCTTTCACATGGTGAAGTTTCAGACCCATAGCTAATTACTCACATACTCAAAATGAGTAAATGCGAATTATCTCTAAAAGTATTGCAGATAGCCAATTTTTCTCAAATAACTCATTCACCTACTTTTGGGAGAGCTTTCACTTGGTGAAGTTTCAGACCCATAGCTAATTATTTACCTACTCAAAATGAGTAAATGCGAATTATCTCTAAAAGTATTGCAGATAGCCAATTTTTCTCAAATAACTCATTCACCTACTTTTGGGAGAGCTTTCACTCTGTGAAGTTTCAGACCCATAGCTAATTACTCACCTACTCAAAATGAGTAAATACGAATTATCTCTAAAAGTATTGCAGATAGCCAATTTTTCTCAAATAACTCATTCACCTACTTTTGGGAGAGCTTTCACTTGGTGAAGTTTCAGACCCATAGCTAATTACTCACCTACTCAAAATGAGTAAATGCGAATTATCTCTAAAAGTATTGCAGATACCCAATTTTTCTCAAATAACTCATTCACCTACTTTTGGGAGAGCTTTCACTCTGTGAAGTTTCAGACCCATAGCTAATTACTCACCTACTCAAAATGAGTAAATGCGAATTATCTCTAAAAGTATTGCAGATAGCCAATTTTTCTCAAATAAATCATTCACCTACTTTTGGGAGAGCTTTCACTTGGTGAAGTTTCAGACCCATAGCTAATTACTCACCTACTCAAAATGAGTAAATGTGAATTATCTCTAAAAGTATTGCAGATAGCCAATTTTTCTCAAATAACTCATTCACCTACTTTTGGGAGAGCTTTCACTCTGTGAAGTTTCAGACCCATAGCTATTTATTCACCTACTCAAAATGAGTAAATGCAAATTATCTCTTAAAAGTATTGCAGATTGCCAATTTTTCTCAAATAACTCATTCACTTACTTTTGGAAGAGCTTTCACATGGTGAAGTTTCAGACCCATAGCTAATTACTCACCTACTCAAAATGAGTAAATGCGAATTATCTCTAAAAGTATTGCAGATAGCCAATTTTTCTCAAATAACTCATTCACCTACTTTTGGGAGAGCTTTCACTTGGTGAAGTTTCAGACCCATAGCTAATTATTTACCTACTCAAAATGAGTAAATGCTAATTATCTGTAAAAGTATTGCGGATACCCAATTTTTATCAAATAACTCATTCATCTACTTGTGGCAGAGCTTTCACATGGTGAAGTTTCAGACCCATAGCTAATTACTCACCTACTCAAAATGAGTAAATGCGAATTATCTCTAAAAGTATTGCAGATAGCCAATTTTTCTCAAATAACTCAATTCACCTACTTTTGGGAGAGCTTTCACTCTGTGAAGTTTCAGACCCATAGCTAATTACTCACCTACTCAAAATGAGTAAATACGAATTATCTCTAAAAGTATTGCAGATAGCCAATTTTTCTCAAATAACTCATTCACTTACTTTTGGGAGAGCTTTCACATGGTGAAGTTTCAGACCCATAGCTAATTACTCACATACTCAAAATGAGTAAATACGAATTATCTCTAAAAGTATTGCAGATAGCCAATTTTTCTCAAATAACTCATTCACCTACTTTTGGGAGAGCTTTCACTTGGTGAAGTTTCAGACCCATAGCTAATTACTCACCTACTCAAAATGAGTAAATGCGAATTATCTCTAAAAGTATTGCAGATACCCAATTTTTCTCAAATAACTCATTCACCTACTTTTGGGAGAGCTTTCACTCTGTGAAGTTTCAGACCCATAGCTAATTACTCACCTACTCAAAATGAGTAAATGCGAATTATCTCTAAAAGTATTGCAGATAGCCAATTTTTCTCAAATAAATGATTCACCTACTTTTGGGAGAGCTTTCACTTGGTGAAGTTTCAGACCCATAGCTAATTACTCACCTACTGAAAATGAGTAAATGTGAATTATCTCTAAAAGTATTGCAGATAGCCAATTTTTCTCAAATAACTCATTCACCTACTTTTGGGAGAGCTTTCACTCTGTGAAGTTCCAGACCCATAGCTATTTATTCACCTACTCAAAATGAGTAAATGCAAATTATCTCTTAAAAGTATTGCAGATAGCCAATTTTTCTCAAATAACTCATTCACTTACTTTTGGAAGAGCTTTCACATGGTGAAGTTTCAGACCCATAGCTAATTACTCACATACTCAAAATGAGTAAATGCGAATTATCTCTAAAAGTATTGCAGATAGCCAATTTTTCTCAAATAACTCATTCACCTACTTTTGGGAGAGCTTTCACTTGGTGAAGTTTCAGACCCATAGCTAATTATTTACCTACTCAAAATGAGTAAATGCGAATTATCTCTAAAAGTATTGCAGATAGCCAATTTTTCTCAAATAACTCAATTCACCTACTTTTGGGAGAGCTTTCACTCTGTGAAGTTTCAGACCCATAGCTAATTACTCACCTACTCAAAATGAGTAAATACGAATTATCTCTAAAAGTATTGCAGATAGCCAATTTTTCTCAAATAACTCATTCACCTACTTTTGGGAGAGCTTTCACTTGGTGAAGTTTCAGACCCATAGCTAATTACTCACCTACTCAAAATGAGTAAATGCGAATTATCTCTAAAAGTATTGCAGATACCCAATTTTTCTCAAATAACTCATTCACCTACTTTTGGGAGAGCTTTCACTCTGTGAAGTTTCAGACCCATAGCTAATTACTCACCTACTCAAAATGAGTAAATGCGAATTATCTCTAAAAGTATTGCAGATAGCCAATTTTTCTCAAATAAATCATTCACCTACTTTTGGGAGAGCTTTCACTTGGTGAAGTTTCAGACCCATAGCTAATTACTCACCTACTGAAAATGAGTAAATGTGAATTATCTCTAAAAGTATTGCAGATAGCCAATTTTTCTCAAATAACTCATTCACCTACTTTTGGGAGAGCTTTCACTCTGTGAAGTTTCAGACCCATAGCTAATTACTCACCTACTCAAAATGAGTAAATACGAATTATCTCTAAAAGTATTGCAGATAGCCAATTTTTCTCAAATAACTCATTCACCTACTTTTGGAAGAGCTTTCACTTGGTGAAGTTTCAGACCCGTAGCTAATGACTCACCTACTCAAAATGAGTAAATGCTAATTATCTTAAAAACTATTGCGGGTACCCAATTTTTCTCAAATAACTCATTCATGTACTTTTGGGAGAGCTTTCACATGGTGAAGTTTCAGACCCGTAGATGATTACTCACCTACTCAAAATGAGTAAATGCAAATTATCTCTTAAAAGTATTGCAGATAGCCAATTTTTCTCAAATAACTCATTCACTTACTTTTGGAAGAGCTTTCACATGGTGAAGTTTCAGACCCATAGCTAATTACTCACCTACTCAAAATGAGTAAATGCGAATTATCTCTAAAAGTATTGCAGATAGCCAATTTTTCTCAAATAACTCATTCACCTACTTTTGGGAGAGCTTTCACTCTGTGAAGTTTCAGACCCATAGCTAATTACTCACCTACTCAAAATGAGTAAATACGAATTATCTCTAAAAGTATTGCAGATAGCCAATTTTTCTCAAATAACTCATTCACCTACTTTTGGGAGAGCTTTCAGTCTGTGAAGTTTCAGACCCATAGCTATTTATTCACCTACTCAAAATGAGTAAATGCAAATTATCTCTTAAAAGTATTGCAGATAACCAATTTTTCTCAAATAACTCATTCACTTACTTTTGGAAGAGCTTTCACATGGTGAAGTTTCAGACCCATAGCTAATTACTCACCTACTCAAAATGAGTAAATGCGAATTATCTCTAAAAGTATTGCAGATAGCCAATTTTTCTCAAATAACTCATTCACCTACTTTTGGGAGAGCTTTCACTTGGTGAAGTTTCAGACCCATAGCTAATTATTTACCTACTCAAAATGAGTAAATGCTAATTATCTGTAAAAGTATTGCGGATACCCAATTTTTATCAAATAACTCATTCATCTACTTGTGGCAGAGCTTTCACATGGTGAAGTTTCAGACCCATAGCTAATTACTCACCTACTCAAAATGAGTAAATGCGAATTATCTCTAAAAGTATTGCAGATAGCCAATTTTTCTCAAATAACTCATTCACCTACTTTTAGGAGAGCTTTCACTCTGTGAAGTTTCAGACCCATAGCTAATTACTCACCTACTCAAAATGAGTAAATACGAATTATCTCTAAAAGTATTGCAGATAGCCAATTTTTCTCAAATAACTCATTCACTTACTTTTGGAAGAGCTTTCACATGGTGAAGTTTCAGACCCATAGCTAATTACTCACCTACTCAAAATGAGTAAATGCGAATTATCTCTAAAAGTATTGCAGATAGCCAATTTTTCTCAAATAACTCATTCACCTACTTTTGGGAGAGCTTTCACTTGGTGAAGTTTCAGACCCATAGCTAATTATTTACCTACTCAAAATGAGTAAATGCTAATTATCTGTAAAAGTATTGCGGATACCCAATTTTTATCAAATAACTCATTCATCTACTTGTGGCAGAGCTTTCACATGGTGAAGTTTCAGACCCATAGCTAATTACTCACCTACTCAAAATGAGTAAATGCGAATTATCTCTAAAAGTATTGCAGATAGCCAATTTTTCTCAAATAACTCATTCACCTACTTTTAGGAGAGCTTTCACTCTGTGAAGTTTCAGACCCATAGCTAATTACTCACCTACTCAAAATGAGTAAATACGAATTATCTCTAAAAGTATTGCAGATAGCCAATTTTTCTCAAATAACTCATTCACCTACTTTTGGGAGAGCTTTCACTTGGTGAAGTTTCAGACCCATAGCTAATTACTCACCTACTCAAAATGAGTAAATGCGAATTATCTCTAAAAGTATTGCAGATACCCAATTTTTCTCAAATAACTCATTCACCTACTTTTGGGAGAGCTTTCACTCTGTGAAGTTTCAGACCCATAGCTAATTACTCACCTACTCAAAATGAGTAAATGCGAATTATCTCTAAAAGTATTGCAGATAGCCAATTTTTCTCAAATAAATCATTCACCTACTTTTGGGAGAGCTTTCACTTGGTGAAGTTTCAGACCCATAGCTAATTACTCACCTACTCAAAATGAGTAAATGTGAATTATCTCTAAAAGTATTGCAGATAGCCAATTTTTCTCAAATAACTCATTCACCTACTTTTGGGAGAGCTTTCAGTCTGTGAAGTTTCAGACCCATAGCTATTTATTCACCTACTCAAAATGAGTAAATGCAAATTATCTCTTAAAAGTATTGCAGATAACCAATTTTTCTCAAATAACTCATTCACTTACTTTTGGGAGAGCTTTCACATGGTGAAGTTTCAGACCCATAGCTAATTACTCACATACTCAAAATGAGTAAATACGAATTATCTCTAAAAGTATTGCAGATAGCCAATTTTTCTCAAATAACTCATTCACCTACTTTTGGGAGAGCTTTCACTTGGTGAAGTTTCAGACCCATAGCTAATTACTCACCTACTCAAAATGAGTAAATGCGAATTATCTCTAAAAGTATTGCAGATACCCAATTTTTCTCAAATAACTCATTCACCTACTTTTGGGAGAGCTTTCACTCTGTGAAGTTTCAGACCCATAGCTAATTACTCACCTACTCAAAATGAGTAAATGCGAATTATCTCTAAAAGTATTGCAGATAGCCAATTTTTCTCAAATAAATGATTCACCTACTTTTGGGAGAGCTTTCACTTGGTGAAGTTTCAGACCCATAGCTAATTACTCACCTACTGAAAATGAGTAAATGTGAATTATCTCTAAAAGTATTGCAGATAGCCAATTTTTCTCAAATAACTCATTCACCTACTTTTGGGAGAGCTTTCACTCTGTGAAGTTCCAGACCCATAGCTATTTATTCACCTACTCAAAATGAGTAAATGCAAATTATCTCTTAAAAGTATTGCAGATAGCCAATTTTTCTCAAATAACTCATTCACTTACTTTTGGAAGAGCTTTCACATGGTGAAGTTTCAGACCCATAGCTAATTACTCACATACTCAAAATGAGTAAATGCGAATTATCTCTAAAAGTATTGCAGATAGCCAATTTTTCTCAAATAACTCATTCACCTACTTTTGGGAGAGCTTTCACTCTGTGAAGTTTCAGACCCATAGCTAATTACTCACCTACTCAAAATGAGTAAATACGAATTATCTCTAAAAGTATTGCAGATAGCCAATTTTTCTCAAATAACTCATTCACCTACTTTTGGGAGAGCTTTCACTTGGTGAAGTTTCAGACCCATAGCTAATTACTCACCTACTCAAAATGAGTAAATGCGAATTATCTCTAAAAGTATTGCAGATACCCAATTTTTCTCAAATAACTCATTCACCTACTTTTGGGAGAGCTTTCACTCTGTGAAGTTTCAGACCCATAGCTAATTACTCACCTACTCAAAATGAGTAAATGCGAATTATCTCTAAAAGTATTGCAGATAGCCAATTTTTCTCAAATAAATCATTCACCTACTTTTGGGAGAGCTTTCACTTGGTGAAGTTTCAGACCCATAGCTAATTACTCACCTACTGAAAATGAGTAAATGTGAATTATCTCTAAAAGTATTGCAGATAGCCAATTTTTCTCAAATAACTCATTCACCTACTTTTGGGAGAGCTTTCACTCTGTGAAGTTTCAGACCCATAGCTAATTACTCACCTACTCAAAATGAGTAAATACGAATTATCTCTAAAAGTATTGCAGATAGCCAATTTTTCTCAAATAACTCATTCACCTACTTTTGGAAGAGCTTTCACTTGGTGAAGTTTCAGACCCGTAGCTAATGACTCACCTACTCAAAATGAGTAAATGCTAATTATCTTAAAAACTATTGCGGGTACCCAATTTTTCTCAAATAACTCATTCATGTACTTTTGGGAGAGCTTTCACATGGTGAAGTTTCAGACCCGTAGATGATTACTCACCTACTCAAAATGAGTAAATGCAAATTATCTCTTAAAAGTATTGCAGATAGCCAATTTTTCTCAAATAACTCATTCACTTACTTTTGGAAGAGCTTTCACATGGTGAAGTTTCAGACCCATAGCTAATTACTCACCTACTCAAAATGAGTAAATGCGAATTATCTCTAAAAGTATTGCAGATAGCCAATTTTTCTCAAATAACTCATTCACCTACTTTTGGGAGAGCTTTCACTCTGTGAAGTTTCAGACCCATAGCTAATTACTCACCTACTCAAAATGAGTAAATACGAATTATCTCTAAAAGTATTGCAGATAGCCAATTTTTCTCAAATAACTCATTCACCTACTTTTGGGAGAGCTTTCACTTCGTGAAGTTTCAGACCCATAGCTAATTACTCACCTACTCAAAATGAGTAAATGCGAATTATCTCTAAAAGTATTGCAGATACCCAATTTTTCTCAAATAACTCATTCACCTACTTTTGGGAGAGCTTTCACTCTGTGAAGTTTCAGACCCATAGCTAATTACTCACCTACTCAAAATGAGTAAATGCGAATTATCTCTAAAAGTATTGCAGATAGCCAATTTTTCTCAAATAAATCATTCACCTACTTTTGGGAGAGCTTTCACTTGGTGAAGTTTCAGACCCATAGCTAATTACTCACCTACTCAAAATGAGTAAATGTGAATTATCTCTAAAAGTATTGCAGATAGCCAATTTTTCTCAAATAACTCATTCACCTACTTTTGGGAGAGCTTTCACTCTGTGAAGTTCCAGACCCATAGCTATTTATTCACCTACTCAAAATGAGTAAATGCAAATTATCTCTTAAAAGTATTGCAGATAGCCAATTTTTCTCAAATAACTCATTCACTTACTTTTGGAAGAGCTTTCACATGGTGAAGTTTCAGACCCATAGCTAATTACTCACATACTCAAAATGAGTAAATGCGAATTATCTCTAAAAGTATTGCAGATAGCCAATTTTTCTCAAATAACTCATTCACCTACTTTTGGGAGAGCTTTCACTCTGTGAAGTTTCAGACCCATAGCTAATTACTCACCTACTCAAAATGAGTAAATACGAATTATCTCTAAAAGTATTGCAGATAGCCAATTTTTCTCAAATAACTCATTCACCTACTTTTGGGAGAGCTTTCACTTGGTGAAGTTTCAGACCCATAGCTAATTACTCACCTACTCAAAATGAGTAAATGCGAATTATCTCTAAAAGTATTGCAGATAGCCAATTTTTCTCAAATAAATCATTCACCTACTTTTGGGAGAGCTTTCACTTGGTGAAGTTTCAGACCCATAGCTAATTACTCACCTACTCAAAATGAGTAAATGTGAATTATCTCTAAAAGTATTGCAGATAGCCAATTTTTCTCAAATAACTCATTCACCTACTTTTGGGAGAGCTTTCACTCTGTGAAGTTTCAGACCCATAGCTATTTATTCACCTACTCAAAATGAGTAAATGCAAATTATCTCTTAAAAGTATTGCAGATAGCCAATTTTTCTCAAATAACTCATTCACTTACTTTTGGAAGAGCTTTCACATGGTGAAGTTTCAGACCCATAGCTAATTACTCACATACTCAAAATGAGTAAATGCGAATTATCTCTAAAAGTATTGCAGATAGCCAATTTTTCTCAAATAACTCATTCACCTACTTTTGGGAGAGCTTTCACTTGGTGAAGTTTCAGACCCATAGCTAATTATTTACCTACTCAAAATGAGTAAATGCGAATTATCTCTAAAAGTATTGCAGATAGCCAATTTTTCTCAAATAACTCATTCACCTACTTTTGGGAGAGCTTTCACTCTGTGAAGTTTCAGACCCATAGCTAATTACTCACCTACTCAAAATGAGTAAATACGAATTATCTCTAAAAGTATTGCAGATAGCCAATTTTTCTCAAATAACTCATTCACCTACTTTTGGGAGAGCTTTCACTTGGTGAAGTTTCAGACCCATAGCTAATTACTCACCTACTCAAAATGAGTAAATGCGAATTATCTCTAAAAGTATTGCAGATACCCAATTTTTCTCAAATAACTCATTCACCTACTTTTGGGAGAGCTTTCACTCTGTGAAGTTTCAGACCCATAGCTAATTACTCACCTACTCAAAATGAGTAAATGCGAATTATCTCTAAAAGTATTGCAGATAGCCAATTTTTCTCAAATAAATCATTCACCTACTTTTGGGAGAGCTTTCACTTGGTGAAGTTTCAGACCCATAGCTAATTACTCACCTACTCAAAATGAGTAAATGTGAATTATCTCTAAAAGTATTGCAGATAGCCAATTTTTCTCAAATAACTCATTCACCTACTTTTGGGAGAGCTTTCACTCTGTGAAGTTTCAGACCCATAGCTATTTATTCACCTACTCAAAATGAGTAAATGCAAATTATCTCTTAAAAGTATTGCAGATTGCCAATTTTTCTCAAATAACTCATTCACTTACTTTTGGAAGAGCTTTCACATGGTGAAGTTTCAGACCCATAGCTAATTACTCACCTACTCAAAATGAGTAAATGCGAATTATCTCTAAAAGTATTGCAGATAGCCAATTTTTCTCAAATAACTCATTCACCTACTTTTGGGAGAGCTTTCACTTGGTGAAGTTTCAGACCCATAGCTAATTATTTACCTACTCAAAATGAGTAAATGCTAATTATCTGTAAAAGTATTGCGGATACCCAATTTTTATCAAATAACTCATTCATCTACTTGTGGCAGAGCTTTCACATGGTGAAGTTTCAGACCCATAGCTAATTACTCACCTACTCAAAATGAGTAAATGCGAATTATCTCTAAAAGTATTGCAGATAGCCAATTTTTCTCAAATAACTCATTCACCTACTTTTAGGAGAGCTTTCACTCTGTGAAGTTTCAGACCCATAGCTAATTACTCACCTACTCAAAATGAGTAAATACGAATTATCTCTAAAAGTATTGCAGATAGCCAATTTTTCTCAAATAACTCATTCACCTACTTTTGGGAGAGCTTTCACTTGGTGAAGTTTCAGACCCATAGCTAATTACTCACCTACTCAAAATGAGTAAATGCGAATTATCTCTAAAAGTATTGCAGATACCCAATTTTTCTCAAATAACTCATTCACCTACTTTTGGGAGAGCTTTCACTCTGTGAAGTTTTAGACCCATAGCTAATTACTCACCTACTCAAAATGAGTAAATGCGAATTATCTCTAAAAGTATTGCAGATAGCCAATTTTTCTCAAATAAATCATTCACCTACTTTTGGGAGACCTTTCACTTGGTGAAGTTTCAGACCCATAGCTAATTACTCACCTACTCAAAATGAGTAAATGTGAATTATCTCTAAAAGTATTGCAGATAGCCAATTTTTCTCAAATAACTCATTCACCTACTTTTGGGAGAGCTTTCACTCTGTGAAGTTCCAGACCCATAGCTATTTATTCACCTACTCAAAATGAGTAAATGCAAATTATCTCTTAAAAGTATTGCAGATAGCCAATTTTTCTCAAATAACTCATTCACTTACTTTTGGAAGAGCTTTCACATGGTGAAGTTTCAGACCCATAGCTAATTACTCACATACTCAAAATGAGTAAATGCGAATTATCTCTAAAAGTATTGCAGATAGCCAATTTTTCTCAAATAACTCATTCACCTACTTTTGGGAGAGCTTTCACTTGGTGAAGTTTCAGACCCATAGCTAATTATTTACCTACTCAAAATGAGTAAATGCGAATTATCTCTAAAAGTATTGCAGATACCCAATTTTTCTCAAATAACTCATTCACCTACTTTTGGGAGAGCTTTCACTCTGTGAAGTTTCAGACCCATAGCTAATTACTCACCTACTCAAAATGAGTAAATACGAATTATCTCTAAAAGTATTGCAGATAGCCAATTTTTCTCAAATAACTCATTCACCTACTTTTGGGAGAGCTTTCACTTGGTGAAGTTTCAGACCCATAGCTAATTACTCACCTACTCAAAATGAGTAAATGCGAATTATCTCTAAAAGTATTGCAGATACCCAATTTTTCTCAAATAACTCATTCACCTACTTTTGGGAGAGCTTTCACTCTGTGAAGTTTCAGTCCCATAGCTAATTACTCACCTACTCAAAATGAGTAAATGCGAATTATCTCTAAAAGTATTGCAGATAGCCAATTTTTCTCAAATAAATCATTCACCTACTTTTGGGAGAGCTTTCACTTGGTGAAGTTTCAGACCCATAGCTAATTACTCACCTACTCAAAATGAGTAAATGTGAATTATCTCTAAAAGTATTGCAGATAGCCAATTTTTCTCAAATAACTCATTCACCTACTTTTGGGAGAGCTTTCACTCTGTGAAGTTTCAGACCCATAGCTATTTATTCACCTACTCAAAATGAGTAAATGCAAATTATCTCTTAAAAGTATTGCAGATAGCCAATTTTTCTCAAATAACTCATTCACTTACTTTTGGAAGAGCTTTCACATGGTGAAGTTTCAGACCCATAGCTAATTACTCACATACTCAAAATGAGTAAATGCGAATTATCTCTAAAAGTATTGCAGATAGCCAATTTTTCTCAAATAACTCATTCACCTACTTTTGGGAGAGCTTTCACTTGGTGAAGTTTCAGACCCATAGCTAATTATTTACCTACTCAAAATGAGTAAATGCGAATTATCTCTAAAAGTATTGCAGATAGCCAATTTTTCTCAAATAACTCATTCACCTACTTTTGGGAGAGCTTTCACTCTGTGAAGTTTCAGACCCATAGCTAATTACTCACCTACTCAAAATGAGTAAATACGAATTATCTCTAAAAGTATTGCAGATAGCCAATTTTTCTCAAATAACTCATTCACCTACTTTTGGAAGAGCTTTCACTTGGTGAAGTTTCAGACCCGTAGCTAATGACTCACCTACTCAAAATGAGTAAATGCTAATTATCTTAAAAACTATTGCGGGTACCCAATTTTTCTCAAATAACTCATTCATGTACTTTTGGGAGAGCTTTCACATGGTGAAGTTTCAGACCCGTAGATGATTACTCACCTACTCAAAATGAGTAAATGCAAATTATCTCTTAAAAGTATTGCAGATAGCCAATTTTTCTCAAATAACTCATTCACTTACTTTTGGAAGAGCTTTCACATGGTGAAGTTTCAGACCCATAGCTAATTACTCACCTACTCAAAATGAGTAAATGCGAATTATCTCTAAAAGTATTGCAGATAGTCAATTTTTCTCAAATAACTCATTCACCTACTTTTGGGAGAGCTTTCACTCTGTGAAGTTTCAGACCCATAGCTAATTACTCACCTACTCAAAATGAGTAAATACGAATTATCTCTAAAAGTATTGCAGATAGCCAATTTTTCTCAAATAACTCATTCACCTACTTTTGGGAGAGCTTTCACTTGGTGAAGTTTCAGACCCATAGCTAATTACTCACCTACTCAAAATGAGTAAATGCGAATTATCTCTAAAAGTATTGCAGATACCCAATTTTTCTCAAATAAATCATTCACCTACTTTTGGGAGAGCTTTCACTTGGTGAAGTTTCAGACCCATAGCTAATTACTCACCTACTCAAAATGAGTAAATGTGAATTATCTCTAAAAGTATTGCAGATAGCCAATTTTTCTCAAATAACTCATTCACCTACTTTTGGGAGAGCTTTCACTCTGTGAAGTTCCAGACCCATAGCTATTTATTCACCTACTCAAAATGAGTAAATGCAAATTATCTCTTAAAAGTATTGCAGATAGCCAATTTTTCTCAAATAACTCATTCACTTACTTTTGGAAGAGCTTTCACATGGTGAAGTTTCAGACCCATAGCTAATTACTCACATACTCAAAATGAGTAAATGCGAATTATCTCTAAAAGTATTGCAGATAGCCAATTTTTCTCAAATAACTCATTCACCTACTTTTGGGAGAGCTTTCACTTGGTGAAGTTTCAGACCCATAGCTAATTATTTACCTACTCAAAATGAGTAAATGCGAATTATCTCTAAAAGTATTGCAGATAGCCAATTTTTCTCAAATAACTCATTCACCTACTTTTGGGAGAGGTTTCACTCTGTGAAGTTTCAGACCCATAGCTAATTACTCACCTACTCAAAATGAGTAAATACGAATTATCTCTAAAAGTATTGCAGATAGCCAATTTTTCTCAAATAACTCATTCACCTACTTTTGGGAGAGCTTTCACTTGGTGAAGTTTCAGACCCATAGCTAATTACTCACCTACTCAAAATGAGTAAATGCGAATTATCTCTAAAAGTATTGCAGATAGCCAATTTTTCTCAAATAAATCATTCACCTACTTTTGGGAGAGCTTTCACTTGGTGAAGTTTCAGACCCATAGCTATTTATTCACCTACTCAAAATGAGTAAATGCAAATTATCTCTTAAAAGTATTGCAGATAGCCAATTTTTCTCAAATAACTCATTCACTTACTTTTGGAAGAGCTTTCACATGGTGAAGTTTCAGACCCATAGCTAATTACTCACATACTCAAAATGAGTAAATGCGAATTATCTCTAAAAGTATTGCAGATAGCCAATTTTTCTCAAATAACTCATTCACCTACTTTTGGGAGAGCTTTCACTTGGTGAAGTTTCAGACCCATAGCTAATTATTTACCTACTCAAAATGAGTAAATGCGAATTATCTCTAAAAGTATTGCAGATAGCCAATTTTTCTCAAATAACTCATTCACCTACTTTTGGGAGAGCTTTCACTCTGTGAAGTTTCAGACCCATAGCTAATTACTCACCTACTCAAAATGAGTAAATACGAATTATCTCTAAAAGTATTGCAGATAGCCAATTTTTCTCAAATAACTCATTCACCTACTTTTGGGAGAGCTTTCACTTGGTGAAGTTTCAGACCCATAGCCAATTACTCACCTACTCAAAATGAGTAAATGCGAATTATCTCTAAAAGTATTGCAGATACCCAATTTTTCTCAAATAACTCATTCACCTACTTTTGGGAGAGCTTTCACTCTGTGAAGTTTCAGACCCATAGCTAATTACTCACCTACTCAAAATGAGTAAATGCGAATTATCTCTAAAAGTATTGCAGATAGCCAATTTTTCTCAAATAAATCATTCACCTACTTTTGGGAGAGCTTTCACTTGGTGAAGTTTCAGACCCATAGCTAATTACTCACCTACTCAAAATGAGTAAATGTGAATTATCTCTAAAAGTATTGCAGATAGCCAATTTTTCTCAAATAACTCATTCACCTACTTTTGGGAGAGCTTTCACTCTGTGAAGTTTCAGACCCATAGCTATTTATTCACCTACTCAAAATGAGTAAATGCAAATTATCTCTTAAAAGTATTGCAGATTGCCAATTTTTCTCAAATAACTCATTCACTTACTTTTGGAAGAGCTTTCACATGGTGAAGTTTCAGACCCATAGCTAATTACTCACCTACTCAAAATGAGTAAATGCGAATTATCTCTAAAAGTATTGCAGATAGCCAATTTTTCTCAAATAACTCATTCACCTACTTTTGGGAGAGCTTTCACTTGGTGAAGTTTCAGACCCATAGCTAATTATTTACCTACTCAAAATGAGTAAATGCTAATTATCTGTAAAAGTATTGCGGATACCCAATTTTTATCAAATAACTCATTCATCTACTTGTGGCAGAGCTTTCACATGGTGAAGTTTCAGACCCATAGCTAATTACTCACCTACTCAAAATGAGTAAATGCGAATTATCTCTAAAAGTATTGCAGATAGCCAATTTTTCTCAAATAACTCATTCACCTACTTTTAGGAGAGCTTTCACTCTGTGAAGTTTCAGACCCATAGCTAATTACTCACCTACTCAAAATGAGTAAATACGAATTATCTCTAAAAGTATTGCAGATAGCCAATTTTTCTCAAATAACTCATTCACCTACTTTTGGGAGAGCTTTCACTTGGTGAAGTTTCAGACCCATAGCTAATTACTCACCTACTCAAAATGAGTAAATGCGAATTATCTCTAAAAGTATTGCAGATACCCAATTTTTCTCAAATAACTCATTCACCTACATTTGGGAGAGCTTTCACTCTGTGAAGTTTCAGACCCATAGCTAATTACTCACCTACTCAAAATGAGTAAATGCGAATTATCTCTAAAAGTATTGCAGATAGCCAATTTTTCTCAAATAAATCATTCACCTACTTTTGGGAGAGCTTTCACTTGGTGAAGTTTCAGACCCATAGCTAATTACTCACCTACTCAAAATGAGTAAATGTGAATTATCTCTAAAAGTATTGCAGATAGCCAATTTTTCTCAAATAACTCATTCACCTACTTTTGGGAGAGCTTTCACTCTGTGAAGTTTCAGACCCATAGCTATTTATTCACCTACTCAAAATGAGTAAATGCAAATTATCTCTTAAAAGTATTGCAGATAGCCAATTTTTCTCAAATAACTCATTCACTTACTTTTGGAAGAGCTTTCACATGGTGAAGTTTCAGACCCATAGCTAATTACTCACCTACTCAAAATGAGTAAATGCGAATTATCTCTAAAAGTATTGCAGATAGCCAATTTTTCTCAAATAACTCATTCACCTACTTTTGGGAGAGCTTTCACTTGGTGAAGTTTCAGACCCATAGCTAATTATTTACCTACTCAAAATGAGTAAATGCTAATTATCTGTAAAAGTATTGCGGATACCCAATTTTTATCAAATAACTCATTCATCTACTTGTGGCAGAGCTTTCACATGGTGAAGTTTCAGACCCATAGCTAATTACTCACCTACTCAAAATGAGTAAATGCGAATTATCTCTAAAAGTATTGCAGATAGCCAATTTTTCTCAAATAACTCATTCACCTACTTTTAGGAGAGCTTTCACTCTGTGAAGTTTCAGACCCATAGCTAATTACTCACCTACTCAAAATGAGTAAATACGAATTATCTCTAAAAGTATTGCAGATAGCCAATTTTTCTCAAATAACTCATTCACCTACTTTTGGGAGAGCTTTCACTTGGTGAAGTTTCAGACCCATAGCTAATTACTCACCTACTCAAAATGAGTAAATGTGAATTATCTCTAAAAGTATTGCAGCTAGCCAATTTTTCTCAAATAACTCATTCACCTACTTTTGGCAGAGCTTTCACTTGGTGAAGTTTCAGACCCATAGCTAATTATTCACTTACTCAAAATGAGTAAATGTGAATTATCTCTAAAAGTATTGCAGATAGCCAATTTTTCTCAAATAACTCATTCACCTACTTTTGGGAGAGCTTTCACTCTGTGAAGTTTCAGACCCATAGCTATTTATTCACCTACTCAAAATGAGTAAATGCTAATTATCTGTAAAAGTATTGCGGATACCCAATTTTTATCAAATACTCATTCATCTACTTGTGGAAGAGCTTTCACATGGTGAAGTTTCAGACCCATAGCTAATTACTCACCTACTCAAAATGAGTTAATGCGAATTATCTCTAAAAATATTGCAGATAGCCAATTTTTCTCGAATAACTCATTCACCTACTTTTGGCAGAGCTTTCACTTGGTGAAGTTTCAGACCCATAGCTAATTATTCACTTACTCAAAATGAGTAAATGTGAATTATCTCTAAAAGTATAGCAGATAGCCAATTTTTCTCAAATAACTCATTCACCTACTTTTGGGAGAGCTTTCACTTGGTGAAGTTTCAGACCCATAGCTAATTATTTACCTACTCAAAATGAGTAAATGCGAATTATCTCTAAAAGTATTGCAGATAGCCAATTTTTCTCAAATAACTCATTCACCTACTTTTGGGAGAGCTTTCACTCTGTGAAGTTTCAGACCCATAGCTAATTACTCACCTACTCAAAATGAGTAAATACGAATTATCTCTAAAAGTATTGCAGATAGCCAATTTTTCTCAAATAACTCATTCACCTACTTTTGGGAGAGCTTTCACTTGGTGAAGTTTCAGACCCATAGCTAATTACTCACCTACTCAAAATGAGTAAATGCGAATTATCTCTAAAAGTATTGCAGATACCCAATTTTTCTCAAATAACTCATTCACCTACTTTTGGGAGAGCTTTCACTCTGTGAAGTTTCAGACCCATAGCTAATTACTCACCTACTCAAAATGAGTAAATGCGAATTATCTCTAAAAGTATTGCAGATAGCCAATTTTTCTCAAATAAATCATTCACCTACTTTTGGGAGAGCTTTCACTTGGTGAAGTTTCAGACCCATAGCTAATTACTCACCTACTCAAAATGAGTAAATGTGAATTATCTCTAAAAGTATTGCAGATAGCCAATTTTTCTCAAATAACTCATTCACCTACTTTTGGGAGAGCTTTCACTCTGTGAAGTTTCAGACCCATAGCTATTTATTCACCTACTCAAAATGAGTAAATGCAAATTATCTCTTAAAAGTATTGCAGATAGCCAATTTTTCTCAAATAACTCATTCACTTACTTTTGGAAGAGCTTTCACATGGTGAAGTTTCAGACCCATAGCTAATTACTCACATACTCAAAATGAGTAAATGCGAATTATCTCTAAAAGTATTGCAGATAGCCAATTTTTCTCAAATAACTCATTCACCTACTTTTGGGAGAGCTTTCACTCTGTGAAGTTTCAGACCCATAGCTAATTACTCACCTACTCAAAATGAGTAAATACGAATTATCTCTAAAAGTATTGCAGATAGCCAATTTTTCTCAAATAACTCATTCACCTACTTTTGGGAGAGCTTTCACTTGGTGAAGTTTCAGACCCATAGCTAATTACTCACCTACTCAAAATGAGTAAATGCGAATTATCTCTAAAAGTATTGCAGATACCCAATTTTTCTCAAATAACTCATTCACCTACTTTTGGGAGAGCTTTCACTCTGTGAAGTTTCAGACCCATAGCTAATTACTCACCTACTCAAAATGAGTAAATGCGAATTATCTCTAAAAGTATTGCAGATAGCCAATTTTTCTCAAATAACTCATTCACTTACTTTTGGAAGAGCTTTCACATGGTGAAGTTTCAGACCCATAGCTAATTACTCACATACTCAAAATGAGTAAATGCGAATTATCTCTAAAAGTATTGCAGATAGCCAATTTTTCTCAAATAACTCATTCACCTACTTTTGGGAGAGCTTTCACTTGGTGAAGTTTCAGACCCATAGCTAATTATTTACCTACTCAAAATGAGTAAATGCGAATTATCTCTAAAAGTATTGCAGATAGCCAATTTTTCTCAAATAACTCATTCACCTACTTTTGGGAGAGCTTTCACTCTGTGAAGTTTCAGACCCATAGCTAATTACTCACCTACTCAAAATGAGTAAATACGAATTATCTCTAAAAGTATTGCAGATAGCCAATTTTTCTCAAATAACTCATTCACCTACTTTTGGGAGAGCTTTCACTTGGTGAAGTTTCAGACCCATAGCCAATTACTCACCTACTCAAAATGAGTAAATGCGAATTATCTCTAAAAGTATTGCAGATAGCCAATTTTTCTCAAATAACTCATTCACCTACTTTTGGGAGAGCTTTCACTTGGTGAAGTTTCAGACCCATAGCTAATTATTTACCTACTCAAAATGAGTAAATGCTAATTATCTGTAAAAGTATTGCGGATACCCAATTTTTATCAAATAACTCATTCATCTACTTGTGGCAGAGCTTTCACATGGTGAAGTTTCAGACCCATAGCTAATTACTCACCTACTCAAAATGAGTAAATGCGAATTATCTCTAAAAGTATTGCAGATAGCCAATTTTTCTCAAATAACTCATTCACCTACTTTTAGGAGAGCTTTCACTCTGTGAAGTTTCAGACCCATAGCTAATTACTCACCTACTCAAAATGAGTAAATACGAATTATCTCTAAAAGTATTGCAGATAGCCAATTTTTCTCAAATAACTCATTCACCTACTTTTGGGAGAGCTTTCACTTGGTGAAGTTTCAGACCCATAGCTAATTACTCACCTACTCAAAATGAGTAAATGCGAATTATCTCTAAAAGTATTGCAGATACCCAATTTTTCTCAAATAACTCATTCACCTACTTTTGGGAGAGCTTTCACTCTGTGAAGTTTCAGACCCATAGCTAATTACTCACCTACTCAAAATGAGTAAATGCGAATTATCTCTAAAAGTATTGCAGATAGCCAATTTTTCTCAAATAAATCATTCACCTACTTTTGGGAGAGCTTTCACTTGGTGAAGTTTCAGACCCATAGCTAATTACTCACCTACTCAAAATGAGTAAATGTGAATTATCTCTAAAAGTATTGCAGATAGCCAATTTTTCTCAAATAACTCATTCACCTACTTTTGGGAGAGCTTTCAGTCTGTGAAGTTTCAGACCCATAGCTATTTATTCACCTACTCAAAATGAGTAAATGCAAATTATCTCTTAAAAGTATTGCAGATAACCAATTTTTCTCAAATAACTCATTCACTTACTTTTGGAAGAGCTTTCACATGGTGAAGTTTCAGACCCATAGCTAATTACTCACCTACTCAAAATGAGTAAATGCGAATTATCTCTAAAAGTATTGCAGATAGCCAATTTTTCTCAAATAACTCATTCACCTACTTTTGGGAGAGCTTTCACTTGGTGAAGTTTCAGACCCATAGCTAATTATTTACCTACTCAAAATGAGTAAATGCTAATTATCTGTAAAAGTATTGCGGATACCCAATTTTTATCAAATAACTCATTCATCTACTTGTGGCAGAGCTTTCACATGGTGAAGTTTCAGACCCATAGCTAATTACTCACCTACTCAAAATGAGTAAATGCGAATTATCTCTAAAAGTATTGCAGATAGCCAATTTTTCTCAAATAACTCATTCACCTACTTTTAGGAGAGCTTTCACTCTGTGAAGTTTCAGACCCATAGCTAATTACTCACCTACTCAAAATGAGTAAATACGAATTATCTCTAAAAGTATTGCAGATAGCCAATTTTTCTCAAATAACTCATTCACTTACTTTTGGAAGAGCTTTCACATGGTGAAGTTTCAGACCCATAGCTAATTACTCACCTACTCAAAATGAGTAAATGCGAATTATCTCTAAAAGTATTGCAGATAGCCAATTTTTCTCAAATAACTCATTCACCTACTTTTGGGAGAGCTTTCACTTGGTGAAGTTTCAGACCCATAGCTAATTATTTACCTACTCAAAATGAGTAAATGCTAATTATCTGTAAAAGTATTGCGGATACCCAATTTTTATCAAATAACTCATTCATCTACTTGTGGCAGAGCTTTCACATGGTGAAGTTTCAGACCCATAGCTAATTACTCACCTACTCAAAATGAGTAAATGCGAATTATCTCTAAAAGTATTGCAGATAGCCAATTTTTCTCAAATAACTCATTCACCTACTTTTAGGAGAGCTTTCACTCTGTGAAGTTTCAGACCCATAGCTAATTACTCACCTACTCAAAATGAGTAAATACGAATTATCTCTAAAAGTATTGCAGATAGCCAATTTTTCTCAAATAACTCATTCACCTACTTTTGGGAGAGCTTTCACTTGGTGAAGTTTCAGACCCATAGCTAATTACTCACCTACTCAAAATGAGTAAATGCGAATTATCTCTAAAAGTATTGCAGATACCCAATTTTTCTCAAATAACTCATTCACCTACTTTTGGGAGAGCTTTCACTCTGTGAAGTTTCAGACCCATAGCTAATTACTCACCTACTCAAAATGAGTAAATGCGAATTATCTCTAAAAGTATTGCAGATAGCCAATTTTTCTCAAATAAATCATTCACCTACTTTTGGGAGAGCTTTCACTTGGTGAAGTTTCAGACCCATAGCTAATTACTCACCTACTCAAAATGAGTAAATGTGAATTATCTCTAAAAGTATTGCAGATAGCCAATTTTTCTCAAATAACTCATTCACCTACTTTTGGGAGAGCTTTCAGTCTGTGAAGTTTCAGACCCATAGCTATTTATTCACCTACTCAAAATGAGTAAATGCAAATTATCTCTTAAAAGTATTGCAGATAACCAATTTTTCTCAAATAACTCATTCACTTACTTTTGGAAGAGCTTTCACATGGTGAAGTTTCAGACCCATAGCTAATTACTCACCTACTCAAAATGAGTAAATGCGAATTATCTCTAAAAGTATTGCAGATAGCCAATTTTTCTCAAATAACTCATTCACCTACTTTTGGGAGAGCTTTCACTTGGTGAAGTTTCAGACCCATAGCTAATTATTTACCTACTCAAAATGAGTAAATGCTAATTATCTGTAAAAGTATTGCGGATACCCAATTTTTATCAAATAACTCATTCATCTACTTGTGGCAGAGCTTTCACATGGTGAAGTTTCAGACCCATAGCTAATTACTCACCTACTCAAAATGAGTAAATGCGAATTATCTCTAAAAGTATTGCAGATAGCCAATTTTTCTCAAATAACTCATTCACCTACTTTTAGGAGAGCTTTCACTCTGTGAAGTTTCAGACCCATAGCTAATTACTCACCTACTCAAAATGAGTAAATACGAATTATCTCTAAAAGTATTGCAGATAGCCAATTTTTCTCAAATAACTCATTCACTTACTTTTGGAAGAGCTTTCACATGGTGAAGTTTCAGACCCATAGCTAATTACTCACCTACTCAAAATGAGTAAATGCGAATTATCTCTAAAAGTATTGCAGATAGCCAATTTTTCTCAAATAACTCATTCACCTACTTTTGGGAGAGCTTTCACTTGGTGAAGTTTCAGACCCATAGCTAATTATTTACCTACTCAAAATGAGTAAATGCTAATTATCTGTAAAAGTATTGCGGATACCCAATTTTTATCAAATAACTCATTCATCTACTTGTGGCAGAGCTTTCACATGGTGAAGTTTCAGACCCATAGCTAATTACTCACCTACTCAAAATGAGTAAATGCGAATTATCTCTAAAAGTATTGCAGATAGCCAATTTTTCTCAAATAACTCATTCACCTACTTTTAGGAGAGCTTTCACTCTGTGAAGTTTCAGACCCATAGCTAATTACTCACCTACTCAAAATGAGTAAATACGAATTATCTCTAAAAGTATTGCAGATAGCCAATTTTTCTCAAATAACTCATTCACCTACTTTTGGGAGAGCTTTCACTTGGTGAAGTTTCAGACCCATAGCTAATTACTCACCTACTCAAAATGAGTAAATGCGAATTATCTCTAAAAGTATTGCAGATACCCAATTTTTCTCAAATAACTCATTCACCTACTTTTGGGAGAGCTTTCACTCTGTGAAGTTTCAGACCCATAGCTAATTACTCACCTACTCAAAATGAGTAAATGCGAATTATCTCTAAAAGTATTGCAGATAGCCAATTTTTCTCAAATAAATCATTCACCTACTTTTGGGAGAGCTTTCACTTGGTGAAGTTTCAGACCCATAGCTAATTACTCACCTACTCAAAATGAGTAAATGTGAATTATCTCTAAAAGTATTGCAGATAGCCAATTTTTCTCAAATAACTCATTCACCTACTTTTGGGAGAGCTTTCAGTCTGTGAAGTTTCAGACCCATAGCTATTTATTCACCTACTCAAAATGAGTAAATGCAAATTATCTCTTAAAAGTATTGCAGATAACCAATTTTTCTCAAATAACTCATTCACTTACTTTTGGAAGAGCTTTCACATGGTGAAGTTTCAGACCCATAGCTAATTACTCACCTACTCAAAATGAGTAAATGCGAATTATCTCTAAAAGTATTGCAGATAGCCAATTTTTCTCAAATAACTCATTCACCTACTTTTGGGAGAGCTTTCACTTGGTGAAGTTTCAGACCCATAGCTAATTATTTACCTACTCAAAATGAGTAAATGCTAATTATCTGTAAAAGTATTGCGGATACCCAATTTTTATCAAATAACTCATTCATCTACTTGTGGCAGAGCTTTCACATGGTGAAGTTTCAGACCCATAGCTAATTACTCACCTACTCAAAATGAGTAAATGCGAATTATCTCTAAAAGTATTGCAGATAGCCAATTTTTCTCAAATAACTCATTCACCTACTTTTAGGAGAGCTTTCACTCTGTGAAGTTTCAGACCCATAGCTAATTACTCACCTACTCAAAATGAGTAAATACGAATTATCTCTAAAAGTATTGCAGATAGCCAATTTTTCTCAAATAACTCATTCACCTACTTTTGGGAGAGCTTTCACTTGGTGAAGTTTCAGACCCATAGCTAATTACTCACCTACTCAAAATGAGTAAATGTGAATTATCTCTAAAAGTATTGCAGCTAGCCAATTTTTCTCAAATAACTCATTCACCTACTTTTGGCAGAGCTTTCACTTGGTGAAGTTTCAGACCCATAGCTAATTATTCACTTACTCAAAATGAGTAAATGTGAATTATCTCTAAAAGTATTGCAGATAGCCAATTTTTCTCAAATAACTCATTCACCTACTTTTGGGAGAGCTTTCACTCTGTGAAGTTTCAGACCCATAGCTATTTATTCACCTACTCAAAATGAGTAAATGCTAATTATCTGTAAAAGTATTGCGGATACCCAATTTTTATCAAATACTCATTCATCTACTTGTGGAAGAGCTTTCACATGGTGAAGTTTCAGACCCATAGCTAATTACTCACCTACTCAAAATGAGTTAATGCGAATTATCTCTAAAAATATTGCAGATAGCCAATTTTTCTCGAATAACTCATTCACCTACTTTTGGCAGAGCTTTCACTTGGTGAAGTTTCAGACCCATAGCTAATTATTCACTTACTCAAAATGAGTAAATGTGAATTATCTCTAAAAGTATAGCAGATAGCCAATTTTTCTCAAATAACTCATTCACCTACTTTTGGGAGAGCTTTCACTCTGTGAAGTTTCAGACCCATAGCTATTTATTCACCTACTCAAAATGAGTAAATGCTAATTATCTGTAAAAGTATTGCGGATACCCAATTTTTATCAAATACTCATTCATCTACTTGTGGGAGAGCTTTCACATGGTGAAGTTTCAGACCCATAGCTAATTACTCACCTACTCAAAATGAGTAAATGCAAATTATCTCTAAAAGTATTGCAGATAGCCAATTTTTCTCAAATAACTCATTCACCTACTTTTGGAAGAGCTTTCACACACGAAAATGAAAAATTGTGAATATCTCGGAAAAGCTATTTCTTCTACTTTAATGCTCGGCGGGAGATACACACCGCGGCAGTGGTCTTGACAAAAAATTTTGTCTCCCCAAAAATGGTGGCCATTTTGAATTTTCAAAGTTTTTGCAAAACACAAAAATGCTTATATCTCGAAAACTGTGCTATATGGAGCGAACTCAACAAAATTTTGGACCTGCTGGGTATCTCTGCAGAGTAGCCATGCCAAATTTCAAAATATTTTTGTCTCGCCAAATATAGCGGACATTTTTAATTTTTTAATTTTTTGCAAAACACAAAAATGCTTATATCTTGAAAACCGTGCTAGATAGAGCAGACTGCGCTGACTTTGGTTGCCACAACAGTATAAGGCTAGAAATGAAGCATTTTCTTAATACTTTAGCACTAACCTTTATATCCTTTTCGGGACGCTTTGTTTTTGCTATGCAAAAACATTATCTTTTTTTTTTGCGAGCGATCCTCTAGTTTGTTTTTGCCTCAGTTTCCTCGCCGCCGCCGCATTATGGTCTCCCTTGAATATCTCCCTTATTATTAGAAGGTTTCAAACCATCTTTGGCAGTTATATACCTTAGGTGTGGGAAAATTTTTCTGCCTGCTTAAATATGACCTTTGACCTTTATAAAGGTCACATGATCAAAAACTATTTTTTGAAGTACACCACCCCCAATATTAAGAGGTATTGGGAAAGCATATGTGGAGAGTCTAAATAGCCGGTCAGTTTTACCCCCCGACCCCCCCTTATGGGCCAAACTGGGGTCATAAATAGCTGCTTTGGAGTTTTTCCCTTATATCTCCTTTATCGTTGCTTTTATAGCTTCAGAATGTATTAAGTTTTACCCCCTGACCCCCCTTATGCGTCAAACTGGGGTCATAAAATAGCTGATTTTGAGTTTTTGCCTTATATCTCCTTTATTGTTGCTTTTATAGCTTCAGAATGTATTAAGAGGTATTGGGAAAGCATATATGGAGAGTCTAAATAGCCGGTCAGTTTTACCCCCCGACCCTCCCCCTTATGGGTCAAAATGGGGTCATAAAATAGCCGATTTTGAGTTTTTGCCTTTATCTCCTTTATTATTGCTTTTATAGCTTCAGAATATATTAAGAGGTATTGGGAAAACATATGTGGAGAGTCTAAATAGCCGGTCAGTTTTACCCCCCGACCCCCCCTTATGGGCCAAACTGGGGTCATAAATAGCTGCTTTGGAGTTTTTGCCTTGTATCTCATTTATTGTTGCTTTTATAGCTTCAGAATGTATTAAGAGGTGTGGAGAGTCTAAATAGCCGGTCAGTTTTACCCCCTGACCCCCCTTATGGGTCAAACTGGGGTCATAAAATAGCTGATTTTGAGTTTTTGCCTTATATCTCCTATATTGTTGCTTTTATAGCTTCAGAATGTATTAAGAGGTATTGGGAAAGCATATATGGAGAGTCTAAATTGCCGGTCAGTTTTACCCCCCGACCCCCCCTTATGGGTCAAAATGGGGTCATAAAATAGCCGATTTTGAGTTTTTGCCTTTATCTCCTTTATTGTTGCTTTTATAGCTTCAGAATATATTAAGAGGTATTGGGAAAGCATATGTGGAGAGTCTAAATAGCTGGTCAGTTTTACCCCCTGACCCCCCTTATGGGTCAAACTGGGGTCATAAAATAGCTGATTTTGAGTTTTTGCCTTATATCTCCTTTATTGTTGCTTTTATAGCTTCAGAATGTATTAAGAGGTATTGGGAAAGCATATATGGAGAGTCTAAATAGGCGGTCAGTTTTACCCCCCGACCGGCCCCCCCCACCCCCTCTGGTGCGAAATTGGGTCATAAAATAGCCGATTTTGAGTTTTGGCCTTTATCTCCTTTATTGTTGCTTTTATAGCTTCAGAATATATTAAGAGGTATTGGGAAAGCATATGTGGAGAGTCTAAATAGCTGGTCAGTTTTACCCCCCGACCCCCCCCCCCCTTATGGGCCAAACTGGGGTCATAAATAGCTGCTTTGGAGTTTTTGCCTTATATCTCATTTATTGTTGCTTTTATAGCTTCAGAATGTATTAAGAGGTATTGGGAAAGCATATGTGGAGAGTCTAAATAGCCAGTCAGTTTTACCCCCCTTATGGGCCAAACTGGGGTCATAAATAGCTGCTTTGGAGTTTTTCCCTTACATCTCCTTTATCGTTGCTTTTATAGCTTCAGAATGTATTAAGAGGTATTGGGAAAGCATATGTGGAGAATCTAAATAGTCGGTCAGCTTTATCCCCCGACCCCCCTTTATGGGTCAAACTGGGGTCATAAAATAGTTGCTTTGGAGTTTTGCCTTATATCTCCTTTATTGTTGCTTTTAGACCTTCAGTATGTATTAAGAGGTATTGGAAAAGCATATGTGGAGAGTCTAAATAGCCGGTCAGTTTTACCCCCCCCACCCTCCCTTATGGGCCAAACTGGGGTCATAAATAGCTGCTTTGGAGTTTTTGCCTTATATCACTTTTATTGTTGCTTTTATAGCTTCAGAATGTATTAAGAGGTATTGGGAAAGCATACGGTGTAGCTTTGTGCATTCTTAGCTTTACAGCATGCTTATTAAAACCACAAAGCATTTTAAACTTTAAGGGACGTTTCGCTTTTGTGAGCAAAAGCATTCCTCTAGTTGTAAAAGGGTAGTCTCAAACAGAGCAAACTGGATTGTGCTCATCCCCAGCACACAAGATGGTGATCACACTAGTAGGTCACCACCTTATAGGCAACCAATACCTATAAAGATCCACTACATGTGTTTCATCCCAAACCAAACCATTATACTTTCCTATTCCATCAAACCACAATCAACCACTCGTGCGTCTGATGAGTCTCCCTGATGAAACCGTGAAGGGTCCCACGCTGAAACATATGAAACCCCCTTGTATGAGCTGTCTTTATATGTTGTCTTTATTTGTCTCAGAACAAGAAATAATAATGTAACTTAATGATTTTGAAAAAAAAAATTAGGGCTACTGGTCCTGGGCCAGAAGAATTAACGATTCCACTAGTGCAGACTCGGTCTTTTTAAGTTTTTATATAGGACAAATATCAAGTCGTCAAGTTGGCCTTCAAACTGTGTTTAATCCCCATAAAGACCCAACCTGGGAATTTTTTTCTATGTTGTTTTATGTCAGCTGACATTATGGCGTCACTCTGCAGTGTCTGCATGTGTGAACAACTTCTCCAAAAGTACAAGGCCCAGTGACATGCTGCTACTTTTAAAAGATATCTTGTCTACTGAGGATGATAAATTGTTCAAGGCATGCAGATCTATCCGTCTGTTCCCCAGAGTCGCTTGAAGCAAGGTACTCCCACCAAAAGTGTGAAACTTTAAACACATTAGCACAATTTTCTCATTAACTATTGCAGGGATTTCTCTCTTATCTTGCATAGTGGTGGAACGATTCGCTGAGAACTCTATTTCCAAACTCGAGTCCGTGTTTTAGCATCTACATCGATCCCTATTGGAAACATCGGCGACGAAAAAAAGACTAAACCACGGAAGACGTTTTGAGTGGACGATAATAGAAATACTGGCTATAATGAAGGAATAACACACAACTAGCGTGGTTTTACAACGAATAGCGATATTAGAAACATGAAGGCAAACTAACTGGCTACAAGGTACAGTCTCAGAAACGTCAGCGGTAACTAAAGTGGTTTTAAATGGGCGATAATCGGGAATTTATGCGATCGCGGTACTTCGTTTTTATGTTTAATGTATGTTTAAATAGCCATAACTTCCTTATTTCTTGTCCAATTTTTATAATTTTTTCACCATTGTGTTCAGTTTAATTAGCTTTATTCTGTCACACTGAGGATATTTTGTTATTTCAAGACATTTGTTAGTATTTAGAAGTTTACATGTTAATTATCATCTATGAAACTTAACTGCAAGTTGTGAAACTTCTTGACAATAAAGTGACAGAACTTACATCCATTTTATTCCAGAAAATAACTATTATTATTATATTATAATAACTATTATTGTAAATGAATTAAAGATAACATAGAACAACAGTACAACATATACATCATTAAAATATCAGGAAAGATTGATAGATTTCAAAGATAATTACTGACAGTTATTTCTACTGGAAACCAAGATCAATATTGGTAAATCCGTCACTGACAGTAGTCCAGACCGTACTTTTTATGGAAGGAATTTTGTAAAATTCCCTGTATGACTCAAAAATCGATTCGATTCGATTAATCATCTCAGGACTTTTCCGATTAATCAATTCGGATTTTCAAGTCCGATTCCCACCACTAACCAGGCCACAGGTAGATTCCCTTTTGTGAGTATCAGGCCTGGATCTTTCTTGAGTAATTTTTATGAATTTTTTTAAATAATTTTTAATGCAGCCTTAAAATCTCATGATGCTATATCGTAGAAACTCTAAGGTGTAGGAAGTTGATACTTGAGACATTGATCCAGAGGTATTGGTGTGCAAGATCATGGTTTAACCTTGATTTGACCTTTGTCCTTGCTGAAGTGAACTTTATGTTTAAAATCTTATCTGGGCTGTATCTTGGGGACTGTCAGGTGTAAAAATTTGATATTTGACAGGGTTATTGGTTGGTTTGGGGGATTATTGTGGCGGGGGAGACTGTGCAGTGGTATGTTCAGTGATGCTTCTAGAGCGCGGGATACGCGATATGTCGCAAGTTTTGGGACTAGCCCGCAATTTGGTATATTCGGCACATTCGGTATAAGAGGCGATCCCGCAAGTTTACAAAATGGAGGGGCACTGATCGTTTCGCGAGGATCCTTTAATTTTATCATCATGAAGACTATATTTGGTCGTTTTTTCAGTGAAAAATGTTATTTCATATGAAAACAAAATGGATACTACAGTTTGAAAGTGAATGATGCAAACGTCAGATGCTAACAACAATACTGTTGAACCAGTTCATACAGCATGTGTGTTACCTCGTATCTTCTCATGAATATTAATGAGTTGGGAGCTATGGATGTCAGTTCTCAAGTTTATGATGCAAATGTCAGATACTAACAACAATACTGTTGAACCAGTTCGTACAGCATGTGTGTTACCTCATATCTTCTCATAAATATAAATGAGTTGGGAGCTATGGCCGCAACTTCTCAAGTTTAAAGTCTTAGATCTTTGTTGAGGGTTATATTTTATAAAATATCGCTAGAAAACCCTAATGGAAATCTATGACCTCATATCATCTCATGAATATTAATGACTTGGGTTCCCGAGTTTAAAGCATTTGGTCTTTTATTGAGGCACTTCTAATTTAAAAAATATTGCAAGAAAAGTATTGTTGTAGAATATGGCCCCAGGTCTTTGATTTTTTTTTTTTTTTTTTTGTTTGTCCAAGCACTGATCCAGATAAGTTACATAACTTAATGTGATCTAAGTTGGATCAGTTTCCATCTTCTATTTTTTTCACGAAGATCCATACAGTAGCATTTGTGTAATCCTGCTAACAAATATACGGACAGACAAATGCTTCTGAAATTAATCCCTCTTTGGCGGAGGTACAAGTTCCCATTTTAATTGTCCAAGCCCCCACATTTTTCGGACATCGGGGGGAACTGCCCCCGCATTACAAAATTTCTAGAATCAACACTGATGTTGTGATATTGTTTTGACCTTGCCGTGGCGATGTTAACCTTGAAAATTTGGCCCTGGTATCAGAAACGGTAAAGTGCAAGATACTTGGCCGGGACCTTGACTTGGGATATAGGTGCACAGTGTCACAGTCTATGCTTGATTTGCCCTTTGACGATGCAGTACATACCTTCACCTTTAAAACTTTGCCTTTATCTGGGCTATATCTTTGAAACCGTAAGGTAAAGGGAGTTGATACATGACAAGTTTAATGGACCACAATAATGGTTGGGATGTGTAGTTAACCAACATTATGATGTGACCTCAGTTTGACCCTTAAACGTGCCACAGTGATTTTTTTGCATTACTTTAACTGTCTGGTTTGAAAGACACCTTATGGTTGAACTTTTTCACCTGTTCAGGCTGTTCTATATCTGATTGTGTTCAGTGCTATTTCCAAAGGTTCGGGCGTGTCTGATGTTATCTTTGTACTTCAGCAGAGCCGACGGACCCCCCCACAGAAACCACGTGATTCCAGCTTTCTTCCAGATTACTCGTTCCCCAGCCAGGATGTCCCAACAAAAGACAGTATCATTGCAACCCCACTGAAGATAGGCTTTCTTGGCCTGGGTCTGATGGGCAGTGGGATGGCTCTGAATCTGCTACGCTCTGGACATGAAGTAACAGTCTGGAACCGCACTCCCTCCAAGGTAAGGGACAGCAAATGACTCAAGCTAATACTGAATTGAAATTGGAAATTTTCGATTAACAGTTACAATAAATTAAATAACAATAACAAAATAAGGATAGCATTAGCATATGACCCTAGTGCAAATGTCAGACTGAAAAAATGTTGGTAAAGGGTTTTTTTTTTTTTTTTTTTACAAATATGGCCCTTGACATTCAGTAAGCAACAACTTGTCGTGGTTCAGAACAGAGCACTATGAAAATACAACCTAACTGGACTGATTCCTGGATACAGTATGTGGGTGTGGTTTCCATCAATTTCCAACAGTGACTGGCTTTTGCCACATCTACAAGCTCCCACAAACATGAAAGGCTGTATATAATTCTTGAATATTATTGAAGGTCCTTGGTGTCAAAAATTTTGTACCATTTAATTGAAAACACTGGTGAAAAAACAAGAAAATCTTGCAACAAATAGGGAAATTGTTCATAGTCAGAATTTTAGAAAGTGTAACAGTGTTTACACAATTAGCTATTTTGACTGTAAATTCTGTATAATAGAGGGGTTATTGTATATCTTATAGGGGTTATTGTTTAAGTGGAAATTTTCAAGAGTCATTAATTAAGTGTTTGTGTGTCTTAAAATATTTTGAAAGTGAGGCTTATAAGGTGATAGAAAAGTGTCAAAAATATCTCACATTGATATTTCCTTTAGTATCTATCATCAAAGTTATAATGGGTATGGTTGCTGAACATCTTTGGCACTAGACTTGTTAAGCGTCCCGCAAGGGACGCTTGTTTGTGTATGGGAGACCTTCAGGCTCCGCCGGCTCCGCATTTTGTTTTCCTTATAACTCTGTAACCGTCAGGCGGATTCTTTTCAAATTTGGCAGGTTTAGGCAGTAGCCTTGGGGAATTTTTTTGAATATGCTGCAGTGACATTTCAACCAATCAGAGAGGTCACATGACCAAAAATGTCTTTTTTCGATGGGGAAGCTTGTCCGGATGATAACTTGAAAGGAATTTTATCAATTCACCTGAAACTTGGCAAATACATTCATTCTATTAAAATCTGGAAATCATTAGATTTTGGCATTGATTGGTTAAGAAATGGCCGAGTAATTAATGATTAATTAATCATTACGAATTTTCCAAATAAGGAAAACACAAAAATGCTTATATCTCGAAAACCGTGCTAGATAGAGCGATTTCGACGAAATTTTTGATCCACAGGCTATCTCTGCGGAGTAGTTTTCCCAATTTTCAAAAAAATTTTGTCTCGCCAAAAATGGCGGCCATTTTGAATTTTCGAAATTTTCGCAAAAATTGCAAAACACAAAAATGCTTATATCTCGAAAACCGTACTAGATAGAGCGATTTCGACGAAATTTTTGACCCACAGGGTATCTCTGCAGAGTGGCCATGCCTATTTTAAAAAAAAAAATTTGTCTCGCCAAAAATGGCGGCCATTTTGAATTTTCGAATTTTTCGCAAAAATTGCAAAACATAAAAAAATGCTTATATCTCGAAAACCCTGCTAGATAGAGCGATTTCGATGAAATTTTTGATCCACAGGGTGTCTCTGCAGAGTAGCCATGCCAATTTTCAAAAAAAATTGCTCTTGCCAAAAATGGCGGCCATTTTGAATTTTCGAATTTTTTGCAAAAATTGCAAAACATAAAAATGCTTATATCTCGAAAATCCTGCTAGATAGAGCGATTTCAACGAAATTTTTGACCCACAGGGTATCTCTGCAGAGTAGCCATGCCAATTTTCAAAAAATTTTGTCTCGCCAAAAATGGCGGCCATTTTGAATTTTCGAATTTTTCGCAAAAATTGCAAACCATAAAAATGCTTATATCTCGAAAACCCTGCTAGATAGAGCGATTTCGACAAAATTTTTGACCCACAGGGTATCCCTGCAGAGTAGCCATGCCAATTTTCAAAAAAAAGAATTTCTCGCAAAAAATGGCGGCTATTTTGAATTTTCGAATTTTTCGCAAAATTGCAAAACATAAAAATGCTTATATCTCGAAAACTGTGCTAGATAGAGTGATTTCGACGAAATTTTTGACCCACAGGGTATCTCTGCAGAGTAGCCATGCCAATTTTCAAAAAAATTTTGTCTTGCCAAAAATGGCGGCCATTTTGAATTTCCGTATTTTTGTGCAAAAATTGCAAAACACAAAAATGCTAATATTTCGAAAACCGTGCTACATAGAGCGATTTTGACGAAATTTTTGATCTTCAGGGTATCTCTGCAGAGCAGCTATCCCAAAAAGCTTTCACTTGGTGAAGTTTCAGACCCATAGCTAATTACTCACCTACTCAAAATGAGTAAATGCGAATTATCTCTAAAATTATTGCAGATAGCCAATTTTTCTCAAATAACTCATTCACCTACTTTTGCCAGAGCTTTCACTTGGTGAAGTTTCAGACTCATAGCTAATTACTCACCTACTCAAAATGAGTAAATGCTAATTATCTCAAAAACTATTGCGGATACCCAATTTTTATCAAATAACTCATTCATGTACTTTTGGGAGAGCTTTCACATGGTGAAGTTTCAGACCCGTAGATGATTACTCACCTACTCAAAATGAGTAAATGCGAATTATCTCTTAAAAGTATTGCAGATAGCCAATTTTTCTCAAATAACTCATTCACCTACTTTTGGAAGAGCTTTCACATGGTGAAGTTTCAGACCCATAGCTAATTACTCACCTACTCAAAATGAGTAAATGCGAATTATCTCTAAAAGTATTGCAGATAGCCAATTTTTCTCAAATAACTCATTCACCTACTTTTGGGAGAGCTTTCACATGGTGAAGTTTCAGACCCATAGCTAATTATTTACCTACTCAAAATGAGTAAATGCTAATTATCTGTAAAAGTATTGAGGATACCCAATTTTTATCAAATAACTCATTCATCTACTTGTGGGAGAGCTTTCACATGGTGAAGTTTCAGACCCATAGCTAATTACTCACCTACTCAAAATGAGTAAATGTGAATTATCTCTAAAAGTATTGCAGATAGCCAATTTTTCTCAAATAAATCATTCACCTACTTTTGGGAGAGCTTTCACTTGGTGAAGTTTCAGACCCATAGCTAATTGCTCACCTACTCAAAATGAGTAAATGCGAATTATCTCTAAAAGTATTGCAGATAGCCAATTTTTCTCAAATAACTCATTCACCTACTTTTGGGAGAGCTTTCACTCTGTGAAGTTTCAGACCCATAGCTAATTACTCACCTACTCAAAATGAGTAAATGCGAATTATCTCTAAAATTATTGCAGATAGCCAATTTTTCTCAAATAACTCATTCACCTACTTTGGCCAGAGCTTTCACTTGGTGAAGTTTCAGACCCATAGCTAATTATTCACCTACTCAAAATGAGTAAATGTGAATTATCTCTAAAAGTATTGCAGATAGCCAATTTTTCTCAAATAACTCATTCACCTACTTTTGGGAGAGCTTTCACTCTGTGAAGTTTCAGACCCATAGCTATTTATTCACCTACTCAAAATGAGTAAATGCTAATTATCTGTAAAAGTATTGTGGATACCCATTTTTTATCAAATACTCATTCATCTACTTGTGGGAGAGCTTTCACATGGTGAAGTTTCAGACCCATAGCTAATTACTCACCTACTCAAAATGAGTAAATGCGAATTATCTCTAAAAGTATTGCAGATAGCCAATTTTTCTCAAATAACTCATTTACCTACTTTTGGGAGAGCTTTCACTTGGTGAAGTTTCAGACCCATAGATAATTATTCACCTACTCAAAATGAGTAAATGTGAATTATCTCTTAATAGTATTGCAGATAGCCAATTTTTCTCAAATAACTCATTCACCTACTTTTGAAAGAGCTTTCACACACGAAAATGAAAAATTGTGAATATCTCGGAAAAGCTATTTCTTTTGCTTTAATGCTCGGCGGGAGATACACACCGCGGCAGTGGTCTTGACAAAAAATTTTGTCTCCCCAAAAATGGTGGCCATTTTGAATTTTCAAAGTTTTTGCAAAACACAAAAATGCTTATATCTCGAAAACCGTGCTATATGGAGCGAACTCAACAAAATTTTTGACCTGCTGGGTATCTGCAGAGTAGCCATGCCAATTTTCAAAATGTTTTTGTCTCGCCAAATATAGCGGACATTTTGCATTTTTTAATTTTTTGCAAAACACAAAAATGCTTATATCTTGAAAACCGTGCTAGATAGAGCAGACTGCGCCTACTTTGGTTGCCACAACAGTATAAGGCTAGGAACGAAGCATTTTCTTAATACTTTAGCACTCACCTTTATATCCTTTTCGGGACGCTTTGTTTTTGCTATGCATAAACATTATCTTTTTTTTTGGCGAGCGATCCTCTAGTTTATTTTATGATCAGTGTTTCCCCATTGTGTGTAGTGTCCAAAACCATGGAATAGCAGAGTATTTTGTGTTTATACTCCATTTATTAGAAGCATTATTTAATCATGATAACATGGAGCTTACCAAATTAGTTTGTACCCGTCCAGTTAAAGCAACCATGTAGTTGGTTACTTGAAGAAACATTTTCTCAGAAAAAATATATAATATGTTTCACATAGAGCTACATAAAACAAATTTTGAGCATTTTGAATCCACATTTGCTCTTTCATTGGGCCTCTTATTTTTTACCACACCACCCCTAAGGGCTGTCGGGGTATTGTTTTCAGCCATGGTGTCTGGATGGGAGGGTGGGTGGCGGGAAAAGTTTGTCCGGGCTGTATCTCACAAACTATAAGGTGTAGGAAGTTATACTTGGTAGGGACATTGGTTCGGGGGTGTAAGTGTGCAACGTCATGGTGTAACTTTGATTTGACCTTGCTGTAGTGACCTTGACCTGTAAAATATTGTCTGATCTATATCTCAGAAACCATAAGTTGTAGGAAGTTGATACTTGGTAGGGACATTGGTTAGAGGGTGTAGGTGTGCAATGTCATGGTGTGACCTTGATTTGACCTTTGATTTTGCCATAGTGACCTTGAACTTTAAAATTTTGACCAGGCTATATCTCTGAAAGTGTAAAGTGTAGGAAGTTGATCTTCAGTGGGGACATTGCTTAGGGGGTGTAAAAATGCAACTTGATGGTGTGATCTTGATTTTACCTTTGACCTTGTCATAGTGACCATGAGTTTTAAATATCTTGTCCAGTCTATTTCTTGGATTCTGTAAGATGTAGAAGGTTAACACTAAGTAGGGACAGTGATTAGGGGTGTAGGTGAGAATCATGGTGCAACCTTTAATTGTGGCTCTGCCAAAGTGTGTTCACCTCCCATTTTTGAGACATCTTTCTCTCATGTCAAAGATATATGGATTCTTATATGCACCTTTACATAATTGTGCTATTTCCATTGATAGCTATTCTCCAATAAATAAATTTTACAGCTTCATAATTTTAGTTTACTGATTAATGCTGTCATCTTGCTATTGAATTGTATTGTTTTAATACTTTATCTTTATATTCATTTTCTTTCCCCTAGAAATAATTTTCTCTGCTTGTATATTATTTGGACCTTTACATAACTGACACTGATCTGTAAGTATCCCGATCTTTGTACTGTTTCACTACTTCTGTATCCGATGGTGTTGAAAACTATTTCCCCAGGCTGTGGGGTACGGGCATCTCTAATGCTATTTTAATATTAATATATTAATGTATGTAAGATATCTTGGACCTATTTGTGTTAGAATGTAGGCAATGAAAAAAGGTTCCAGTGTATGGGTCTATTTATGTTTATTTTGAAGACCAGTCATATTTAGGATGTAAAGCTGTTAAATTGACAGAGTTTAAATGGTAAAATTGATCATCCTCCTAGCTTTAAATGAGAGGACTATGATTGGTGGGACTGTTGTGTGGGCCAGTGTGTGGGATGTTCTCTTGTGGAGATTGTCTTTTTTCTTTTGGTTTATCGATTGCTTCTCATTTGTGCCTCCTTGCATTCTATTGAGCAGAGGTCCTCCTGGGAATATGACAGCTCAAGTCAGGCAAAAATAAATCAACCACAACGCCTGTATATATGCAGGTCACAGAAGAGATGAGATTGGTGATATAGATATGCAGTATATAAAGAAAATGTATAAAAGCTATTTATAAATTTGTGGGCAAGTCATAATTCATTAATTGGAGTCTAGAGTGTAATATTCTTTGTGAATTGAAAAAATATTCAGGTGTAAGTGGATTTTTTCATGAATTCACAAATTTGCTAAACGTATGATTTCTGCACAAATTACCATTTCTTACTCCAGTTTGTACATCACTTGATTGAGCATTCATTATTCAGCTTAAGGTCAATTCAACATACAGCAATGTTTTCAGAATAAGCTTTTCATCTGTAGATATCATTTCAGTTTCCGCTGTGTAGCACTCAACATTGTAACAATTGATGCCAATTTTTTTTATTTAATTAGGTGTTAAAGACTATATATTGCCATTGTCACCTTTTTTCCCTAGAACAGGACATTTTCTTTGTACATTCAGTACTGAACCAATATTAATCTCAATTTAATCTCTCAGCAGGTGGCTGCAGCTGTGGCCATAAAGCTTGTGGGTGTTCCATATCCTAAAACCATCTATTGATTTTCACCAAATTTTCAGGATATATTTACCCCAAAAGGATCTAGAGCTGATTAAGTTTTGGGGTATCTAGAAACAGCTATTACCATGGATACACGTTTAATGTTTGGGGTCTTATAGTTTTTGGGTGTTCCACAGCCCAAACCCATTCATGGATTTCACCAAATTTTCAGGATATGTTTACCCCAAGAGAATCTATAGCTGATTAGGTTTTTGTGGTATCTGGCAACAACTATTACCATGGCAACACTTTTAAGATGTTTGGGTCTTAAAGTTTGTGGGTGTTTCACAGCCTAAAACCATGCATGCATTTTGACAAAATTTTCAGGATATGTTTACCCCAAGAGGATCTAGAGCTGATTAAATTTTGGGGGTATCTGGCAACAACTTTTGCCATGACAACACTTTTAAAATATTTGGTTCTTAAAGTTATTTTGTGTTACACAGCCTAAACTCATGCATGGATTTCACCAGATTTTCAGAGGGCCCCGGTGGTGCAGTGGTAACACACTTGCCTCCCACCTCTGAGGTTGGAGGTTCAAACCCCGGACCCTATGTGGAAAAGATGGCAGTTTCTTACTGAGGGTCAGCAGTTTTCAGTATGGAACCTTGATCGACTGTATGTACTGGTTTCCTCTGCCCATAAAACTATCCATCGTGATATGACTGTGTTACAGTGTTGAAAGCGACATTATTAGGAAAGCTTGCTAGAAGAGTAATTTTGGCTTTGTCTTAAAGCAAAATGGGTGCCATATCACATCTTCAATGTCAAATGTGGGTCATCATGTCAAAAAGGCTGAATATCTCCCTCATCATTGGTCCTAGAGGTGTGAAATGAAGAAACAACTTGTAGGAAATCATGGCTCTTGTATCTCCCGTATAATTGGTTCTGGGGTTTCCAAATGTGAAAACAACTTATAGGAAATCATGACCTGTGAATATTTTGTAAGTGTCGAATTTGACCTTTTGCCCCTGCTTTAAAGTCAAGTAGGGTCATTATACAGAAATGACCATATATCTTTTATATATTGGTCCTTGGACATGGAGCTCTCTGTCTCAAGGTCACACTACCATTTTTGTTTAATTCTTGGCAGGAGATAACCATCGCGGCAGTTATCTTGTTATTTGTGTATCTCATTTAGAGAAACTTTTGCTTCATATTAGGCTTCCATCTAAATTGACAGATGCTTTGCTCTTGTCAAAAGAAATCCTTGCATCATGAACGTAGAAAATTTTCCTCCTTCTTCAACTATGTGAAAGTTCTTCAATCTTACAGCATCTTGTGGGTTCTGTATTCTTATTAGAATTGAAGTTGTTCTTAGATTTTCCCAAATTTCAATGTTGTTGCCCATTTAGTTGTACCTGCGGGATAGGTTTTTTGCCTGACAAAGCTGGCTATTATTCTTTAATGTGGTGACAAGAACGGTGTTTGAAACTGCATGGGCCCGGTGGCCAGGGGTCGATTTCACAAAAGGACTTAGCCCAGACTTAGACTTAAATTGAAGACTTTTGTCTTAAAATGAGGCTAAGTCTGTGATCTTAGACTTGGAGGATTTCACAAAGCTGCTAAGTCTAGGCTTTGGCTAAGTCTACCCAAGAGTGGGCTTAACTTTTCTAAACAAAGGCTTAAATATGGCCGCCATTTATTTTTCTCACTTCAAAATTTGAAATGCTGGAAAATAAAGAATAAATATATAGAACACTGCCCTAAATTATTCTTTGGACATGTCTGTGTGATTGTAAGGTTTCCCATTTAAAAATACAGCATTTTTTCAAAGATAAAATGAGCTAAACAAGGGATATATGTTACCACTAAAATATTTTGAGTAGAAATAAAGGGTCACATGACCTAGAAAACTACCATGGTTATATGACAAGCTAAGTCACCCTTTGTGAAATCCATATAAGTCCAGGACTTCGCAAAGACAAAAGGCTCAGATTTAAGTCCCTGACTTAGCCTAAGTCTGAGACCCTTTGTGAAACCGGCCCCAGGAAGTACCAAGTTCTGCTCTGGGCCATGTTTTTTTGCAAATGTATAGCCCGGCTGGCCATTAACTCTAATTCAGAAAATAAAGAGATTTAAATTTTAATTTTATTGGGCTATTTAAATTTGATACGGGCCATGAAAAGTGAAGTTAATGGCCCTGCTGCGCTTTCGTTAGGTAGTTCATACACTGGACAAGAATAACTGATAAATACTCTCCCAGTATTCTGTGCATGTGCATGGGTCCAAAGATTGCTTATTATTAGACTTCAGCAGAGTTTGTACTGTGAGTGATCTGATTAATTTTTTTAGTTGTAGCAACTTAAACCAGCCTTCTGTCAAAAAAAAGGAATTGTTTTCTTATTTTATATGTAGTAGATTGCGACATTTTAATTTTTAAAACCCAACTATTTTTTTTATTATCACATGATATAACGCTTCAATTTAAGAGAAGCAAAACAATATCAATTGACAACTGTTATTAAGTCTACTAAACTCTATAACAGACATTACAACTAAAGTACATTCAATCTATAATGCAAGTTTTAATTCTAGTTTATAATCAATAATATTTTTTAAAAATAGAATAAAAAGTTTAACATATAACCAACAACAATATCACAATATGTTATTAAACACAGAAGTGTTGCAGGATAAGAAAAGCCTGCACATTTATAAGTGGTAATCATATTGTATTGCAACACATTTCTGGAGGCCTTAGATTTCTGGCAAAATAGATGTTATATGTATAGGCTTGTCTACCCAGTTCTATTTTCTGACAAAATTGTTCTCACCAATACGAGTTACCACTTACCTGTCCTTTTCAGGTCCAGTGGCCTGTAATGCTTGCTGTTAGAGTCAACTTCCATAGCGGTCTGTTCTTACCCACACCTTTAAGCCCATTGTACATTAGCGCGGCTTAGCATGTTGTAAAAATCATACCGTGCCACATCATGCCACATATATGTGCAAAGGCCCTAAGCTTTGGTCCAGAAATTCCATCCCGCTTTTTCCCCTTTCCACTGCTATAAAGTATTCTTTATTGCTACTATATCATGATTTCTAATAGCCCGAGACTCAATGTGAAACTTATTCGGTGGGGTTTTTAACATTACAATGGTCTCAAAGATAAAAGTTAAAGTCTTTCAAAACAAAAGTGCTTTTCCCCCAAAGTCCAAACAAATATAGTGAGAGCAGTGGGTCTGTGGAAGTCAAAAATTTAAAAGTATTATTGAAAAAAAAACAAAGGCCTAGTCAACAATATAGATAACTGTGAACACATGGTAAATATGTGAAACTATCACAAGACATTTTAATCTAAAACAGAGTAACAACAGCAGAATAGACTCACAAGCGATATTGATTGGGATTATTCACAGTGCACCAAGTATGTGATTCAAATAGGAAGCATGTTTATTGAAAACTTAATAATATATTCTTATCTGTTGAATAATACTAGAAAACTCTTGTTATAAATTATGCAGAAACATTACAATGAAAGTTATTTCAGTGCGCAATAATTACTTCTAAATTTTAAACCCGAAAGTTGCATTCTCAAAGCCACACCAATCACTCTATAACTTTAAAAATAAGAGAGCTATTTCATATCCATGAGTGGGTTATAAACCTATCTCTCAATATGGAAAAAAAACTGTTATGATCTGTGGGTGGATTTTATTATAGGTTTCCGAAAGCTTTCCAAGCGACATTACCATTGGATCTAAAAACCTTGATCCAGAAAACGTGAATATTTTTTAATCCATTTGATTAATTCCTGAAAATGTTCCAACAGGTTCCTCATTCCTCCCAAATGGAATAAGAACCTTGCAAAAGACTATTACATACTGTAATCGACTTAAAATAGAAAAGTTTGCTTTAAGAATGTTAAGATAGCTTTAAGATAGGATTGCAGTTGGTTTCCCGAACACAAGCATGATAAGGAACAGTGACTAGAGCTGTAATCAACAGTGATTTCTGTAGATCGACGCTCGCTTGTTAGATGCGAGTTGAACTCGAGTAAATGACACAAATATAAATAAAATAATAATGTCCAGATATTGTCATCAAGGGATCCGCCATTGACGTATTTAGTACCATTTTATTGCAAGGAAATATATTCTGTTGCCGGTTAAATTGTACAGGTATGTATGAGCACATTATGGAACATCCACGTAAATAAGGAAATAAAAAAACGGCCATGGCTCATTGAATTTTTTGTCTTTATGGTTAGATAAATTGTAAAAGTGCTGGTTTTATAACAAGACTAGTATATCATAATTTATTTCTTAAAAACTCGAGTTTAAATTACGTAAATCGATGTGGTCCCAAATATCGCCCACCGAGTTACGACTCGAGTTTCGGTCAACTCGTTACAGCACTAACAGTGACAGTTCACAATAATTTCCAATGGTTTGTATTAATCAGGAATACACAATTCACTCCTGAATGTTCCCAATCCACAATTACTGGTCCCAAGTTGGTCCCAAATGTTCCAATAGTGGTTTACGAATGTTCTGAATGAAAAGACTGACAACACTGATGGGTAGTGCTGGTATTGTTTATCGATATTGAAATATTTATCGATCTATGCTAAATACGCTGATAGCGATAATGTAGTCCATTATCAATATCGAAACATACCACTTACCAGGTACAACTATGGTGTTTTTCATTCAAATAAAGGACAATATTTGAAAAATATAAAGGTTTTCATATTATTTTTGTCAACTTTCACTTACTGCTAAAGCGGAAACGCCATATTTGTTTACGTTTCGGGAAACAACTGAAACCTGCGAAAGAGTTTGGAAGGTCTCTCCCGGAAAACATCTATGACCCGATATTTCAATATCGATCGATACGAAAGGGAAAGATATGGTTTGATATCGATATACATATTATTACTCGATACCAACACTACTAATGGGTTATAAAGCTGTAAGGGAATGCAGTCAAAAATATGGAACAGCCCTCTTACATATTTCAAAGTAAGCAAAATAGGCAAGCTTTCTGATAAAATTGATATTGTGGTTAGTTTTGGGAAAGTTTGCAGGTTCATTTACAACTTGATGAGATTGTTTTGATTCTGTTCTTTAATAGAGTTTTATATCAAAAGAATTGGATTGTTTTATTATTAAGAATCAGCCAATAAGTGGCCAGCCACTGTATTCATGGTTAAACTTCAGTTACTTTTAAATTATCCAAAATTGCTGTGCCTGTCTTAGACCTCTGTGCTGCAGAGAACTGTATATAAGCCTTTTCCGGGGAACTCTTGGTGGAATCAGAAGGAAAATGACTGGATGTTGGTGAGTAATTTGGAGTGGTGTCTTCTGAGCTTGTGTTGAGGTCTGCAGGCAGTGAATGTAGCCACATGGGTGTCAAATGTTCAGAGATATTCAGTATCACCTCTGGACGTGGATCACAAGAACTGGTAGAAGCAGCAAGTGTCCGAGTATTCCTGTTAGAAGCCTGTACTGTTTGGTAGCTTGACATTGCACTTTGGCTCATTTGAGTAGTTTCTACACCGTATTCCAGGCTATCACAGTTTGGTTTAGTGGCTGCTTTTCTCCTCTTTTTCTTCTTCATTCTGCTACTGCCTTTTGTGTGTTTTTGAGACTTTTTATTTTTCCGAGGTTTATGAGTTTTGTCTGAGTGAGAGGTTTGCTCTGTATTTATTTGTAGCAGTACATCTGCAGGTTCTGGTATTGCAATATTCTTAGTAACACCCTGTGAGTTGATTGTTACTTCCTTCTGATTACTCAGGTTACAAGTTCCTTGTCGTTTCTCACTGCCCACGTTCTCCACACTCCCCCCACACAGTGAGTTGTCTGACTGGCTGGAGGCTGTAACATACTCAGAGTTATCGCTATCACCAAGATGAATGCTCACTTGATCAGGATGGGTTTCCAGGTCAATGTTGATAAAATTCTCACTGAAGATCATGGAGTCTGAGCGCAAGCATTCAGTCTCTATGAATCCCATACAATTGCCAATATCCAGCAACTCGAGCAGTTTTAGCAGGTGTTGTTGCTGTAGTTTATATTGGTCCCTCAACTTGCTCATTTGCTGAGATCCATATTCACGAATTTTCAAGACTTGCGTGGTGTACTGATCCCGTAGCTTCTCCACCTTGGCAGACTTGTATCCCCGCAATTTGCCCACCTTTGTGAACTTATAACTACGAAACTTGTCTGTTTGTGAACTGTATTGTTCTCGCAGCTTCTCCACTTGTTGGGAGCAGTTATCCTTGACCTTTGCAACTTGAGAAGTATAATGCTCTCTCAGGTTGTGCATATGCTGGACAATGGACTGGAAACTATCCTGTTTGTAAGTGCGTAATTTGTCAACCTTTGAGTTCTTAAATGCTGAGAACTGGTCAAGTTTTGCCGTTTTATAAGCGCTGAGTTTACCAATTTGAACGCTTCTGTAATCATTGAGGTTTTGCAAAACTTGAGCTATACCTTTTCTCTTTTCCTTTTCTGAATGGCTGTATCTGCTGTGAATTTTGCGAATGATTCCCACCAGTAACCCAATTGACAGCATTCCCCCAGCACAACACACCCCCCATATAACACTCCATACAGTTACTTCTAATATGATGAGGTAGTTTAACATGACCTCAACAACAACTGAGCTGTTACCATACTCATTGAAAGCCCTACAGATATAACTGCCAGCATCTGATCTTGATACTGACTCAATATGCAAACTCCCATTTGGTAGCACTCTGATTCTCTCCCTGTCTAAGTCATTGGTGAATGGGGTGCTACTTGTGACTCTGTAACTGGTCACAGCATCTTGGATTAGCTCATAATGGGAGCTACCTGCGGGTGTATAGTGAAATATTTGCTTCCAGGGTGTTAGCCATACTACATTTGGTGTAGGGTCACCCACAGCTACACAATCCAGGGACACAGCCTCCCCAATCCTTTTAAATGCAGTACTTGTATAGTTGATTATTTGAGCATGTGAACAGTTAAACTGTAGAGGGAGGTATGTAAGAGAAAGTCCCTGTAGGTGGCTCGGTGATAAACAAGTCGGCACTTGATTCTGTGTAAACTTTGTAAAACGACTGAACCAATTAGCCAACCACACAATATCACAGTCACAGTTCCATGGATTCTCATTAAGCCTAATGTCTTGTGTGGCATTTGAAGTAAAGCTCAATACCTTCGGAGACAGTGATGTAAGCAGATTATAGCTCAAGTTGAGATTTTGTAGCATTGCTGTGGTGCAAAATGTTTCTGGATGGATCCACATTATCCTGTTGTGAGAGATATCCAGTGTCCTGAGATTAAAAAGTCCCTTGAAAATGTCACCATAGATTACCTGTATTTCACAACCCGATAAATTTAACATGGTGAGGTTACTGCAAGCACTCAATGTGAATGGAGGAATGCTCTGTATTGGATTCCCTGCTAAGCTTAACCATTTTAATTGTGAACAATTGTCTGAAAATATTCCATCGACGTAAAGTATGTTGTTGTAACTGATGTCCATCATTTCTAATCTTGGAAAATATTCAAATGAATCTGGGTTGACAGAAATAATGTTATTATGTGAAAGACTGATATGTGTCACTGAATCAAAGTACCTTGTATCTGATGTTGAAATATTCACAGTAAACTGTTGAATATTATTCCTGTCTGCATGCAGTTTCTGTAGTTTGGGACAGACCGCAAACAGCTTTGGGGAAATCCTTCTCAGTCGATTGTTATGAATATCCAGTGTCCTTAATTCTAATGATTGATTACCATCTGAATCTTGGAAGATATTAGTAATTTTGTTCCCTCCAAGTTTGAGATGTCTGAGAGATTTTGGAAGTTGAGTCAGTATTATACTATGCAACCCTGTTGCCTGTAAATCTAATGTATGTAGGTAGCGGAGAACTTCAAACGAATCCAGGCTTTCGTCCAGTGATATATGTGGGTTATAGCTGAGGTCAAGCACCTGTAGCATTGGTAGGTGGATGAATACATCCTGAGAGAAATTATGAAGGTTGTTGTGTGATACATTCAGGATCATAGTGATGTTTGGCATTGTACTGGGTATGTGAGCAAGTGTTCCTTGTGAGCAGTCAACAATGTAGACTTTGTCCAGTGTACAATTGCATTGCACTGGACACATCGGCACCTCAGGATCAGTGGTAGGTTGGCTCTTTGTTGAACTGTACACTGTGGTCAGCAGAAGTAGAACCGAGAAGATATCTTGCAACATCCTTACTGTTAGTGAATGATGCTCAACACATCTGTCAGTTGGGTTCATTTGACATGGAAGCTCAAAGTTCATCAATGTCAGTTTTTTTCTGCAACATAACATTGAAAATTATTTAGTGTTGTGATTGATTGCATATTTTAGAACCAGCTCCTGAAAGTTAAAAATTGGAAGAAAAGCCTAGTAGGTTTGATTTTAGGAAACGCCATGGCGTAAGTTATGAAAATACATACATGGTATATAAATTGCATCTAAATATAAACCATTTTTGTTGCTAAATACTTTGGTAAACTTAAGTTTAAATAGTGAAAATGTGAGAAAACCGATTAAGGTTACTTTCAAATGGAATGTAGGGGATTAATATCATTTGGCAGGAAAAGAAGTTTTCCTGTTCCCCATCTTGTACACTACTAATTATTAAGCGTCCCTGAAAGGGCGCTTCTTTGTTTTCACCTCCGTTTCCTCGCCGCCGCCGCATTATGGTCTCTCTTGAATATCTCCCTTATTATTAGAAGGTTTCAAACCATATTTGGCAGTTATATACCTTAGGCGTGGGAAAGTTTTTCTGCATGCTTAAATTTGACCTTTGACCTTTATGAAGGTCACATGATCAAAAACAATTTTTTTAAGTACCCCCCCTCCCCCGTCATTGCAGTTCAGGAAAAACTACGTGCTACACAGCCTTATAATTTGACACACCTGTTCATACTATCGAAAACGCGAGCTGATTAGATTTTGGGAGCAATCCCTTGAAAAATGTCTCATTTATGGGTGATTTTCTCACACCTTCCAATCTAAGAGCCTTAAATTTAGGTCAACCCCCCTATTATCTTCTTAAGTATTGCATTTAGAGCCATAAAATGTATTGGGAGGTAATAGGAAACCATATGTGGAGAGTCTAAATAGCCGGTCAGTTTTACCCCACGACCCCCCTTATGGGTCAAACTGGGGTCATAAAATAGCTGATTTTGAGTTTTTGCCTTATATCTCCTTTACTGTTGCTTTTATAGCTTCAGAATGTATTAAGAGGTATTGGGAAAGTATATGTGGAGAGTCTAAATAGCCGGTCAGTTTTACCCCCCGACCCTCCCTTATGGGCCAAACTGGGGTCATAAATAGCTGCTTTGGAGTTTTTGCCTTATATCTTCTTTATCGTTGCTTTTATAGCTTTGGAATGTATTAAGAGGTATTGGGAAAGCATATGTGGAGAATCTAAATAGCCGGTCAGTTTTACCCCACGACCCCCCCTTATGGGTCAAACTGGGGTCATAAAATAGCTGATTTTGAGTTTTTGCCTTATATTTCCTTTATTGTTGCTTTTATAGCTTCAGAATGTATTAAAAGGTATTGGGAAAGCATATGTGGAGAGTCTAAATAGCTGGTCAGTTTTACCCCCTAACCGCCCCCTTATGGGCCAAACTGGGGTCATAATAGCTGCTTTAGAGTTTTTGCCTTATATCTCCTTTATCGTTGCTTTTATAACTTTGGAATGTATTGCGAGGTATTGAGAAAGCATATGTGGAGAATCTAAATAGCCGGTCAGTTTTACCCCCCGGCCCCCCCTTATGGGTCAAACTGGGGTCATAAAATAGCTGATTTCGAGTTTTTGCCTTATATCTCCTTTAATGTTGCTTTTATAGATTGAGAATGTATTAAGAGGTATTGGGAAAGCATATCTGGACAGTCTAAATAGCCGGTTAGTTTTACCTCCTTGCACACATGATTATATATGAAGTTATCAATACTCATTACTGAAATGCTTTGTAGCATTTACACAAAATTTACTAAAGTTACATCCAATGTTGTACATCCAATGTAGAACACTTTCTCCAGCTTGTCTATGTCTACAACGCTTGTTTATGTTAATTAAAGAAGACCTTTGTAGGATTTTCCCTGTCATGATATCACTAAGGGGGTTGGTTTATGTAACAGTACGGTGCAGCTTTGTGCATTCTCAGTTTTACAGCATGCTTATTAAGACCACAAGGCATTTTAAACTCTCAGGGACGCTTCGCTTTTGTTAGCAAAAGCATTCATCTAGTTATGTTTTATTTTATTGTTCAGAAGAAATATTGTTTTCATAAATTACAAGTCCTGTAATTTTCACCAGTGGTTTCATTGTTTATAGCTATTAGTCCCCTGGATATGAAAACTCTTGAAAGTTCTCAGGCAAATATATTCCGTTTTTGCTCAGCATTTAATCTTGATTTCATTGTTAATACTCATGTGACAGGCAAGGTGTTTATGAATATATTAATGCATATTGTATCATATATTTCTAGAGTTTTCTCATCACTGTTTACAAGGAGTAAACATCCAAAAGCTCTATTGATTTTCAATTTGTCATCATTACAAATCTTGCACATACACAAGTTGTATTATTTTCTTTTTGTAAAACTACAGTGGGAATCACAAATATTGATTTTTAACCCCAGTCCATAGAGGCTTGGGTTATAATTGCCCCCTGCACCAGCCAGGCGGTGGTGGGCAAAAAGTTTGTGGGTGTTCCACAGCCTAAACCCATTTATAGATTTTATCAAATTTTCGGAATATGTTTAACCCAAGAGGATCAAGAGCTGATCAGGTTTCAGAGAGTATCTTGGCAACACTTTTAAGCTTTCTTCGGTCTTAAACTTAAACCTAAAGCCCTAAACCCATATATGGATATTCACCAATTGTTACCCCACAGACCTTAAGGACTGTCGGGTATTGTTTTCACCCATGGTGCCCAGATGGGCGGGCGGCGGGAAAAAGTTTGTCCGGCCTGTATCTCAGAAACCGTAAGGTGTAGGAAGTTGATACTTGGTACTTTGGTAGGGAAATTGGTTAGGGAGTGAAGGTGTGCAACGTTATAGCATGACCTTGATTTGACCTTACCATAGTGACCTTGACCTATAAAATCTTGTCCGGGCTATATCATGGAAACCATAAGGTGTAGGATGTTGATAGGGGGTGTAGGTGTGCAACGTCATGGTGTGACCTTGTTTGACCTTTGACCTTGCCGTAGTAGCCTTTACCTATAAAATCTTGTCTCGGCTATATCTCAGAAACCGTAAGGTGTAGGAAGTTGATACATGGTAGGGACATTGGTTGGGGGTTGTAGGTGTGTAACGTCATGATGTGACCTTGATTTGACCTTTGACCTTGCCGTAGTGACCTTGACCTATAAAATCTTATCCGGGCTATATCTCGGAAACCATAAGGTGTAGGAAGTTGATCTTCAGTGGGGACATTGCTTAGGGGGTGTAAAAATGCAACTTGATGGTGTGATCTTGATTTTACCTTTGACCTTGTCGTAGTGACCATGAGTTTTAAATATCTTGTCCAGTCTATTTCTTGGATTCTGTAAGATGTAGAAGGTTAACACTAAGTAGGGACAGTGATTAGGGGTGTAGGTGAGAATCATGGTGCAACCTTTAATTGTGGCTCTGCCAAAGTGTGTTCACCTCCCATTTTTGAGACATCTTTCTCTCATGTCAAAGATATATGGATTCTTATGTGCACTTTTACCTAATTGTGCTATTTCCATTGATAGCTATTCTCCAATTAATAAATTTTACAGCTTCATAATTTTAGTTTACTGATTAATGCTGTCATCTTGCTATTGAATTGTCTTGTTTTAATACTTTATCTTTACATTCATTTTCTTTCCCCTAGAAATAATTTTCTCTGCTTGTATATTATTTGGACCTTTACATAACTGACACTGATCTGTAAGTATCCCGATCTTTGTACTGTTTCACTACTTCTGTATCCGATGGTGTTGAAAACTATTTCCCCAGGCTGTGGGGTACGGGCATCTCTAATGCTATTTTAATATTAATATATTAATGTATGTAAGATATCTTGGACCTATTTGTGTTAGAATGTAGGCAGTGAAAAAAGGTTCCAGTGTATGGGTCTATTTATGTTTATTTTGAAGACCAGTCATATTTAGGATGTAAAGCTGTTAAATTGACAGAGAGTTTAAATGGTAAAATTGATCATCCTCCTAGTGTGACCTTGATTTGCCCTTTGACCTTGTCGTAGTGACCTTGATCTATAATTCCTTGTCCGGGCTATATTTCGGAAACCATAAGGTGTAGGAAGTTGATATTTGGTAGGGACATTGGTCAGGGGTTATAGGTGTGCAACGTCATGGTGTGACCTGGATTTGACCTTTGATCTTGCATATCTGATGCTATTTTATCTCTCTACAGAGATATCTGATACTATTTTATCTCTCTTATATCTCTCATCTTTTTACTTGAATCTTGGTTGTTGCACATTTGGGTGTCTTTTGATGTAGATTAAGCACTGTTAAAGTCATATTAAAATTCATTAAGGGTTTTATTTTTGCAACTTCCCATTGTAACAGATGTTATTGCATCAAAAAGTGAGTCACTGCTTTTGCCCCAACTCCACATATAAGCATGTATTGCCACATTTGTATGTAATGGTAATATTCAAAAGATTCAAACTATAATTCGCCCATACATAATTGTGATATTTTCATTGACAGCTATTCTCCAGTTCTCAAGAAATTTTACAGCTTCATAACTTTTAGTTTACTGAATTGTCTTGTTTTAATACTTAATCTTTACATGCAGTGCTCTGAAAGTATCCCATTCTGTGTACTGTTTCACTACTTATATATCTCATGGTGTTGAAAAATATTTCCCCAGGCTGTGGGGTACGGTCATCTCTGATGCTATTTTTCAGGATATGTTTAACCGAAGGGGATCTCATTTGAGAGTATTTAGCAGTGCTGTAGTACTGCTTTTGAGATTTGAGATTTTTCTGACTTAAACTTTGTGGACGTTCCACAGCCTAAACCTGTGCATGGTTTTTCACCAAACTTTCAAAATATTTTTAACTCAGAGGTTCTTGAGCTCATTACGGTTTGGGGCATCTCACCGCCAAACTATTGCTTTTATATTTTTTGGTCTTAAAGTTTGTCAGTGCTCAGAAGTTAAAATCCATACACAAATGCTCATCCCCAAAACAAATAGAATATAACTTTTCCCTTATTTAAAATCACACTGGGTCGTGGTTACTGGCAAGCTACCTCATTGTCAAACCGCACAGGGTAGCGAAAAATCTGTAGGAAAGATTGTCAGATACTACACTGTCCAGATGGTCATCTTCCACTACCCATATCTGACCGAGACATGGGATAGTAGAAATGTGTCTGTTTCAGTAGAATTGGCACAGAATTTACAAACCATATTCAATAAGTTCTTGCATTTGCTGTTCTGTTAACATTTCTATATTTTAGGATTACACTTGTGAGACAGAGCCTCAGTTATAGTAAATTGAAGGACAGTCTGACAGTATTTATAAAGACTGTAGTCTATACCACCAGTATTGCATCATATTTAATATATAGATGATGAATAATGATGATGTAAAATGTAATTATCTTCCCTGTGTAACTATTTCTATTGGAAAAGTATAGTACCAGTAAAAAAACACGGCCTAAGCATTTGTATTAATCTGATTGCTGTGAGATGTTTTGCTGTCTGTGTAATGGTTACAGTAGATATTTCTGACAGAAATGGTGCATGGATATATGAAAGAAACAGCCAGGCCTGGTTGAAGAAAAATTTTTCCTATTATTAATAAACTAAAATATTTCAGAAACGGTAAATGTATCTGTTTTTTCGGGTCAATTGTTTCTATGCCAAATAGAGCTGCTTACAGTGAAAATAACCGTGTGTTCATATCCTTGTATATTAACAATATTTTCTATTTTTCTTTATTTACCATGTATTTGCCCTTTCATTCACAATTTTGGTCCCTTTTTATGTGGTCCTGTGTACATTCAGGTTAGTCCAGATTAGTACACTATTCTGTAAGCCTTTGCGGATGTAACCTGATATAATATGCTCCAATAAGAGTCCTTTGTTATACTAAACAAATTAGTGAAAAAAAAAATCAATTTGTCCATAGATATAAAATGGAAGTTTTGGTCATGTCAGCCCTGTGATTTGTGTTGATATCTACCTATCAGATAAACGTTGTACAAATGTACAAAAGGTTTCATAGCAGCTCATGTTGTATCATCATTGGCATATAGAGTAAGAAATCTAAAATTCGCCAGGAATCTAAAATTCGCCACCTCTAAAAGCTTAGTTAATTTTATGAAGAAAATGATGTTTTTGTCCAAAAATTGGTATTTTTCAGTTCAAAAAGCCTTAATTTACCATACAGTAAACAAATCTCACCACAATTCATTTATTTTATTAGTATTTTCACATGTGGCGAATTTCAGATATGTGGCGAATTTTAGATTTCTTACTCTATAGACAGGGAATTTTGTGGTGGGTGCATTGTGTTTCCCTGTATGGACATCAAAAATATTTCCATATGTGTTTCCCTGTATGGACATCAAAAATATTTCCATATCGTCAGACATCGGGGTGTCATAGTGTCTACTAAAAAGTCCCCAATCCAGGATACTGAAAAGTTTTGCCCTAGGCATATCCCCAACCCCTAGCAGATAGTGAAATTTATCAAAGCAAAAAATGGAAGTTCTGATCAAAAACACATTACACACACTACAAGATAAAAGTGTTCAATTTCTTCATTGTTCATTTCAGATATATGCAGTAAAACTTTATAGTTATACATAAAATCCCAATATTGATATATATCTTTCTACATTGATATTAGCAACCCTATCCCAAAATAATAAATATTGCCAATATTGACAAATGATGTACCCAGTAGTAGGGATGGGTCGGTACCAAAAATGTGTACATCGGCAGGTCGTCAAAGCAAAACCGTACCAATTCCGGGACTCCGCGTTTTAGTACACCCCAACCAAACATGGACATTTCCTCTTCACGACATTGCAATAAAAGTCCCCAAATGCACAAAATATGAGATAAACACGTACAATTTCTTCAGATTTCATGTTTGTTCCCAATATTTTGAGTTTTGCTTCAATTATATGAGTTGACAAGTGATATTAAGGTTATAAAGTGTCGTAACCAAAGCATGGCGGTTCTGCTCAACGTATTCGCTAGTGTATGAAAGTATGCAAAATGCACGAAATATGGGATAAAAGCTTATAATTTCTTCAGAATTCAGGTACGTTTCTAATATTTTAACTTGTTCTTCCATTATATATGCTGACAAGCGAAGTGGCGGTTGTAAAATCTCATCACAGTATTTCAGTAAAATGCTCACGATACCGAGATACCAGGCCTACCGACCCATCCCTACCCAGTAGTGAGTTTCATGAGTTTCAAATTTACTATTTAGTTCATGTAAGGTTGTATCACATTGTTCTCTGTGTGTACAGGCATTACTAAGCAATCAGATTAGTACATAAATGTACTGACACTGTTATTGATTGTTGAAATGAATATATCGTTGAAACAGCTTTCCAACAGATTTGTATGAAAACACAAAAGGCTAAAAATTGAGACCTGAAAGTTAAGTTGAACCACACTCGCTCTATGCAATGTGTCTAGTTTTATTACTGTGTACAGTGACTTCATTGCTTCCCCAGTGTACTAAATCGTGTGTTGTTTTGCATATTCATGTACCAGTGGATTTATTTTGCATGTAATAATGAATGCAAGATCTTTAGTTTTGGACAAAGTTGGATCATTACTGTTGCCACACATTTGCTTTTCGTTACAGTGATCTTTCTTTAAAGCTTTATAGCTTTCACTTTCAACTGTTCTAATTTAGTTAGCCTTTTCATGTAAAAAAAACTTTAAAATGGTGTCAGTTCAAACATTATCGAAATACATAGTACATAGTGTTCTCTCAGAAAAGTGACATAGATTTCTGTTATGGTAACAGACTCCCCTCAAGACTGAATTTATGGTCCTGGGATTGAACTTGGGAAACTTGTGTTGTGTAGGCAACAGTCCAAATATGGATTGGCTAATGGGGGTGTTCCACTGGGGCTGACCCTACAACTGACTCTTCGATTCTATCGTCTGTTAGCTGAATCGGGGATCAGGGATAAAAAGCCAGAAAAAAGTTGGGTTGGGTGTTTTCTCCACAACTAGACCAGAAACTGTCAGGACAAGCTGTAAATCCCTAAACGACAAGACATATCAGGTCACAACAAGCTGCAGTGACAAACCACCAATCAGGTCACAACAAGCTGTAGTGACAAACCACCAAGACTGGAGCAGTGTCCCAATCCACCCCGTCTGGAATGGTCAATTTCTGGAGTCAGGATCAGGAGTTGGGATCAAACAAAAACACTATTTACACCCTTGTGGCTGGCTGGCTGCTGTAACTCCTCATTCATCACTGCAAAGATGCAAGCTCAACTACAGAAGAGACTTCCTACAGAAGCTTAAAGCCCTGCTTTTTATTTAGTTAAACATGATTTTCATTCTGATTTGCAGACAAAAAGGACTCCTCTGAACCCAGGACCAGTACCTTCACCACAGGCCCCACCACCACCCATGAGAAGAAGAAAGCCACCAACTCCCTGGTTCATGCCCTGGATCCTTCAAAGACAAGAAAAAGGATGCTATAGCAACCTCCGAGCCAACTTAATATAATACAGACTGATATCCCAGGTTACCAGAATTTGTCAGGATTCAAGTTACAGTTTTGAACCCATTGAAGAACGCATACACCACCACATCATGAAGGAAGTCACAAATTTCAGGAAGTCCTGAGAAGTTGGGTTGAACCTGGCAATAACACTTCGATACCTGGCAACAGGAGAAACGTACACGTCTTTACAGTATCACTGGCTGCCTAGAAAAGTGGAAGTGAATATTACAATTATAAGGGCTTCTTTTCCCTGGTTCTGATAGCCCTGGTCGACACTAACTTCAGATTCCTCTGGGTAGATGTTGGTGTGAAGTGGATCTTCATTAGATGCACAAATATTTAAATGCAGCAAGTTGAAGAAAAAGATCGAGGATGGCACCAAGAAAAATATCTTGGATGGCACCTTGAGGCTTCTGGCACCTGAACCTCTGGGGGAGGGAGGGCCAGATTTGCACTATTTTTATTTTTCCACTTATTTAAAAGGGGGAATAAACTATGAACAAAAAAAGAGATTTGCACTATTTTTTGCTGGGTGACGATGCCTTTGCCACCGGAGGCCGGAGGGTAGTGGAGAATGCATTTGGAATCCTGGCAAGCAGCTCCAGAGTCCTGCTAGGCACCATTGAACAAAGGCCAAAAGTGGTCAGAGACATTGTTTTCACATGTGTTGTATAATGTTCTGAGGACACACCAATGCAGACTAGAAAGGGCACCCACCCCAGCAGATATAGACAGTAGACATAGCAGCCATAGCAACTAAACCAGTATATATGTGCCCGATGAAAACTGCAGGAATCCTTAGAGGGATCAAAGCATCAGCGAGACCTACTAAAGGATTACTTCATTTACAGTGAATTGGCTGGGCAGGACAGGATCTGAGATGGGAAAAGGAACTACCCCGAGGACGGAAGAAACTGGCATCTAATAGTTTTTTTGGGGACTACCCAATTATTACAAGAACTTTTATTAAAGCTAGTGTTGCACCAATATCCCACAAATTTCCTCAAAATTTTCAATCAATTTCCAACAATTTTCCAAACAATTTCCAAACAAATCACAATTCCCATAATATTGTTTAATAACTTCAACGCAGGTTTCTTTAAAATGTCAAAATTTGTATACCTTCAGTTTTTGTTCATCTTTCAAAATGGATTAAATTTTAAAAGTTTACAAAAATTTATTTATTTTTTTTTTCTTTTTTTTTTTTCTTTAAAATTTTAAAAATATATTTAACAGTAAAACTTTGTAAAGTGTCAAAATCTTTTTCTCACTTTCAAAATTTTTCAAAAGTCAAAAGTGGAAGGTCAGATCCAAAGATCAAAATCATTTGAAAAGTGTCAAAGTTTATCAAAAGTTAAAATCTTTTTCCATTTGTAGAAAATTCTCAAAGATGACACCCACTTAAAATTTGTCAAAGTTATTGTAAGGTCAAAGTGTTTTTTTCAAATCTGAGAAATTTCCCATATGTCCAAATATATTTTTAAAATTTTCAAGTTTCTCAAGATTAAAATATTAGAAAGTTTCCAAGATTTTTCGAAGGCCAAAATTTGTAAGCCCACCTTTGAAGTTTTTTTTTAACTTCAAATTTTCACTCATTGACTCATTTTGTTTCTTATGAAATACAAAATTGTTTTGAGATCATGTGTTTTGTGTGGGGCGGTGTAATGTGTTTTGTTTTGGGATTTTTAACCCTAGCTTATTAATGTTTTGGGAAGATTTGGGTGGTTCTGAGAAGAACCTACAATTCAGCAGTTGTCCTGAAAAGGACATTTTACAGCAGTGGTCATGAAAAAGACCTTTTGCAGATAGGTGCAGTAAGTCAACTGCTGCTGCTGCTTGGTCTCTGATGACTGCTGGTTAGGCTATCCTGGCTGCTAAAGAGGTGGAGAGGCAGGTCACTTGGTACATGGTATAAATTATTGAGGTGTATCCATCTGCTGGTAGTTCATGACTGACTTTATATTCCCAAAAAGACGGAGAGGCCTGAGATGTCATGTGAACTTTCTTCTCCAGTGACAGAGGCTACTGAGTGTGGTTCGAAACTCTTGCTAGGACTGATGGTGAAATGTAGCTGTCTTGTTGCTCGTCAACCACTAAATATGGCTGTGGCTCTCTAGGCTGTTGCTATCCTCTTGGAACCACTTGGGTCTGTTGAGCTGGTTGTATGACCTGGCTTGCTGGCATCTGGGTTTCTGGAATAGTCAGAATATATTCTCTGGCAGTGGCAGCTGCAGCTGATAAGTCTATGGGACATAAGTGGAACTGGTACTAGAGCTCCTAGAAAGTGTAAGTTGCTGTGGCTGAAGGGTCCTTTCCTCTGCCCTGCTCTTTATCCCACTTAAAAGTTTTACTACCTCATTTCTAAAAGTCTGAAAGTCTCTTTCCTCCATGTTTTCAACTTCAGATGTCAGGTAGTTGCAGAAAGCCGTTCTTGTGGCCTCCTGTCTGGGCCCAAGGAAAGATGTGAGCATAGTTTTCATCTAGGCAAATTGATCTATGACCTGCTGGTCGACTGATGAAGGCTGGGACACTTCACTGGTTCTGGCAGAGCTGCAGATGGCTGGCTGGTGTGTTATGTCAGAAATAATGCTTATCTGCGTACTGTCAGTATACGTGGACCCTCCTGAAATGTCATTGGCAGAAGCTGCCCCAGCACTGGTTCCTCTGTGATGACTTAAAGCCGGGAACACCACGGCAAGCTGAGAAATCACAACTACTCGCTCCCCGCCCTCCAAAAATCCATAGTTACTGACAAGACAGCCCCAGTGGAATATCCCAATAGCATGCATTCCCCAGTACAGATAGAACCAGCTGCTAATTTTATATAGATTATTGGCACAAATAATAGCTTTACTACAAATCCTGGCATAGTTAAGGGGCAGCAATACAGAACACTTATGACTATGTTACCTGAATATCCCTTTAGTTTGTATTTACTCATTTTGGAGTTGAGGATGTGGTCTCTGAGTGTCTGTTATATTCTAACCCTTTGATGCACAGGGAAAACTACTAGTAGGGGCCAGTTGACAGTTTGTGAGTAAGTTTATATTCAGCAAGTAGGATTTTCTGTGATGGTAATGAATGTAAGGTGTATCATTTTCTGTTTATCAACTAGTAGAAACTATTGTCTAGAACTTCTTCCATTATCCACAGAATGGCTAATTTTTATACCAGTGAAAAATATAAAAAATACATTATTAGTCGAATCTTTGATTCGAGTTATGTACTGAGTTGCGGCCACGATTTTAAATTGGCCGTTTAAGCCCTTAAATACCAAATAATATTTCTTCACATATCTGTACATTAAGGTGTATATTATACACTCTGCCATTTTGAAGATTTTTAATGCCTTTATTAAGTTATATTTTATGAAGTAAAAAGCATGTCTGGCACTTCGTCTGGCTTTCTCCAAGGACCCGTATGTCCTAGAACCTATTGTATTTCCATTGTGATTTTCTACTCGAACGAGTCTTTTTTAACGGTTTCGTCTGCTGGTTTCTAGAGGTGAAACCCCAATTAATTTATTTGTCTGCAGGGTTTACCACGCAGTCACTGTTAATGTAAAATTGCTGTCTGCGCATCTACGTGTACTCAATTATTTGTCAAACAAATAAACCGCAAAAAAATTAATGAATGAAGTGACGTCACGGTAGTACTACACATTTGTTATTCAGCCAATCAGAATCGAGAGCACGTCTGGCAGAGACAATGAAAATATTCAAACTCCGTAGTTCTACATTCAACCACTAGAAGGCGCTTTTGTATGTCCTAGAAGTTATCACGATGGGGTTTCTATCAAATGCTGGTAGTTGTACACCCACAGAGTGATGAAAACGTGAGGCTACGATGGGGTTTCTAACAACATTTTACAAATATATAATCCAGCAATATTTTACTGTCACCGCCCCTCACTCTGTCTTCTCGCAATATTTAAAACAAATAAAATATCAAATGCTGGTAGTTGTACACCCACAGAGTGATGAAAACGTGAGGCTATGATGGGGGTTTCTAACAACATTTTACAAATATATAATCCAGCAATATTTTACTGTCGCCGCACCTCACTCTGTCTTCTCACAATATTTAAAACAAATAAAATGTCAAATGCTGGTAGTTGTACACCCACAGAGTGATGAAAACATGAGGCTATGATGGGGTTTCTAACAATATTTTACAAATATATAATCCAGCAATATTTTACTGTCACCGCACCTCACTCTGTCTTCTCGCAATATATAAAACAAAATATCAAATGCTGGTAGTTGTACACCCACAGAGTGATGAAAACGTGAGGCTACGATGGGGTTTCTAACAATATTTTACAAATGTATAATCCAGCAATATTTTACTGTCACCGCACCTCACTCTGTCTTCTCGCAATATTTAAAACAAATGCTGGTAGTTGTACACCCACAGAGTGATGAAAACGTGAGGCTACAATGGTGTTTCTAACAATATTTTACAAATATATATAATCCAGCAATATTTTACTGTCACCGCACCTCACTCTGTCTTGCGGGCGATAATACCAAGTTTACAGATTTCAACACCCACTGCTGTCCTAAGATTCGACGCTGTGGTTGGCAAAAAGCCAACCACTTCGCCCTAGTTTTTTGGTTTCAGGACCTCAAAACTGATTCCAATGACATCTTACTTCCAGCTTTACTGGTTTTACTTATATACAATCTGCTTTAATTCCAATACAAAGAAAGACATGGAAAAACATATGTACTGTGATTTTGGAACATATTTTTAATTAATTCTTGGATGAATTCCTCATAAATTTGGTAGCTCTCCTATTATGCTTTAACATAGAAGTGAAAGCATCCCTTCCATCAAGCTTTGAATACATGTGGGACTTTTTTTACTGTTACTGAGTGGCCCTAAACACACCAGTCATGTTATGATGGTAATGCTTGTACTTCTACAGATATATAGTGGCTTTTCAGTTCTTGGTTTCCACAGGTCTACGACATGATACTGCAAGCCGGATGAGCAAGTGGACATGATGAGGAGATTGAAAAAGAAGAAAAAAAAACACCTTGTTCTTGGGCACATAAATATGATACAAAATTGAAATTATATTTAACAAGATAGCACCTGTTTCTCAGCAAAAATATGCTTCATTTGTGGTTTGTGTATTCCCTGTCTACATGTAAAATATTATACACAGTGTGTACAGCCAAAGGTGTTTGTCAATCAATTTTGCCTGAAGTTACAGCAGGTTGTTACTATGTAACTGAATAATTAGATATTGGTCATGAAAACAAATGTTGTAAAACATTCCATTATTTATTACACAGCAGATGTGATATATTCTGCTGAGCTCATCATACATAGCTCATACTTTTACTGTTTGGATGTTTTTTAACAACAATTGTATGTATTGGAAAAATGACATTGGACCTACCAATTACTACTTGAAGCAGGTGTTTGGGACTGAAATACTCATTAATGTCCAATAAACGATTTAGAAACAAGTCAGGGTATGTTGTATTTTATTCATACATACAAACCCCTTAATTAAATAAGATCCATGTTTGCCTTGAAAGTAACCAAAAAAAAAAAAAAAAAAATCCAAAAAACAAAATAATTGAAGTTTTGAATAGGAGTTTGTACAAGTGATTTTGCACTTTTGGGTATTATTTTATAATATTTACTTCATTTGGTTTTTAAAAAATAACTTAATATGTCAGCCATACAAAGTGTACTTGTTTTTGTTTACACAGGAAACGAACAGTCAAAGTAATAACCTTTCTTTGTTTATCACTACAGCCTATTGTGTCAGGTGATCCCAATATTTACAACAGCAAGTAGCAAGGTTGATGTTTTAGTTTGCTCTACTTTATTACAGTGAATATGATGAATATTTTTACACAAGTAATGGCAATCAAATAGGTTTTAAAGCAGGACAAGATCCAACTGACCATATTGTTTGTTTCAATTGTTTGATGACCTCAATATGTATATTTTGCATGTATGATAATTGTTTTAACATTAAACAAAAATTGCTTGCTTACCTGTGTTTCTGTAGATCCTGCTTACATTGTTTGGATATTCTTTTTATGTATCTCTGTTGGGGTGTTTTGGAATATTTTCTGTCTCACATTTTGATGCTACTGAACACTGATCAATTCATATCACAATTTAAAAGGCATCAATTTGCAGGCAGAAGTCTGAATTTCATTTTCATTATGAATCCTCATTCAACTTTTCACTACAGCTGGTCAAATGTGTATATTCATCATCCCAATAACAACAACATCATTAGTGCAGAGTTTTGTTCATTCATATTACAGGTTCCACCACAATATGCAGTGCAGTTGCCTTCAAACATTGACCCCACATATTCTCTCACAGGCATACAGAGAAAACCCTCCCTCACTTGTTCTTGTGTAGCGGAGATTGCAGCTTTGTTATACTGCTGCAGTTCTTATATCCAATCATTGCACTTCCAGCCTGGATGTTACAGCTCTATTGATTGGTTGTTACTTGATATAGCCCATTGCCCCTTAAAAGACTTTAACTTTCAAAAAATGCCACTCTCATTGTTTCAGGGTGTGGAAAATATTGAGTGGTTCAACAATTAGATTTAATAAAAAAAAGTTTGTGCAGATCCATGATGTAGTACAGTAACATGGTGCATATAAAATATGTTTGGTTTCAGACTTTCAGTAAATTTCATGTTTATTTAAAAACAATAATTTTTAGTCAACAGCAAGTTGCTTGCTACAGGCAATCACCAAAAAATAAGATTGTAAAATGTGAGCACTTATCAGTCAGAAAATTTTGAAAAAAAAAGAGAGGAAACATTTGATGAACCAACAAATATAAATTTCAAGTTTTCCAGATAGATACAACCCTCTAAAAAAATACATGAATTGTTCAACTTTTACAAAGTTGAAAAAGTATATATTTACACTATGGTAAACTGGGGATTTAGGAGTAATTTTATCCCACAGCCTTTAAAGGCTGTGTGTTTATTGTTTCCATCCATTTTCATCCACATTTTTAATTTTGATGTTTGACCTTTATCAAGGTTACATGATCAAAAATAAGTTTCTTCAGGTATACTCGCTCGTTATCACCCGTCAGCCAAAACTACATACCATAAGAGGGCGTTATTTAAATATATGTCAGTAGTCTCAGTACTATCGAAATCTCGAGCTGATTAGATTTCGGGAGTGATTGGACCATAATTCAGCAATTTATGAGCGTTTTTATACCAGGGAGTAATCAGACCGCTATAATTCATCAGACCCCCCCCCCCCCCCCCCCCATTATTTCCCTGTCTGTTGCAATTAGAGCCATAAAATGTTTGGGGAGATAATAGGAACCGCAAGGTATACAAAGTTGAAACATGGTGAGAACATTGCTGGGATGATGTAGGTGTGCATCATTATGTTGTGGCCTTGATTTAACCATGCCCTTTAACATGCTGTCTGGGCTATATCTTCATAGCTGCAAGGTGTAGAAAGGTGATACCTGACAGGCTTACCTGTTGGGGAATGTAAGTATACAGTGTCTTGGCATGACCTTGATTGATCTTTGAAATTGCTCTAGTGACCTTGAGATTTAAAATATGGTCAGGGCTATATATCAGAAACTATAAGATTTTGTAATTTGTCACATGGTAGTTGTATTGTTTTGAGGTTTTAAGTTTGCAATGCCATGTGGTGACCTTGGTGTGACCCGTGACTGCCAGAATGTTTTCTGATGTCACATATATTTGTCCTGTCACAAAGATGTATGGATTATCTCAACAGATTGTCACATGTACTTTTACCTGATTTTGCTATCTCCATTGACATGTATACTTCGATTAATAAATAGATCAATTAATGAATTTTGTAGCTTTAAAACTTTTAGTTTACAGATTAATGCTGTCATCTTGCTCTTAAATTATTTTGTTTTGATATTTTGTTTTTATATGCATTTTCTCTCTCTTTTAAGTTATTATTTCTTCTGCACCTTTACATAACTTATACTGTTTGTTCTATAAGACTCCTAACTTTGGTATTTCATGTCTTCTGTAAGTCTGCTGTCAAATGCTATTTCCCCAGGCTGTGGGGTATGGGCATCTCTGATGCTGTATTCTGAATCTGATGATGATAATACTATAATGGCCTTTATTTTCAGTGCAAAGACTTCATCAAAGATGGGGCATTAAAAGGAAACAGTCCAGCAGAGGTAGTACAGCAGTGCGACATCACATTCTCCTGTGTGTATGACCCGGCAGCATTGAAGGATGTACGTACCTCTAAGTAGATGGGTGCTGTAAAGCAGATGCTAACTTTGCTAACCTTTTATTTTAATATTTTTTCTTGTTCCTGCAAAGCCATTTTTCATGTGTCTGGTGTTTTGTAAAAATCTTTTTTTAAAGACAAAAATAATTGATTGTTTCCATAAGTGTCACATTTTTAGACAGTCAAACTTATGGATTTTCTTTAAATATAGATTTGCCTGGATATACACCCTAGCATATGAAGCAACAAAAATGTGAGATATTCCACCTGATGTTCCTCTACTTTTGTTTTTTATGTAAAATACTTTAGTATTAATACCAACAGATTATGACTTTTGATATAACATAAGCTATTGAAATTAGCAAACATCCCCACCTTTGATAAACAACTAAGTAAATTAGAAGCATCACATGTGGGTTATTGCTGTGGAAGTATTTGGCTGCTTTAAGAATTGCAGTGGAAACACGAAGGTGTGTCTATTAGCATGACAAATAACCAAGTCATCCATACAGAGAAATAACCTCCGGTCGTGTTTTTCCCCCGACACTTCTTTTTGTGCAGATAAGGATGATAGAACAAGAAATGTGACAATCAAAATTTCCCCTCCACTCCTCAAATTTATTGGATTAAAGATGGTTTTTCTGAAATGCATCACTAATGAAGTGTTTAATTAATTATCAAATTTTCCTGGAGTTTCACAGTTTTTGTGCGTCTTTTTTCCCACAAATATGTGGGAGTAACAAATTTGTTGATATTTAGTTAATTTTAGCCTATATTTCTCTAAGTTTTGTTAGGGTAAGGTGTGTAATTAGATGGGGTATACACAGTCAGTATGAGCCAGTGGTGTTATAATGACTGATGAAGTCTGGCTGGTATTGAGAGGAAATGGGATCATATTATGGATCTTCATCAAAATTGCATGATGTAAACAAAATGCTGGTTGTATGGCTCTGATATAAAGCCTAGTATTTTGATAATTGATAGCATGCCAGTAATTAGAAGGGAACATGCCAAATTTTTGGCCAGATATTTTATGAGTCAAGTAAATTGCTGATCATGTTTTTGTGTTGGGCCTGAACGTTCCAGATGTGTGGGCACATGTTTTTGTACAATTATTTGTGAGTGTGATTTTGTATAAGCCACGTTGTGTAATCTCTCTATTGAAGTTCCATTTAGTCACTTTGTTATTTTCTTTTGTACCCTTCATAGAGTGTCTTGGCTCATTGATTCAAATTAGTGAAAAAAATAGCAAAGATGGATAGTGGTGAAAATAAATAATAGATTTCACTAGAGTTATAGAATCAACTGATCAGGTTTTATCCAGCCATGGGGATTTAGTTAATTGTCCACTTGTCTTGTACGGTAGCCCCAATTTACTGCTGCTGCAGTTTATGAAAGCACCCTTTGTTATTGCTTCTAGTGAATCCATACCAAGAGCTAAAACTAAATAAAAATTTTTATCATATATTAATCTTTATGTACAGGGTCTTCTGATTTGTGAGAGATTTAATTTTTTGTTGTGTTTGAGTAAATTTTAGTGCAATTTATTGGATATTTCGCAAGCTGTTTTATGGCTATATGGTAGTGATGTGTAGAGTGATCTGATTCTATGGTATTTATTTGTAATCTTTTCCCTGTATTTTCAGCTTGTGTTTGGGAACTGTGGGGTATTACAAGGTATCAGTGAAGGCAAGGGTTATGTAGACATGTCCACAGTAGACAATGAAACAGCAGGAGATGTCCATGAGGTAACTATTGAATGATCTGAATATCTCTGTTGTAATTCAGCACATTCTGTAAGTTAGGACACACAGAAAGTACCGAAATCATCCACGGAAGCACACATATGCGTATTATCGCCCATCCCCCAAAACACATCAAATATACATAAATGCCCATCCTTTCCAACAAAAAGCTGAGGTCAGATTGTTTCAAAATTTTAATGCATATTTTATGTCACGAAATGTGCATAATTTTAATCACTACAAAATGTAAATATAGCCACGCAGTAAAAGTGGGACTTCCGCATACAGAAAAGTTTCAAGGGTTTTGATTGGCTGAACATGAATGTGGCAGGTGTAATGCATATGAAAGGGTGTCTGTATATGAGCAATATATTTCTTTTGTAAAGACAAATACTAGGATTTAGGACATTGATAGTGTAATTAAATGCACTATATTTTAATATTGTGAGGTATGCTGTTTTACCTATTTTGTGACTTTTTTTGATCATGTTTATGGGCATTAAAGGGTGTTGATTTTGTTCAGCTATACACCCATGCTTACATTAGTGCCCCTCCCCAACTTTTCCTGCCTTTCCAGCGAAGGGCCCACCGGCACTAATGCAGACAATTTCGGTATATAAGATTTGTGAACTTCAGCCAGTTATTACCACTGGTTCTACTTTTATTTTTTTATTTATTTTTTTTCACAAATTTAGGGCAGCAATTTGATCTAGAAATAAAGTTAATGTATTTTATGGTGGAAACTAAGCTAAAGCTGTAGCTAACTACTCGAATCTTTTGCTGTGATACATAGAAGTTTTACTTGCCCTCAGTGCATATATTAATCAAAAGAAACTGATGATTATCTAGACAAAAGAAACATAAATAAATTTTGTTGTTCCCACACACTGTATCAGATCACCGAATATCTTGCAAAATACAGTTCAAATTTTACAGAATCACTAGTTATCAAAAGTCACACAGTTTTGGGTTATATGAAATTTGCATGTTATATATAACAGTTTTATTATTAAATTAATCTAAAATTACTGTTGTGATTATTTTGTGAACCATATGTCACAAAGATGCAATCTATGTATTCCTTGCAATGCTGTGCTGCCACAATATGGGCAATTGTCTCCAATACTAAAAAGTGAAAACTAGCAAGTAAATTGTTGAGGTGTGTTGCTGCAGTGTTCCTGTAAAATGTCATCCTAGGCCATCCAACTTATGCACCTGTTTACTTACCATTTTACCTGTCAGGCAAAATGTGCACTGCGAGACTGCTTTGTTTTTGGTTGATGGGGATAGTTAGAAACATGTCTGACATTGTCAAGTATGGCTCAGGCTAATGGGTTGATGTTGAGTGGACGCTTTAACGATTTATCACTTAGAGCCTGTTGTTACATTGCCAATGGTTTTATAGGAGTTTTAAGGAACCACTGAACTAGTGATTAATTAATTATTGAGACTGTTAGGTCTTGAAAGACAGTAATTACCTTGCCAGTAATTACCTTCCCACTATATCAATGAAAGAAAATGTTGAATGGTTAATGAATTTATGTTTGTTGGTTACAAGTTCTTGTTTTTACGCCTTCTGTTAGTGTTTGGGTTAAGATAGCATGTGTGACCAAATGGGGTAATACCTGCATACCTTTACACTCCAGCACCACTATGATGAGTTAATGTAAGAGCCAGCTGATTTATCACTTGGAAAACTGATATTCCTGTTGAAATGGGTGGCAAAAGTGATAAGCCAATCAATTTGTCCCAAGTGAAAAGATTAGTCTTAAAAGCCAATAAGCCCTTGATCTGCTCACCACTAGTAAGACTCGTGAAGATAACTTGTCTAACTCTTGTACATTAGTAGACTCGTATGACTTATCTTCTCACAGACAAGATTATTTGGCTCCATTTTTAGGGAAGAGTGTGCAAGATAATTCACACCAGCCAAAAGATAAATTGCACTAACCTAAAGATTACTCAAAGGTTACTTACAACTGAAAAGATTGGTCATGACAACTCTGGACAGAAGTGCTTGCTGTAAACATGCTTAAAAAGGTGGGACAGGCATTAGCAATCACTACAGTTACACTGCGAACCTCTTTGACCAAAAAGATTAGTTATTCGACTAATAAAGCCTTGCTAGGGACTATAACATCGAGTGAGTGGGAAGCTCACAACACAAAGAAAGAAAAACGAAATAACAGTGTGGTGACTCGGGCACCTTGTAGGTCAAAAGATTCACTTAAATACCAGCAAAATTTTATAGCTTCACTGCTAGAATTGATTTAAAAATGATGAAATGAAAATTGTTCTGTGTCTCCTTTGGCGGGACCAGATATGCTGCACCATTCGCTAGGTGATGTGTAATACTTCCTGGCTAGAGAATGTGACATCGTTGTATCTTTTTGATTTGTCGTATGTGCAGTTCAGACACATTTTGGAAAGCTCTCGAAAGTTAAAGAATTTTTATCAAATACTTCTTTGTAAAGACTGTTTTTGGGATTACATTTGTGATTTGTGTAAGAAATTGGCATATATATCATGGCATCACCAGGTCCAAAGAGATGGGCTTGTGGACATTTAATGGCCTCGTTCAACCAACATTCCTATTGTTCAAGCTGTAGGGACCAAGGTAGTGACCCTTGCTTTCTGAAACAAAAAATCTGAGAAATTTAACAAGAAAACAACCAGCCCCTTAACCCTAATAGATAAAAGTAATGTCTTGGTGCTAGGTCACATAGATTCAGATTCTGCAAACAACACAAAATTTGCCCAAGGTGCCTTGAAAAGTGCTTCAAAAGATAAGAAAAAGGCAACACCATCTAAAAAATCTGATTTTTAAAGAAGAAATTCAGGCTATGGATCAGAAATGGTCGGAGAGACTCACACTTAGAAGCTCTCATCATTAGCAAGTGCCTAGAACCTTCTATCAACCAGCCTACCTTCCACCCAGTTAAGATATCATTCAAGCGACCTCCAGCCAGGGCAGTAGTGTCAAAATGACCCTTTCTGCAACCAACCTACTGGCTAAGTGGCAGATACCAACCAGGCTCTTTCTTTGCAATGACAGTTACCAACTACATCAGCTAGTGCTGTGTCCCATTAAGGATTTGGACTCTATTATATGGCTACTGTACTGGCTGAGCATTTGTCGTCCACACATAACCTGGAAGAGGGTTATTGTCAGAGCGGAGGCTGATCTGGTTACAGAGGATACCGACCAACAAAATTCAGAAGAGCAGAACTACAGAGAGACTGTCAGGGGTGTCGGATTTTCATGGGCTGGCAACACATACCAGAATTTGACTCTGGCTCTTCATCTACTGATGACAGCCATTTTGCCAGTCCTAGAAACCAATAGCCAGGCAAGATGTTAGTCAAGCTGCCTTCTGCCAACTGGCTATGCAGAAAGCAACAAGTTGGGCCTCACACCAACAACACTGACCTCCCGACCTATCTCACAGCAAGCTTGAGAAAATGGGAGAGGGCAGCTAGAGAATCAACGTTTATCTGCAACCAGGCGGTAAATGTCTTGTATCTAAAGTGCAGGAAAACTTGGCCTCGCAGTTCAAAGTGATTCAGGATGATAAAGCCAAGGGAAAGTCCTCTGCCAAGAATCGGACTGCCATTGATGAACTCTTATATATCATAAACTTTAACCAACATATCACTTTTGCAATGGCTAGGACAGTGCAGGACTTATTGGACTTTTTCTTTATCAGCATGGCCAAACTTATACTGGTCAGGAGTGACAGTTTTTTGGACCAGGGATAAAGTATGACATACTGACACACAGAATACCCCCCTGCATTTGCCTTCTTTGTTCCCTGACTAAGTGTTGAAAAAGGCAAAAGAGATTTCAAAATATAAAAACAGGCATCACTATTCTGGGGGCTTTCACAAGAAACGGGGTTGTTATCACCCCTATTTTCAAGCAAGTAAACCTACACAACAGAAAGTCAGGACAATAGCCTGAAGATGCTCAACTCTCGTGGTCCGAACAAAAGAGGTCTGGGCAAGGCCTCCAACTATTCACAACAACTAGCCAAGGGTCAGACTTATTGTAAATGACCATTACTGTGTAGCTTTGGGCTTTGTGGGGCCCGTTAAGACAGAAACTCTTGTGAACAGTTTGTAAATTTGCAGACTTTAAATGTAACTTGTATTGCCATGAATGATGTACCTTTTGTCATGGGGAAGCCACAAAAGCAAGACATAAGATCCATTGTAGGAGCAATAAAATATGTGAAAGGTGTTACCTGTGTAGATAAGTTGTCGTCTGTCTGTGTCATAAATGCTCAGCGTAGTTGCTCCAAATCTGCCTGCATTAGCCATACTGAACCAGTTTTGGAAAACTTGGGGCACCCTAGGGGCCAGCCCCAAGGTCATAAGAATCCTCAAGGAAGGTTACGCTACTACCATAACCCAATAAACCCACAGTCCAGGAAACACCTGTTTTCACATTCATGGTCAATCCTACCCACTCAAAGCTCTACCATTTAGTCAGTCCACTGCTCCAGTGGTAGTCAAGTAAGTCTGACTGATGGCCCAAAACAAGGGTATAAGAATGCAGTAGTACCTAGAATGGTTGGTTGGTCAGAGGCACATCTCACCAAACTTGTCTCTATCATACTCCAACCCTAGTAGCTATGTGTCAGGAATTAGGTTGGATAGTAAACATGGAGAAGTCAGAACTGGAACCTAAACAGATATTCGATTTTGTAGGTTACCAATTCGACCTCAGAGGGCAACATCAGACCCACTTTGAAATGTTGGCAGCCCTTAAACTTAAAGATCCAGAAGCTTCTCACCACTCCTCACAGTCGGGTCAGACAACTGATGTCCCTCATAGGTCTTTTGATAGCTACAGAAAAAAAGGCCACCTAGGTCAGCTCCACATGAGACTGATGCAGTGGCACCTGAAAAATCATTGGAGGATCCCAGAATCCCTAGAAAAGGTGATCCCTATTCCAAGGTCTTTCCACCTGCACTTAAAATGGTGGCCCCAAGAAGCAAATGTCCAAGGTCAACCACTACACCCAGTTATGCTCTTCAGATCCTTACAGATTCCTTATTAGAAGGCTGGGGTCTCACTTAGGAGATCCCACAGCAAGAGGGATTTGGTCCCTACCAGAAATCAAGGTCAATAGAAACTACCTGGAACTAGAGACGGTCTTTCTGGCTATAAACGAGTTCCAGTACCTCTGTTCAAACAAGATTGTACTCACAGCAACAGACAACACCACAGTTGTTGCTTACCTAAACAAGGACAGGGGATGAGATCAGGTCCACTGTGTGCCCTGTTGTGGCAAAACCTGACCTGGTGGTTAGGAATCAGGTGACCCTCAAAGCCTGACACATTCCAGGCTGGCTGAATATGCATAAGGTCATTAAGGTGGCACTGACCTCAAATAGACCTATTTGAAACTAGGTTGAACAAGTTGCCTCATTTTGTGTCACGAGTTCCACACTCCCTAGCCTGGGAAGAAGATGCACTCAGTCTACCTTGGGAGGACCTGGACCCACATGACTTCCCACCAGTAGCCATTCTGGGCAAGGGCAGGGAGGTCATTCACCTTGCTCCAGTGTGATCCAATGTGCCCTGGTTTTGGGACCTGGTGGCTATGTTAATCCAGATCTCTCTGTGAATGCCCAACCTGCCCATTCTGCTGACTTGGTCTTCAATCAGATTCCACACAAGAATCTGTCAAACCTAAATCTCCATGCCTGACTCCTGTAACCTCAGCTATCAAGGAACAGGGATTCTCTGAGGCAGTGGCACCATAAATGGAGGCTCCTCAGAGAGTCTCAACCAGATGAGTCTATGAAGTTAAGTGGGCGTTTTTACATAATGGTGCCAAAGTAATCAGGAGGACTTTAGGGCACCATCTATCAAATCCTTAGCGGACTTCCTCCTGTATCTGTTCCAGGACCGGAAGTTGCAGCCAAGTACTACATATGGCTACAGATCAGCCATAGCAGACAAACTGGGTAACTCGCCTATTAATGTCAGCAAGGATGAAAATCTCACTCATCTCCTGGATAGTTTCCATAGAGACAGACCTAAGGGTCGCAGAGGCATTCCCTCTTGGAACTTTTTCACCAGCTAACAAAAACTCCCTTTGAACCCTGTAAAGAGGCTTCCATGAAGCACTTGACCATCAAAACTGTCTTTCTCTTAACCCTGGGTTCTGGCAAATGCAGGACTGGGATCCATGCTTGGCTCAACAAGAACATCAGATACCAGGCAACCCGGTCCAAGTTGTCTCTCTACCCCTCACCCAGCTTTCTTTCAAAGAATCGGCTGGCCAAAGAGGATCCAGATAGTGTGGCCCCAGTGGTTATTCCTGCCCTGGCCCCAACTCTGGCCCAGTTAGAGCCCTCCCCTACTATCTAAACCTCAGGCAGAACAAAGAACTGGTCTTTGTCTCCTTCAATAAAGGTTTTGACAAAGACATTTCTCCTTCCAATATTTCCCTTTGCTATGAGCCCTCTGATCAAGAGTCACTTACCCTACATCAAGTCAAACTTCATGATGTTAGGACCATTGCAGAATTTAAGGCCTTCCAGTTAGGAGTATCCTTAGATCAGTTGTTATCAGCCTGTCACTGGAAATCCCACAACACCTTCACACAATTTTACTTGAAGGATGTGGACTTGGCTGATTCAGCGCTAATTCATCTGGGTCTGGTTGTGGCTGCCCAGCAGATCCACCACTAGCCCACAGAGCCCGTCATTTTGCCCAAGATGGACTGCACGGTGGCAGGACATGTCCATGAACCACCAGCTAGACTCCTCTTCCTTTCGAAGAGGGCCTTTTTAGTGACTGAACTCGCACCTCTCTTCCCCTACCTCAGAGGAGGTCTGTGAAACCAACTCACCAGCAACCGACCAATGGAACCAGCTGATATCCCTTTTCTGAGACCACTAGTGTCTCTTTGAGTTCAGTCTTAAGTCCCTAGTAAGCTACCGATCTTCCAAGCGGTAATTACTCTAACATGTATTATTAGATAAGATGTATTAATACAATAAAACTGCGAATTTAATATGTAAATTAACGTAATACCATACCTGATGGACAAGAGAGGCTCTCCGAACAGGGGTCATCTAAGGTTAGAAGAATGAAAAAGATGCTATGACGTCACATTCTTTAGCCCAGGAAGGAGGTACTGCATACCACCTAGCGAATGGTAGCAGCATAACCGGTCCTACTGGTGAAGACACAATACGTCTTTTTGTGATGTTTGGTGGGGCCAACTAGCACTGGAAATATAGCTAATTGTCCACTAGGTAAGGTATTAACTTTAAAAAAATTTAATTTACTTGCAAATTTCCATTCTCTTCTGATCATTATGTATCTGAAATTTGTGTCTTTTTGTAGGAGATTGCTGTATTTTTTTCTTGCAGGCTATCATGTGTGATGGTATCACTTCTTGGGAGCCAAATTTCCCTTTTAAATTGTATCATATAGTTGAAAATTGTAAGTCATAAAATAGAAATGGAACTTGCCTAATAGGTCTTATCTGCGATTCTTTAAAAATTTATATCATAGTTTTTACACTAGCTTGGGAGTGATAATTACAGTTTTCATGTCAACTTTCAGGCGATAATGGCACGAGGAGGTCGCTTTTTGGAGGCTCCAGTCATTGGAACTAAAGGCCCAGCACGTGAAGGCTCCTTAGTCATTTTGGCCTCAGGGGACCACAGTCTCTATGAAGACTGCTACTCATGTTTTGCAGCCATGGGAAAGAAGACATTTTACTTGGGTATGAGACTATGAGGAGTTGTCTTTAACAGTGTATATCAGTATATATTATCACAAATATATCAGCAGTTGTCGAAAAATGTCAAAGGTTTTGTAAGTATACAAAGAACACCTGAAGTTTGGTTCTCCTCTATTTTTGTACTTGTAAAGTTATTCGTCAAATGGATAACTGAAGTCTCAGTTCCATCGCAGAATTTTTTCATTTTTCATAAATTTACTGTGATCTATAAAAAATTGTATAGGTTTCTTATCCTTGTATAATATCAGAAGTCCAGAATATGTCAATGTCATTTTAGATAATGGTGAGAAATAGACCTTGTAACAATAAAAACTATATCAAGTTCCCTTGTTGATCCTATTATTAAGGTTCCCCCAAAGTAATTTTGTTTCTTTTTAGGGGAAAGGGGAGTGAGGGTGGGTCTGCCATCTCCTGCATTTTCTATTGCTTATTACTCAGCAACTACTGGGCGGATTCTCTTCAAATTTAGCCTATGTATGCAGTGACCCTGGGAAAAATTTCTGAATATGGTGCCATGACATTTCAACCAGTCATAGAAGTCACATGACTGAAAACATGTTTTTGAAAGGGGTATGCTTGTCCGGATGATAACTTAAAAAGCACTTTACCTATTTACATGAAATTCGGCAAATAGGTTCGTTATATAGATATCTTGAAATCATTAACTTTTGGAAGTGATCCAATACAAAATGGCCGACTTATTAATGATTAACTAATTTAACTTAATTAATGATTTTTCTTAATGCCAAAAATAAAAAACCTTAGCGGTAGAGCAATTTCGATGAAATTTTTGACTCACTATATATCTACACGGTGTACTGGCAACTTTTCGCAAAAATTATTTTCCTGCAATTTTTGGCGGCCATCGTGAATTTCTGTGTAAAACGCAAAAACGTATTTATCTGGGAAACGGAGTGAGATGGAGCGTTTTCAACGAAATTTTTGACCCCCGGGGTATCTGCAGAGTGTACTGGCGACTTTGCCCAAAAATCGTTTTCCCGCCATTTTTGACGGCCATCTTGAATTTCTGTGTAGGCAGTATGTCCCACGGTTAGAGGTCGCCCCTTTTGCTCCAAGTTGTTCACACTACAGGCGGACAACCACTGATTGGACACGGTTTTTTAACCGTAAATAACAGTCGGATGACAGTACCACAAACATTGGTCACCAAAAGACAACCTCAATTAACTTCAACTCCCCTTCAGTAGCTGTCTTACCAACACATGGCGAAATGACAAATACCTTAACTCACCTTACGTTGCTGTATTACATCGAAAGACGACCGAATCCCAACCTTATGTACACTGTAGACTACACTTTTGGTTACCATAGTCAGAAACTCATACACGCATGTGCGAAATTATCTGTGCATGCTCATGGTAATGAAATCAGAGGCGGAAATTTGAAACTTTTGAAAACATCGTGGGACTCGCAAGGTAATGGACGGTTCACCACTGACTCCTAAGGTTGCATACGAACGTCAGATGGTGATCCAAGGACATAGACGTTTCACCAGACGAGGGTTCCCGCGGGCGATACTGCTTGTAGTGTGAATGGGGTTTTAACTAATCAATCTCTCTTCAGAAAGTGTTGAAAAAAATTAAGTTAAAATCAAATCAAATCAAAAATACATAAAACCAGATTTTAAATTGTAAATGCACACATATTTCAGGTGAAATAGGCAGTGCATCCAAGGTGAAGTTGGTGCTGCAACTTTTAACAGGCAGCGTGATTGCGGGACTGGCTGAAAGCCTTGCCCTCGCAGAGAAGGTGGGACTGGACACCGACGAACTCCTACAGATCCTCAGTATGCATCCAATCTATAGTCCCATGATGCACCGGCTAGCCAATGGTAAGTAGGGGAACTAAATCTACAGTCTTCTTATGCACTGGCTAGCCAATTGAATGTAATGGAATTAAATCTACAGTCCCATGATCTATAGGCTAGCCAACAGTAAGTATTTGAAGTAAACCTTCAGTCCCATGATACACTGGCTAGCCAATTGTAAGTGATAGAACTAAATCTACAGTTCTATCATGCACTGATCAGCCAACATTACATAATGGAACTAAATCTACCAGTGTAGTAATGCACTGGCTAGCCAGCAGAACATAATGAAACAAAATCTACATCACCATGATATATTGGCTAGAAGATGAATCTACAGTCTTATGATGCACTGGCTAGCCAACGGCAAGTAATACAACTAAATCTACATCACCATGACATATATTGGCTAGGAAATAAATCTACAGTCTTATGATGTACAAGCCAGCCAACAGCAAGTAGTGGAACCAATCTACATTCTTATAGTACACTGGCTAGCCAAAAGTAAGTCATGGAACTAAGTTTATACTCCCATGATACACTGGCTAGCCAGTGATAAATAATGGAACTAAATCTACAATCTTTTGATGGTTTTGCTAAGCCAACGGTAAGTAGTGGAACTACATCTACAATCCTATGATATATCAGCTTAAAAATAAATCCACAGTCTTATAATGCAACGACTAATCAACAGTAAATTAGTGAAACTAAATACCTGTATAGTTCCATGATGAACTGGTCAGTAACTTAATTTACATCCCCACACATCAGCTAGGAACTGAATCTGTAGTCCCCCAATGCATTGGCGAGCCAATGGTAAGTAATGGACCTCAATATACAGTCCCATGATGTATCAGCTAGGTAACAGTAATAAATCCATAGTCTTCTATAAACCTTTAGCTGCCTGGAACAGGAAAGTGGTTTACATTTAGATAGAGACTAGCTGCATTGTTTTGTACTCTTTTTTGAGCATAAAGATATTTCTGCTGTGGTGCATAGCTCATAGCAATATGAGAGGGGCCTGTCATCATATAATCAGAACAACATATAACTCATGTGTTTGTTCCGTTCCTCTATTTCTGTGTTACTGACTTGGGCCTCTATAGGCAACACACTTGTCTCCCATGTGTGAGGTTGTGGTAACCAATCTTATTTTTTTCTTTAAGTAGAAAAGTTGGCAAGTGATTACCAAAATAATTTCATCCTCCTCCAACTCCCTACCGATATGAGTTGTACATTTTTAAAGTCATGTTAAACCAGAAGTAAATCTGTATTGAAGTGACCTGAAGGTTTACTTGTTGCGTGACCTATTCCTGTGGTACAGGTATAGAGCTGTATTCTGTTTATGTTGGCCCAAATTAAAAATAGAAAGCTTCGGTCGAACGTTTTCCACAGTCATATCACCATGTTTGTGTGTTTCAGACATGCTGCAGAGTAACTACAATGATCCAAACAGCAAGCTGCAAGTGATGCAGAAGGATCTGCGGTTGGCTGTCAACATGTCAGACTCAGTGGACCAGCCTCTACATGTGGGATCTTCAGTCAACGAGGTGAGTAAATAGTATTACTCTAGTACATGTAGAGTACAAAAATAGGTCCTCAGTGGCCTAGTGGTTAGCAAGTTTGGCATCTAATCATAGGCTGTCACCTCTGTGGGTTCGAGTCCCACAAGTGGCAATTCTGAGGACCTGTCCCGATATGACCCTGGCTGTTGAACGGGACGTAAAACCCCAACTTTGACTAGTACAAAAATGACTACTTAGAAATTCAGTGTGAAGTAGTAGAAAAGTAATTTTAGGAGTAGATGAAATAAGTCCATAAAATAGATTGTTCAGGTAAAAGAGGTTCTACTTTATTGTAGAAATTCTGAGTAAATAAGAAGCTTTTCATGTGAAAGCTGTAATGTAATGGTTTCAACTTAAAATAGGTTCTGATGTGTTGTCATTTTAACTCGCTGTAATGATAGAGCAGAAATATTCTGTCACCTTGTGTGGTTTTGATCCATTTAATTGAGAAAATTTATTATCAGACAATGCCTTCCGGGAGCAGTTTTGATTAATATTTTAGCTAAAAGTAAAGCGACAATGCACTCTTCTACACCACTTACTTAAATACAGTACCAACATTCACCCTTGTTGATCACACTGTGATGGATTCCATTATTGCTGTCTCCGCTTGAACTTTCACACGGATAAATGAGAAAATTTTTAACCCCAAGAAACCCTGGAATTAAAAAAAAATGTATATGTTTATAAAATACCAAAACTTCCCGAATGACATATACAGAAAAAAATATATCACGAATGAAGATAATATTATACGAGTGCATAGCATGAGTATTCTATTGTTAATCTTCACGAGTGATCTATTTTTTCTGTATATGTCTAATGAGGGAATTTTTACTTTTGTTATCCACTATTTTGCATGATTTATAAATAAAATAAATCCATATCTAAAGAGAGAATTTGAAAATTGCTGACCTATATATGCAGGGGCACCAGTGAATTTTAAAGCCTCCATATTTAACTTGCGATTTTTTAGCCATTTCCGTTTGGATTTTTTTTTTGCTGTTTAAAGATGTTTCTAATGATATATCGTACATATTTGAAGGTTGCATAGTTTCCAAGATATTAGTGAAAAACCAGAAGTAATTGACACTAATTATCCATGGTACAGAGGCGCCATTGTATACAAATAACTATATCCCACTCCATATATTCCCCTGTATGGCGTGCAGTGGATAATAAATTATAATATCATGTTCAGTTGGTTATGTTCATCAGGCATAAAGTAATATTGCAAGTACAAAAGTGCAGTGGCTTTTTTAAGAATGTTTGTCATAGATGGCTTAAACTACACTTAAGTAGTATAAAAGTGTACAGTATTTTCTGTATTTCACAAATCCTCTAATTGTTATGAATTCATTGTAACAGCTTAAAAAAAGCAGGGTTATATTGAAGTAATTGGACTGGTTTCTTTCACCAACTGACCATGCATAATAGCCTATTACTGTGTGTTCAGAAGTGATGTGTAATAGTTGTATCTCCATTTCAGTTGTTCAAAAAGGCGAAAGCAAAAGGGTACGGAGAACATGACACAACAGCAGTGTACAGAGCGGCAGATTTGTAAAAGCTGGACAATCTCCCAACAATAAGACTGTGTAAATATGTATAGGGCCACAATCTGAAATCAAGTATTGTTACAAAGACTGCTGAGTTTTTAACTGAGTTTATTTTACCAAAAAAAAAAAAACTGAATGGGTAGAAACCTTTGTGCTGGTGACAGTTTGCCAAGAAAAAGAAAACTCTGGTTTAATTTAGTGTGTCTGTTGTGGCTAAATAATTGTAACTAGTGTCATAGAATCAGTTTTGTATCTGTGTATTCTATTCTCTGTTCTTTTTTGTAGTCTTCTTAATAGTTATTAGAAAATGCAAATATCTCACAATTTAGAACATGTGAATGACAAATTAGTTGTATAATTTGACAAAAAATATAGCCTTAAGTTTGTTATTTTGAGTTCTTACTTTGATACATGGATAAATTATTAAATCACAATAAAAGTATATTGTCTGCAAAATGTTCAAGCATTGGAGTTCTTCAGCTATGATTTTAAGACAGATTCTTGGGTTAGTAAAGTGTTACATAAAAATTAATCTTGTTAATTTTTAAAATTGAGCCCAGGTAATAGCTTGATAAATAGGGTGATTTTATTGTTTAATAATTAAGATTGTCAATCTGTTTAAGTTATCTCAGTAAATCAAGGTACTTTGTTTGTGTTTGTACAGCTTAATTTATCATGCACAGATATTGTCTTGGTGCAAGTTATCAGCAGAGGTTACTTTTAAATTGACATGATTTTATGTGAATCAGAGTTACAGAACATGCGTTTTTCAAGAGGGTAAAATGATGCAGAAAAAAACTGTTTCATTTAACAGCTTGCATTTACAGTATTGGTGAGCATTTGGCGAAGTCTTCAGCTGTAATAATTTAGAAAAGTAGCTGGAGATATAACTTGCAGAACTTTATCATGGTCATTTTCTAGTACATCATCTCATATCTGTATGATTATATGTGTTGTCTGTGAAAAGAACATTTTTATTGCATTAATACATCTTACTTAATGGGTAATTAGCTATAGTGGTCGGCGCGACTGGTCCCGCCAAATACCAGAAAAAGACGTCCTGTCCAAGCACCGGCAGAACCAATCATAGTGTACATTCACTACGTGGCACACCCTACTTCCTTCCTGTCTAGACGATGTGATGTCATAGCATCTTGTTTATTTGGCACATGTGCAATCGCACACTTTTCCAAAGTGGATTAGAATTTTGTAAAATTCTTCAAGAATACAGCTCATTTCTTCAGATCTAAAAATGCACACTATGACCGGTCCTGCCGATGTTTGCACAGGACATCCTTTTCTGACGTGTGGGGGGACTGGTTGCGCCGACCAGTATAGATATTTGTCCATTAGGTGGGGTATTAAGTTGTATATAAAATGTAATTTACTTATTAAATTTCCAGATTTGGGTTTAGATCCGTGACCTAAAATGGGCACTATGTGACACTCCCATGCATAATATCTGCACCTATTTTTAATGTAATAGTGAATGCGATATTAGCGTTGCCTATGGTTCATAACTAAATTGCCAACATGAAAAACCACACTTAAGAAAACTTCAGAAAGTTATTGTTAAAATAACAAATTTTGGTGTTTCAGGGAATGAGTTACATTAATACCACTTTCGAAAATGTTTTGTTCAGGTCATAGAAAATGTTTTTTTTTCTTTTGCAGTGTGATTGATTTAATTTGCATATTGTATCCACCAGATGCAGCCAGTTGGACACTTTGGTTTAGCGTTTGCTACGCCACCCGCACATAGAGAGATTTTCAACTTTAACACTCTCAGCGGAAAACCAGCTAGCTTCCAAATTTGCAGGATATCTTCATTGCTTCTCTGCTTAAGCTTCTCTGTAAATGAAATTAGCCTCATGCAGAAAACAAGGTGTTCACCCTGGGAATTTCTTTGAAAATTGTCTACCTTTTACTACTGGCTGGTTCTCGTAACTAGAGGGTTGAATCTCTTCATAGTTGGTATGTATATAGATATATATGTGCTATACAAGCATGCAGACATTTGACCTTGAAGCTCTTCATTCAAGGTCATCCTCAAACCGCCGAAGTACCCCATGTACGGGACTTTAACAGTGCCTATATCGCCCTTATTATTATCCTAGAGGTTTGGCATGGGAAGCCAACCTATAGGAAATCATGGGTTAGGAATATTCTGGTGTGGTCAGATTTGACCTTGGGCCCCTCCTTCAAGGTCAAATGAGGATAGCCAAAATTAAAAGTGCTTATAACTCACTTATTCTTGGTTTGCAATGTGAAAACAACTTCTAGGAAATCATCGTCTAGGATTCATCTGATGTGGTCAGATTTTGGCCCCTACTAGACAATAAGGACTATTCCTTTAGTTCCTGTGAATAATTTAGAATTTTCTTAATTTTGACTGCCATCTTCAAAAATGCTGTTCATCTGCAAACTCAGTTGTCCTTTTCTGGTGGATACATCTTGCATCTGGCCACAGATGCGTCCTTGGTCTAGTTATGTTTTAATCAATTCTTTGAGAAGTTTACATATAGTTAAGTGTTTTTGAAAAGATCAGTTCAGATTTTGTCGGCAAGGACATCATGTTCAGATATATAAACATTGTGTTCATATTTTGTTAAAATCACTAGAATGTTCCATATTATGTTTGAAATGATCAAAGTAATCAAAATAATAATAATATTAATAAAAAATTTCACAGACACATGTTACAATTGTCGTTTAATTAGAATTTCTATAAAAACCCATATCTTCAAAGTGTTCATGAATATTAAAATGTAGCAATTTGCAGTGATACGCTGAAATAATTCATGTTTGTCCTGTTTGCTGTATATATACTTTGTGTTAAAGAGAGACATGTTCAAGAATGAAATAAATTTTATACTTATTTTGGTGTTTTGGTTAATTGTATCCACCGGAGGCATCTGGTGGATACTTTGGTTTAGCGTTCGCTACGCCGCCGCCGCGCGTAGAGAGATTTTCGGCGTTAACGCTCTAAGAAGAAAACTACATCAACTAGGTTCAACAAATTTGCAGGATATCTTCATTGGGGGGTAAGCTTCTCTGGGAAGGAAAATGGCCTCATTCTGAAAAACAAGATGGCCACCACAGGCATTTCTTTGAAAATAATCTACATTTTTCTACTGGCTGTTCCTCATAGGTAGAAGGTTAAATATTTTCATAGGTGATATGTATGACACATATAAATGTCCTCTACAACCTTGCACACATTTGACCTTGAAATCCCTAACTCAAGGTCATCCACAGAGTGCCGAAGTAACCCACATAGAGGACTTTAAAAGTGCCTATATCTCCCTTATTATTGGTCCTAGAGGTTTGCAATGTGAAGCCAACCTATAGGAAATCATGTGCTGCGAATCTTCTGATGTGGTCAGATTTGACCTTTGACCCCTCCTTCAAAGTCAAATGAGGACAGCCAAACATAAAAGTGCTTATAACTCGCTTATTATTGGTCCTAGAGGTTTGGGATGGTAAACCAGCATATAGGAAATCATGGGCTGGGAATCTTTTGGTGTGGTCGGATTTGACCTTGGGCCCCTCCTTCAAGGTCAAACAAGGATAGCCAAAGGTAAAAGTGCCTATAACTCACTTATTATTGGTCCTAGAGATTTGGGATGGTAAACCAACATATAGAAAATCATGGGCTGGGAATCTTCTGGTGTGGTCGGATTTGACCTTGGGCCCCTCATTCAAGGTCAAACGAGGACAGCCAAACATAAAAGTGCTTATAACTCGCTTATTATTGGTCCTAGAGGTTTGGGATGGTAAACCAGCATATAGGAAATCATGGGCTGGGAATCTTTTGGTGTGGTCGGATTTGACCTTGGGCCCCTCCTTCAAGGTCAAACAAGGATAGCCAAAGGTAAAAGTGCCTATAACTCACTTATTATTGGTCCTAGAGATTTGGGATGGTAAACCAACATATAGAAAATCATGGGCTGGGAATCTTCTGGTGTGGTCGGATTTGACCTTGGGCCCCTCATTCAAGGTCAAACGAGGACAGCCAAACTTAAAAGTACTTATAACTCACTTATTATTGGTCCTAGATGTTTGGGATGGTAAACCAACATATAGAAAATCATGGGCTGGGAATCTTCTGGTGTGGTCGGATTTGACCTTGGGCCCCTCATTCAAGGTCAAACGAGGACAGCCAAACTTAAAAGTGCTTATAACTCGCTTATTATTGGTCCTAGATGTTTGGGATGGTAAACCAGCATATAGAAAATCATGGGCTGGGAATCTTCTGGTGTGGTCGGATTTGACCTTGGTCCCCTCCTTGAAGGTCAAATGAGGATAGCCAAAGGTAAAAGTGCTTATAACTCGCTTATTATTGGTCCTAGAGGTTTGGGATGGTAAACCAAAGTATAGGAAATCATGGGCTGGGAATCTTCTGGTGTGGTCGGATTTGACCTTGGGCCCCTCGTTCAAGGTCAAATGAGGACAGCCAAACTTAAAAGTGCTTATAACTCGCTTATTATTGGTCCTAGAGGTTTGGGATGGTAAACTAACATATAGGAAATCATGCGCTGGGAATCTTCTGGCGTGGTCAGATTTGACCTTGGGCCCCTCCTTGAAGGTCAAATGAGGACAGCCAAACTTAAACGTGCTTATAACTTGCTTATTATTGGTCCTAGAGGTTTTGGTGCATTGTTTTACGGTGGATACAATTTGCATCGGTTTTCCGATGCGCTAGGTCTAGTTCAGTAATTATATCCCCAGACAAAAGCCGCTGCCATATAAATTTCCTTGTGTACACGATAACCCAAAAACCGATCAACATAATTTTATCAAACTTTATGCGCATATTAAGGATGGCCAAAGGAAGATTCCTAGTTTACAGTGACCTTAAACTCTAAATAAGAACTTATTGCCACTTTAAGTCAGAAATGGATCTGTGGTCACTTAAAGCTGTCTAGGTCACAGACTGAAGTTCCAGCTAAAAGTTTGCCTGAGAAGACAAAAACATGTTTTTATTGTGTTAATACATGTACATCTTACCTTAGGGACAATTTCCCGTACTGGTAAGCATGACTGGTCCCATCATGCAAAAGAAAAAGTCTTCCTGTGTTATTCACTGGTAGAACCGGTCCGGTACTGTGCATTTGCTACGTGGCGCGTCATACTCCCTGTCTGGACAGCGCAATGTCCCGTCATCTTTCTAGTTTGGCACATGTACTTTGCAGACGTGTTTTTAGAAGATCTCAAAGTGAAGAATTTTGTGGATTATTCTAAGTAATGAAAGTTTATTATGTCCACCCCCCTGGGGGGTGGATATATTATTTTTGCTTTTTTCGCCGTCCGATGTCCGTTGTCCGGCGTCCGATGTCCGGCGTCACGCATGGTTTCCGCTCATTTAAAGGAAAAGTATTAGAGCTATTGTCACCAAATTTGGTATGCAGGCTTATTGGGTCAGTAGCTTGCTTGGGATTGCTTTTGGCTGTTGTACCTCTTTTGCTTACTGAGTAATACTTAAGTACAGCTATTTTCAGTACCCATTGGTTTCCGTGCATTTAAGCCAAAATAATTAAAGATATTTTACTACAATTTTGAATACAAGATTGTTATGTCCATAGCTCGCTTGGTATTGCATTTGGGACTGATAGCTTTGTCAGTACATGAGTAATAGCCATTTAGGTACTTCATTGTGTATTTTCAGTACTACTTTTGAGTAATTTGCTTCTATCTCCTTAACCGTGCGAGATAGAGCGATTTCGGCAAAATTTTCGACCCGCAGGGTATCTGAGGAGTGTAATATTTGCAATTTTCAAAAAAATTTTCCCCTCCCCAAAAATGGCGGCCATTTTGAATTTTCGAATTTTTGCCAAAAATGGCAAAACACAAATTTGCTTCTATCTCCTTAACCGTGCGAGATAGAGCGATTTCGTCGAAATTTTCGACCCACAGGGTATCTAAGGAATGTAATATTTGCAATTTTCAAAAAAATTTCCCCTCCCCAAAAATGGCGGCCATTTTGAATTTTCGAATTTTTGCCAAAAATGGCAAAACACAAATTTGCTTCTATCTCCTTAACCGTGCGAGATAGAGCGATTTCGGCAAAATTTTCGACCCACAGGGGATCTAAGGAATGCAATCTTTGCAATTTTCCAAAAATTTTCCCCTCCCCAAAAATGGCGGCCATTTTGAATTTTCGAATTTTTGCCAAAAATGGCAAAACACTAATTTGCTTCTATCTCCTTAACCGTGCGAGATAGAGCGATTTCGGCAAAATTTTCGACACACAGGGTATCTAAGCAATGCAATCTTTGCAATTTTCAAAATATTTTCCCCTCCCCAAAAATGGCGGCCATTTTGAATTTTTGCCAAAAATGGCAAAACACAAATTTGCTTCTATCTCCTTAACCGTGCGAGATAGAGCGATTTCGTCGAAATTTTCGACCCACAGGGTATCTAAGGAATGTAATCTTTGCAATTTTCAAAAAATTTTCCCCTCCCCAAAAATGGCGGCCATTTTGAATTTTCGAATTTTTGCCAAAAATGGCAAAACACAAATTTGCTTCTATCTCCTTAACCGTGCGAGATAGAGCGATTTCGTCGAAATTTTCGACCCACAGGGTATCTAAGGAATGCAATCTTTGCAATTTTCCAAAAATTTTCCCCTCCCCAAAAATGGCGGCCATTTTGAATTTTCGAATTTTTGCCAAAAATGGCAAAACACAAATTTGCTTCTATCTCCTTAACCGTGCGAGATAGAGCGATTTCGTCGAAATTTTCGACCCACAGGGTATCTAAGGAATGTAATATTTGCAATTTTCAAAAAAATTTCCCCTCCCCAAAAATGGCGGCCATTTTGAATTTTCGAATTTTTGCCAAAAATGGCAAAACACAAATTTGCTTCTATCTCCTTAACCGTGCGAGATAGAGCGATTTCGGCAAAATTTTCGACCCACAGGGGATCTAAGGAATGCAATCTTTGCAATTTTCCAAAAATTTTCCCCTCCCCAAAAATGGCGGCCATTTTGAATTTTCGAATTTTTGCCAAAAATGGCAAAACACTAATTTGCTTCTATCTCCTTAACCGTGCGAGATAGAGCGATTTCGGCAAAATTTTAGAGGCACAGGGTATCTAAGCAATGCAATCTTTGCAATTTTCAAAATATTTTCCCCTCCCCAAAAATGGCGGCCATTTTGAATTTTCGAATTTTTGCCAAAAATGGCAAAACACAAATTTGCTTCTATCTCCTTAACCGTGCGAGATAGAGCGATTTCGTCGAAATTTTCGACCCACAGGGTATCTAAGGAATGCAATCTTTGCAATTTTCAAAAAATTTTCCCCTCCCCAAAAATGGCGGCCATTTTGAATTTTCGAATTTTTGCCAAAAATGGGAAAACACAAATTTGCTTCTATCTCCTTAACCGTGCGAGATAGAGCGATTTCGGCAAAATTTTCGACACACAGGGTATCTAACCAATGCAATCTTTGCAATTTTCAAAATATTTTCCCCTCCCCAAAAATGGCGGCCATTTTGAATTTTCGAATTTTTGCCAAAAATGGCAAAACACAAATTTGCTTCTATCTCCTTAACCGTGCGAGATAGAGCGATTTCGTCGAAATTTTCGACCCACAGGGTATCTAAGGAATGTAATATTTGCAATTTTCAAAAAAATTTCCCCTCCCCAAAAATGGCGGCCATTTTGAATTTTCGAATTTTTGCCAAAAATGGCAAAACACAAATTTGCTTCTATCTCCTTAACCGTGCGAGATAGAGCGATTTCGGCAAAATTTTCGACGCACAGGGTATCTAAGCAATGCAATCTTTGCAATTTTCAAAATATTTTCCCCTCCCCAAAAATGGCGGCCATTTTGAATTTTCGAATTTTTGCCAAAAATGGCAAAACACAAATTTGCTTCTATCTCCTTAACCGTGCGAGATAGAGCGATTTCGTCGAAATTTTCGACCCACAGGGTATCTAAGGAATGTAATCTTTGCAATTTTCAAAAAATTTTCCCCTCCCCAAAAATGGCGGCCATTTTGAATTTTCGAATTTTTGCCAAAAATTGCAAAACACAAATTTGCTTCTATCTCCTTAACCGTGCGAGATAGAGCGATTTCGTCGAAATTTTCGACCCACAGGGTATCTAAGGAATGCAATCTTTGCAATTTTCCAAAAATTTTCCCCTCCCCAAAAATGGCGGCCATTTTGAATTTTCGAATTTTTGCCAAAAATGGCAAAACACAAATTTGCTTCTATCTCCTTAACCGTGCGAGATAGAGCGATTTCATCGAAATTTTCGACCCACAGGGTATCTAAGGAATGTAATATTTGCAATTTTCAAAAAATTTTCCCCTCCCCAAAAATGGCGGCCATTTTGAATTTTCGAATTTTTGCCAAAAATGGCAAAACACAAATTTGCTTCTATCTCCTTAACCGTGCGAGATAGAGCGATTTCGTCGAAATTTTCGACCCACAGGGTATCTAAGGAATGCAATCTTTGCAATTTTCCAAAAATTTTCCCCTCCCCAAAAATGGCGGCCATTTTGAATTTTCGAATTTTTGCCAAAAATGGCAAAACACAAATTTGCTTCTATCTCCTTAACCGTGCGAGATAGAGTGATTTCGTCAAAATTTTCGACCCACAGGGTATCTGAGCATTGTACTCTTGGTAATTTCTAAAAAATTTTCCCCTCCCCTAAAATGGCGGCCATTTTGAATTTTCAAATTTTTGCCAAAAATGGCAAAACACAAATTTGCTTCTATCTCCTTAACCATGCGAGATAGAGCGATTTCGTCGAAATTTTCAACCCACAGGGTATCTAAGGAATGTAATCTGCAATTTTCAAAAAATTTTCCCCTCCCCAAAAATGGCAGCCATTTTGAATTTTCGAATTTTTGCCCAAAATGGAAAAACACAAACTGGCCTTAACCGTGCAAAATAGAGTTATTTTGTTGAAATTTTCGACCCATAGGGTATCTAAGAAATGTACTCTTGGCAATTTTCAAAAAAATTTCCTTTTCCCAATAATGGCGGCCATTTTGAATTTTCAAATTTTTGCCAAAAATAGAAAAACAGGAATTGGCTTCTATCTTCTTAACCGTGCAAGATAGAGTGATTTCGTCAAAATTTTCAACCCAACCAATGCAAAAAGGCATGAAGCTGAAATAAATTACATCTACACTATCAAATATTTAAGCATCATTGATATATTTTACAAATGAAACAGGGTCTTGTAAGACTACTGTACAATTTGGGCAAAAGGTTCATGGGTGGACATTACACATGATAATGTGTGTTCTTCTATGCTATCCTGTTTCTATTCGCATCTACTATCAACAGGGCGGCCTATTTCTAGTTTTTATTGCGTTAATACATCCTATCCAATGGACAATTGCTATACCGGTCGGTGCAGACCGGCCCGCCAAACGTTCCTCACACTGTGCACTCGCCAGGTGGCGTGTCATACTTCCTTCCTGTCTAGACAGCGTGACGTCATAGCATCTTTTTCGTTTGGCGCATGCACTGCCTGCATGGAAATTTTAGTTGATTGGAAACTTTTAAAGTTTTGTGTGTTACGGAAGGTTTTAAGTTTTATAACTTTATTATTTACTTCCTTAGATCTTATAGATCATTATGTCTTCTAGCCAGCGTCGCAGGGGTTGTGGCCACATGATGGCAGGGTTTCACCCTCACTCTGTATCTGCGCGTTGCCGTGATAAGAAGAAGGGCACAGACCCTTGTGTAGAGAAGCCTGAGGCGGACTGTGCTCTCTGCAACATCTTTAACTCCAGAGCAATTAACCCAGCTTTCCACTCCCTCGTATAAGTTGAAGGAGGAGAAGAAAGAAGCCAAGTCATCTACCCCCAGTAAAGAACAGGCTGCAGACACTCTCAGTCCCACTCTCGTGGACCCGGCACTTGTGTCGGTAGTGGGGGTCGTGGATGGCCAGAGCACCTCTGGTTTGAGTGGACCAGCTGAAAAGAAGAAGGCTGACACCAAGAAATCTTCTAAGTCGGTCAAGTATGATAAGTCGGTGAAGTCATCATCTAGCCGGCCTCCGGCTACATGATCAACCAAGGAAGGGCTTCCACTTCCTCTACCGACTCAAAAATCTCTCACCTCGACAGGAAATGGTCGGACAGGTTCAACCGACTAGAGGCTCTTTTGATGGCCAAGACACTGGCCCAGCCTCAGGACCCTACATTTAGCACCATCAAGGTGGTGCCTACACATACCACCACCTGCTAGTGTAGTTAGGACCAACCCTTTTTTAAAGTCTGTCACTCAGCCTTCTCAGATCACCGACCGACCTGCTGTTGACCCACCGACCATCGACCTTTCTCAGCATAAACCTACTGCCTCCTCTTCAGCTCAACCAGAACCGATCACTGCACAGACTTCTCAGAGACAGTTATCTAGTGCCTTTGATACGTCTAGGATCGAATTCTCACCCAGTGACTCTGATTCGGACAGTCTGTCATCAGACCGACCACTCTTGGATATTTTCCCGGAAGAGGGTGAACTTTTGAAGATCAAGAGGCTAACCTATCTGACCATGACCAATCCCTCTCGGAGGAACAATCCTACTGGGAGACCATGAGAGGGATTCGGTCGTATATGGGTTGGAATCACATCCCAGACATTGATTCCGGTGCCACTACATCTGAAGATAACCCCTTTGCGGGTCACAAGTTGCATACACCAGGAAAAGTCTCAGTGAACTTACCCACCGACGAGAAGTTGTGCAAGAAAATGTAAAAGCTAAATCTTAAACTGGTACAGGGCCACCCTACACGCATTTCAGAGGCCGGTGGACCTTTAAAGGACCAGTTCGTGCGTCCACCCAAGTCGCAAGGATAGTGGTATGGGTTCCAAGCTAACCCTAAGAAGGACTCTGACCAAACTATCTCCTCTTGGCACACCGGATCTTCAAGACTGAACAGCACATACTTAAGAATTGCTCGACAGGCCGGTATTGCTAGTTCACCTCCCATGTCGCGTCCCATTTCCCAGGAGAGTCTTCGCAAATGGGAGAGGTCTGCGCACGAATCCACAGTTATTTGCAACCAAGCAGCCGATTTTAACCGTTGCCTGTTGAAGATTCAGCAAAGTATGCACTCTCAGTTAAAGGCTGTTCTGGTGGAGGCAAAGGGAAAGACACCGGCCAAGGTTTCAACAGCAGTGGATGAACTTCAATTCCTACTAGACTTTAATTCTAGTGTTTGCCAGGCCATGGCGAAATCCATGGAGCACCTAACTGAGTTTGTTTTGTCAGCATAGCTATTGCAACACTACTCAGACGTGACTCCTACCTTGCCTATCTTAAAGCTGGTGTGAAGGCTGACACCTTGAATGCTCTCTGGACTGCGCCTCTCCATCTGGACACTCTTTTTCCGGATAGTACTGTAAAACGTGCTGAGGAGGACATAGCTGATTTTGATAAAGGTCGGTCAGGATCTGTTTACAAAGGGCGTAGATACCACAACTATGAGAGACAAGAACCTAGGTCGGACAAGAAGCAGGACAGACCTGCATGGAAAAATCTCTCCCGTACTCAACGCAGGAAAAGCAAGGGAAAGCAGCAGTATTCCTCACGACCAGCCAAGGGCCACCAGTCCTATAAATGACAATGTGTAATTCAGTTACAAGCAGGACTGCTGGCCGGGATCTCAACAGAAGAGACAAAGAACAATTTTTCAAGTGTAAATCTAAATCTTGTACATCCTGTTCCTACTGCACCCGGGCAAAAGAACGAAATAAGTCCCGGGGCAGCAGTTTGTCATTACAAAAGAAACAGATTAAAATTTGTGAAAGGTGTTTCTTGTGTCATTCCATTGTCCTCTGTAAAACCTGCAATAAATGCTCCAAATGTTGCCACAAATCTGCCTGTAGGGGCCAGACTTCAAAACTTTTGGGATATTTGGCTGGATCTGGGTGCCGGTCTGAAAGTTGTTCAAATCCTCAAAGAGGGTTATGCCCTCCCCTTTCGGATCCAGCTGAACTTGACAAGGTCTCCCACAGTCATATGCTGCTATGGCAATCCTCACAGGAACCTCAACCTGTTAGAGGCATTGCATCAGCTTATGAACAAAAATGCAATAGAACTGGTACACAAACACAATTCACTAGGGTTCTTCAACAGACAATTTTTAGTCCCAAAACCCAACAACAAGTGGAGACCAATACTAGACCTGAGCAATTTGATCTATTCCTCAAGGCGGAAAAATTCAAAATGGAGACACCGGAAACCATCAGGACATCCCTCCAACAAGGGGAGTGGGTCACCTCGATAGACTTCAAGGACGCCTACTTCCACATCCCAATACAGGAACAGTCCAGGAAATACTTGAGATTTCATGTCCAGGGCCACACTTACAAGTTCAAAGCACTTCCTTTCGGTTTGTCAACAGCGCCCATGGAGTTCACTGTAATAGCAAAGGAGGTGAAACTGATGGCCATACGCAAGGGTATAAGGATCCACCAGTACCTAGACGACTGGTTGGTGAGAGCCACCTCCCACCGGCTTTGTCTCTAACATACACAGGCCCTAGTAACAGTGTGCCAGAATTTGGGGTGGCTGGTGAACATGGAAAAGTCAGAACTGGTACCGAAGCAAGTTTTCAACTTCGTAGGCTATCAGTTCGACCTCGAGTCCGGTCGGGTCCGACCCACACCGGACCGTTGGCAAAGCCTTCTGGAAAAATACTGAATCTTCTATCCCTACCGGCTTGTCTGGTCCGGGAGTTCATGTCCCTGATAGGTTTGTTAACCGCCACAGAAAAGCAAGTTCGCTTAGGCCGACTGCACATGAGACCCATTCAGTGGCATCTCAAAAACAATTGGAGGACACCGGAATCGTTAGAAAAGATGATTCCACTACCCAGGTCCCTGCACCCACACTTACAATGGTGGCTAATAGAAGACAATGTTCTCACAGGACAACCATTACACCCAGTAAAACATGCTCTCCAGATCTTTACAGACGCATCAAAAGAAGGGTGGGGCGCTCACTTAAACGAACACACTGCCAGAGGAACCTGGTCCCTCCCGGAAAGCAAGCTGCATATAAATTACGTAGAACTCAAGGCAGTTTTTCTAGCCTTAAAAGAGTTCCGAGATCTCTGCATAAGCAAGATGGTTCTAGTGGCAACCAACAACACTACAGTAGTGTCCTACATAAACAGGGAGGGAGGAATGAGGTCGGGCCCTCTGTATGCCCTACTTTGGAGAATCTTGACGTGGTGTTCCAGGAAATAAGTGACTTTAAAGGCCCGACACATCCCAGGCCGACTGAATGTAGTGGCAGACAAGCTATCCAGACTAGGCCAGACCATTCAGACCGAATGGTCCCTCCTTCCAGAGATTTTTCAGACAGTATGCAGCAAGTGGCACCGACCACAGATAGACCTTTTTGCTACGAGGTTCAACAACAGGTTACCTCGGTTTGTGTCACCAGTGCCAGATCCCCTGGCCACTGCAGTAGACTCACTCAGTCTGCCATGGGAGGATCTGGACGCATATACCTTCCCACCAGCAGCCATCTTGGGCAAAGTGGTGGAGAAGCTGCAAAACTCCCCTTGCAAAAGATTGATTCTTATTGCCCCGGGATGGCCCAACATGCCTTGGTTCTGGGACCTAGTGGAAATGTCCAGCCAGATCCCTTTGACTCTGCCCCATCTGCCGAACCTGTTGACCCAGCCCTTCAATCAGATCCCTCACAGAAATCTGACAAACCTAAACCTTCATGCATGGCTCCTAGAGCCACAGCAATCAAGGAGCAGGGCATCTCTGAGGCTGTGGCAGCAAGAATTGAGGCCACTCAAAGGGGATCAACCAGATCAGTCTATGAAGCAAAGTGGGATGTTTTTACAAAGTGGTGCATCACTCATAAGGTGGACTTTAGGTCACCCCCTGTAAAGTCAGTTGCTGACTTTCTGCTGTACCTCTTTGAGGATAGGAAGCTACAGCCCAGCACCATTGACAGTTACAGGTCTGCCATTGCTGATAAGCTGGGGAATTTACCCGTTAACATCAGCAAAGAAGAAAATCTCCTGGACAGTTTCCATAGAGACAAACCCAAGGGTAGGAGGGGGGAACCTATCCCTGGTCTTGCACCTGCTGACTAAGGCAGACTTTTGAACCAATCAAGGAGGCTTCCTTGAAGCATTTGACCTTCAAGACAGTTTTCCTCTTAGCCCTTGGGTCGGAAAATGCAGTGAGATTCATGCTTGGCAAAACAAAAATATTAGACACCAATCTGATTGGTCAAAGGTGTCCCTGTACCCATCACCCATGTTTCTCTCCAAGAACCAGCTGACCAAAGAGGGCCCAGACAGTGTGGCCCCAGTAGTTTTACCAGCCCTGGCCCCAACTCTGGATTGATCCCTCAAGTCTGACAGGTCCCTCTGTCCGGTCAGAGCCTTCCGCTACTATTTGGGTAGGACCTCAGACATCAGGCAGAATAAGGAGCTAGTCTTTGTCTCCTTCAAGAAAGGTTTTGACAAAGACATCTCGCCTGCCACTATCTCCTCATGGACCAAGGAAACTGTGATCCTATGTTATGAGCTTTCTGATCAAGAGGCCCATACCTTACATCAGGTCAAAGCCCATGATGTCAGGGCCTTTGCTACTTCTAAGGCCTTCCAGTCGGGAGTCTCCTTGGAACAGATCCTATTGGCCTGCCACTGGAAATTACACAACACCTTCACACAATTTTATCTGAAGGATGTGGCCTGGGCTGATTCAGAGCTCTACCACCTGGGACCTGTAGTGGCTGCTCAGCAGATCCACCAGCAACCCAGGACATAGAGGAGATTTGTACATATGTAAATAGCTGTACATATGTAAATAATGTGTCAACCCAGGCCTGGAGAAAAAGTCTTATGTTGTTTCTGTTTATGAGTTCACCAATGTCCCTAGTAACTTACCCGCCATCCAAGCGGTAGTTATTCAGCAATTGTCCATTGGATAGGATGTATTAACGCAATAAAATTGCAAATTTAATAAGTAAATTAAATTTTTATAAGTTAATGCCATATCCAATGGACACACAAGACCCTCCCACCGACCCCGCTATCAGCTTACTAGGGGTCTAATTGGTTTAGACAACGAAAAAGATGCTATGACGTCACGCTGTCTAGACAGGAAGGAAGTACGACACGCCACCTGGCGAGTGCACAGTGTGAGGACCGGCCATCCGGTGGAAACACAGGACGTTTTTTCTGATGTTTGGCGGGCCCATCTGCGCCGACCGGTATAGCAATTGTCCATTGGATAGGGTATTAACTTATAAAAATTTTAGTTACTTTATTAAATTTGCAATTTCATTTTATTGTTATATAAACTATTTCTGCTTGTAACATGGCCTCTCCTGGATAAATACGAAGCACTTGCAGGCATCTAATGGCTGGTTTTGAAGGACATAGTAAGTGTGCAAGGTACCGTGGTGCATTGGGTTTGATCTGTGTCTTTTGAAAAAAGTATGCAAGTTTTGCAACGTTTTAACATCTGAACAGAAGAACCAACTCAATACCCACACATGTAAGTCCCGCAATGAGAAAACCAAGAATACAAGCCTTTCTCCCTCCATAGTCGATCATGGCACAGTTCAGATCCTAGGGCAGGTAGAACCACAGAAACCTACAGAATCTACAACCACTGGAAAGTAAAAAGCCTCAGACTAGTATCGCCTGCTAAAGAGGCTGGAATAATCCAAGTCGTCTAGTTCTGCCAGCTCCAGTGAAGATCTAAGAGCTTCGGACGAGAAGCTGTTGGAGCATTTTGCTAGGCTTGAAGTCATGCTGTCAGCCACGACTTCACCATACCAGTTTCACTGGTGAAGCAGCCATTTACTATGTTGACTTCAGAGAGACCTTTTATATCTCCAAGTCACCTGCTACTGGTTCCAGCACTTCACAGTTCACTGGACCATTCACCCAGGTCTCTGGCAGTCAGTCATTGCCCCATTTATGATTTATGAATGATCCAGCTTTGCAATCTTGCGGACCGTCGGCCAAAGTCATAGAAGCCAGACTGTTATGTTCCCATGAGATGCTTTTGGCTCAGTCTACCAATCAACCCACCAGACCTGTTGGGCAGAACATCTCCAGTCAGACTCTTACCAGCAAGAAGGTCCTGTCCATGTCATCATTGACCGGTATTGCTCTCTCACATCACCTGGAGTCCGATCTAGAACAGCATAGCTATCCATCCTTCCCTGCTCACCACATGAAGGAAGAGTAAGGTCTCTGATTAAGACACTGCTATGCCAAAGCAGGAACTGTACCAGCAGTTGAGCGATGAGCGGAACTACCAGCAAACCATCAGAGGGGTCAGGTCTTTTATGGGGTGGCACCAGGTCCCCTGAGTTCGAGAGTTCAGCCACATCTCAAGATGACAACCCATTTGCTTGTTCCATGACCCAGCCAACTGGCAAAGTCAATCAGTCAAACTACCCTCTGATGAGTGGCTGTGTAGAAAGATGGAGAAACTCAAAATCACTCACACTAAAGGCTACCTTACTCATAGTTCAACACTTTTGGTCTGTCAAGAGATGAGTTTGTCAGGGTTCCCTAGACACAGAAATATTATGTATGCTGACAAAACTTTTCCCGCTCCGAAGTGCACTGTTGGACTAACCAGCTTAACAGTTCCTTCCACAGAATTGTAAGTCACTGCCTTCAGCACCAGCTTCCCGACCTATACCCAAGGATACCCTGAGAAGATGGGAGAGGTCGGCCAGAGACCAGTCCTACATGTGCAACCAGTCAGCTGGCTTTAGTCACTCTGTGACTAAGGTCAAGGACTCTGGCCACCCAACTAAGAACCATCCAGAGTGACAAACCCAAGGGGAAGTCTGCTAGTAAGACACAGGAAGCCACAGACGAACTAGCTTATTTAGTGACTTTTAATCTGAGCATCACTCAAGCTATGACCAGAACTATGCCGGACCTCTTAAACTGTATATTCATCAGCATGGCTAATCTCACCCTTGCACGCTGTGACAATTATGTGGGCTCTTTGAAGGTTGGGGTCAAGCAGGATACACTGGACTCCCTCAGAAAATCGCCTTTACATATGAGTTCCAGGGCAACAAGTTGCCATTTTTCCTATTATTTACTCAATTCCTATTTATTCCTATTTTTGATGATGATTATGCTAATTTTTGTGGATCACATGCAAAATTACTATTTTTTACATCATACATGATATGAATTTTTCAAGTTCATGTGTAAGTTTGACAGGCACATGGACTAATCAAATAAGTGTGTGTTATAGCTTCTGGAAAATATGATCTAAACTATTATTTTGCTGTTTATTTTAATTTAGAAGCTAAGAGTAAAATGATATTACTGGTAATTGAAAATTGTAATTGTTTTATATGTAGTGCATGTCTTTTTAATCCCAGCCCATAAAGTAAGCCGGCACAGATTTTCACCAAAGTTTTACCCTACAGCCCTTAATATTGTTTCACTCACTGTGTCCCTGATGGGCCGGCGGGCATTTGGGTGGGTGGCAGGAGAAGTTTGTCCGGGCTGTATCTCAGAAACCATAAGGTGTAGGAAGTTGATACTTGGTAGGGACATTGGTGAGGGGCTGTAGGTGTACTACATCATGGTGTGACCTTGATTTGACCTTTAACCTTGCCATAGTGACCTTGACCTACTAAATCTTGTCTGGGCTATATCTTGGAAACCGTAAGGTGTAGGAAGTTGTTACTTGACAGATAGACATTGGTTAGGGGGTGTAGGTATGCAACGTCATGGTGTGACCTTGAGTTGACCTTTAAAATTGCTGTAATGACTTTGATCTATAAAATCCTGTCTCAGCTATATCCCAGAAACCATATGGTGTAGGAAATTGATACTTGGTAGGGACATTGGTTAGGGGGGTGTAGGTGTGCAACGTCCTAATGTGACCTTGATTTGACATTGATGTAAAATCTTATCCGGGTTATATCTTGGAAACAGTAAAGTGTAGGAGGTTGATACTTGGTAGGGACATTGGTTGGGGTTGTAGGTGTGGAACTTTATGGTGTGACCTTTATTTGACCTTTAACCTCGCCATAGTGACCTTCACTTATAAAATCTTGTCTGGGCTATATCTCGGAAACCATAAGGTGTAGGAAGTTGATAATTAGTAGGGACATTGATCGGGGTTGTAGGTGTGCAACGTCATGGTGAGACCTTGATTTGACCTTTGACCTTGTCATAGTGACCATGAGTTTGAAAATCTTGTCCAGACTATTTCTTGGATTCCATAAGGTGTAGAAGATTGACACTTGGGACATTGGTTGGAGGTATAGGTGTGCAACATGATGTGACCTCTTTGCTCTGCCAATGTGTGTTCACCTGCCATATTTGAGACATCTTTCTCTTATGACAAAGATATATGGATTGCTGCAACTAATTATTATATGCACTTTAACATAATTGTGCTATTTCCATCGACAGCTATTCTCCAATTAATAAATTTTACAGCTTCATAATTTTTGGCTTACTGATTAATGCTGTCATCTTGCTATTGAATGGTCTTGTTTTAATACTTTATCTTTACATTCATTTTCATTCTCTTAGATGTTATTTTCTCTATTTAAACATTATTTAGAGCTTTATATAACTGATATTGCTCTGAAAGTATCCAAATCTTTGTTCTGTTTGACTGCTTCTACATCTCATGGTGTTGAAAACTATTTTCCCAGGCTGTGGGGTACGGGCATCTCTGATTCTATTTTCAGGATATGTTTACCCCAAGAGGTGATTAGGTTTTTGGGGGTATCGGGCAACAACTGTTGCTATGGCAACACTTTTTAAATTTTGGGGTCTTAAATTTTTTGGTTGTTCCACAGCCAAAACCCATGCACAGATTTTCAGAGTATGTTTACCCCAAGAGGATCTAGAGTTGATTAGGTTTTGAGGGTATCCAGTAACAACTGTTGCCATGGCAACACTTTTAAAATTTTGGGGTCTTAAATTTTGTGGGTGTTCCACAGCCAAAACCCATTCACAGATTTTCACCAAATTTTCAGAGTATGTTTACCCCAAAAGGATCTAGAGTTGTTCAGGGTTTGGGGAGTATCTGATAGCAAATGATTCCATGGCAACAGTTTTAAGATTTTGGGGTCTTAAAGTTTGTGGGTGTTCCACAGCCTAAACCAATGCATGGATTTTCACCACATTTTCAGGATATGTTAACCAAAACCGGAACTAGAGCTGAGTAGGTTTTGGAGGGTATCTGGCAACACGTGTTGCCATCGCAATGATTTAAATACGTTTCTGTCTTTTCTTAATTGAAAAGGGGGGGGGGGGGGGGGCATTTTAAACTGATGTTACTACACAGTTGCATTTTTATCTCCCACCTGTCTATGCTGGGTTTGAGAGATTATGAAACGCTGTGGGTGCATGTCAATCAAGCTTTATATATCATTAATTTATGTAGATATCTTCACCAAATTTGTAGAGAACGTTTATGGCTGTGAAAACATGTCTGTAAAAATTTTGTACTCATTTTAAAAACAAAATGGTCGTCATAGCCGATTGTTAGAAAATCATTGATATGATCTAAAATTGAAAATATTTCTGCTAACTGTGTCAGTTTTGCACAAAATGTAAATGGCTAGGAAAGCTTGGCCTTGTTAAGAAAACAAAATGGCTGCCATACCACATTTTTAATATCAAAAATCTCTAATATCTCCCTTATCATTGATCCTAGGGATATAGAATGAGAAAATGATTGGAAATCGTGGTCTGCCAATTTTTGCAAGTGTCACATTTGACCTTTGACCCCTGCTTCCAGGTCATGTAGGGTCATCATGCTAAAAGGGCCTTGTATCTCCCTTATGATTGGTTCTGGGGCTTCAAAATATGAAAACAACTTATAAGAATTCATGGCCTGTGAAACTTGCATCTGAAAACATTTCGTGGATTCTGTATACTTCTTACAACTGAAGTTGTTCCTAAGATTTTCCCAAATCTCATTGGGCTTGTACCTTTGGTTTGGGTGTTCTTGCCTGCCGAGGCTGGCTATTTTTAACTGTTATTTACAAAATCATGTATGTTGTTGCTATGCTTGGTCAATATAGATTAGATATTTTTAGCTGAATGATATTAATGCTTCAGTTAAGTAACTCTGACCTTTTAGCAACAATTGTTTGCCACATCTGAACTAAATCTGTAAAAGATGTGGACTAAACAATGATTTCTAAAATTCTTAGATGAGATGATTGTAGTATTTCTAATAATCTGGCATTATGTTGAAACATGACCCGAGGTAAGAATAAATTCTCCTATGCATAGTAGATTTTTTAAATCATTAAAATTATAATTTCATGTTCAAGTAATACAATATAATCAACTAACTTTTAGGTTAAATATTATTCTATAAAATATATGACATATATTTAACGATATTTTAAGGTCCGTTGTTAAATTATATTGAGGGGAACATTTTTTCCCCTGGATGAGTATGTCAACATAATGCCCAAATATGTATTTTCTCTTTTTTCAGTAGTAACCTTGGTGGCAGCATATTTTTTGAAAATCTTTACTTATAACATATAGTAATACTATATATGTATGAATTAGTTATTACAAAACCTCTGCCACAGTGTTTATCTCACACTGGATATTACGGAGATTTGACATTAAACATGTGATATGGTGGCCTTTTTGTTTTTGGAACTAGGGTAAGTTACTATCAGGATAGCTTTCCTAGCCATGTATCTTTTGATGAATCTAGCTGCAATATTTCAACATTTTGAGCATCTTAATGATTTTCAGTCAGCTATGGTGGCTATTTGGTTTTTCAAAATGAAGCCAAAATTTTTTACATGCAAAACATTCGCAGACCAGGATCGACTTCCCATGGAGTGTTTTGACATTCTTATGCCCTAGGAGCAATAATAAAGGAGATATAAGGATGGTTCAGTGTGAAGACCCCACTTAACCTTAAAGCAGGAGTCAAAGGTCAAATTCTACACTTGGAAAAGATTCCGAAATCTAGGAGCAATGGTAAGGTAGTTATAAGGGTGCTATAAGGCCTTTTTAATAAGATAACCCCATTTGACATCAAACATTTGATATGGCGGCCATTTTGTTTTTGAAACTGGGCCAAAGTTACTATCAGGCTAGCTTTCCTTGCCATATATCTTTGTACAAATTTAATGAAGCTAGCTGCAATATTTCAAGATTTAGAGCATCTTTATTATTTTCAAACAATCGCCTATGAAGACTATTTTGTTTTTCAAAATGAGGTCAAAATTTTTGCACATATATGTTTTCATAGCCATAAACATGCACTGCAAATTTGGTGAAGATATCTTAATAAATGAATGACATATTAGGGTTTATGTAAAACATGACAAACGGACAAACGCATGCACATACATACAAAAGGCTTTTTATAATCTCCCAACCATGGCCTTCAGCTGCTGCCAGGAGATAAAAATGCCTGCTGGACAAATTTTAGTACTGGTTGGCTCACATGTATTGATGCTAATGGACAAGCATTAAGTGTGTATAGAAATGGAAATGATGACATTCATGCAGCTGCAACATGCCAAAAAGGATAAGCAAAAACAAGCTATCAAGTACATGCAGGGTGACAACATGTAAAACTGTACTTTTGTCCAGAATTAGCAAATACTAAAATAAAATAGCAGTATAAGTTCCGCCACTTCTAAACGTGAGATGAACTATACATAACAATGCCTCCCTTGAGGCACAAATATATTGGATGGCAAAAATGGCCAGCTGTACTTTCATAAAATGTTTTCAGACAGTAAACAGCAACAAATTTTTGTTTGAGCAGGACCAGTGCTTCATACATGATTTGCCCCATATTTTAAAAAAAATGTACTGTTGAGGACCTGGTCAAGTCTGATCTGCAATTTACCCTGTATTTTGATTAAACCAGCACTGGGCAAGTTAAGAAACAAACGAATTTCACATTCGGGTACTGGTCACCAACTCACAACAAAGTATAGGTCACCTACACATTACTGCTTTTGGCCATGCTGAAGAAGACAAATTGGCATAAAAGATGTTTGAACAACTAGCAGCAGGCAAGATTCCAGTGACCAAGCTTATTGCACTTGTGTGAGATGGCCCTAATGTTAACAAGACAATAGTGAGGAGGCTACCGGAACCCAATAATATGGAACATCCAGAATTTGGTGGATTTGTGGTTCTTGGTAGTTGTGTATTAAATATAGTTCACAATGCCTTTGGCAAAGGTCTGAACCTGTATTCATGAAAGGTCTTAGACTTAGCCAGGTCTTAGGCTTAAATCCAGTCTTAAAGTTAAAACTTTTGTCTCAGCTAAGTTTTGTTTTAAAACTGTATTCACAAAGGGTGACTTAGCTAAGTCCAAGATTATCAAATAATCACAGTGGTTTTCTGTGTCATGTAACCTTTCTTCTCTATTCAAACTATACTATTGGTGATATATATCCTTCATTTAATGCATTTTATCTAAGGAAAAGTGCTGCTTTGAAAGGGAAAACCTTGTTACCACATATAAACTTCCCAAAGACTGCTTTAGTGAGGTGTTCTGTATAATTATACTTTATTTACAGCCATTTCAAATTTTGAAGTGGAGAAAAGTTTATGGCAGCCATATTTAAGTCCTCCTTACAAAATTTAAGCCCACTATCAACCAGTCTTAAAGTTAAGCCCTTATTTAAGCCTAAGACTGGTCTTAACTTCTTTGTAAATACCGCTAAAATTAAGACAAAAGTCTTAGCAATTTTCTGCGAAAGTTGAGACAAAAATCTGAACTTTAAGCCTAAGCCCTGGCTAAGACCTTTCATGAATACGGGCCCTGGAGAAGTATGGTAAAGATATTGACCAATTTTATTTGGACCTACATTCTCTTTTCAAGAACATTGAACATATAATTGATAAAATAAAATGTTTTCTTGCTAGTCATCTACCTGTCATCTGGGGATACACTTTTGAAAAAAATGAATTGGAGATTAACTTATTGAAGTTCTTATCTGTGTGGGTTATCATGTTTTCCTCAAAATTATGTCATACAGGAAATCAGATGTCGGGAGTAATGTGTGCTGTTCTGATGCACAGATCTTCAACAAGTGCCGTGCTGAAGCATAACTTTTTGGATGGGACCATAGGTTTTCCCAACGCTGATCCACTGCCAGGTGATAACAGGGACATGTCATACTTTATTGTGGCATATGATGCCTTTGCCTTGAGGACTTGGCTAATGAAGCCTTTCTCTGGTAGAAACCTTAATGATCAAGAACCCATCTTCAACTATAGACTATCCAGAGCCAGACATGTGGTGGAGAATGCGTTTAGTATATTAGCCAATCGCTTTAAATGCCTATTGACCACAATGGCCCAGGAGCCACACAATGTCACATCAGTGGTTTTAGTTGTGTGACCCTGAACAACATAATTAGGACGCGTTATTGGGCAGACCATCAAGGACTAGCACATGAGGTGTACAACAATCACAGGCAGGTGGCTGGAGGCAAGTTCAAGTTCTGCCTGAAATTAGGGAATCACAACAACAGAACTTCGCTACAATCACAGCCAAGGGGCAGAGAGAGTATTTGAAGTATTACTACAAAAAGGCTCTTGGGGCAGTTCCATGGCAGAATGATATGATCTAGTTCAAGGAAATGAATAACTTTATATCTTGACTGTTGTTGTTTATTACTGTATTTACTGTCATTGTTATTAAGTATTAAGTGCTATAAGGTAATTTGTTGAAGTTTGATAAAAAGTTTATTTTTGCCAGTTATACTCTACCTGAACAATATAGGTCAATAAACACAGAAACGGCAACAGTAACTCTGTTTGTCCAAGGTCACATTGGAGGTCAGATTAAGGCATTGTTCTTATGTATTCATTTAAATTCATATGTTTCACCATGGCAATTGTATGTCTTATAAGACAGCACAAATAATACCCCAAATTAAATATTTCTTAATTTTATTCATCTAACAAGAAAAAAAGAAACAAGGTATAGAAATGTAATAATAAGGCACAGAAAAAGTAACAAAATTCATTACTGAAACCATGGGGACAAATCACAACAGTAACAAAACCATGTTAACTTAATACTGCAAAATAATACATAACCAATGTATTACAACTTATAAGAAATGAAATGTCAATAGAAACTTTAAAAAATTTAAAACCTACAGAAAGTAGCCAAAGAGGAATGAACCTAACTTACAACCCCCCAAAAATATGTAACATTAACAATTTTGAAAAGAAGTTTACCAGAAATCTAAATTTACAACAATGACACTTAACAAGACAAACAACAGTATGTAAGACACATATGCAAAGGCCTTTCGGATGGCCAAAAGCTGTGGTGAACTTTGGATCAGTAACTTTAAAAAAAAGAATCAGTTTTACATAAGACAGTGCCTCAAAATGACACTGTGAGAAAAAAGGTTATAAACCGTACATTGGGAAAATGTACAAAGTTAACAAATACAAAGCAGGGCTGAGATGGATATGACTGATAAGTGTTAACCATTACAGTAGTTATAATACACACATGCCAGCAGTACACCCTGAGTAAAAAGTTATAATTCAGAACATAGGTATACTTAAAGGGTGTTAAAAGTAACCCTAAAACACATGACAAGCCAAGACCTACATAGCCAGCTCATAACTTAAACTGTAAAAGTAACACTAGATTGACCATCAGTAGTAGTGTCAACTGTAAAAATCCACAAATGTTAAGAGTCAGAAATAAACCAAACAAAGGCCAGTAATACTGACAGCTGACAATACAAAAGGTAATAAAAGTGAAATTAAAACAAGCCAACAGTTAAAACCATCAGCAAGAAATGACCAAGTGTCATACTTAAAAAGGCATACACCTGATGCCAACAGTAACACTGTCAGCTGTAACAAAGTTACATGAATCATTAAAGTTATAGTAACACCAACAGTAGCAATATTAGATGTAATATACCACCAACGTTTAAACCCTAAAAAATAAAGCCACACAAATATTACTACTACCAGTTTTAACCACGTTAAATGTTAAAATATACAATAGGCCAACAGTTTAAACCATCAGCAGGAAAAATCTTACTCAAATTCTAACTGAAAAATGAACACATGCCAACAAAAAACGGAACACACGCCAAAAGAAAAATGAACACACGCCAACAGAAAAATGAACACACGCCAACAGAAAAATGCACACGCCAACAGTGACATCGTCGACAGTAAGCAAGTTGGAGATAAGAGCAACATTCATTGGTGCGTGTGCGAGTAACAATGAAGAAATAACAAGTTACATTTTTGGGGATTTCCTTTTATTTCATCGTTAATCTAGTATAAACATCATAGACATCCAAACTATTACGCAAATAACATTATCATTACAGATGCGCACAGGCGTACACATGCCCACTTATATCCATACTAATCCCAATAACAATATAATAAAAAAACTAAAATACTAAAACAGGGAGGGTGGGAGTGGCAAATCTCTAAAACGATGTGACTCGTTATGTGTCTGAGCTAAAAGTGATGAACCCAACAAAACATGCGGTGATTTTTCGCGCCTCGCGCATGCGCAGTTGCCCAACTGGACCAATCACGATTCAACACTTCCCCTGAATGATACCGCAAACTCTCCCGGGTTGTGCTCGTCACATTCATTGGTGCGTGTGCGAGTAACAATGAAGAAATATAACAAGTTACATTTTTGGGGATTTCCTTTTATTTCATCGTTAATCTAGTATAAACATCATAGACATCCAAACTATTACGCAAATAACATTATCATTACAGATGCGCACAGGCGTACGCATGCCCAAACTATCCCAGTAAAGCCTGTAACGCATCAGGGACTACCTTGGTAACCCGGTCCGACTGCTTTATGTAATGCCACACCGCGTCGGAACGCCAGGCCCCGTGGGCTCTAATATGGTGAAGAGAGACATTATTTCCAAATGCCAAGGTCACAGCCGAACGCCTAAGGGTGTGGAATGACACACCAGAGGCTCTACGTCCCATAGCCGTAACTATCCTATCCAGCCTCTGTCGTACCTGTCTCTGAGTAATGACCTGGGATTTCCACATAACAAGGGGAGAACTCGGGATACCCGGTTGACAACGTAAAATGTCCAGTAAAGCCTTGACAGGGCAAAGATACGGCTTCGCTGCCAACCGCGGAACTCGGACCTTGTGGGATTCATCAGCACGCTGAAGGTTCTTAGCCCACCTAATATTTATGACGGCACCCTGAGATTCAACGGCAATATCGGCCCTGGTTAGTTGTCGATTCCCATCAAACGCCCACCTCCCAGGAGGGACAATATTCGAGATACGCAAACAAGCATAAAACCCCACACAAAAGCAAGCGCATATGGCTGGTAATCTGGTAGCGACCGATTAATCCTAAACAGTGTGTCAATCTCACTCACCGTGAGAACCCCTTTGGGGTCAACAGACCTAGGAATTCGGGTCAAGTGCCTGCAAAATGCTTTTATTGTGTACTGATTAAACACCCCAGTATCCACCCCCAGACTATCCAATTGGGCCTTTAGGGCCGAAAGGTAATTAAGGATGGTGCGACTCTGTAGTCCCTTTAACTTAAGGTGTTGCAAATAGGCCAATAATGCTCCTGAGGAGACCGTCTGTGATATGCCATAAAACTGTAGAAACCCCAAATAGTCCGTCCATATCCTTTTCCGAGTCCTCATGGTACCAGATGCTAGGGACGCTTCACAGGCTGCTAAGTATGCTTCCTCCGCCAATCCCACTGCTCGGCCCGAACCTACAATGAGAAATCTACATTATTCGCCACTTCCTGTACTGGTTCCAATTGCACACACTCTCGCACCCACTGAAATTGCCCCGCCCCTGTTATCAGTCGCGACAAGGCATCCGCCGTCTTGTTGTCTTCGCCGGGTATATGTTCCGCACATATGTGGATGTTATACTTCGCGGCCTGTGTCAATATGTTACGAATGCACACGCCCAAAAACTCATCATTCGTACGCATAGAATTCAGGACCTGGACGACTGCCATGTTATCGGAATGAATCCTGACACATTTATTAATCCAATCCCTTCCCCAATGAGCTATAGCCACACTAACATTATACATTTCAAAATGAACTATCGATCTACCAGCGTGAATATGTCTGGGTATGGCTTCTGCATAGGCTCTGCTACCCCACACGGCCCCCAACCCTTCAAGTGACGCATCCACGAAGACGTCAAGTGTCTCCTCGTCATTGATCATATAAAAACTTGGAGGCTCACAGAACCCCGAAAGCAGACGGATAAACCATTGTAGATCCCTCCTAAAACCTTCACCCAAATTAATGAAAAAACTCTGTTGACCCCTTAAGGACCACAACATGCGGTTCAAAAAAGCACGGGCTGGAGTAAGGATTTTTGTGAGGTACAGTAGCTTACCTAATATAGACTGTAGCTGCTTACGACTCACGCGTTTCTTCCCTACGAAGTCATAACAAGCCTGCTTAATTTCATCCAACTTATCCTGTGTTAATGACACAACCTTACGTTTGGCATCCACTTGAATGCCCATACAAGTCATGACATCAGTGGGATGTACAACCTTCTCCTCGTTAATGGGCAAGCCTAATTCTTGTATTAACTCAAACAGGCGTTTAAAGACACGTTCCGCCTCTGATTCTTCCGCATATGCAAATATGTCATCGATATAATTCCAGACTGTTATTCCCTCTGTCTTCAATATGGCCCTGATGGCATCCGAAATTCTCTGAAATATGGCGGTGCCGTGCACCGCCCCAAAAGCTAGGGATTTATCAACGTAATATCTGCTCCCATGTTGTATCACTAATTTTAGGGCATCCGCCGGATCTACCCGGACGTTTCTGAATGCTCTAACTATATCAATCTTCATTACTTTCGGGGTACTTTTGCAATCTATTATGTCCTGAATAAGATAATCAAGGTTGGGAAGGGTAAGAGAGAAAGGTGCCCCGTCATATAATGACTTAGCTGTTAGGCCATTGACTGAATTTCCCCGTATGACAAGTCCACTATTACCCTGCGTTTATTGCCATCCTTGGGCCTGGTCATTAGTGGGGAAACATGGCATCCGGGCACTGGTAGGGACTCAAACGGTCCCAATATCGCCCTACATTACAATTCCTTGCTTATGTATTGGTCAATTGCGTCCGGGAACTCCTGTGCTGATTTATGATTCAACACCTTGTCCCAAAATGGACCTTTAGCTGTTCTACCTAGGGGAAAGCCATAAACCAAAAATTGTAGCAATCGACTATCTTTATATTTATCTAAGTAGTGAGCCCATTTCACCAAGTTCAATTGCGAGTGCACCGGTATTCGTGCAACATCACAATTATATGCTCCTGTTTCTGAGATTTGGACTGCTGCTCGTAGGTATTCTTTACTATCCCTAATGGCGCCATGGCTCTCTAGATGAGCGAGAGGGGGGCGTGTTCCCACCTTATGTGTATTCTGAATAAAACCCATTATGATCATTATGATCGCAAGAGAAACGCAATGGTTGCTGCAAATTCTTATTTTTAACTGACATTGATGAACTACACATCTCATCCCCCCAATTCTCTTCCCCTTGAACTTTATTCCCCTCCCCACATATAGTACACCCCAGACTACTCAAAAGTGTCTCTGAACAATTACATTGATTTGTCCTCCCCCCCCCCCCCCCCCCTTCTTTATTAAATCATACACACTCCCCACGTCTGTCAAATCTACCTGCGATACGCACAAGCTACCAACACCGTCCACAAAGTTATTCCAACAAAACTGGGGCTGCCTTTGTGAGCCACAAGATTTATATAAGACACACTTATCTACACCAACAGAAAGCATATCCTGAACATCATTGACTAATTGCAAATTACATTGACACTTTACGTCAGCTGGATTTATCAAACGTCCACACCACTCAATATCATCGTCACAGAAATTTTTAACTTCGTTGTCAATTACACGCTTAACTATGTTACAGTCATTGCCACCAGAAACGGCCCGGCACAAATGTCCGAGACGACAACAGTCCCCATCCTGAGGGCTGGCATAGGAACACACACTGTGAGGTGACTTCACTACCTCTGCACACTTGTCACCCCTTAACACTGACATACCCATATCACTCATATGGCCCCACTTGGAATCCACTCGACTCCTCACATCTTTATTGGCACACACATTCACATTAGGTATAAATTCAGGCGCGTAAACGTTCCACCCTGACCCACTAGCTGGCACATTGCGGAGGTGGCATTCCGCATCACCAGTATCACACACATACTGAACGTTTCGAGGGTAAAATTCCGCAGCATCAACATTCCAGACATGCTGAACGTTCCGCACTGAATCACCAACCAACGTAGTACGAGGATAGTATTCCACAGCTCCAATGTTCCTTACATGCTGAACTCCTGAGTTCTTTGATGCATGTTGACTCACAACAAGTCCCGGGATGCCAGTAAAAAAGGTCTCAATCTCCTGATTACCAGCCCATTCGGCTGTGATAACACTGGCTTCATCCAAGGCGAGATTCCTGTCGTCCACGTCCCTAATGTGGCGGGCCGGATGGCGACTACCCAACCCTTGTTTTACAAAGTCATCTTGAAACACTCGTTTAACATGGCAGTCATCCGCGGTCCCCTACTTACGGCGGCCTGCCTGATCATGTACATATGTGAGACCTGTCATAGGATCTACGTGACTGTCACCTGTCTCTCTGCAACTGCCGGAACGGGAAAAACTTACAAAACAACTTTCGATCACTGCCAGTATCCTTAGGTCGACCTGCTGGTGTTCTCTGCACAGACTGAGTAGCAAACATGGTGGCGTGTGTTTGGGTCATGCGACGTTGTAGCAGGGCTGAACGGTCGGACCACGCTATTTCCCCATCTTCAATTGAGTGCATAGAGGAGATAAACGCACCTTTAGCAACCGGCCATGAAGTGGAATCTGCTAACTTCATGAGGTCATATAACTCTGCTAGCATATACTGACGTGTCAAAGAGTCCAGGGTATCGTTCACATTTTTAATAAAGCCCATGACGAATTGCGTCATGTTAAGATCATCAAAAGGCAAACGGCGCCTAGCCGGCCCCAAAAAATGTAGTGTGCCAGCTAGTGGGTCTGTAGGTTTCTTCTTTCTCTCGATTATTGTCTTATCCGTATATTTGCTCAACTGTTGGACGTACTCTTGCGGCATAGCTTTAACAGTGTGAACCCCTTTCTTGTCTTGTTTTTTCTTTTTCCGTTGCTTTGAATCTATATCACACTCCAACGTCTCTATGTCACTTCCAACGGGTTTCGATTTTTTAATCTTTGGCCTAGCCCCCCCTACAGCCTGAGGACCAAATAACGGCTCTCCCACGGCAGGTTGGATTCCACTGACATAACAGTCTGAATCACCGCTATTGCGTACTTCACCCTCTAACAACGTTAGCCTGGTTTCTATTGTCCCAATTTTCGACGATACTCCGTCCACAGCTGAGATGAGTTTTTTCAACATTACTGTCATGGGTTCCGGTCTACTTTGACTGACCTCCTGGGGTGTAACAGTGCAAGGATTATCTTGTACACTCACCTCTCTGCGCGAAGCTACATCACTTGGATTGTCCGTTTTACTCATATCCAACTTGGATTTCTCTCTTGTTCTCATAACTCAAATCCACTAACCCTTAAAACTTGTCCTGCCGACGGCCTACACCACATAAAATATCCCAAGGCAATATGAACAAAACACACACTAAAATCACAGTAAGTGATGGCCACTCGCCACACCACGTGCATTAACAATTAAAGTTAGTCCAAATCTCTAAAACGATGTGACTCGTTATGTGTCTGAGCTAAAAGTGATGAACCCCACAAAACATGCGGTGATTTTTCGCGCCTCGCGCATGCGCAGTTGCCCAACTGGACCAATCACGATTCAACACTTCCCCTGAATGTAGCAACCTTACCCTTAACCTGGGGGAAGGTGGTTCAGTCACTGCCCTCTCTTAGTCTCACAGATTAGTATGCACCAGGCACTATTTTGTATCAATTACTACACCTTCCCCCTATATAAGCACTTTCCCGCCATTCTTTGTTTATTCCTTAGAAAGTTGATGTTCAAACAAGACTTAAATTTTTATTATGACGCCATTTTAGTTGTGGCTTTCTGTATTTATAGTTTCGATTTATTGTGTTATTTTATGGATTTTTAACTTGGTTTTACCATTTGATGTGTGCTTATGTACTTTGTTATTCTATTTACTACACACGCTGAGACACAACAAGATCATGGCAGCTAAAGACTGCAGTGGATGTGGGTCTATACATGAGCCTCCACTTCATAGGAGATGTCCACTCAGACCTGGCAACTCAGAGGACCAAGAGGACCCACAGTCTGGAGACTCACAGGCGAGTTTTATGAATTCTACTGACACAAGAGCTATAGAACAACAGGGCATGGACACACCTAAGCAAGTAAGTGGCAGTGGCCTCATTGATAATTCATCATCAGATACCAGTGCTAAGACAACCAGTACTGACATTTTGCTCTTAAGAGAGCTAAAAAGTATTAGCAAACGTTTCAATACCCTAGAAGAGCAGGCAGCCAAAGACAGATTGGTTATAGCAAGTATGGCAAGTAAGATACAAGCCCAAGAAAGTAGAAATCAATCAGAGCGTGTCAATCTAATTATGTCTCCAAGAAAAGAACAGGTGAGGCAATCTACATTGACTAGTCAAATGAACAGTGTCACAAGCCTTCATAATGTCAATCAAACGTTAATTAGTGGCCCACATCATGGTGTATTCTCACAGATCCCCACACAGAGCTTTGTAAGACTGAATGCAGTGCGAGCCCCCAAGAATCCACAGATATCACTTCACAATAATTCAACAGTGTCATCAGTACATAATATGATTGCATCACCATCACTTTCACAGGCACAGTTACAGGTTCAAGGTGCAGCTGGTGTGACGTCAATAGGAGCTGGGTTGCAGACGACTGCTAGGACACTCAATGAGCCACTGTCACATTTTTCTAATACTTGTTTATCCTTAAACCAAGATCAGGTTTCTGGCCCATCTCATTTGTTTTCTGTAGCTCCCCAGGCGTCAATGGGTCAACCACATCAGCAGCAGCACCAAACACAGAAGGATGCTGCAGTGACCTTGGCTACCACAGATGTCAGACAGCACATCAACCAGACAGGGGTGGAGGATGACACACTGATACCGTCATTACAGGCACTCAGAAACTCACAGGAAATCCATCAGAAGGTCAACAAAAGATACCAGGAACTGGAAGGGGCTATGCATATGTCACCAGGTAACCTAGATATCTTACTAGAAACAATTCAGAAGAAAGTTCATAAAGATAGCAAGCAGAAAGTAAAGTGGCCTCAGGACCTTGCTTTTGTTGGAAGTCTTCGCAAACGCCCATCATATGATAATCTCACTACATGTCAGTGGATGTTAGGGTTCTTGAGGATCCGTCAGGAGGAACAGGACCCAGTCATTAAAGAGAACATGGTTGAGTATTTGACAGAGTTGCTTCAGGATGCATGCGACTATAGTTGGGAGGCTGCTAAGGGCGCACATAGTGTACTACTACACCGCATGCAAGATGGGGTTGTAGCCTGGGATAACCTGAAGGAGGTTAACAAAATTCGTAAGCGTTATGCCCACACATCATCCTCACAGAATGGGGCAGGGGGGGAGAAAGGTAGAATAACCAAGATTGTGCCATGTTTTAAGTATAATAAAGGTACTTGTGCAAAACACAGTGATCATGAGTGGCAGAACATGCTCTTAAAGCACAGTTGTCAACACTGTTTCTCAATGTACAATAAACATGAAAATCATAGCAAAAAAGACTGCTTTAAGCTTCCAAAAAACTGAAAACAGCTGCTCATGTTCCCTTTCCCGTTTCAGCAAGAGTTGTGTATAATTCTTATGTAAATAGAAATATTAAACAAGTTTGTAACAGTTTAGATGGTCGTAGGGGAAACAGCGTTGACAAGAACAGGGTTAAAGATATGTCCACTAGCATAGTAGTAAGATCAAGAACCTTTTATGCAAAAAACAAGTGTACCATCAGTCCTATTCAAGGCGGTAAAAAGAAGTGTTCCAATGTTTCTAACCCAATTTCACATAAATCTCAAAAATTAACAGACAGCAATCGTTTTGCTGTATTAGGGGTTTTGGCGGAACAAGAAATCATTAAACTGCTTGACAAAAATTCAACTGATACCCGCAGAAACGGGACTGTTGGTACAAAAGAAGTGACTGGTTGTACTGTCAATGAAGTATCTCAAAAAAGTTCACCAGATGAACGTCACTGTGGACTTGCACATGAAATGTCTGATAAAGTGTTACCCTTAACATATGAAAGTACTTTATCATCTGGTGCTAAGGTTACCAGTGAATGTGTGACTGTATATAAAAAATGTAAAGACAATGAGGGTTATCCCTCCAGAGACATTTTTCCAGGCGTACAGAGTGATGTAGGTTCAGACTATTGTAAAATAAAGGGGATTACTATAGTTCAGAACAAATCACCACTCGGAGACAATTATGACTCACTTAACTCAAGTGACTCATTAACCGAATTTGACATTAAGAAAACATTGGACAACCCAATATGTATGGGGCAAGTCAAAAGAAAAACTAGTATCAAAACCATGGATGCTATAGCAACTGAGCATGACTACAAATCAGATACTATTGAGGCAAATTCAGTCATTGGCCTGCATTCAGACATAGATTTGACTAAGTCTGCAGATATCATAACAGTAACTAGACTGGGAAAAAATCATATCAAGAAGGTAAATGTCCCTTGTATCACTGACAAATGTCAAGACTTAGACAAATGCTTGAGGCAACAAACAAATGCATTGGGTTTTCTGCCTATTAACAATTTGACCTATAAAAGTACTCGCCTATCTTTAGAACCAAAAATAATTATCAGTGATAACAATTTTGATCCAGTGGCCATACATCGTATGGTCAGAAGAACAGGAAAGTACAATTTTGAAGAAGCCCGTATTTTGCTTCCTTCAAAGATTAACTTCAAATTATTTGAGGAATTAGCTGAAGGTTTCTGGGATTGGCAACTGCCATACTTCATAAAATATGGTTTCCCTCTTGATTTCCCCTATAGCAAAGAACATCAGCTTGAGCATGATACTGATAATCATACATCGGCTACTAAATTTCCTGACCATGTAGATACTTATTTAACAACAGAATTAGAACATGGGGCTATAGCAGGCCCTTTTACAGAACCCCCTTACGGCAAAGCAACCCATGTGTCACCTTTTATGTCTAGAAACAAAATAGACAGTGATAACAGACGCATTATAATAGATCTCAGCTGGCCTCTTCAAAATTCTGTAAATTACTTTACTCCGGCTAATATTTACATGGATACCATTTATAAATTACAATACCCCACTGTAGATAATATCACGGATACACTAAAAAGTTTAGGTCCAGATGCTGTCCTGTATAAGATTGATCTATCTCGGGCCTTCAGGCAGCTGCGTATTGACCCCAGTGACTATAATCTGTTGTGTTTGCATTGGAATAATCAGTATTATAGCGATCTTTTTTGTCCATTTGGACACAGATCTGGGAGCATGGCCATGACCCGACTAACCAGCTTCTTTCGCTTTCTCATGCACAAGCAGGGTTATCAGATGTTTGCCTACGTTGATGATATGATTGGATGTTCAAAAAAATCAGATGCAGATGACCAATGTGACTTCTTATTAAGCCTTTTGGAAAGGCTAGGGTTTCCCATCAGTCCAAAGAAATTGGTTAGGCCTACCCAGGTTTGCAATTGTCTGGGTATCATGGTAAACACCAAAGACAAAACTCTGTTCATCTCAGATGAAAAACAGCAGGAGATTATTAATAAATGTAAGCACATTCAGACTCAAACTCATATAACAAAAAGACAGCTCCAGTCCATCATAGGTAGCATCATGTTCGTCCATAAATGTGTTAAATCTTCCAGATATTTTACAAATCGATTACTGAATGCTCTTAGGCAGGCAACTAGCAGTAACATTGAAGTTAATTCAGATATTAGAAGAGATATAGCCTGGTTTCAGGCGTTCATGCCATCTTTTAATGGCCTCACCACATATGACCATGTAAATGCACTGTTTCATGAGACAATTGAAATTGATGCCTGTCTCCAGGGCATGGGTGGGGTTTGGGGTAATAGGGTTTACACAACTCCTATTCCTGACGCTCTCCAGACTCAGCATGAACTAAGCATAACCCAGTATGAGATGCTGAATATTTTGATAGCATTACGCGTTTGGGGTCACATGTGGCGTCATCAAAGAGTCGTTTTTAAAGTTGACAATCTAGCAGTTGTCACAGTATGTGGTAGAGGTTATACTAAATGTAGACACCTGGGAGCCATGATTCGGAACATATGGCTCCTAACAGCAATGTGGGATATAGAATTAGAAGTTGTTCATATTCCAGGCAAACACAACAAAATAGCAGACATGCTATCATGTATGGACAGTCACAAGGCCTTTGAAGCTACAATTAACCACCTAATAAGGGATCCAATCTGGCATCAGATTGATCCAAGTTTCTTCGAAATCAATTATGATATTTAATTTATTTTGTGTTTTTCTCATTATTACAGACTCATCTCCCCTGGCCTCAGCCTTGCTGTCCAGAGTTACTCATAGACTCACTCAGGCTTACAGACCCAAAACTTGGAGCTCTTACAAGGGCATGTTTATCACCTTCATGGCTTTTTGTGAATTTGTAGGTAAAAGTTTCGTGTCTATTGAGTTAAGCACAGTACTCATGTTTATTGAATTTCTCACATACAATGGCCTCAGGCATTCTTCTATTTTAAATTACATATCGGCCATTAAATCTCAACTGAAATGGTTTGAAATACCAGACACTATCTTTGACCACATCAAAGTAAGATTAATGCTGAAAGCTGTCAATGTATCAATTAGACAGCCCCCTAAATTCAAAGGAATTTTTGACATCTCTTCCCTGATCCAGATTATAAGAGCTTGTCAACTCCTCCCCCATCCACTTGTGTTTAGTACTCTTTATCTTTTTGCATTCTTTGGTTTCCTAAGAATTTCGAATCTTCTTCCCCCCTCCAGGCTCTCCTTCGACCTTAGTAAACAGCTATGTAGAGGGGACATTTTAGTGGATTCTTCCTATGCCATAGTACTGGTCAAATGGAGTAAGACTCTTCAAGCTTCTAATCAGGGCTCCTTTATTATCTTACCTCGTTTACAGAACTCCTTGTTATGCCCACTCACCAGTTTTATAGAGATGCACAAGGCCTACCCAGTTTCAGATAATTCCCCTCTTTTTTGCATTGACCAATCACCAGTCACACAGGTTAGGGCACGTTCCCACCTCAAGAAAATTCTCTCCATAATAGGTTTAGATCCTCAGTTCCATAATTTTCACACATTCAGAAGGTCAGGGGCGACCCTGGCCTTCAACCAGAACATTGATTTGCAAAAAATTAAAGACCACGGAACATGGTCTTCAGATTCAGTATACACATATATAGTGGCGGATCCACTCAATGCCAAAGGTGTGGCTGAAACATTTAAGAAAGTGTTTGCCAAATAAAGTATCGCACTTGGGGCTCACGGTTTTCATGTGTAATTTATATTCTTGTCTTATTTCTACCCTACCCCTACTTTGATTGGGTGCTTGGTGGGTTTTTCTTGAATGAGTTACAATCTGTACAATGTAAATAACTTTGATTATGTACTTAAAATTCTTCAAACAGATTCCTAAGTTGTGACATGAGCAGCTATATATGATTGGTTAGAGTGCATTATCACTCTTGTGTAGTTATCCCCTACAAGGGGGCTTTATGATTTCATCATAAATTCTAGCTTCAACTGTCTGTAACCAAAGTATTGTACTCTTTAATTTTACCGATATTTATCTTGTACATATTTTGTGTGTCTTAACTGTACTGTGAAACAATACATTTTACAAGCTATTAGTGTATAAACATACAATCTGTACAGATACAGTATATATACTACCTTATGTAATCTATGAAATCGTATTCTCATGTAATTTTGTTTTATAACTTCTTAGTATGTAATTGTCTCAGTGAATACAATGCTAACTATGTGTATATCTAGCTAATATAGTGTACGTACAAATATGTATTTTGATGAGTTGCCCAATGTTGTTTATGTACGATTATTTGGTATAGTTAAGGTGACCTTAAGGTCAAGGTCACCCTAGGGCAACTATTGTTATGTAGATGTAGATTTATGTGTGTAATCAACTAACTATACTAATTTTTAAAAAATAAAATAATTTTATTCCGCAAAAGCGGAGTTGTTAATCTCAAAGGTCTACCAACTCTCATCTTTGATCTCCTCCATCTTGGTTTATTTTACTTTGGGCTTGGGACTGTAGCAACCTTACCCTTAACCTGGGGGAAGGTGGTTCAGTCACTGCCCTCTCTTAGTCTCACAGATTAGTATGCACCAGGCACTATTTTGTATCAATTACTACACCTTCCCCCAATATAAGCACTTTCCCGCCATTCTTTGTTTATTCCTTAGAAAGTTGATGTTCAAACAAGACTTAAATTTTTACCCATCCCTCCCTTCCCTCAAAGGTGACAGTTGGTTATAATTATTGCTATTTCGCTAGGTGGGTTTTTCTTGAATGAGTTACAATCTGTACAATGTAAATAACTTTGATTATGTACTTAAAATTCTTCAAACAGATTCCTAAGTTGTGACATGAGCAGCTATATATGATTGGTTAGAGTGCATTATCACTCTTGTGTAGTTATCCCCTACAAGGGGGCTTTATGATTTCATCATAAATTCTAGCTTCAACTGTCTGTAACCAAAGTATTGTACTCTTTAATTTTACCGATATTTATCTTGTACATATTTTGTGTGTCTTAACTGTACTGTGAAACAATACATTTTACAAGCTATTAGTGTATAAACATACAATCTGTACAGATACAGTATATATACTACCTTATGTAATCTATGAAATCGTATTCTCATGTAATTTTGTTTTATAACTTCTTAGTATGTAATTGTCTCAGTGAATACAATGCTAACTATGTGTATATCTAGCTAATATAGTGTACGTACAAATATGTATTTTGATGAGTTGCCCAATGTTGTTTATGTACGATTATTTGGTATAGTTAAGGTGACCTTAAGGTCAAGGTCACCCTAGGGCAACTATTGTTATGTAGATGTAGATTTATGTGTGTAATCAACTAACTATACTAATTTTTAAAAAATAAAATAATTTTATTCCGCAAAAGCGGAGTTGTTAATCTCAAAGGTCTACCAACTCTCATCTTTGATCTCCTCCATCTTGGTTTATTTTACTTTGGGCTTGGGACTGTAGCAACCTTACCCTTAACCTGGGGGAAGGTGGTTCAGTCACTGCCCTCTCTTAGTCTCACAGATTAGTATGCACCAGGCACTATTTTGTATCAATTACTACACCTTCCCCCAATATAAGCACTTTCCCGCCATTCTTTGTTTATTCCTTAGAAAGTTGATGTTCAAACAAGACTTAAATTTTTACCCATCCCTCCCTTCCCTCAAAGGTGACAGTTGGTTATAATTATTGCTATTTCGCTAGGTGGGTTTTTCTTGAATGAGTTACAATCTGTACAATGTAAATAACTTTGATTATGTACTTAAAATTCTTCAAACAGATTCCTAAGTTGTGACATGAGCAGCTATATATGATTGGTTAGAGTGCATTATCACTCTTGTGTAGTTATCCCCTACAAGGGGGCTTTATGATTTCATCATAAATTCTAGCTTCAACTGTCTGTAACCAAAGTATTGTACTCTTTAATTTTACCGATATTTATCTTGTACATATTTTGTGTGTCTTAACTGTACTGTGAAACAATACATTTTACAAGCTATTAGTGTATAAACATACAATCTGTACAGATACAGTATATATACTACCTTATGTAATCTATGAAATCGTATTCTCATGTAATTTTGTTTTATAACTTCTTAGTATGTAATTGTCTCAGTGAATACAATGCTAACTATGTGTATATCTAGCTAATATAGTGTACGTACAAATATGTATTTTGATGAGTTGCCCAATGTTGTTTATGTACGATTATTTGGTATAGTTAAGGTGACCTTAAGGTCAAGGTCACCCTAGGGCAACTATTGTTATGTAGATGTAGATTTATGTGTGTAATCAACTAACTATACTAATTTTTAAAAAATAAAATAATTTTATTCCGCAAAAGCGGAGTTGTTAATCTCAAAGGTCTACCAACTCTCATCTTTGATCTCCTCCATCTTGGTTTATTTTACTTTGGGCTTGGGACTGTAGCAACCTTACCCTTAACCTGGGGGAAGGTGGTTCAGTCACTGCCCTCTCTTAGTCTCACAGATTAGTATGCACCAGGCACTATTTTGTATCAATTACTACACCTTCCCCCTATATAAGCACTTTCCCGCCATTCTTTGTTTATTCCTTAGAAAGTTGATGTTCAAACAAGACTTAAATTTTTACCCATCCCTCCCTTCCCTCAAAGGTGACAGTTGGTTATAATTATTGCTATTTCGCTAGGTGGGTTTTTCTTGAATGAGTTACAATCTGTACAATGTAAATAACTTTGATTATGTACTTAAAATTCTTCAAACAGATTCCTAAGTTGTGACATGAGCAGCTATATATGATTGGTTAGAGTGCATTATCACTCTTGTGTAGTTATCCCCTACAAGGGGGCTTTATGATTTCATCATAAATTCTAGCTTCAACTGTCTGTAACCAAAGTATTGTACTCTTTAATTTTACCGATATTTATCTTGTACATATTTTGTGTGTCTTAACTGTACTGTGAAACAATACATTTTACAAGCTATTAGTGTATAAACATACAATCTGTACAGATACAGTATATATACTACCTTATGTAATCTATGAAATCGTATTCTCATGTAATTTTGTTTTATAACTTCTTAGTATGTAATTGTCTCAGTGAATACAATGCTAACTATGTGTATATCTAGCTAATATAGTGTACGTACAAATATGTATTTTGATGAGTTGCCCAATGTTGTTTATGTACGATTATTTGGTATAGTTAAGGTGACCTTAAGGTCAAGGTCACCCTAGGGCAACTATTGTTATGTAGATGTAGATTTATGTGTGTAATCAACTAACTATACTAATTTTTAAAAAATAAAATAATTTTATTCCGCAAAAGCGGAGTTGTTAATCTCAAAGGTCTACCAACTCTCATCTTTGATCTCCTCCATCTTGGTTTATTTTACTTTGGGCTTGGGACTGATACCACAAACTCTCCCGGGTTGTGCTCGTCAAAACACAAAATCTGCGAGTTCATGACCCCAGTTTGGCCCATAAGGAGGACAAGCGTGTAAGTGTCTGACCTGCCCTCTAGACTCAATGCATATATATGGCTTTCAACTACCTCCTAATATATTCGAAAGCTCTAAAAGCAACGATAAAGGAGATAAGAGGCAAAAATTCAAAATCTGCGACTCATAGGCCGGGGGGGGGGGGGGGGGGGGGGGGTGGTGGTTAACACTGACCGTGACTCTCTGCATATGGTATCGTGTGACCTCCCAATATTACAATTTTAAAGCTCTAAATGCAACAGATAAGGAGATGCTTAATTATGCAAGTGCATAGCATGAATATTATGTTGTTAATTTTCATAAGTGACATATGTTAATAAGTAAATTAAAGTAGTAATATTTATAGTTGCATTAGCGACTATAAAAACACCAATATTTCACTTGAGACTTCTCCGACATTTCACCACAGATTTTAGTGCAGCTGTTTAAGAAATATAAATGGAAAATTGGGACGAATTTGTTGCGCTAATTATACATGGTAAGTGTCACCAGTGAATAGAAAGAAAATGTTACAGTCTGTACGTTCCACTATTTAAAACCAATATGGCTCATGGTGGAAAATAAAAGAATGTACATATGATATACACTCGTACAGACATCTTTTGTTAATTACAAAGAAACTTCAGCCTTTACAAAGGCTAGACTACTTATATAACCATCGGCATCAGTGAGTCTCATCACAGAGGCCATATTGACTTGGCAAAAGGAAGAAGTGGGTTGTGGGTTTATTCAGAGAAAAGGAATTTCTTTTTTTATCTCATTATAAATAGACATTTACATACAAACATGCGTGAAATTGTTCATGTTCAAGCTGGTCAGTGTGGTAATCAAATAGGTGCCAAGGTAAGATTTTAAACAGAATATTAAATAGTTTTTAAATAATATTTTATTCAATAGAGTTAATTTGGTATATATGTTACAGTAAATATGTGAAATCAATAAATGTATTTACTGACATTTTCAGTAAATATGCGTATTTACTGACATTTTCAGGAAATATGTGTATTTACTGATTTGGTAAGTAAATACTGTATTCCCTGAAAATTTCAGTAATACTGTTTTTTTGTTTGTTCAGTAAATATGCGTATTTAATAAAATATCCATGAAGACTTTATGTCTTTAATAGTTGGGTGTTATCTGCTATGTCTTCATATTAACAGTTATTTAAAACTTCAAATAGCTTTTGTCATATTGTTACGGTCACGGGCAAGCGCGGTAGCAATTACCGGTTGTCTTTAAGTTGTAACAGAAAAAGCAAAAAGTTAAACTTAACAAATTTATTTAATAGTCAATAATAATGATTACAGTTAACTGGTATGCTCTTAACTAAACACACTAATACAATAATAAGATCTAGCTGACCTGACCACTGAGATTAAGAGTTAAGTTTATCCGCCCTATCCAGCAATCTGTTACGTAATCCGTCCTGTAGTATATTCTGTGGTCTGTCCAATGTCCTATGGTCTGTCCTGTGATCTGTCCAATGTTCACTCACACACAGATATCTATATCTTGTGACCTGTCTCGCACTCAACAACACAAAAGGTTCTTGTCCTGCTTTTCTTTGTATATCCAGTCACACAGAATGTCTGTCTGGAGATATTTAGAGAGTTAACACAACTGTACTGTCTGCTCCAAGATGTGGACAATGTCCAAAATGCAGTAAATTCACTCTCTGTTATATAACTGTACAATATCCAAAAATATCCAAAGTGCAATAAATCTGTCCAGATGATGTATCCAGTTCACTCCAGTAAAAGTTCACAGCAACACAAGTTATATTATATTCCAAAACACAATAGCTCTCCTTATAGCCAGCGAATACAAAGTTCACTTGTGGTCAGATGTACATTCCTTATATACATTCACAGATTGCTCTGGAACTGTACAGAACCAACTCAGAAAAGCTTGAGCCATCTAGGCCAAAGGAGGAAGTTCTAGAAACTACTGGCAATTGGGTTTCCCCAAATCTAACATAACCACTGAGGGGGGGATTTCCCCCAGTCTGTGAACAGATCAATAAACACTAAAACACAAAAGTCAATAACTCCCTTACTTTAAATGTCAACACACAAAAAGAACCAACAACACAATTATCTTTTATGACAATGTATAAACATAAAGCTTAAATTAAACAATGCACTAATATAGTGCCTAATATATGTAATATACAATGTACTAATATAGTGTCCAATATATGTAACAATATTCAGAGTTTCATACTTGTTACAATCCAGCACTGGGATAACTATTTTATATCACTTTATAATCTCAAAAGCACTTGCATGTGACATGTGACAAAAAACCTGTTCTTTTTTCCATTTAAAATAAATTTTAATGTAAATCGACAAGTTTATAAATTTTAATATCCAAATATTTTTCAAATTATCATACTTTATGTATAAGGAAGAACAAGCAAGGTAATAAGATTAAGATATATTTATTGTTCACGAACTGGATTTCACTGTAGTTTTAACATTGCACTTCACAATGTATTTATTTTCCAAAAGTCACAAATAAAATTTAGGTCTAATTAAGATTGAATAAAATCTCCCTTTAATGTTGTCCATTTAATAGAGAAAGCCACACTATAACCATAGATTCCTTGAAAGGGATTAAGTCCCTCTGAAAGACTATGGTGAAATCCAATTAGGGGCTAGCTGCGAAAATCTCTGTTGAATGAAAGTATACTTAAAATATGTTAAAATTTTGAAACTGCAATTTAAATTAATTTCTAAAGCTTTTATTTATTGCCAATAAAACACTTTTTATGTATCAGTCACATAAACATGGTGAAAAGTTAATTGATCTTTTATCATTTGTAGGGATGTCATAGGTTCCTTAGTAGCTGTGGAATTGAAAATAATATAAGCTTAAATTAAATATTTACTGAAAGCACATACCTAAAGTTTGTAAACATAACGTCTAGTGCTATTTTCAAAATAATATTTACATGTAATGTAGTGCAAAATGAAGTATGCTTAGTATGTTTTAATAGTCATCATAATAGAGTAAAATGTTTCAACATAATGCGTATTTTGGTTTATAGTTCTATATTATATATTTACAACCAGTGAACATCAAAGTTTCATTTCACATATTTACTGAAACTCAAACCAGTAAACTTGTGAAATAAAACAGGTCATAAATCAGTAAATATGGGTATTTACTGAAAATTTTAGAGAATACGCATATTTACTAACCAAATCAGTAAATGCGTATATTTACTGAAATTTCAGTAAATACACGTATTTACTAATTTCACATATTTGCTGTTTCACATATATTAGAACAACAAATTGTTACCTCCACCGGGAAGGGGTGTTCATCTCTTTGTCTGTGTTCCTAATTAGACCAAATGTCAAACAACACATCTTTTTTTTTTAATGTCAGTAGGGCCTGACCCAGGAAAGAGTGATTAAATTTTGAAAGGGATCCGGAAACTGGTGACAAAAAATCCTGAATTTTCAAAGGTGACATTTCCAGGGTATTTCCAATGACTATGGCTTTTTGATTGACATTATTCGAAAATGTAATGAGTCAATCTTCATAAAATTTTATACGGATAGGACCTGGCTAAAGAAAGGAGTGATTAGAATTTGGGAAAGAGTCGGATAATATTCTGGATGCAAAATATCCAAACTTTTAGAAACACACGCCCTAGTGGAATTGTACATTCTATGACTGCTTTCTAGTTTATATTTTCAAAACAACCATAAGTTTGTCAATTTGTTGGTCTGTGTCAATAGCTCAAAACGTGTACATCGGACTGGGGTCATATTTTCATAGGTGGATACTATCTGTGGCTCAGACCATCTCAAAGATGATCTGGATCCCTTATCCAGAAGTGATTTTGTCATTTTTTTTTCAATATCTTCATGCAAAAGAGAAAAAGCAACTATTCATCAGATATATGTTATATTTCTCCTCAAGATGGAGAATTACTTCTCTCTTCAAACACAACAAGACTAATTAACCTACCAGAGAACTTTTAAATTTATGAAAGTGTAAAACAAAAGTCTGCACAAAGTATAAGAATGTTTTATATGATGAAAATCCCATTTATTTTATTGCTGTAAAATGTCTACTGAAAAAAAACAACGTCCAAGTTCATTGGAATTCTGTTCACATTCTTAAAACAGCTGTTTTCCTGCAAGGTTATTGGGAACATTAGGAAATACCAGAGATTGATAGGAAAAGGAACATTGAAATACAAAGTGAATCAGGGTGCATTGTTTTTCTTGGAGTGAAGACTGACTGCTGCTAATCTACGGAAACTCTAAACTGCCCCATTGCTCTAATTTTACTCACTCCTACAAAAATGTATACTTGTATGTACATGTTATTAGATTGTATCCTCGTGTAAATAATTCATATTCACATGGAATTAATTTGTACCTGCATCGTATTAGCTTTCATTATCATGTTACTAAGCTTTGTAGTAGATTGGAATAAATATTAGGTTATATATTTATTGAACAAATGGTCCCTCAAAGAGTATACGGATAAAAATAGTAACAATTTTCGTTCTTGTCCCAATATGACCCTAGCTATTGAACGGAACATAAAATGCTCATATTGAACTTTGCACAAAGTAAGTTGTACTAAATAATCCCAGTAGGATACACAAATTATCTTGATGGTATATGAAAGTAATTAAATTCTGCAGGTACATGAGTTGTTTATTCATATAGTTTATGTTATTCACTCATAGATACAATAATAAGCGAGTTATAAGCACTTTTAAGTTTGGCTATCCTCATTTGACCTTGAAGGAGGGCCCAAGGTCAAATCCGACCACAACACAAGATTCTCAGCCATGATTTCCTATAGGTTGGTTTCACATTGCAAACCTCTAGGACCAATAATAAGCGAGTTCTAAGCACTTTTAAGTTTGGCTATCCTCGTTTGACCTTGAAGGAGAGGCCCAAGGTCAAATCTGACCACACCAGAAGATTTCCAGCCCTTGATTTCTCATAAGTTGGTTTCACATTGCAAACCTCTAGGACCAATAATAAGCGAGTTATAAGCACTATTAAGTTTGGTTATCCTTGTTTGACCTTGAATTAGAGGCCCAAGGTCGAATCCCACCAAACCACAAGATTTCCCAGCCCCTATATGTTGGTTTACCATCCCAAACCTCTAAGAACAATAATAAGCGAGTTATAAGCACTTTTAAGTTCGGCTATCCTCATTTGACCTTGAAGGAGGGCCCAAGGTCAAATCCGACTACAACACAAGATTCTCAGCCATGATTTCCTATAGGTTGGTTTATCATCCCAGATCTCTAGGACCAATAATAAGCAAGTTATAAGTAGTTTTAAGTTTGGCTATCCTCGTTTGACCTTGAAGGAGGGATCCTGGGTCAAATCCGACCACACCACAAGATTCCCAGCCCATGATTTCTTATATGTTGGTTTACCATCCCAAACCTCTAAGAACAATAATAAGCGAGTTATAAGCACTTTTAAGTTTGGCTATCCTCATTTGACCTTGAAGGAGGGCCCAAGGTCAAATCCGACCACAACACGAGATTCTCAGCCATGATTTCCTATAGGTTGGTTTATCATCCCAGATCTCTAGGACCAATAATAAGCGAGTTATAAGTACTTTTAAGTTTGGCTATCCTCGTTTGACCTTGAAGGAGGGATCCTGGGTCAAATCCGACCACACCACAAGATTCCCAGCCCATGATTTCTTATATGTTGGTTTACCATCCCAAACCTCTAGGACCAATAACAAGCGAGTTATAAGCACTTTTAAGTTTGGCTATCCTCATTTGACCTTGAAGGAGGGCCCAAGGTCAAATCCGACCACAACACGAGATTCTCAGCCATGATTTCCTATAGGTTGGTTTATCATCCCAGATCTCTAGGACCAATAATAAGCGAGTTATAAGTACTTTTAAGTTTGGCTATCCTCGTTTGACCTTGAAGGAGGGATCCTGGGTCAAATCCGACCACACCACAAGATTCCCAGCCCATGATTTCTTATATGTTGGTTTACCATCTCAAAACTCTAGGACCAATAATAAGCGGGTTATAAGCACTTTTAAGTTTGGCTATCCTCGTTTGACCTTGAAGAGGGACCCAATGTCAAATCCGACCACACCACAAGATTCCCAGCCCATGATTTCTTATATGTTGGTTTACCATCCCAAACCTCTAAGACCAATAATAAGCGAGTTATAAGCACTTTTAAGTTTGGCTATCCTCATTTGACCTTGAAGGAGGGCCCAAGGTCAAATCCGACCACAACACGAGATTCTCAGCCATGATTTCCTATAGGTTGGTTTATCATCCCAGATCTCTAGGACCAATAATAAGCAAGTTATAAGTACTTTTAAGTTTGGCTATCCTCGTTTGACCTTGAAGGAGGGATCCTGGGTCAAATCCGACCACACCACAAGATTCCCAGCCCATGATTTCTTATATGTTGGTTTACCATCTCAAAACTCTAGGACCAATAATAAGCGGGTTATAAGCACTTTTAAGTTTGGCTATCCTCGTTTGACCTTGAAGGAGGGATTCTGGGTCAAATCCGACCACACCACAAGATTCCCAGCCCATGATTTCTTATAGGTTGGTTTACCATCCCAAACATCTAAGACCAATAATAAGCGAGTTATAAGCACTTTTAAGTTTGGCTATCCTCATTTGACCTTGAAGGAGGGCCCAAGGTCAAATCCGACCACAACACAAGATTCTCAGCCATGATTTCCTATAGGTTGGTTTATCATCCCAGATCTCTATGACCAATAATAAGCGAGTTATAAGTACTTTTAAGTTTGGCTATCCTCGTTTGACCTTGAAGGAGGGATTCTGGGTCAAATCCGACCACACCACAAGATTCCCAGCCCATGATTTCTTATATGTTGGTTTACCATCCCAACCTCTAAGACCAATAATAAGCGAGTTATAAGCACTTTTAAGTTTGGCTATCCTCATTTGACCTTGAAGGAGGGCCCAAGGTCAAATCCGACCACAACACAAGATTCTCAGCCATGATTTCCTATAGGTTGGTTTATCATCCCAGATCTCTAGGACCAATAATAAGCGAGTTGTAAGTACTTTTAAGTTTGGCTATCCTCGTTTAACCTTGAAGGAGGGATCCAAGGTCAAATCTGACTACATCAGAAGACTCACAGCCCATGATTTCCTATAGGTTGGTTTACCATCCCAAACCTCTAGGACCAATAATAAGTGAGTTATAAGCACTTTTAAGTTTGGCTATCCTTGTTTGACCTTGAAGGGGCGGCCCAAGGTCAAGATTCCCAGTCTGTGATTTCCCATAGGTTGGTTTACCATCCCAAACCTCTAGGACCAATAATAAGCGAGTTCTAAGCACTTTTAAGTTTGGCTATCCTCGTTTGACCTTGAAGGAGAGGCCCAAGGTCAAATCTAACCACACCAGAAGATTTCCAGCCCTTGATTTCTCATAAGTTGGTTTCACATTGCAAACCTCTAGGACCAATAATAAGCGAGTTATAAGCACTATTAAGTTTGGTTATCCTTGTTTGACCTTGAATTAGAGGCCCAAGGTCGAATCCCACCAAACCACAAGATTTCCCAGCCCATGATTTCCTATAGGTTGGTTTACCATCCCAAACCTCTAGGACCAATAATAAGCGAGTTGTAAGCACTTTTAAGTTTGGCTATCCTCGTTTGACCTTGAAGGAGGGACCCAAGGTCAAATCCGACCATACCACAAGATTCCCAGCCCATGATTTCTTATATGTTGGTTTACCATCCCAAACCTCTAAGACCAATAATAAGCGAGTTATAAGCACTTTTAAGTTCGGCTATCCTCATTTGACCTTGAAGGAGGGCCCAAGGTCAAATCCGACCACAACACAAGATTCTCAGCCATGATTTCCTATAGGTTGGTTTATCATCCCAGATCTCTAGGACCAATAATAAGCAAGTTATAAGTAGTTTTAAGTTTGGCTATCCTCGTTTGACCTTGAAGGAGGGATCCTGGGTCAAATCCGACCACACCACAAGATTCCCAGCCCATAATTTCTTATATGTTGGTTTACCATCCCAAACCTTTAAGGCCAATAATAAGCGAGTTATAAGCACTTTTAAGTTTGGCTATCCTCATTTGACCTTGAAGGAGGGCCCAAGGTCAAATCCGACCACAACACGAGATTCTCAGCCATGGTTTCCTATAGGTTGGTTTATCATCCCAGATCTCTAGGACCAATAATAAGCGAGTTATAAGTACTTTTAAGTTTGGCTATCCTCGTTTAACCTTGAAGGAGGGATCCTGGGTCAAATCCGACCACACCACAAGATTCCCAGCCCATGATTTCTTATATGTTGGTTTACCATCTCAAAACTCTAGGACCAATAATAAGCGGGTTATAAGCACTTTTAAGTTTGGCTATCCTCGTTTGACCTTGAAGAGGGACCCAATGTCAAATCCGACCACACCACAAGATTCCCAGCCCATGATTTCTTATATGTTGGTTTACCATCCCAAACCTCTAAGACCAATAATAAGCGAGTTATAAGCACTTTTAAGTTTGGCTATCCTCATTTGACCTTGAAGGAGGGCCCAAGGTCAAATCCAACCACAACACGAGATTCTCAGCCATGATTTCCTATAGGTTGGTTTATCATCCCAGATCTCTAGGACCAATAATAAGCGAGTTATAAGTACTTTTAAGTTTGGCTATCCTCGTTTGACCTTGAAGGAGGGATCCTGGGTCGAATCCGACCACACCACAAGATTCCCAGCCCATGATTTCTTATATGTTGGTTTACCATCCCAAACCTCTAAGACCAATAATAAGCGAGTTATAAGCACTTTTAAGTTTGGCTATCCTCATTTGACCTTGAAGGAGGGCCCAAGGTCAAATCCGACCACAACACGAGATTCTCAGCCATGATTTCCTATAGGTTGGTTTATCATCCCAGATCTCTAGGACCAATAATAAGCGAGTTATAAGTACTTTTAAGTTTGGCTATCCTCGTTTAACCTTGAAGGAGGGATCCTGGGTCAAATCCGACCACACCACAAGATTCCCAGCCCATGATTTCTTATATGTTGGTTTACCATCTCAAAACTCTAGGACCAATAATAAGCGGGTTATAAGCACTTTTAAGTTTGGCTATCCTCGTTTGACCTTGAAGAGGGACCCAATGTCAAATCCGACCACACCACAAGATTCCCAGCCCATGATTTCTTATATGTTGGTTTACCATCCCAAACCTCTAAGACCAATAATAAGCGAGTTATAAGCACTTTTAAGTTTGGCTATCCTCATTTGACCTTGAAGGAGGGCCCAAGGTCAAATCCAACCACAACACGAGATTCTCAGCCATGATTTCCTATAGGTTGGTTTATCATCCCAGATCTCTAGGACCAATAATAAGCGAGTTATAAGTACTTTTAAGTTTGGCTATCCTCGTTTGACCTTGAAGGAGGGATCCTGGGTCAAATCCGACCACACCACAAGATTCCCAGCCCATGATTTCTTATATGTTGGTTTACCATCCCAACCTCTAAGACCAATAATAAGCGAGTTATAAGCACTTTTAAGTTTGGCTATCCTCGTTTGACCTTGAAGGAGGGATTCTGGGTCAAATCCGACCACACCACAAGATTCCCAGCCCATGATTTCTTATAGGTTGGTTTACCATCCCAAACATCTAAGACCAATAATAAGCGAGTTATAAGCACTTTTAAGTTTGGCTATCCTCATTTGACCTTGAAGGAGGGCCCAAGGTCAAATCCGACCACAACACGAGATTCTCAGCCATGATTTCCTATAGGTTGGTTTATCATCCCAGATCTCTATGACCAATAATAAGCGAGTTATAAGTACTTTTAAGTTTGGCTATCCTCGTTTGACCTTGAAGGAGGGATTCTGGGTCAAATCCGACCACACCACAAGATTCCCAGCCCATGATTTCTTATATGTTGGTTTACCATCCCAACCTCTAAGACCAATAATAAGCAGGTTATAAGCACTTTTAAGTTTGGCTATCCTCATTTGACCTTGAAGGAGGGCCCAAGGTCAAATCCGACCACAACACAAGATTCTCAGCCATGATTTCCTATAGGTTGGTTTATCATCCCAGATCTCTAGGACCAATAATAAGCGAGTTGTAAGTACTTTTAAGTTTGGCTATCCTCGTTTAACCTTGAAGGAGGGATCCAAGGTCAAATCTGACTACATCAGAAGACTCACAGCCCATGATTTCCTATACGTTGGTTTACCATCCCAAACCTCTAGGACCAATAATAAGTGAGTTATAAGCACTTTTAAGTTTGGCTATCCTTGTTTGACCTTGAAGGGGCGGCCCAAGGTCAAGATTCCCAGTCTGTGATTTCCCATAGGTTGGTTTACCATCCCAAACCTCTAGGACCAATAATAAGCGAGTTCTAAGCACTTTTAAGTTTGGCTATCCTCGTTTGACCTTGAAGGAGGGACCCAAGGTCAAATCCGACCACACCACAAGATTCCCAGCCCATGATTTCTTATATGTTGGTTTACCATCCCAAACCTCTAAGACCAATAATAAACGAGTTATAAGCACTTTTAAGTTTGGCTATCCTCATTTGACCTTGAAGGAGGGCCCAAGGTCAAATCCGACCACAACACAAGATTCTCAGCCATGATTTCCTATAGGTTGGTTTATCATCCCAGATCTCTAGGACCAATAATAAGCAAGTTATAAGTAGTTTTAAGTTTGGCTATCCTCGTTTGACCTTGAAGGAGGGATCCTGGGTCAAATCCGACCACACCACAAGATTCCCAGCCCATGATTTCTTATATGTTGGTTTACCATCCCAAAACTCTAGGACCAATAATAAGCGAGTTATAAGCACTTTTAAGTTTGGCTATCCTCATTTGACCTTGAAGGAGGGCCCAAGGTCAAATCCGACCACAACACGAGATTCTCAGCCATGATTTCCTATAGGTTGGTTTATCATCCCAGATCTCTAGGACCAATAATAAGCGAGTTGTAAGTACTTTTAAGTTTGGCTATCCTCGTGTAACCTTGAAGGAGGGATCCAAGGTCATATCTGACTACATCAGAAGACTCACAGCCCATGATTTCCTATACGTTGGTTTACCATCCCAAACCTCTAGGACCAATAATAAGTGGGTTATAAGCACTTTTAAGTTTGGCTATCCTCGTTTGACCTTGAAGGGGAGGGCCCAAGGTGAAGATTCCCAGTCTGTGATTTCCCATAGGTTGGTTTACCATCCCAAACCTCTAGGACCAATAATAAGCGAGTTATAAGCACTTTTAAGTTTGGCTATCCTCTTTTGACCTTGAAGGAGGGGCCCAAGGTCAAATCCGACCAAACCACAAGATTTCCCAGCCCATGATTTCCTATAGGTTGGTTTACCATCCCAAACCTCTAGGACCAATAATAAGCGAGTTGTAAGCACTTTTAAGTTTGGCTATCCTCGCTTGACCTTGAAGGAGGGGTCCAAGGTCAAATCTGACCACAGCAAAGGATTCCCAGCCCATGATTTCCTACAGGTTGGTTTGACATTCCAAATCTCTAGGGAGATATAAGCACTTTTCATGACTGAAAAGAAACGCCATTGGCTGCGATCTTGTTGTTCAAAATGAGGCCCAAAATATTTCAGTCAAAAATTTGTAGTGATGAACATATAATGCGAATTTGAGATCTCTACCTATAATTCCCTTTTTCTAAAGGGCCAACAAAACTCCTTGCTGAAAGTCGAAAAATGCCCGTGGCAGCCATCTTGTATTTTAAAATGAGGCCAAAAATATTCCTAGACAAGATTTTATGGTTATGAATATAACCTGAAAATTTGAGAAGTCTACCTATAATACCCTGGCCTTAGAGGGGTAACGAGAAAATCTCTACACACTGTGGTGACTGCGGCAGAGTACTCATGTATAATCCATAGTATCCACCGGATGCTATCCGGTGGATACAATTAGTAACTTGAATTGTCAAGTTAATCATTCATTGATATGAATAAATAACTTGTAAAGTTCATAGTTTAAACAAACATTCTAGTAACTAGGATACATTACTTACTAATTTGAATATATCACTTAATTAATTAGTAACTTGAATAATTGGGTCAATAATTTGACTTTCTAATTTCTAACAAACTTGTACATATATGTCATTATTTTGTAAACACAAGTACTTAACTTGTGAAGTAATAAGTTGGTAACTTGGACTTGATTTGAATAATCGAGGCAACAACTTTTAAGTTCCAGTAAACAATTTGTGGATGCCAGTTTACACTATAAAATAAATAGCAATCAAGAATTTCCGTACTGTTTTTCCCTGATGAAATTATCAGGAATGCCTGTTCTAGCAATATTGAGTTAGCATTAATCCATTGTTGACTGTGGTTTCCTATCTTTCAGCCTTTCATTATATGAATCAATTGACCTAGCCTTCTGTAGTGAAACTTAAACACAAAACCTTAATTTGTTCTTGTTGCACTTTTTTGAAACTAGAAAGCACTCGTAGAGCACAGACCCTGACTAAGACGCAATTTCTAATATTTGTGACTTTCTTGTGTTCAGAATATGGTCCTATAAAGTAATCTCTTCTTCCTTTGACCATGCCCTACTCACATCAAAATTTTTCACGAAGACCACTCATTGGTTTTGGAGTTATCGCCAACAGAAACAAATAGACAGACAAATGAACACACCTAAAACATAACCTGGTGCAGGCAGTAACAATAGAAATACAGATGGTTTATGCTAATGTATTTAAGAAGTATGTCATTTGATCTCCTGTCTCTCATAAACTGTGGTCCTGAGTTCCAATCCACCTCATAAGAACCCTGATTTGAATCTTAGCTGTTAAAAGGAAGGTAAAATCTTACATTAACATTGTTTTGGCAGTAATGCTGGTTAAATTGGGAAATTTTACCATAAAATCCTTATTGGTATTATTATATTTAAATTTGGGTGGATTCATATTGTTTTGGACATAAACATCTAACGGGAAATTACATCTGAGGAAAACGAAATGCCAAATCTGCTTTATGGTTAAGAATAGACTTAGAAAGGCTAGCACAGTACACTCTTGAGTGCTTCGGGCATCTGTCCATTTCTGTTGTATCAGCTGTTTTAGGAAAAATCAGTCCAGCCTGAAGGAGTTCCTAAGACTATTTATAAACCTGTTGAATTTACTCGTTTCTTTTGAGTCTGGTTGATCTTTTTTGCTTTTAAAGTTTTATTTAATGGTAGTTTGCAGTTTCAACGCAATCCAATGGAAAATACATCTTATGTTCAGAATCATTTTAAATTTGCCCAACTTGAACCCAAAAACCTTATTGTTTTTGTTTTATGTTTCATAATGTGAATTTAGTTTATCAAAATATAAAATAGACAATATTCCAGAATTAACCAATTATTTCAACTTTTATATGGCTATTTGGCAATAATGTATTTTCTACATGAAATAACAGCATAAAAATTGCACTAGCTCAATTAATCAATTGGCTAGACGATTTTCAACTAGTATTAGTTTTTTTATTTACAAAGGTCAAAGTTGGGGTTTTATGTTTATGTTAAGTTTATGTTTTTATGTCAACAGCCAGGGTCATATTGGGACAGGTCCTCAGCATTGTCACTTGTGGGATGCGAACCCCAAGGAGGTGACTGCTTGTGATTAGATGCAAAACTTGCTAACCACTAAGCCACTGATGGCCTCTATTTTTTACAACTTGAGGCATGTGTCAATTACCTGATGAAGAAGCTAAATATTTTTCGTCAAAATTTTATTAACTGAACTGAAAGTTTGCCCCAGTTGCAAGAAAATTAAATCTTTAGCAAGACTAACATAACATAAATAACACCAGGGGTGGTATTCACGAAAGGGCTATGCCAAGTTTTAACCTTTCCACTTTTGTACAAAAATATAGCAGAGTTCAACCTGAGATCTTTCAAAGACGTATGAAAAATTTGCCCCACATTAAGGGCGGCTTTAAACAGAGTGGTATCAGAGAAATGAAATCATTTTCAGTCTTTAATATCATTTCTCCTAGAAATATTCATTCTTTTTCTTACGGCCCACAAAGACAGGATAAATGGCTTTCATCTTTTATATTTCCATTATCTCTACTTCATTTGATTTAATTTTATTTTCCATTTTTTCGAGTGGGATTTGAGACCATTTTCATGAGTTTAAATAAGGCTTTTCTAGGCAATTATGTCATGATAAGACCCCCACTTCTTTTAGAGTCTATTAATTTGCTAAAGTTGTAACTTCTCATGTTGCCACGTATTATTTTTACAGTTTTGGGAAGTGATCTCTGATGAGCATGGTATCGACCCAACCGGCACCTACCATGGGGACACTGAACTGCAGCTGGAAAGGATTAATGTATACTACAATGAGGCAACTGGTATGAGAAATATAAGACAAGGTGTTACAAAACAGGCATATTTTGTCACAGCCAATACTTGTTAGAAGATTTATTAACAACAGCCAGAATTTTTTAGTTTCCCAGTTTATTGTTGTTATTAAGGTACAACAGGCAAAACTCTCAGATTTGGTTTGTCCTATGACCAGGCCCACCTTATATTTCTTTGTCAGAGGTCAAAGACAATTTTTCTTTATGTATAGACTATGGGCTTAGACTAGTATTTCCAGTTTGTGGTTAATAAGGGTTGAGAATAAAATATAATGATTTAACCAAAACATTATCAAACTTAACACAACTAGACATGGAAAATAAATATCATTTGATTTTTTGGTTAACTTCAGTGAAGCAAAGTGACAAATATATTTATTTTATTTTCAGGGTTATTACAATTACTATTGACTCTACCTTATATAATATCCAACCTTTCTAAAAATCTGTGACTTTTGTCAACATGTGATTGTAACCTCCGATGCCAGGGGAGGTTAAGTTTTTGGTTTATTTGTTTCGCTGTTTTTTCATCAATCTTACTTTAAATGAGTATTTGGGTAAATGTACAATATCTGATTACTGTGTTGCCTTGGCGTAGGCCTGGACTCTGAGAGTGTTTTGTAGTTGTTTCAAATTCTGTTTGGTGCTAAGCTGAGACATATGCACAGTACATTGACAAACTACTGTAACCTAAGGCAAAGGTAAATGATATCTAGTAAGTTCTTTGATTCACTCAAAGGAACAGAAATCAATGAATCCTTATTCTGTATAATTTTAGGAGGCAAATATGTACCAAGAGCAGTTTTGGTTGATTTGGAACCGGGGACCATGGATTCTGTCAGATCCGGTCCTTTTGGCAAAATCTTTCGACCAGACAACTTTGTGTTTGGCCAGTCTGGGGCTGGCAACAACTGGGCCAAGGGTCACTACACAGAGGGTGCTGAACTCATAGACTCTGTCCTAGATGTGGTGAGGAAGGAAGCTGAAGGCTGTGACTGTCTGCAGGGGTTCCAACTCACCCATTCTTTAGGAGGTGGTACGGGTTCTGGAATGGGAACTCTTCTCATCAGCAAGATTCGTGAAGAGTATCCAGACAGGATTATGAATACCTTCTCTGTGGTGCCTTCACCAAAAGTAAGCTTTTAGTTGTTGTATTTGAATTTGACATGAACAATTATTATTTATCTATTTGTACAAATTATAGTTCAAAAATGAAAAAATGCTAATAGATACGATATAATTCAAGTTTGTTACATTTGTAGAAAACAGGACCATATGGATCATACTGTTACAGCCTGATAAGGCTTCTCCAAAAATCGAAGATATTTGTGAAAAAGTTTTTATCATTGTTCCCAAATAAGGAAGTTATATCAAATTTATATCAAGCAATGTGCTATACACTATATGCTGGTGATAGCTAGCAATACACCCAAAAAGAAAACTTAAAAATAACGTTTCATAAAACAAATGTACCTAATGATGTCCATAAGTCTAAGACACTTCATACATTAAATTTAAATAGCTGTGTTTATGTTATCTGGTTGTCAGTGCAGGAAGTTTATAATTAAAATACTTTCTACATGACAACTGCATGAACGATAGCACCCCTTAACTCAATATATAAAACCTTTCAAAGGTCTTTTAGTTGTTTAGTTGTAAATAGACTGAGAGATCTAAAAGCATTCAAACTTCAGGAAAAATCATAATTTCATGTGGGGAAAAGAAATATTGAGAAAGAACATTATAAACCAGATTAAAACAATTTCATGATTGTGAGCTGTAGTTATCTAAATAACTTTTTATGATACTATATTTAACTAATTTAACTGTTTTTGGCCAGGTATCTGACACTGTGGTAGAGCCATACAATGCCACCTTATCTGTCCATCAGCTTGTCGAAAACACAGATGAAACTTACTGCATTGACAATGAAGCCCTGTACGACATCTGCTTCAGAACCCTTAAGCTTACCACTCCTACCTATGGTGACTTGAACCATCTGGTCTCTGCCACCATGTCTGGTGTCACCACTTGTCTGAGGTTCCCTGGTCAGCTAAATGCAGATCTGAGAAAATTGGCTGTCAACATGGTTCCTTTCCCACGTCTCCACTTCTTCATGCCAGGCTTTGCTCCACTCACCTCAAGGGGGAGCCAGCAATATCGTGCCTTGACAGTTCCAGAGCTCACCCAGCAAATGTTTGATGCCAAGAACATGATGGCTGCCTGCGACCCACGTCATGGCCGCTACCTAACCGTGGCTACCATGTTCCGGGGACGTATGTCCATGAAAGAGGTAGATGAACAGATGTTGAATGTCCAGAACAAGAACAGCAGCTACTTTGTGGAGTGGATCCCCAACAATGTCAAGACGGCAGTTTGTGACATCCCGCCCAGGGGTCTAAGGATGTCAGCCACTTTTATAGGCAACAGCACAGCCATTCAGGTAAAGTGTACATTCTGTATCAGTTATGAACTTAACTTGGAAATCAATAACCAACACGCGTTGGTTATGAGGACAGAATCTTGACCAACTTATATACATTCCCTTCCTCCACAATCAATGCTACTCAATTACCCACCTCACCCACTGATATAACTGATACTGTGTATTGAAAGTAATGTAACAAATATAACACACTACAGTTTGTACATATGTTTTACTGACATGCACTAAACAACAAATTTGGATGACATATTACAGAGAGAATAGTATCCAAATGACCTTAATTAATAACAATGGCAAATGTTTTAGATTTTTAAGTGCGTATATTTTTACATTCCTTCAAGTAAGAATAATACTTGAATGAATGTAAAACACCAGTTTTGATGATTTAATCATGAAGATTGGAACAAATCACCTCACAAACCAAAACATATAGATAATCAATAATGGTTCTGTTTGTTACATAGCTTGTTACATTTGTTTCCACAGGAGCTCTTTAAACGTATCTCTGAGCAGTTCACTGCCATGTTTAGACGTAAAGCCTTCCTCCATTGGTATACTGGTGAGGGTATGGATGAGATGGAGTTCACAGAGGCAGAGTCCAACATGAATGATTTGGTGTCTGAGTACCAACAATACCAAGATGCCACAACAGAAGAAGAGGGTGACTATGATGAAATAGAAGATGAAATAGAAGAACAGTAGTGAACACATCTCAATGTCAGAACAACATCTACCTGGAACATCCCTTTTTAAAACTTTATGTGCCTAAAACATCATCTATGTAATTATTCAAATCAATTGTCAAAAAATGCATTCTATATTATTTTTAAGTAGAAGCCAATATAAATGGCTTGGTGTCTGAATACCAACAAAATAAAACGAAATATTTTATACCAGATTAAATAAATTTAATAAAAAGATAAAATACAAGAATAACCAAAAGATATCTGAAAGTTTTTGTGTTCGATTTTTTCCAAGTTTGGCTAAAAGAAAGCAAAAATAAACAAATCACAATTGTGCAGTGTTACTTGTCAAATAATATGCAGGAGTCACCAGGATTTCATCTTTAGGAGGATATATACAGTTATATATTATTATCTGTACACATTTAAGTGAAACTTTACACTCCCAATACCCTTATTCACTCATCAGCACTTCCACTATTACACATTTCTGATTAAAGTTAAACTTAATAATTAATTACTTAATTACTTTTGATGGTGACTTAAACAAGTATATTTACCTTAAATTCATATACATTACCAACTTGTTACCTTGGCAACCCTCCAGTAATCCAAATCACACCAAGCATTAAGATATGGAGTTATGTGTGTGCTTTATGAGAAGCAATTACAAATTCTACAATTACATTAACACGTATACTGCATGAGCTTATCAAATGCAGGAGACACACTTACCTTTCAATATCTTAATTCTCTGATCTATATTTATCTCCTGACCACGGCCTTCGGCCACTGGTGTTGTGCATCCGTTTGTCACGTTTTTACATAAACCTTAATATCTCATTCATTTATAAAGATATCTTCCCTAAATTTGCTAGCTCCTCAGTGGCCTAGTGGTTAGCAAGTTTGGCATCTATTTATAGGCTGTCACCTCTGTGGGTTCGAGTCCCACAAGTGGCAATTCTGAGGACCTGTCCCAATATGACCCTGGCTGTTGAACGGGACGTAAAACCCCAACTTTGACCTTTGTCGCTAAATTTGCAGGGAATGTTTATGGCTATGAAAACATGTCTGTGCAAAATTTTGGCCTTATTTTGAAAAAACAAAATAGTCGCCATAGCCAATTGTGTCAAAATCATTAAGATACTCTAAATCTTGAAATATCACAGCTAGCTTCATAAAATTTGCACAAAAGATATTTGGCTAGCAAAGCTAGTCTGATAGTAATTTTGGCCTAGTTTGCAAAACAAAATGGCCACCATATCACATGTTTAATATCAAATGGGGTTATCCTCTTGAAAGACCTTATATCTTCCTTAGAATTACTCCTAGGGGTTTGGGATGTGAAAAAAATTTGTAGGAAGTCAAGGCCTGGGAATCTTTCCCAGGTGTTGATTTTGACCTTTGCCCCTGCTTCAAGGTTAAATGGGGTCATCATACTAAAACATCCTTATATCTCCCTTATTATTGGTGCTAGGGCTCAGAATGTAAAAAACAACCCATGGGAAGTCCTGGTCTGAAAATGTTCTGCCTGTAAACAATTTTGGCCTCATTTTGAAAAACAAAATGGCTGCAATAGCCAATTGTTTGAAAATCATTAAGATGCTGCAAAACCTGAAATATTGTAGCTAGGTTCATCAAATTTGCACAAAAGATTTATGGCTAGGAAAACTAGTCTGGTTTTGGCCTCATTTGCAAAGCAAAATGGCCACCATATCATATGTTTAATGTCAAATGGGATTTTTCTATTAAAAGGCCTTATATTTCCCTTAGAATTGCTCCTAGAGGTTTGGGATGTAACAACAATTTGTAGGACGTCAAGGCCTGGGAATCTATATGGCTGGGAAAGTTAGCTTGATAGGAATTTTGGCCTAGTTTCGAAAACAAAATGGCTGCCATATCATGTTTAATGTCAAATTGGATTATCCTATAAAGAGGCCTTATATATGTCTCTTAGCATTGCTACTGGGGGGTTTGGAATGTGGAAACAACTTATAGAAAGTCAAGGCCTGGGAATCTTTTCCAGTTGCTGACTTTGACCCCTTCTTCAGTGTCAAGTGGGGTCATCTACAAATGCCATATATCTCCCTTAGTTCTCATATATTACTGATCCTATGGTGGGAGATAACCACTGCAGCAGTGGCCTTGTTCGGTAATATATTATTTCAAAGTTCTATTAGATGTTATCTAGAAAAAGTATAATGGTCAGTTACCATTATTTTACCTAGTCTAGTGCACAACTTTTACTCTGACACAAGGAATGACAACTGTATTTGCTTTGTTTTTTTTTCAGAGTCTACATCACTTAATCTCACACTGACAGAATTTCTACTTAAGTTAGCATAGATCTGACATTTGGCTTTCCTAAATAAAGATCATTGTTAGGCAATTTCATAAGTAGTTTTAAGAAATCAAAATCCTGAATATCTTTTGGGCTGATTTCTGGGCTGCACAGGAATGTTCAAACAGCATTTTGCTTAGGCATTCACAAAAATGCCTCTGATAAATCAGGGAAAATTCTTTTCACGTCGAAACTTAAAAAATAAAATTTTCAACGTGTTACATCGGTCTTCTTATGACTGGTAGATGAGTGGACATGAATCAATATGAATAAAGGTCAAAGATCAAAATTAGGGCAATATGTCACACTCAATAACTAGGGTAATATATGGACAGGCCTTAGGCATTTGTCACTAGTAACAGGCAAAACTGAACAGAAGAGACATTGTTTACTTAAAAGTCAACCTTGCCACGAAGAATGTGAACATTAATTGAACAGTTGTGAATCTAAGTGAAGTGCCAAATTGGTGAGAATGTCATCTGAATGATTACTATGCACTACCATATCTTTGCACAACTAGGAAACAAAAGCTTTATTTGTGTTTGTTTTAAATGTAGTTACATTAATTTCTTTTCTTTTTTTGTTTTTAATAGTTTATTGTTCATAAACAAATACATGTACAACAAAAATACAATACAAAGATTGCAAATACCACACACAGATATTTAACAACTTATTACACAGTTAACACAGACACTAAAACAAGTACCAGAAAGAAGACATTACAATACAAATACAACACAAAGAGTACAAATACCACACACAGGTACTTAACAATTTATGACAAAGTTAAACAGACATCAAACAAGTACTAGGAACATGACATTACTTGCACACCTTGACAAAAACATTTATGACACTGTCTTCATTTAAAGGATATCCCAAGCATTAACACCTATTACAAAAAGATAATTTATGAAATCAAAGATTCTAGTAATGGTATTGTACATTCGTCACATTCATTTATTCGAAGTAAAGTCAGATTAACCATAATTTTGTCTTTTAATTTACTAAAAAATTCAGCAGGAGTCAATTTTTTACTATTTGTTCGTTGTTTATTGATATAAAGTTTACCATAGAGAATAATATAATTAACAAACCTGATTAATTCATCCAATTCACTTATTCCAAAAATAATTTCACAAACGGTAAGGTTAAACAAAACCCCCAATCGGTCATAGATCCATAATTCGACTTCATTCCAGAATGTTTTTACTACCTGACACTCAAACAAGTGATGTGTTATTGTATCCAACTCATTACAATATTCACAGACTGGGGAGTCTTTTATTCCCCATTTATGTAGATTATAATTACAATTTAATATCCTAGTGACTACTTTATACTGAAAACTTTGAAGACAAGTTTCTTGAGCAATTTTATGTGGCAGAATAAAAGTACATTTACAATCATGATTTTCCAAAAATGGGTATAGTTCAGTCCAACTCTCAATAGCTATTGGTGGTTTTGCAATTCTTCCGATTAATTCATTGTATAATTTTTTTGATGTTATTTTTTCAAGTGATACTAAGACATTATTACAAGTAAGTCTTATATCGTCTGTTAGCCTGTCTGTCACATTCACTAATTTTTCTTTAATTTTGATTTTCCACTCATTTGGTATTGCACTAACAAGTGAATTATACGTCATCTGAGAAAGATTTGAACCAAGCTTTTTATTTAGTTTGGTTCGTTTTAAAAGGTACCCACTATTATCCAACATGTCAATTATTTTCACATTATGCCCTAGATTATTTGGAAGCCTCTCTACACTTATTGTTCTTTTGGCTATGGTGATATATTTGTTGTAAAGAATGTATTCGTTTAAAATCGCTTTAATAGTAAATGGTTTGGAACAATATATTTCTGTCCAACTTTCTAAAACCTGTTTATGAAATGCTGTCACACACTTTTAAAAAAAATATGTTATCCAACCTTTTATTTAGCAAAGTTTCATTCACTGCTAACAATTTCAAAAATAAAGTTTTCCAATGACACTGGCCTATACTACTTAAATGTTTAATCCACATAGCTTTTGCAACTTTATGCATGATATATATATCAACCATTTTTAAACCTTCAGAAGTTATTGGCCCAATGATTGTACTTCTTTTTACTTTGGAAGGTTTACTATTCCATAAGAAAGTGAAAAATAGTTCGTCAATTTGGTCAAGGACACTTTTTGGTACATAGATTAAATTAAAGAGAAATAAGATTTGAGGCAATATTAGTGTTTTCAATATTATTATTTTACCTTTGAGTGATAAATTCCTTGATCTCCAGATATCTAGTTGCTTTTTCATGTTTCCAATTCTTTCACTGAAATTTAAATCTACCATCTCTGCTTCATTGTACGAAAACCAAATTCCAAGCGTTTTAAATGGGCCCCTTTTCAATGTTGTCCCTGAAAGTGTTGTTTGTAGCTTGTCTCTGTATAGGTTGGATCCTATAGGTATAACTTCTGTCTTTTGCAAATTTAACTTTAGACCAGAGCATTTTGAAAATTTATCAAAATCTTTGATTGCTATTTCAACTGAAGATAGATCCTGTAATAGTAAGGTTGTATCATCAGCAAGCATTTTAATTTTTATTTCAGTGTTACCAACTATAATACCTTTAATATCAGCATTATTCCTTATATGTATTGCTATTACTTCTGCCACTAATAAAAATAAAAGAGCTGATATTGGGCACCCTTGTCTTATCCCTCATGATAACTTGAAGTAATTAGAATAAAATCCATTGTTACCAACACATGATGATATATCAGTGTACAGTAGCTTGATCCATCTAATGAAATTTTCCCCAAAGTTAAAATGCAACAAACATTTAAACATGAAACCCCATTCAATTGAGTCGAAAGCCTTTTGAAAATCAATAAGGGCAATATATCCTGGAATTTTATGAAGTTGAGAGTATGTCATGATGTCTTGTATTGTTCTTATATTTTCACCAATGTATCTATTTGGTATATATCCTACTTGGTCTGTACTTATTATTTTAGGAAGAACTTTTTGTAATCTTAAAGCTAAGGTTTTAGTTAGGATCTTATAATCAGTTTGTAAAAGGCTGACTGGTCGCCAGTTTGAAAGATATCGTAAATCTTTTTGGGGATAAGATTGAGCACACCCAATTTTTGATCATTACTTAAAGTTCCATGTGTAAAAGAGTATCTAAAACTGTCAAACAGAAAATCTTTAATATCTATCCAAAAGAATTTATAGAAATTAGTGGTAAACCCATCAGATCCTGGTGATTTATTATTTGGTAGCAGTTTTAAGGCCTTTGTAATCTCGTCAAGAGTTAGAGCTTCATCACACATAATTTTTTCTAAATTTGGTAATTGAGGAATCCTGTTTTGTTCGAAAAAAATCTGACCTTCACTAATATTTCCTTTATCTTTCAATTTTGAAGTATACAAGTCTTGATAAAATCGCATTTCTTCATTTATTATATCTTTTAATAAAGTTATCTCTTCATTATTGCTTGTAATCAATTTGCGAATACACTTATTATTAAATTTCCTTTTTTCTAAATTTAAAAAGTATTTGGTATTTTTTCCCCCTCTTCCACCCATTTTGCTTTTGACCTAGTTATAACACCTAGATGCCTTTTCTTTAAAAATTTTTCCCATTCTCTTTTCAATTCCAGGTATTCTGTTAAATTTTCCTCTCCATTCACTGTAACATTTTGTTCTAACTTGTTCAATTTTGAAGCAAGTTCTTTTTCAGTAATTGCTTCCTGTTTTGCTTTTTTACAGGTATATAATATTGTATGGCTTCTTATGTCACATTTTACAAAATCCCATAGTGTATTTTTGTTCTCAAAGTTAACATTAGTTTTTATATCTGTAATCAAAGTCTTTATTAGTCCGACATAATCAGGGTCAGTTAATAAATTGTTGTTAAATTTCCATAGTCCCTTTCCTCTCTTTTGTGTGCCAACAAGTTCTAAATCTAATGATATTATACTATGGTCCGAGCTATTACCTGCTTGTATTGATGTATTCTGAATTAGGTACTCAAGTTGAATTGAGGTGAACCAGTAATCTAACCTTGACTGTATAAAGCCGGATTTGGTGAATTCTCTTCGTGTGAAGATTTTTATTTCTGACTCTAAAGATATCTACAAGTGAGAATCCTTCACAGAAGCTTTTCAATTTTTCACTGTAGGTCGACCGTTTTTCTGCTGCGCCGCCCATTTTATCCAAGGTAACATCCAGATATGTGTTAAAGTCACCCCCTATAATGAGAGCTTTGTCACTATACTGGTTAACAATATTCTTCAGATTTGATAAAAATAATAATTGTTCATGATGTTTGTCTTTAGTGGGTGAGTACACATTTATTATTATGAAATTGTTTTGTTCAACACTGCATTCAACAAGTAGAATTCTACCTTCAGTATCTCTATATTCAGATAATACTTCAACATTAAGTTTACATTTCTGGGGAATTAAAATTGCTACCCCTCTACTATGATTTAACCCATGGGAGAAGAAAATTTGACCATCCCACTCTTTCTTCCATATTTGTTCGTCATTTGGAATAGAGTGTGTCTCTTGTAGAAGTGTTATGCCATAATGATACTTATGTAGCCAAGAGAATATATTCATTCTTTTTTGCTTATTATGTAAACCCCTGCAATTAAAGGAGTTAATTTTTATGAATGATTTTTTTCCCATATTTTGTCAAGACTTATTTAAACAAGCAGTCTGCTTATCAACAAAGGCTTGTGCAAATTCTATCAAATTATATGGTCCAGTGAAAATCATGTCATTGCACTGTGAGTGATAATACACTTGGGAAATGCTTAAAATAACTGACTGAAATATTACACTTACAGGACAGTTACACAAAAAGACAATAACAGAAATACATACATGATAAACATACACTTTGCAATTTGACATTATTCAATGAAGAAGCCACAGAATTCTTACAAGGATAAGCAGTAAAACAAAATGAATTAGTCAGCTTTACTGAAATTAAACCTGTTGACTACTGATGCATTTTATACATTTTTTTCACAAGAGATTAAATGAAACCACTTGTTTGTATCAATTACAAGTAGAAGTTTAAAAACTTTCAGAATTTTGGACTTCCATAACATAAGTTCAGCGTCATTTAAATTAACATATTTACTTCTTATTATATCTTTAAAGGACTGGTATATGTCTCACTACAAGCAGTTAGTTTTAACCTGCATTTTGTCAGTCACCAATGATGTATATCACATTTAAAAAAAATTCATGAATTCTTAAACTCAAAGACTGGCGCATATTGCACAACTATCGAATGAATCTAATTATGAAATCATAAATCAATATTAATATCCACATTTACCACTGATTATCAATATTGCCAATATTTCTTGACTCCGTCATTTGAGGGTTTTCTAATACACAAATGCTACATCAAAGTATCCATAGCTTAAATATATTATGCTTAAATTGCTTGTAATACAACTATCAAATGAATCGAATCAATAAATAATAAAACCATTTTAATATCAGCATTACCACTAATTAATAATAATTGTACTAGTTCAGTGATGCATCAGTATCTTATACTCTGTATTATATTGGCAAAAAGAAATCAATTTTAATATGGTTATAATTATTTTACTTCAACCATTAAATGAGTACATAATTGACAACTTATATTATGCTTAAATTTATTGTAATATAACTATCAAATGAATCGAATCAATAAATAATAAACCATTTTAATATCAACATTATCACTAAATAATAATAACTGTGATAGTTCAATGATGAATCAGTATCTTATACTCTGTATTATATTTGCAAAAAGAAATCAATTTTAATATGGTTATAATTATTTTACTTCAACCATTAAATGAGTACATAATTGACAACTTATATTATGCTTAAATTTATTGTAATGTAACTAATGAATCGAATCAATAAATAATAAACCATTTTAATATCAACATTATCACTAATTAATAATAACTGTGATAGTTCAGTGATGAATCAGTATCTTATACTCTGTATTATATTGGCAAAAAGAAATCAATTTTAATATGGTTATAATTATTTTACTTCAACCATTAAAAGAGTACATAATTGACAACTTATAAGACATTTGCTATACTTCAGTTATGCATCTGTTGGTATTATAAATCTGGTTTTATTATTTAAGATAAATGAAACCAATTTTAGTGTGATTATAATTATTTCACTTTAATTAATAAACACATTCATGATTGACAACCAATAGGATTTGCATTGTTTCAAGATATTGTTATAAAATTAAAAACAACAATTAATCTGTTGCCATCAAATTAGTTATTTTACCTTATGACACAATCTACATTATAACAAAGTAATGTAAACAATTTTAAATGGTTTATCATAATTTAATAGAGTTCAAAAGAATAGATGATTACACATTTGACAGCTTATAGAATTACCCTGTCATTTGAAGGTATTCTTATACACAAAATTAACAATAAATTGTCAATAGTTTTAATATATCATATGAAATTAAATGTTACTTCAATCAATAAATAATAAACCATTTTAATATCATAACTGGTTAAATGATTCATTATAATGTAACAGAATCTATAAACAATACTTGAAAACATATTTGATAGATTATGAAATCATTCTGTCATTCTATCATATTCTCATACACAAAATGTAACAGAATCTATGAACAATACATGATAACATATTTGTTAGATTATAGAATTATTATGTCATTCTATCATGTTCTTGTACACAAAGTAACAAATTGTCAGTAGTTTTAATATGTTACATTCAAGTTAAATGTATGAAAAATGTAATGAAAATAATCTTTTATTTAAAGTGTCTCTCATAATTAGGTGAATCTGAGAATTATTAATTACACATTCAGCAAATTACAACAATTTAAGATATGTTTATAAATAAATGTCTCAAAATATTCTCTTGATAAATTGTCATTCTTCAGTTTTTACCACAGTTTTAGCTATCCCTTAGTTCCATCAGCATTTTACCTAGTTTGTTTTCGCCTTTCCACTGTGACACATTCCAGATGTTACGGTCTCTGATATACACCCCTACACCCCAATATCGGTCTGTTGGACTAGCTTCTACGAGTTGTCCTCTTGGTACTGCTAAGAAAGCTCATACAGTGATCAGATTGTTCAAACTTTGCTGCAACAGCTTCCTTCATGACTGTATCACACTTCCTTGCCCACATGTCTTTTTGTTTGTTTGAATTTTTGATGGTGTAGCCCAACTTCTTCTGGTGACGTGGATTGTTCGACTTCATGATTTGTTGTGCTGTTTCCTCATCTCCCATCATCAATGCCTTCTGATGAAAGTACCTTTGTTCCACACAGTTGTATGCCCATTTACCCATGATAAATCTGCATGGATAGTGATTTGATAGTGGGCTTGCTTCTGAATAGAATGCTGTTATACCTTGTTTTGAAGGTGTTGCCACCACTTCAGGCTGGAATTGAGCTGGTAGTTTGTAAAGAGTGTTGACAGTGATAGACATGCCATTGAAGATCAGATGGTCATTAACTAATTTTACTCGTGACCGGTAGGGATAAGAATGTCCATTGCCTGAGAAATTAAAGATGGTCCAGAATATTGGAGTAAGAATCTGACGACGCTTTTCGATTTCTTCTGGATAGTCTTCTGCTACTGGAGTTCCTGCCTGTTTAAGTAATTTCTCATTTCTAAGTGTATATTCTTTGTCTTTGTAATGAAAGAAACGTGCAAGAATTGGTCTTGAATGTTGACTTGAGCTGTGAGGGGGAGCACCAATCCTATGGACTCTGACAAAGGCTCTTGGCTGAATTTCTCCCAGCCCAGCATTCTGGATTGCTTGAATCACTTTTCGCTCACAGTCTGTTGATGTTTCTCCCCTCGATTCAGGTATCCCGAGAAATTTTAAGTTATCTCTTCTAGAGTAAGCCTCTAACTTAAGTAATTTTTCCTCTAAGTTCTTTGTGTAAACTTTTTCTTGGTACAGTTCTTGTCTACAAGCATTTAGTTCTTTCTTCTGACTGTCAATTTGTTGTTTCATGCCAGTTAACTGAACCAAGAGCTCATTGTTACCTCGTGCTATTTCCTCTTGTAGTATCATTCGGAAATTACTTTGTGTTTCCTCTTTCATAAGGTTGATCACTTCCTTGTCCATTAAAGTATCCCTACATGATAGGTTTTCCTCAACTGTTAACCTAGAAGATTTGGGTTGCTGTGTGATCGATGGTGATGGTGTATCAGGTTCTACATCACTATGTGACCTGCCTTTTTTCAAAGGTGTCTTATGGTTTTCCATGAGTAAACAGTATAGGTAGGATTGCTTTGAGTTTAGTTCAGTTGAATATCACTTTCAGTTATAATTTCTTTGGCAATGTGTTTGTATATACTAACAGGTATAGTCACTAAAATCCTCTATTACTGCTCACTGTTAAAGTACATTTTACCTCAACATCCCAGTCTGGTTCTTTTTGCTTTCATAACAGATTCATCTATTCATGTTAAACCTTTTTATGATTTCATTTACAGTCATTTACTTGTACAATATTCAGTCAATGTTTTTGTTGATATTTGTTTACATGTTGTAAAATCCTCTATTGCTGCTCACCTTGTAAAGATTCCAAGTTTCTCTCACAAAAGTCCCATCATAAGTGTTAAAGTCCAAATATATCTTTTCTATGTGCCATATTCTTCATCTATATCACAAAGTTGAATTCAATAATGTAACTGACAATATGAAATAAGCAATAAATAATTCTGCCCGATTATCACATCCACCTACACATCCACAAATACATGTTTTCACGTCGAAACTTAAAAAATAAAATTTTCAACATGTTACATCGGTCTTCTTATGACTGGTAGATGAGTGGACATGAATCAATATGAATAAAGGTCAAAGATCAAAATTAGGGCAATATGTCACACTCAATAACTAGGGTAATATATGGACAGGCCTTAGGCATTTGTCACTAGTAACAGGCAAAACTGAACAGAAGAGACATTGTTTACTTAAAGGTCAATGTGAACATTAATTGAACAGTTGTGAATCTAAGTGAAGTGCCAAATTGGTGAGAATGTCATCTGAATGATTACTACGCACTACCATATCTTTGCACAACTAGGAAACAAAAGCTTTATTTGTGTTTGTTTTAAATGTAGTTACATTAATTTCTTTTCAATAAAGTGCACCTGTTTCACGGATAACAAACGAATATCAGTACATATTCTATCTTCCTGTTCGGGCAATGTTGAGCTTGTGCATTGATATGGCGCCTAGCAGTGTATTCTTAGAAACAAAGATTGTTACTGAAACAGCATCCAAACAGGGGAGAGACAAAGGGAATATGTGATAGGTTTTTCTAACAGGACAATTCTTTAGGAAGCTTGTTAAGCCAGCAACGATGTCCAGTGATGTTTTAATCTGGAGCAGTTTATTTTATTCAGGGGCAGTTCGGAAAGATTTTAATTGCAGTCATTTTCCTAATTAGGAGAGATGAATAATCAGATTACCGTCAAAGAGGCTGCTTGACTAAGACCCAATTTCTATTTTCAAGACCAATTGTGTATAACCTCTTTGATGTACCACTTTGGAGTTTGCTAAAAGCAGTCCTATTGAAAAAGGTCTTGATTGAATTGGAATTGTCTTCTGACTCATTTGCGAGGCTGAAACAAGTGCTGAACAATAAAAATCAAACACCCCGATGCATATATTTTTTTATATATTATCACTCTAGAAGACGCACAGAAGACATAATACTCACCTATGGACTAAAATTGTACATATATTTGTCATCTGTAATGATAAAATTTTAAAAAGCACACTGGTAAGGTTACCAGTTCCATACTCACTATAAGGTGTCATGCTGCCCTTTAACTCTTTCTGCATCATATGACTTTCCATCCATATTTTAAATTTTCACTTCTTTCAGAAACCACTCTACAATTTTCTAGTTTAAACTGGTTAAAATATACAACAAATCTGAAGTCAAAGTTGGTGTTTACATCCTGTTTAGTAGCCAGGGTCAGGTTGCATCAGGCTCTCAGCATTGCTGCTTATGACAGTCGAAACCGCACAGAGATGACAGTCCGTGATTAGATGCCAAACCTGCTAACTCGCTTGGTAATCAAGGACGTTTAGTTTGTATGTTACTTGAGATCAAATTAATCTTGCAATGAATCAGCCATGATGCCTTTCTATACAGTTATCATGAAGAAATTTATTTTATTTTCCAGATGATATTATCGATTTAACTCAAAGAAGAATGCAATCATTTGGTTATTACTGCATTTAAACAAATCCAATAAAAGTGAAAACTTTAACTGGATGACAACTGTCAATAATTAAACCAAATTTTGTCAAGACCAAACTTCATTTCAAGTTTTGTCCACAAACTACTTGGCTATTCACAAAGTAGTTGAGATAAAAATTGGTGTGATTTTTGGTGTCAGCCTTCCATTGCCATCTCGACTATATCAAATCTCAAACATTATTTCATCTTAACTCTGGTGCTTATTTTTACTCTTTATGGTTTACAGTACAGTAGAAATAATTTACAATATCTTTTAACCATTTGACAGTCACATTAAAATGTACAATAGAGCTGTGATTGTAGACAAAAGTATATGCTAAATTTATTTTGAGAATAAAACAAATAAGTGTGACTTCACATAAAATAGAACATATTAATGCCAATAACTGATAACCTCAAAATAAGATATATGTAAATTTGTGATGTGTAATCCAGCAGTGTTTTGCCTGAATTTCACATTAATCTATTAAGGGGTTAAAATTAGTAATATGCAGTAAACCCCATAAACAATTAATAGCCCAAGTCAAATGAAAGCCTGGGCAATAAAAACAGATATGACCTTGATTTGACCTTTGACCTTGCTGTTGTGACCTTGACCCTTAAAATCATGTCCGGGCTATATCCCAGAAACCATAAAACATGGGAAGTTGATATTTAGTTGGGACATTGATTAGGGGGTCTGGGTGTGCAATGTCGTGGAATGACCTTGATTTGACATTTGAGTTTGCTGTAGTGGTTTTGACCATTAAAATCTTGTCCAGACTATATTTCGGAATCTGTACGTTGTAAAAGGTTAATATTTGGTATGGACATTAGCTAGGGGTTTGGGTATGCAGTGTAAAGGTATAGCCATGTTTTGACCTTTGACCTTTGTCACAGTGACCTTGAACTTAAAAGTTTTGTCCGAACTATATCTCAGAAACTGTAAGATGTAGGAAGTTAATATATGTTAGGGACGTTGGTTAGAAGGTGTAGGTGAGAAACAATCTTGATTTAACCTTGATTAAGTGACCTTGACAATTTAAAATCTTGTCTGGGCCATATCTCAGAAACTTTACAAAACTTTCTGGAAAAATGTGTTAGTTAATCACTAGAGATACCCTGTGGGTCAAAAATGTCATCAAAATCTCTCTATCTAACAAGGTTTTCGAGATATAAGCATTTTTGTGTTTTGCAATTTTTGCGAAATATTCGAAAATTTAAAATGGATGCCACTTTTGGCGAGACAATTTTTTTTGAAAAATATGTAAGTTAACCTGCAGAGATACCCTGTGGGTCACGGTTTTCAAGATATAAGCATTTTTGTGTTTTGCAATTTTTGCGAAAAATTTGAAAATTGAAAATGTCCGCCCTTTTTGGCAAGAGAAATTTTTTTTGTTGAAAATTTGGATGGCCACTTTGCAGAGATACCCTGTGGGTAAAAAAATTCGTTGAAATTGCCCTATCTAGCACATTTTTTGAGATATAAGCATTTTGGTGTTTTGTAATCTTTGCGAAAAATTCGAAAATTCAAAATGGTCGCCATTTTTGGTGAGACAAAATTTTGGGGAAAATGTGTTAGTTAATCTGCAGAGATACCCTGCGGGTCAAAAATTTCTTCACAATCGCTCTATCGCTCTTTTTGAGATGCAGGCATTTTTCTGTTTTCCTTATTTGGAAAATTCGTAATGATTGATTAATCCTTAATTACTCGGTTATTTCTTAACCAATCAATGCCAAAATCTAATGGTTTCCAGATTTTAATAGAATGAACTTATTTGCCAAGTTTCAGGTGAAAAGATAAAATCCCTTTCAATTTATCATCTCGGACAAGTTTACCCATCGAAAAGACATTTTTGGTCATGTGACCTCTCTGATTGGTCAAATGTCACTGGTACATATTCCAAAACATTCCCCAGGGCTACTGCAGACACCTGCCAAATTTGAAAAGAATCCGCCCAACGGTCACAGAGTTATAAGGAAAACAAAACACGGAGCCAGTGGGGCAGGAGGAGCCTGATTTCCTCCCATATTCAAACAAACATCCCTTGCAGGACACTTAATTATGGATTGATTTTGATGACACTTACAGGAAATGTCACTTATGGCACAAGGAACAAATTACTAAATTTTTGTGGTGATCCGTATCACTGTACAGGGGCGGATCCAGCCTTTAAGTAAGGTGGGGTTTCACATCGAGTAAGGTGGGGGTTCACATCAGACATATTATAACTAAGGTAAAAATATAGGGCATTTCCTGTAAATTTAACACCACTCTCAAGAAATAATTTTGTACTTTGGGTTGAACCCCCTTACATTATTTTTCAAGGGGGGGGGGGGGTGTGTGTGTGTGTGTGTGTGTGTGTGTGTTCGAACACCCCCCCCCCCCCCCCCCCCCCCCCCCGATCCACTAGTGCTGTATGGTATCCATGAACTTTTCGAACAATTCTTAGCATTCCACTCATATATAATATTGGAGGTGTTAGGCTTGGCAGGGGTAAAATCTCTCTGAGTGCCCTTTTTTGTTTAAAGTAAATTTATTCAAAATTTGATTAATGCAAACACATCCTGTTAATTTTAATTTAAAAAAACAAAGGATAACTTTGAAGCATTTTCAGCAGTTCAGGTCTCATCATGACAAACCTTCAACAACTACCACATCGTGCTGTGAACTGGATTTGTACCAGAACCATACAGAGGTGAGTGTCAAACTCATGTTTCAGTGTCAAACCTGTTATAACCACTTGGTCATTGAAATGTTTAGGAAGTTTTTAAACACATCTTATATATAAGCTATTTTTACCTATCACTGTGGATTGTACTCAATTTTCATGATCAGTTCATTGTTCTAACCACCTCTGATGGAAGCTGGGCTGAAACTATGACAGGCCCTAAGCCTGGGGCTGATTTCATGAAAGGGCTTAAGCCTACTTTCGGCTCAATTCTGACACATCCATCTTGAAAAATTGGACACTTTCGAGGAGCCCTCAGTCTCCAGTGATTTCACAGAGAAACTGTACTTGAGATTTAACAGAGTCATGGGCTCAATTATAAGCCTAACATATAGGTGCCCCAAGTTCTTGAGCCCAGAACCATGTTTAGAGCATTTGAAACAGCAAAAAAGTATACCATGGAGAATAAGACTTTGTCATTTCTAACGCTTTTATTTTTATTTTGTAACTGAAGTGAAATTGCATATTTTTATTGTTATTACAATGGCAAGTTGAAATACTTTTTCACAATGTTCTCATAAGTCTCCAGAGGGAGTTACATCCTGACTCAGTGTCTGGTCCTCAGCTTGGTTTCAGTGTAATTAAAAGAAATATTTTTAGTGTTACAGATGTTTGTTCTGGCAATTAGTATCTACAAAGCATGTGAAAACAAAACAAATCTAGAAGTTTTACTTTTGCATAAAATGCTTTCAAATGAGATACAATACAAAAATACTAATGGTTATTTGTCTATTCATGGAAAAGGAAGACTTCTGTGACATTATTATTTGAAACTGTCAATGACTGACAGCAATGTGACAGTGTGGCCAATGCTTAATCAGAACAAGCTGTAAATCTTTCAATGACTTCTTGTTAAGGCCAATACTCATCAAACTCACATGGTGAAATATGATCTCTCCTTAAACTGAATACAATTGTAAAAGAAATTGTGAAAATTCACCCAAGAATGAGGAAGTTCTGTTCATTTCAAATGAGACTCTGTATGATGTGCTGACTTTACTAATCTGATTCTTGTGGATTCTTCTTGTGGATTGACAAGGGGCTATCCACAGGACCTCAATGATGAAGCTTATATACTGACACACAGACGAGAGAGAGACAATCTACTGGAACCTGTGCCCAAAACTAAACCACAGGCCAACACCAATCTGTTCTTAATAACCACCTACCAACCTGAATGGGTGACCCTAAGGATATAGGTAAAAAAATAGCCAGCCTCGGCAGGCAAGAACCCCCAGCCCGCAGGTACAGCTAAATGGCAAACAACATTGAGATTTGGGAAAATCTTAGGAACAACTTCTGTTGTAAGAAGTACAGAGAACCCACGAGATGTGCAAATCTGAAGCTAGCTTCAATATTTTAGTTACAGAAAATATCAAAGATTTTAGAAGAAACTTTAAGACCCCGAAAATCTTAAAAGTGTTGCCATGGCAACAGTTGTTACTGGATACCCCGAAAACCTAATCAGCTCTAGATCCTCTTGGGGTAAACATATTCTGAAAATGTGGTGAAAATCCATGCAGGGGTTTAGGCTGTAGAACACCCACAAACTTTAAGTCCCAAAAAACTTAAAAGTGTTGCCATGGCAACAGTTCTTACTGGATACATCCAAAACCTAATCAGCTCTAGATCCTCTTGGGATAAACATATTCTGAAAATTTGGTGAAAATCTGTGCAGGGGTTTGGTCTGTGGAACACCCACAATGTTTAAGACCCGAAAATTGTGGTTTAGGCTGTGGAACACCCACAAAAACTTTATGCCTGCCGCCGCCAACACAGACGGCGCAGGGGACGACTATAACCTCAGCCTTTGTGGGCTGGGGTTAAAAAACTGGGATTTTTTAATGAGGTCTAATGATATTAAATATCTTCATGTTAAAGAGTCATCTTTGGTCATAGACACAATCTGAATCTAAAAGACATTTTAGTCAATGCCAAAGTACAATATCCACCCAAACCAAAAAAAAAACCCAAGGATAACCCTGAGGCCCACGAACACCTCTGTGAAATCAAAGGTTGCAGGTACTGCCCAAAGCTAAACAAGTCGACGCATCACAAGCACTTTTACACAACAAGAACATTCGACAAAAATAAGGGTCGACTGTGAAAGTGGCAATCTCATATATATTGTATTACTTGTGGAACCCGTAAAATACAAATGTTGGACAAACAAAGAGGAGACTGATGGACAGATTGCAAGGTCACTTCTACAATATCACATCCACGAATACCAAAGATACAATTGGACAACATTTCAATCAACCGGACCAATCAGGATTTAATGACATAGAAATACACATTGTTGATTTCGTGCATGCTAATCCTTCAAGCCCACAGGCATTAGATATCAGGAGGAAAATTGAAAGGCATTGGCAACACTTACTCAGAACCAATGCTCCACAAGGTCTCAATATACAGGAGTAACTTCCTAGATCCCCTTGTCAGGAGTTTGCCTCGTTTTAAAAAATTTTAGATATTTTCTCACTCACAAGTGTAATCTGTCATCGCCATACCCAATGGGATTGGTTTTTCCAGTGTAACCATGGAACTAAAGCCTTAGCTTTGAGTGATGCCTCAGCAATCTCAGATCACAATACCAAATCAACCCACAATAACACTTACCTGATTATACCCCTTGAGGATAACTCAGATGGACTATAATTAGTCCTTTCATTTCCACCCAAGGAAAATCACTCTTACCCTTTGAATCATACAGTAACACTATTGATGCGTCTGATGAGCCTCTCCGGCGAAATCGTGTTCAATTATTATCACTTTTACTACACTTCAAAGTATTGAGTGATTGACAACAAACACCTACTAATGTCATCAGTCACTGGTCCAGCCAAGAAATCAATTTAACTGGACCAGGGTATTTTCTCAATGGTTACCACCAATGATGACCCAATACAGGGCATTTCAAACACGGTCACGCTACTGATAAGATGTTCGGACAGATTTTGCCTCATTTTACAAAATGATTCTTGTGGATTCATTTGCTGCTGCCTGATGGGTTTCCAGTAAAGAATCTATACAAACTAGTAATGAGTACTTTTATAGGCCTAAATCTCCATCACGACAGAATCTAAGGAGCCACAATAAGAGAAGAAAATTACTGAGCATCAAGAGACACACCTCCTCCCCTTTTAGGGATGTGACTTATAAATAAGCATCAATTGGAAGTACATGTGTCATGTAACTCAATATTCAGAACCAGTTTCAGTTGAAACCTGTTCACCAGAATTCTGTTATTTGTAAAAGACAGTTAACCAATATTCTGGTCCAGTGACAATATACCTTTTGATCAGGTTAAACTGCTTTGGTAATTATGAAGACTGTGTAAGTTTTAAAAATATAAAAGAAAGGTATATGGGCAACTTCAAAATGTAACCAAATAGGTGATTTCAGAAGTCTAAATTGCTTCTTGCAAAAAAATGTGTTGTATATTTGAAAAGCAACAGTTTCATTTTTATTAACAGTTTATCAATAGCTTAAACTGTAAAAATATGACAACAAATATAAACAAACTGGGTTGACATATATTTTTATTGACATATTTTATAATTAGATTCTAATTTTTCAGAAAATACATTTTGCTACACTAAATGTAGTTTTAGATATATCACATTTTGTGAACAAAGGTAGTTGAAATATTAACTAGACCTACGCATCGAAGAACCGATGCAAATTTGTATCCATCGAAAGACAACTCACCAAACTCAGTGAACCATCGTTTGACCTTGAAGGAGGGGCCAAAGGTCAAATCTACGAAGATTTCTAGCCCAAGATTTTGTTTCAGTTGGTTTCCCATTGTAAACCTCTAGGATCAATGATAAGCGAGTTATTAGCATTTTTAAGTTTGGCTATCCTCTTTTGACCTTGAAGGAGGGGCCCAAGGTCAAATCCGACCACACCAGAAGATTCCCAGCCCATGATTTCCTATATGTTGGTTTACCATCCCAAACCTCTAGGACCGATAGTAATCAAGTTATAAGCACTTTTAACTTTGGCTATCCTCGTTTGACCTTAAAGGAGGGATCCAAGGTCAAATCTGACAACATCAGAAGATTTGCAGTACATGATTTCCAAATAGGTTGGTTTCACATTGCAAACCTCTAGGACCAATAATAAGGGAGATATAGGCACTTTAAAGTCGGCTATGTGGGTTACTATGGCACTCCATGGATGACCTTGAATTAAGAGCTTCAAGGTCAAATGTGTGCAAGGTTGTAGAGGACATGTATATCTGTTATACATATCATCTATGAAGAGATTCAACCTTCTAGCTATGAGAAACAGTCAGTAAAAAAATGTAGATTACTTTCAAAGAAATGCCCGCGGTGGCCATCTTGTTTTTTAGAATGAGGCTATTTTCAGTCCTAAAGATGCTTACCCCCCAACCCCAATGAAGATATCCTGCAAATTTGGAGAACCTAGCAGCTGTAGTTTTCCTCTTAGAGCGTTAACACCGAAAATCTCTCTACGTGCAGCGGCAGCGTAGTGAACGCTGAATCTAGCTACAATTCTTGTAATGAATGATAGTGTATCTCTTTTGGTTTGTATAATGTGTACATAATGAAACTGTTTCGTGGTTTTTCTACATTAACAAGGCCAGCACAAATTTGATTGATTCTACAAGAATTACCTACTTCTCTCAATAATGATGTTGTATTTATGACATCACACTGCAGGAAAAGCCAAATGATACGTCCATTTTTGTGATGATAATAATAACAACTAAAACATTTGTAAAGCTCTGAAATGTTGTAATCATCCATCAAGTTGTTCTCCTCCACCAAGTCAGATTTTCCACGCCAATACCGTCATCAGGAAAGGAAGCAATGACCAAGGGATGACTACAAGGGAGGACATGCAAATCTTAAACAGATGTGTCTTAGGTTTGTTCCTAAAACCTCCTATGGTGTATTGGTCTCTGATAATATGGGGAAGTCTGTTTCATTCAGGTAGTGCAGGCCCGTGCTTTCAGTTTTTTTGGTCTCCGGACTTTTATGAATTGTGCACTACTCTGGTACACTATTGGTATTTCTGATTACTTTGCAACTCTCACATGTAGACTGAAATAAATTTCAACATTTTTTCCGTGGGTTTGCTCATAAATTCAACTATGATATTCTGAAATATTGCCCGCATAGATTGGGTTTGTGCTGTCTTCACAATAAGTATCAGCCATAACCTAATGCGAATAACATCTTTTGGTTCATATCTAAGGGGTCAATCATTTTCTTTATTTACATCTTTTCTGTTAATTTGTATCTGTGATTAACATCTCAACAACAATGTGAAACATTTTTATGTTAGATATTTACATCTAAAAACGGTCAAATGACTGAACACATGGTTATCATTTCTCAGACTCCCAGTTAGTCATGATTTTACAAAACCAGTTGTTGGTTTTAAAAAGGCATATATCTGATATGACATCACCAATATTTACCTTTATTTATTAGAAAAAATGACTTTTTGACAATACAGTAGACTTGACTGTCAACAGATAAACTGGTACAGTGGAAAAATAATTCACTTGGTATATGATAATACAAGAGTGTCCAGTATATGCAGAATTTTAGAGGACCTCTTAACCAATCAGAATCGCAGACTCAATCATGTCATGTAAGAATACTTAATAGTTAAAAAAAAAACAAGAGTATTTATTTATAAAAGACATGTTTCAACAAATGATAAACTATATAATAAAGAGATACTTAGCTTAACAAATAAATTATACAATAACATGACAGTGAACAGCTGTTTTCCTAGTATTATAGCACTTGAGACTGGCCCAAAGTTAAAACAGTACCCGACCATTTACGTTTCTTGCATACAATATATTAATACATCACAAGACATGAATGTTTAGAGCGATTTTTGTAAAATATCCTCAAAAAAAGAACAAAAACAGCAAAATGTAATAAAATCATTTGCAAAATTGGCGACTTATTATCCCGATAACTATCCAGATAATTATCGAAATAATAAATTGACATATCAAAATGATTAAAAGCTTAAGATAACTATTTTAATATATATTGATTTTCAAAATTTTTTCGCCTTGGCTGTACTAACTTTCAAACAATTTTTTATCTCAAAAAAAAATGCAGAGAATTATCTTGAATGATTACAACAGTCAAAGAACTTACAATATTTATCTTGATTTTAACATTCGTGTTATAACAAGAACCCAAGACCATTTTCATTTGTAGTTAATTTGAATGAAATGAGATTTATTTTTTAATTATTAATACTAATATATATATTTTTACTCAATTCTATTAATAGGGAACAATCTACAAGTTTAGTTTATTGTTAACTCGGCCTTGTTGAATACCTCTATTTAAACAGGACTTCTAGATAGCCCAGTAAACTTCATGAGAAAACTTCTTTTACAATGTTTACTTCACTTCAAGAAGGAATTGTACTAAACAAAATTCTACCTAAAACAGATAAAAGCATTTCTACAGACACATGTAGCATTTCCAAAGACATTTGTTACTAATTCTACTAAATCACACATTTACTTCTTTCCTGCCATAATTTGGCACTCGTATCAAAAAGGGCACAAATGTGAAACAAGCAATATATCCAAACTCTTAACTCTAAATCAGAATTTCTGACACAGATTAAATCAATTGTAATCTTATTTAAGATTCAGATAGGTTGTGTGCCAAATTAAGACTCCACTATATCACAGGAATTGTATTGCCATCCCCTTAAACAGTCAAAACAAGCATTAGGTTATTTTAGAAAATCTACTTGTTTGAATTGGTTTTTGGCAATTTTTGTAACTTGTGCCTGTCATCAATTTTTGTTTTAATCCAAAGGAATCCACAACATCTTTTTACAAAGAAGTTGCAAATAAAAGACTGAGTGTTTGAGTTGTACCAAATTATGGCAGAGAGCAGTATCTACTCATTTAAAATCTATTCAAAATGTATCTAGCAGAAAACAACAAAACAACAACAACCATTTTAATTCAATCAACAATCAAATTTGTACCATAATGCACTCACATATCACACCAATGCTACAGTTTATTTTCTATATTTTTTTTTCTATTTAACACATACACAATAGTTACAGTGTATTTTCCTTAATATATATCCTTCATCAGTTATCTGTGCACTCCAGCTTCAAATCCCACCCATGTTCCAATTACCCATTAAACCAAATTCAATAAGCCCCACCCCCCTTAATTTAATAATTTCAGGCTTTCCTGCTTAAAGAACAGCCCAACCCTACTTTGTCCAAAGCAATCTTCAAACTGTGTCTCTTGCATTAAGCTTCCACACCTTTTGATATTTCAGTACCACTCTATGCTTTAAACCCCACCCTACCTAAATTTTACCCCTTCTCTTAAGGCCCACTGACTTTTCATCTCTACCCTTTCCATTATACACTATGCCTAATTTGCTTAGTCCCGCCCATTTCCTTCTTTAAGCCCCACCTTTCTTTCAATCCTTTGTTCTCATTCTCTAACGCCACATACTTTCTGTTAATCTCAACACCTACTTATTTTCAACTTATACACCTCCTTCTCTCCAACTTTTTCACTTTGCCCTACCCCTCCCTCTGCCTTTACCCCCACCCCTTTGTGCTTTCCCTCCTCTGCCTTTCCCTTTAGCTTCTACAACCTCCTCTACCTGCTCCTGTTTCTGTTTCTTCCCTCCCCTACCCTTGCCCTTTTTATCCCCAGCCTCTTCCACCTCTAGTGGTTCATCAGTCTTCCTCTTGCCTCGCCCCTTGCCTTTGGCAGGTGGGGCTGGGTCTACCTCCATGTCTTCTTCCTTTGCTGCTTTGCCCTTACCACGCCCCTTACCCTTACTGCTCGGGGGTGGAGACTCCACTTCTTCTGTCTCTTTAGACTTCTTCCCTTTTCCTGCAAAAAAAATTTTAAGATTTTTTTTCAAACAATACCCATGCATCCTCAAGATCAATTTTAAGCCTTATTTTTACGTGCTGGCTCAGCCCAGCCAAGAAAATAGTCTCTTACGTGCTCATTGTGTTAAAATGTTTTGATGTAAAGATATGCTGATTATCTGTGCCAATACCACAGTAAAGGCTGCCATCATTTTCCTTCAAGCCCTGAAACACCAGTACCAAAAAGGCTTTTTTTTTGGCCTTTTAATGCAATATACAAGGCTATTTTTGTTCAAATACACCTAGTAACCTTTTTCATTGTGGCAAATTTCCATCCTGACAACCCCTAATTACGCAGCCCTGAGAGTAGTAATATTGCCAGCATGACCTATATTTTCAGCCATTAAGGTCAGCAGCATAATCAGGATGATAACTGAGATTAGTCCATAAAAAACATTTAAGATGTTTGAAATCCTTTGTTTTATGAGCATTTCTATTTCCAAGTACAGTTTAGCTTTAATACTATCGGGGTGATTCCAGTTTGGTGCCAAGTGTTTCAAAGTCTCAAAGTTTCCCAGAAACTCTTCCGTGAATCATAATTTTTGAGGGATGGGTCAGTAGCTCTATTATCTCAGCATCAAAGTTGGTATTTTACAGCCCATTCAACAGCCACAGTCTTATAGGGACAAGTATTCAGTATTGTCAATTGTGGGAGTCAAACCCACACAGAGATGACAGCCTGTGATCTGATATCAAATTTGCTAACCAATAGGCCACTGAAGACTTCAAATCTTGGTATCAAGAGCAAATTACTGCAACATGGTGACGATACTTTGCAACCACCATCGTGTATCTCAACATATAACAGAAGGAAAATATTGGAAACAAGCCCTAAATATCTGAAGAATTTGTACACTTTCACTAGCGGATCCAGGGAGGGGTTCAGGGGGGTTCGAACCCCCCCCCCCCCCCCCCCCCTTGAAAAATGATGTAAAGGGGTTCAACCCAAAGTACAAAATTATTTCTTGAGAGTGGTGCTAAATTTACAGGAAATGCACTATATTTTTACCAAAAATTAATTTTTTTCCTGGGGGGCATGCCCCCTGACCCCCTTAGTTATAATATGTCTGATGTGAACCCCCACCTTACTCAATGTGAACCCCCACCTTACTCGATGTGAACCCCCACCTTAGTTAAAGGCTGGATCCGCCCCTGACTTTTATCCCATAATTTCATACATTTTAGGATCTTTCTTGTGATTTCACTTAGAGGACACTGCCATATTTTGGTTTCACGAGTTTCACTCCCTGTTATGACCTATTTGTTTGTGGGTGTACACTAAAATGCATTGGAATGGTTTTGCATTGCCAGCCACCGATACTGACACACTCCTTCTATTGTTACACCATGTATAGTTCAAAGTATTTGTGTTGAAACTGACAAAAAGGAATTCATGTAATTTACAGATAGCTCAGACTAGTATCAGTTAAGTTAGTTTTTCAGAAACTGATTAGAACCGAAAACGGGCAAATGGCACAAATCTGGGCCAATATGAAGCTGAACTTTGGTGTATTAAGCCTCATAAAAAACTGCAGATTAGATGATTTCTTACCTTTCCCTTTTTCTTTGTCACCTTCATCCTTTTTAGCAGCAGATTTGGCAGCTTTTGGGGTACCTTTCCAACCAGGGGTACCATTGGGGTACTTCTTGAGTACCTGGGCCCAGCCTCCTTGGTTCTTCCAGAATGTCCACTTGTATCTAGATACAGATATAGATCAAATTTTTAAAATTCACATAAAAATGATCTAATACCATATTTGCTCTCAGAGCTCACAGTGCTCTCAGAAAATTATATTAAATCAATAAAAGAGATATCACATATAGCTGTAATTAGTGTACACCACAAAAAAATAGTCAATGGTCTGACACTGAACTTCAGCATGCAAGTTAGTGCTTTATGGAGCATGTGCACTAATTATATTGAATACGGTAATTACATTTTTCCAAAATACAAAATAGTTTAAAATAACAAAATTGTTAAATATTTATCTCTATGACTACAAGCCATCTTCATGAAATGTAGATGGTACATTGGCATATTTTCAATATTAGTAATGACACAAATTCAATATAGCATATTTTCAATATTAGTAATGACACAAATTTAATACAATTCTGATTCCAGGATAGCAAAATAAAAACCCAACTTGTGCAATCCTTATGTACAAGTTCTATTGAAAAAAGTATGGGTTGAGTAAAATTACAAGTTTTATACAATCATAGAGTACATTTCCAATGATGAAAGCACAAATTATAACATAATTAACATATCGGTAATTAAGCCAACATACTAACTTTAAGAGGACTTTTTACTTGAAATCAGTGCCCTAGATTGGCACATGACCAATCAATATACAGCTTGAGAGTCACAAGTTTTGTATCAGTGAACCTGAGTGAAGTTTGACTTTACTATTGATTTCATTTTTGTGATTACTGGAAGTGTCTGCAAATTATGCTGCCAAACTGTATTGGATGATCAACTGTTTCTTGAAGGATATTTCTTCAACTAAAATAATTGACATGCTGGCTCCAATTTCGCTTGCTGAATTCACTGATACTAGATAAATTATACACACCCATCAGTGTTGATGGAATATTCCACAGACTTCAAGAGCCAATCAAATATCTCGTCATCTGATGGTGGTTTCAGCTTTAACACCTACAAAAGAAAACAGGTGAAATCTACTAAATTTTATGTGACATTTTTATCAGTAATAATTTATATGCAAATCTCAATAATAAACTGTTGAAGAGATCTTGTATTGACATTTCGTGTATTGATCAATATAACTCTGAGGATTTAATTGTCAATTGTAATATTGTTCTCAATTATAATAAATTCACATAATATATTCTTTCCTTTGTAAACTGATGTTATGTGAATAAACACTTTTAATATTTGTTGCTTGTTTTAGGTGCTTGGTTTCACATTCTGGTTGCTTTGGAAATACATATACTTTAAAATAGTTTGAGGTATGGGCACTTTAAGATTTCCAAACAAATTTTGAATGTGAAGCTATTGTCAAAGTGATTACAATGGGGAATTTTTCTAAAAGAACCCTGGGTTCTATCAACTCGTAAATAGCCACAGAATAACGTAAGAGGGCAACACAGATTGAATTCACATTGTATAAAAGAAATTTTGTTTCAAACAGTAATATTGACAATAAAACCATGAATACCTTACAGGCAGAAATACAGAGAAGTTGTACAGTTGTCGTTTCTTGTGAATCATATGAATTTGTTTCATCAAAACATGTACCTCACCAATGATACTTTCACATGTAAAGTCAATTATGCTGACCTGAAACCAATAGTTCCAAGATTAAAATCGAGAAACCAAACATCCACTCACTGTAAACCAGTCTTTGTAGGATTTCATTCCATCAATCTTGCTTACAGCCTCTTTCATCTGTTTAACCATCTCTGGTGTGGGGAATCCCATGGTTTTATCATATCGCTCAATAATCTGCTTCCGTGTCCATTTTGGGGGCATTGCAATGTCCAGAAACAGGATCTAAAATGAAAAAAGTTCAACTCTCAAAAACTGTTTGCATGGATAGTTTTACATGTGTAAAACACGGTAAACAAATACGGTGCACAATGAATTATATCTCTAGCCAATCATTTGGACTGAGATCAAAGAAAAAAATCAGTATTCAAATATTTAGTCTGGAAAATATACAAATATTTGGCATTTGTTGTAATGTAACGTTTATGTAACTTTGGTTTCTTGTGAAAAACATATATTTTCCTCAACTGCATGGACAAATTAGATGATTCATAAGTTGGTACCAAAGAAATTCTGATGAAATAAAAGTTTACACTTTTATATAAAAATTTAAGGGAAATCACAATAGAGGTCACAGTTTTACAGTTAAGTCAAATTTATCAAATATTTGTTTGTGTCAAATGATAACTGAATAGTACTGTCAGCAAACAAATTTGGTGCAAGCCTCAATTTGGTACAAATCCAATTAATGAGAGTTGCTTGTCATTGACAACACTCATACATTTTCAGGAATGTGTCAGATATGTGGCAGGAGAGCTATGTTAGAAGAAATGACAATGAAAATAAGCTACATATTCGCTAGAAATTCTGAGTGCAGAATCTGAGTTTTGCTGCAATTTAGGATATTATTTGTACTGCAAATTGTTCCGTCTCCTCTAAGAAAAGCAACAAAAATGATCAACTGATTTGATTTTTGTTATTTTGTTGGATAAGTATATCTTTAACCTATGGAGCTGTCAATGCTTATTTTGTGTTGAACTTGTACCAAATTACACCTGGGAGCAGAAACTTTAAAAGATAGTATTACAAGGAGGAAGTTTACTCTCTCCCTAGTGCTATTCACTGACCTGGAAAGCCAGTAGTTTTCTGCTGACCGCTGTGGCAGTCAGTGTCTTTGACAGCCGGTAAGCCTTGTCTGTGTCCAGGTAGCCCAGTTTTGCGTCATCTTTCACGTACCACATGACATTTCTTTTCCAACTCTCAGTTAAATAGGATTTGCCGACATCTTGCCAGCTGAAATATTGAGAAGGATGATGTTTGAATACCTTATGGTGTTAAATATGTCAATCTGATTCACTAAAATCTGATCGCATGATTCTTATTTATACAAATACACCAGAAACAGCCTTCCACTCAAAAGGAGATCTTGCATAAGTGTTTTTCCATTTGAAATATAATGCTAACTGTAATAACTATTATGGTACCTTGTCTCCATACGAAGACAGACTACAGGACCCTTCAGGCAGAAAAACAGTGATCTCAAGTCAAAACTACATGGATATTTAAAAAGTTAAAGCGCTTTAAAGTAGAAAACAGATTCATACAAAAAAAAAACCTAAAGAGGATATGACTTTGTAAAGATATGGGATTTCTGACTAGATCTAAAGCATTAACCACGTAAGGACCTCACTCAGCAGTCCACAGCTAGATATATTCATCTGTGCCTGTCTGTCACCTAGCAGGTGACACCTTGAAACAGCTGTTTTACTTTCCTTCAGCACCGTAGAATTAAAACTCTTAATATGATGAAATATGTTGTTTAAAAGATCATGAACAGAGGAATTATCGCTGACAAGGAACAATCATGATGTGTATTTTAGCAGTTTAAAATTTCTGCAAGCTCTTCATCCTAGAATTCCTTTGGTACAGTTGAATATCTCTCAATTCGTGACACTGTGGTTAAAACTGGTGTAACTTTGCATGCATATGCATGAAACTATGCATACAATTTGTACAACATCATTTTAAAGGTTTTCTATGGCATTACTCCCTCAGAAATAAATGAACTTTGAAAACCAAATTTTAAAGCGAAATTTTTCTTACTGTACTATGATTTTCAACATTCACACTTGAAAGCAATTACTCAATAAATACATTTTTTTAATTAGATATTTTGGTACAATAAACACAATGTAAGACTTTTGAGAGGGCCATATCAGGATATCAAAATCAGTTGACTGTTTATACTGATGTTTCAACACTAACATTGTGTAAATGTTTACAATTAACCCATTGGCAGCCTATGTCTAGGTCACACCAGGGAGATATTTTATTTACTTAAGTACATGTACCTACATACCGAATCTGGTCAGGCAAAAAGATAAAAGTAACAAGTTTTGTAGCTATGTGTTGATCCCTAGATATACCTGCAGATACCTCTGTAAAGCAGTTTGATAAATTAATCAAAACATCAGAAAAGCCTGTATGAAAATACAGCCAAAATATGGGAAATTTATATTGGCAATTATCACTGAAGCTAGGTGAAGCTGTACTATGGATGCCAAGGTGTTAAGTACTGCATGATGTATAAAATTCAGTGCTATAAGATCATGACCAAAACAAGTTTCTAAGGTCTGCATTTTGTTAATGGATACATATGCCAACTGTGTTCGTCCCAGTTTGTCTTTCGTGAATGAAAAAAATCTCAATAAATACTATTTGTATTGTCTTCTAAGGCACATACAATAAAGTCATTTTTTGTCACCACATGACAAGTACGTGTCTTTAATCATGGACAGGGTCGGACAGGGAGGCTTGGTCGATTACCTACGTACGTGTATTTGGAAGAAGCACTCAGCAACATCAGCCATTCTCCAATATGTGGACAGGCCTTCTTGTTCTGGTTCTCTGCACTGGCAACAAAATCCTGGTAAATAAAATCACATACAAAGATGAAACATCCAATTTTGGCAAGGAAACCTTCCCTTATACTCTCTCCAGACCATGTATCACCACGTATACCATACCTTCTAAAGTAAACAGGAGGGGGGGGGACAATGCATTTTTAAACTAGAAATAGGACGCCCTGTTGATAGTAGGTGCGAATAGAAACAGACATTATCATGTGTAATGTCCACCCATGAACCTTTTGCCAAAATTGTACAGTAGTCTTACAAGACCCTGTTTCATTTGTAAAATATATCAATGATGCTTAAATATTTGTTAGTGTAGATGTAAATTATTTCAGCTTCATGCCTTTTTGCATTGGTTGGGTCGAAAATTTTGACGAAATCACTCTATCTTGCACGGTTAAGAAGATAGAAGCAAATTCCTGTTTTTCTATTTTTGGCAAAAATTTGAAAATTCAAAATGGCCGCCATTTTTGGGAAAAGGAAAATTTTTTTGCAAATTGCCAAGAGTACATTTCTTAGATACCCTGTGGGTCGAAAATTTCAACGAAATAACTCTATTTTGCACGGTTAAGGCAAATTTGTGTTTTTCCATTTTGGGCAAAAATTCGAAAATTCAAAATGGCCGCCATATGTGGGGAGGGGAAATTTTTTTTTAAATTGCAAAGAGTACATTTCTTAGACACCCCATGGGTCGAAAATTTCGACGAAATCGCTCTATCTCGCACGGTTAAGGAGATAGAAGCAATTTTGTGTTTTGCCATTTTTGGCAAAAATTCTAAAATTCAAAATGGCCGCCATTTTTGGGGAGGGGAAATTTTTTTGAAAATTGCAAAGAGTACATTCTTGAGATACCCTGTGGGTTGAAAATTTCGACGAAATCGCTCTATCTCGCACGGTTAAGGAGATAGAAGGAAATTTGTGTTTTGCCATTTTTGGCAAAAATTCGAAAATTCAAAATGGCCGCCATTTGTGGGGAGGGGAAAATTTTTTGAAAATTGCAAAGATTACATTCCTTAGATACCCTGTGGGTCGATAATTTCGATGAAATCGCTCTATCTCGCACGGTTAAGGAGACAGAAGCAAATTTGTGTTTTGCCATTTTTGGCAAAATTTCGAAAATTCAAAATGGCCGCCATTTTTGGGGAGGGGAAAATTTTTTTTAAATTGCAAATATTGCATTCCTTAGATACCCTGTGGGTCGAAAATTTCGACGAAATCGCTCTATCTCGCACAGTTTAGGAGATATGAGCACATTTGCCTTTTTCAGTATTCAAAATAGCCAATTACTCATTTATTTAATTAATTACTCACTCATCAAGCAATTCCCCCCAAAAGCAATCCCATACAAGCTATTAACCCAATGAACCTCCATACCAAATTTCAGAAAGCTAGGCTTAATAGCATTCCTTAAAATGTCTGGAAACCAAAGAGCTACTCAAAAGTAGCTATTACTCAGTTAGCTATAGAGCTATCATCACCAAAAGCAATCCCATACAAGCTATTAACCCAATAAACCTGCATGCCAAATTTGGTAAAGATAGGATAAGAACTGTTGCCTAAAATGTCTGGAAACCAAGTGGGACGGCGGACGGCGGAAAAAGCAAAAATAATATGTCCACCCCCCAGTGGGGTGGACATAATTACTTATAACAACAAAAACATGGGTATTAATGTATTAATGTTTATGAACTCACTTCCTTTGGGTATGTAAGTGGTAACACACCAGGTAGAAATGTTTGCATTAATTTAGACCAATGGTTAATGAAAATTGTTTTTTTTTGTCAAAGATACTGGGGGCCATAACAGAAAGGGGGCAATTTTTACACAAATTACAGTACATCTTCGATCATGTTAGTTACTGAATAATAATTCTGTTACCATATTATACTAACAGAAACAACTTCCTGTTCCTTTTTTTCAATCACTATAGCCAACAAAAATATTAATTTCTGATTTTTTTTTGTGAGTATCTAAGCATATTGCTCACACAGGGGTCAAGATTAAGTAGGCTGACATGAATTTGGCAAGTTGGCTGTATATTCTCACCCTCTTAAATTTTAATCCCCTTCAAGGCTAAACAGCAGTCTGATGAGTGGCTGTCTGATTCCTATCGCATAGCTCGATCTCTTAGGCGGCAATTGGAACGAAGGTGGAGAAAACATAAGTCAGAGTTGAACAGGTCAAGACTCCGCAGGCAAATTGCCTGGTGTAACCGACTAGCCAATAAAGACAAGGGTTCATACTATACAAATCTCATAACTACAAATAGTCGTGACCCCAAGAAGCTATGGCAGTAATTGAGGAAGGTGTTGCATCGCACCTCTGAGACTGTCCTGCCTGCTCATAGCTCAGACAAAAGCCTCGCGGACATGTTTGCTTCTTTTTTCTCCAATAAAATAAGCAAAATCAGGGACACCTTTTCTACTTCTGGCTCTTTCAATGATGCACCAGATTCGGTGCCTCCTGCTTTCAATGCCTTTATGCCCGTCACTGAAGACGAGGTCTATAAGTGTATTAGTGAATCCCCCACTAAATCTTGCTCACTAGACCCTATACCAACATTCCTCCTTAAGGATTGTCTTGATATCCTCCTCTCTTCTATTACCAAGTTGGTAAATTATTCTCTCACTGAAGGATCTTTCCCAAATTCTTTCAAAAAGGCGGTTGTTACCCCCCTCATAAAAAAGGCTTCCCTTCCCAAGGACGACCTTAAGAATTATCGCCCAGTGTCTGGTCTTTGTTTCCTGTCAAAGTTGGTTGAGCGAGTCGTTGCCAAGCAGCTAACGTCACACATTAATAACAACAAACTGGACAATCCTCATCAGTCAGCATATAAGCTAGGACATTCGACGGAAACTGCTTTATTGTCTATAAAAAACGAGGTTCATCTGTCTCTGGCATGCGGTGAACCCACAGCTCTAGTACTTCTTGACTTATCAGCCGCATTTGACACTATAGATCATAATATTCTCCTTGGTTACCTTAAATCCTGGTTTGGTCTTGGTGGAACAGCTCTAAGGTGGTTTGCTTCCTACTTAAGAAATTGTTGCCAGGCCATTAAGATAGGCTCCACACTATCTGAATTAAGCAATCTCATCTATGGTGTTCCACAAGGTTCCGTTCTGGGTCCGTTACTGTTTTCACTCTATACAACACCACTCAGTAAAATTATTCGCCTCCACACGCATATTAAATTCCATTTTTATGCAGATGATACTCAGTTATATATCCATCTCTCCCATAAGAATGCTTCTTCGGCTCTCGCCAAGCTAAATGCCTGCCTTTATGATGTACAAGAGTGGATGTCTCTCAGTAAATTGAAGCTTAACCCTGAAAAAACCGAGTTTATTGTCTTTGGTTCCAAGGCTCAACGTCAGAAGATTTCCTCTCACTTTCCTGTTAGCATTCTTGGTAGCCTTCTTCATCCGGTTGATTCTGTCAGAAATCTAGGTGTGTGGTTTGATGCAGATTTTTCATTCTCTGAACATATCAAGAGGACTTGCAAAGCGTGCTTCCTTCAGATGCGTGACCTCCGTAGAATTAGAAAGTATCTCACTCCTGAAGTGGCAGTCCTTGCTACAAATGCCTTGGTTAGTAGTCGTTTGGACTATTGTAACTCTCTGTTCAGAGGTTTGTCCGGTTTCAATCAGCACAAATTGCAAAGTATTCAGAACACCCTTGCTCGTATTGTTACAAATCATAGAAAGTATGCTCATGTTACACCCATTCTACAGAAACTCCACTGGTTGCCTGTTAAGTACCGTTGTATTTTCAAAACCGCAACACTTGTGTATAAATTTTTGCATAGTGGTTCTCCTTATTTCGAAACGTTCTTGTCTTTTAGTAGTTGTCCCTATAGTACTAGTCATAGTCACCCAGATCGTCAATACCTTACAGTTCCCCCTTTCCATTCATCAGTTTTCAAGTCAGCCAAACATTTTGGCCATAGTTTTGCCTTTGATGCTCCCAAGATCTGGAATGATCTCCCTCAAGATGTTCGTAGTGCAACATCAGTTGCCTCCTTCAGGAAGAAGCTTAAAACATACCTGTTTGCAAAAGCCTACCCACCATAGCCTCCCCCGTCACATCGGTGTCTCCTTGGTACGACCTGGCTATGTCCCTTGATTAACGCTAACTGCCTTGCTTTATGTTTAGATGCACCTTAGAGTCCATCAGTGATGGAGATTAAGCGCTATAAAAGTCCACATTAGATTAGATTCTTATTAGAGGGTGCAAATTTTCTTTGCCTGATAATGACACCCAAAGCAAATCAATGAGGGGAGTCAGTATTTGGTATAGTTGATGTTTTGGTGTTAGACATTTATGAACAGGTAACAAACTAATAATTTTCATCAAAGTTCATTTGTCTTTTTGAAGCAAACTCCAGTCCACAGTATTTTGATGGTGAAAATGCAACGCTTTACCTTAGAATGTGATATTATTACCTTGAGTCTGTTGTCAATTTCCTGTTGTAGGTCAGGGTAGGTTTCGATGCACCACAAAAATAGTCTGTGGAGGGCGAAGTAGCCGTTGAGATGGTTGTCACTCGTATGTTGTGTGCCTTTGGAAAACTCAACCACAGTGGCGCTCATCAGGTTAGGAATTGTCTTAATCACCATCTTAGTCAAAGAGGCTTTCTTACAATTTGGAATGATCTGAAACATAAAAAGTTAATGATAGAATTTAATGTTGGAATTGTGATGCACTACAGAAATTAGGGATGGGCTTGTAGCATATTTTCTACAGTAACAATATCTCACCAGCGCAAAGTCATTGCAACTCAAAGATCAAGAAAAAGGTGTGTTCTAACATAAGACCAGTGGAATAACCATGCTAGCAGGAAGTAAAGTAATTAGCAATTCTGCTGAAGCAAGTTTCTTTTCAATTCATAAAATCTACAAATATACTGAATCAAAGTTTAAAATTTTTTTCAGATGTATGGTTTGTTTCTAATATTTTACATCTCACAACAAATTATAGGTGCTGATAATGGTGATGTCAAGGAGTTATCATTGTATTTTCAGTAAGATTTTCTCCATATCAAAACCAAACTTACTCCCTTCAAGGCCTCAAAACCAGCTTCCACCTCAGATTTTATCTGGGCTCCATGGTTCTCGCTCAGATACATTGGCAAAAATACAGATAATTCTTCCTTCAACATACTGTGGACCTTTCCTGTTGACTTTTTCATCCCATAGAAGGAATCACCATTGAGGAACTCACAGGGTGTGGTCAGCGACGGCCGTGAGGACGGACCCGAAACTACGAGACCATATCCATAAATTTCATCCTTGTTCTTTGGCTTGTTCTTTGGATCAAACTTCACCTTGGAAATATAGTCAACGACCTGATGGTCTGATGAGGTTGTTTCTGTTTTGGTGCTGCTTTTCTTTTTCTTCTTGTCATCGACGTCAAGGGGCGGGAACGGCTTGCTGTGTTTGTGGCCGCAATCTGTACAAGTGTAGTTCTTTGCTAGTTTGGCATTGTTCTGTGAGACGGAATCCATATAGGAAGTACCCGCCCCCCCATAGCGATCTTGTGTCTCCGCCAAGAATGACACCAAATTCAAAAGCACAGTCTGGACGGTGTACCCTGGGCTCCATCCCATCCCTTTTTCTCCAGCCCATTCTGTGTGGAAGTGGGCAAAATCAGAGAAAATGGACAGACAGGCCTTCACGCCCTTTTTACCAGGCATGGTGGCCCCACCAGTAAATTGGTAGCCCTTGGGAACAAATTCAGCAGAGGGTGACTCATAAGGATAGTTCTTGGGGAAGAATAGGATTAAATGATACACAGCTTCACCAAATTGGAAGTTACAATGCCATTCAAACATGTTGTCATCCAAGGGAGCAGCCGAGACATTTTCCACTGGAGATGCTCGGATTTCTTCCAAATCTTGCATCAGCCTCTTAATGGCTTTTTTCCGAACTTGGTCTGGAGCATTTGCCATGATGGTCTAGATGCAGGCTAGATGTATCTCAAGGCAATACCTGCAATGACACAGAAATTAGGAAGAGTGTTGATTTGGATTTGAAAAAAACATTCCAGATTTGAAAAGAAAAATTAATCTAGTACACCCTAGTCCCTAAATCACTATAACTCATTGCCATACTCAATGGCCAAGACCTCTGGAGGATACAGTTATATGTGTATAATTAAAATTTAACTAGCTAGAATCACATGAATAATTAGACATTCAACAGCTGATGGGTAGATCTTTTAAAAATTTAAAAATATACTTCACAAAGGCTAGTTTATATTTGTCACCTACCACTCTCCTTTAAAAATAAGTAAAATATCTCAATATCATTCTAAAACTGTGAAATCAGACTGGAAATGTATAAATAGACAGTGGCAGTAGTGAATATAAAACTTCAATTTTTATCTTCTTTTAGGTGAATGTGAAACATTGAGGCATTAAAATCTTTTATTTGCTATTATTATTACTATTATTATACTGATCTTGTTTTTCTTTTTGTGCAATTCTAAATCATTATTCTTTGTGAAGATTTAAACCTAATGCTTTGATCGCACGTCATGCTGTATTGCCTACGTTTGTTGGCATTTTGTATAATGCGTTATTCCTTAATACATTAACTGGCAGACTTCTGATTGAATATTCTACACACTGTGGCATTCTGCACTTTTGGATCAGTGGCCACCAACAGGTTTTTTTAATATTGTGCCAAATTTACTCTGTTTCTTTTATTGGCAGTTTACATAGTTTTGGACAACTTACAAATGCAGGTGATATCACCTACTCATGGATTTAAAGAGGTGATACTGCCGGCAGTGTGATCAAGGCATTATGAAATTTTTGAAAATTAAATCTTATGTATGTGAATTGCAATACATTTAGACATTTGAACTCTCTTGTTGATATTAGGGATGGGTCAGTGTCAAAAACGTTTAGCTTGGGAGGCCTCCAATATAAAGGCATTCCCATTCTGGGATTCCAAGAAAGATGTGTTTGAGTACACCTCCAAATAGACTGCTAACACAAAGTAAATCTCATGAAATAAAAATATGCTAGCTTCTTCTCAAGGAAACCTCACTAAAAGTTCCCAAAAGTACAAACATATAGGATAAAGTGTGCAACTTCTTCACATGTATATGAAGTAAATAGCACAAAATGTTAGATAATCATGGCATAAGCATACTATATACAGTCTTAATGGTGGCATAGTCATACAAAATACAGTCTTCAAGGTGAAAAAGCATGACACTGGATAACTAGTTATTTTTGTCTAAAGTAAGTGATTAATCTTTGTGGTAGGTTCTGTTTATGCTTTTCATTATGAAATTGTCTTAAATTTGGTTGTACATTATTATTTAATAGATTTTATGTAAAAATAACTAAATTACGACAAATAGCTGCCCCCACCCCCTGTACACAATAAGATGGGGGACACTAAGCATGATGTTGGTGCTGCACTGGTGTAGCAGAAGATAATGACTCACTTAGTGATAATTGAAGGGAGGTCAATTATCTTGCAAGAAGGTTGAAATATTCTGAATCACTCTGTAAAGATTCAATATGAAAACTTTACACTAAATTTATTAATTAAAATTTCATTTGAGATGTATGATGACACATCACAATTTTATCATGTGTTACACCCTGGCTACACCGAAAGCTTTAGCAATTTTTCATTCCTTTTTAAAAGGCAACCATGTAGTCTCTGTATTTTTTGATTTAGAAAAAGCCTACGACACTGTTTGGAAACATTGTGTTATTAGAGATCTACATAACACAGGCTTAAGGGGGCGAATGCCTATGTTTATTCAAAATTTGTTATCCAATAGAGTTTTTAGACAAGAGATGGGTGTCCCTCAAGGCAGCATCCTCTCCGTTACTTTATTTATTTTAAAGATAAATAGTATTGCTGATGTAATTCCATCTAGCTTTGAAAAGTCTCTTTTTGTTGATGATTTCTCAATCAGTTGTTCTTCTAGAAATATGGCTTCAGTGGAAAGACAACTTCAGTTGTGTCTCAATAAGGTTGAAAAATGGGCTGATGAAAATGATTTTAAGTTTTGTAAAACCAAAACTGTTTGCATGCATTTCTGTAATAAAAGAAAATTTCATCCAGACCCAACATTAAGATTATATAATTCACAAATCCCTGTTGTTTCACAAACTAAATTCTTTGAAACTTAATTTAAAACTTAATTTTAAGGCACATATAGATTATGTTCGCCAGAAATGTGAAAAAGCCATGAACTTACTGAAAGTAGTTGCCAAAATGGATTGGGGAGCAGATAGAAGTGTTTTAATGAGACTTTATCATTCATTTGTTTGTTCTAGATTGTAATATGGTTGTGCTGTTTTTAGTTCTGCTCGTAAGTCTTATCTTAAGAAATTGGAACCCATTCAAAACCAGGGCTTAAGAATATACCTGGGAGCCTTCAGGACTTCTCTAAAGGAAAGCTTGCATGTAGAAGCAAATGAACCTCCTTTATATCTACGGTTTGATAAGTTATGTGTTCAATATGCTTTGAAATTGAGAAGTAATCCTGACAATCCAGCTTATGATGTTGTCTTTAACCCCCTGTATTATGATCTATATGATAAGAAACCATCTGCAATAAGATCTTTTTGGGATCGTGTACAGGAAGATTTGTCTGTTGTCTGTCCTCAGCTGGATCTAATTCAGACTGTGTCATTGCCAAATGACCCACCCGGGACTATACAGAAGCCTCACATAGACTTATATCTCACCAATCAAAAGAAACATCTTGGTGATGATGTCTTTTTCAAAGTCTATTTGCTCAGTTGAAAAGTTGTTATCCTGACCATAGGGCTATATATACTGATGGATCGAAGGCAGAAAATAGGGTTGCTGCAGACATCCTACATCTAAGAACCTCAGTGTTTGGGTCAGACTTCCTGGCAATGCTAGTACTATATTCACAGCTGAATTACAGGCTCTTAAAATGGCTTTTAATATTGTAAAAAAATGTGATGGGAGTCATTTTATCATATTCACTGATTCTTTATCTAGTCTTCAAGCTCTTGAGAGCAACAACTGTGATCATCTTTTTATTCAAGATATTTTAAAACTTTTTAACGACTGTTTGTCGGTGAATAAGATAGTTGTTTTAGCTTGGGTTCCAAGTCACGTAGGCATAAAGGGCAATGAAAAAGCAGATGAGCTTGCCAAACAGGACTTAAATTTTAATGTTTTAGACTTGAAAGTCCCCTATAAAGACTTGAAAGTGAATATAAATAGTGTTTTTAAACAAAAGTGGCAAGCTCAATGGAATCCATGTCCTGATAACAAACTATTTCAAATAAACCCTACAGTAGGAGAGTTTTATGTTTGGACGGGTTTGTCTCGTAGGGAGGAAATAGTTATAACTCGAGCCCGTATAGGACACACTTATTTCACACACAATTATCTGTTGAAAGGTGACGATATGCCCTGGTGCATTCCATGTCATTGCCCTGATACAGTGAAACATATATTATTAGACTGTGTCGACCCATGTGACACTAGAATGAAATATGATAGAGATATCACTACCATGAAAGAGTTATTTAATGAAAATATTTTTAATATCATAAATTATTTAAAAGAATGTGGCCTGTTTAAAAAGTTTTAATTAATTTATTTTGTGTTTTGTCCCTCATGTTAATTTATTCTGTAATATCTAGTCTTGGACAGTATTGTGATAGTTATATTATGGTTTTTAATTCATTATTTCTCATGTACAGTTTGTTGTTTTTTCCTTTATGATTTTCTAGTCCGTCTTTAAAGTTATATTGTGATATTTATATTTTTCTTTACTTTTATGCTTTATGTTATTTGTTGTTAGCACACTTACCTTTTTAGTATTGTTGTATTTTTATGTATTCTAGTCAACCTATGATTTTGTGACTTGTTTTTTTGCCAGTCACTGCATGTGTATTTGTATTTGTTTGTTTGTTGTAAATATTAATTAGTGTATTTATTACTTTTTGTGCAGTATAACACAGTTGTGTTTTTGCACTGAAATTTTAATATCAATCTATCTATCTATTTAGCAATTTTTCTAAGGACAACTAAATATTTGTGTCTTAATATGTATATGCCCATCCCAAGCAATCATATATGGCCAAGTACAATGTTCAACTTCTGAATGTATGGTATCTTTTGCAGAAATACAGTATTGTGTTGTCTATTTTACCAACACAAATGGTAAACTTTCCAAGCATGCACAAGCATGTCTGATCATGTAGATAGTACAATAACCTGTCAATATATTTAATGGTGGTTGTGCCAGCATAATTTCTGATACATGTACATATCTCATAAATGACATGCAGTAATACTGATTTATACTTTACGTAGACCGATTAATCTGCCTCTCAGCCAATATTTAAAAGATGGATGTATTGACCAAAATGCCATCCATCAGTTTTAAAAAGGCATATTTTGGTACAGAAAACTCGGCCTAACTTTACGGGCAGTTGATAAAGAAGGATTATTATCATATATGGGCATATATAAGTACTGTTATTGAAGGAACACATGGAAAAGTTGCCAAGATTTATTATATTTTCAATATAAAACTCCTGGGGTCGTATTCACGAAAGGTCTTAGCCAAGTATTAGGCTTAAGTTGGCTATATTTTTATACAAAAGTTAAGCCTAAGACTTGGCTAAGACCTTTTGTGAATACGGCCCCAGGTATGAATATGTAGACGTACTGTACGGAGTAGTGCTTAGTACTGAAAATAATGCCATACAGCACTACAGTAGACCCGCTACAGTACTTGTTAAATCAATTTCCACACAAGTTATGTGCTTTAAATATATTTTGACAAATACTTACAGTTTATGGGTGCTCCAAACGTTTTTATATCACTTAAAATGAGATATTTGTCAAATTTATAAGTGTCACTGCAAGCAATTTTATTAACAGATAAACAACTTCTCCGTTTATATAGCTTTGATGCGGAAGTCAAAGCGCTAATACACAGATAAGATTAGAAGGGCTTATCTGTTATAATGGACAGTATTCTTCATACAGCCTTTTTGGTATCAGAGTAGGTTCCATGAGAGTATTGATCCGGGTTTGTGCCCAGGCATGAATGGGGTTCCCGCAATCCTATTGGTTGACCTAGATTATGACGCTAAGATATTCCAGATATAGTTCTAAATATGGTTCACCCAGACATGTCTGGGCAAACCTGGGGTCTCCCTTTGGATTCCCCGCTTACTGTATTGACTTTTTGAAAACCTTGAAGTTGTACATTTCTTTGAAAAGTGTGAAACAGCAGATTCTGCATATTTTCCAGTCAATTTTTGCAAGGTCTTATGTTTACGTACAATTTATACTTGCACAAATAAACAACAAATGTCTTGTCAAGCTTTAAGTGTATGCTGTTGCTGTTATGTATCCAGTTTGTGCATTGTCCCTACCTGTAATTGTAAACCCGTAGATAGCGACACCTTAGAACTCACATTTCTTTTGTTTTATCCAATTATTTTTTTTTTTTTACCTGTTTTCTTCAAGTTAGCAAATTATTATTACCCCACAGCCCTTAAGGGCTGTCAGGGTATTGTTTTCACCCATGGTGTCCAGATGGGCGGGCGGGCGGCGGGAAATAGTTTGTCCGGGTTGTATCTCAGAAACCGTAAGGTGTAGGAAGTTGATACTTGGTAGGGACATTGGTTAGGGGGTGTAGGTGTGCAACGTCATGGTCTGACCTTGATTTGACCTTGCCGTAGTGATCTTGAGTTTGAAAATCTTGTCCGGGCTATATCTCGGAAACTGTAAGGTGTAGGAAGTTGATACTTGGTAGGGACATTGGTTAGGGGGTGTAGTTGTGCAACGTCATAGTCTGACCTTGATTTGACCTTGCCGTAGTGACCTTGACCTATAAAATCTTGTCCGGGCTATATCTCGGAAACCGTAAGGTGTAGGAAGTTGATACTTGGTGGGGATATTGGTTAAGGGGTGTAGGTGTGCAACGTCATGGTCTGACCTTGATTTGACCTTTGACCTTGCTGTAGTGACCTTGACCTATAAAATGTTGTCCGGGCTATATCTCGGAAACTGTAAGGTGTGGGAAGTTGATATTTGGTAGGGACATTGGTTAGGGGGTGTAGGTGTGCAACATCATGGTGTGACCTTGATTTGACCTTTCATCTTGCCGTAGTGACCTTGAGTTTGAAAATCTTGTCCGGGCTATATCTCGGAAACCGTAAGGTGTAGGAAGTTGATACTTGGTGGGGATATTGATTAAGGGGTGTAGGTGTGCAACGTCATGGTCTGACCTTGATTTGACCTTTGACCTTGCTGTAGTGACCTTGACCTATAAAATGTTGTCCGGGCTATATCTCGGAAACTGTAAGGTGTGGGAAGTTGATATTTGGTAGGGACATTGGTTAGGGGGTGTAGGTGTGCAACATCATGGTGTGACCTTGATTTGACCTTTGATCTTGCCGTAGTGACCTTGAGTTTGAAAATCTTGTCCGGGCTATATCTCGGAAACCGTAAGGTGTAGGAAGTTGATACTTGGTGGGGATATTGATTAAGGGGTGTAGGTGTGCAACGTCATGGTCTGACCTTGATTTGACCTTTGACCTTGCTGTAGTGACCTTGACCTATAAAATGTTGTCCGGGCTATATCTCGGAAACTGTAAGGTGTGGGAAGTTGATATTTGGTAGGGACATTGGTTAGGGGGTGTAGGTGTGCAACGTCATGGTGTGACCTTGATTTGACCTTTGACCTTGCTGTAGTGGCCTTGACCTATAAAATCTTGTCCGGGCTGTATCTCAGAAACCGTAAGGTGTAGGAAGTTGATACTTGGTAGCAACATTGGTTAGGGGGTGTAGTTGTGCAACGTCATGATCTGACCTTGATTTGACCTTTGACCTTGCCGTAGTGACCTTGACCTATAAAATCTTGTCCGGGCTATATCTCGGAAACTGTAAGGTGTAGGAAGTTGATATTTGGTAGAGACATTGGTTAGGGGGTGTAGGTGTGCAGCATCATGGTGTGACCTTGATTTGACCTTTGACCTTGCCATAGTGACCTTGACCTATAAAATCTTGTCAGGGCTATATCTCGGAAACCGTAAGGTGTAGGAAGTTGATACTTGGTAGGGACATTGGTTAGGGGCTATAGGTGTGTATTATCATGGTGTGACCTTAATTTGACCTTTTACCTTGTCGTAGTGACCTTGACCTTTAAAATCTTCATGGACCTTTGGGTCTGTCTTTTGATGCAGATTAAGCAAAAGTCATATTAGAATTTATTAAGAATTTTACTTTCATAACTTCCCATTGTAAGAGATAGAATTTCATCAAGTGAGCCACAGATTTTGCTCCAACACCACAATAAGCATTCATTAAATGTATTACCACTTCTGTATGCATGGTAATATTCAAACCATCTAAACCATAATTCGGCCATGCAGATGTAGATAAAGAGTGTTGAATTTTAGTTTGCTGATTAATGCTGTCATCTTGTTATTGAATTATCTTGTTTTAATACTTCATCTTTATATGCATTATCTTTCTTTTAAACATTATTTCTCCATTTAAACATTGTTTGGACCTTTATGTAACTGACAGTGCTCTGAAAGTATCCTGAAGTTTGTACTGGTACAGTAAGTACTTCTATATCTCATGGTGTTGAAAATATTTCCCTAGGCTGTGGGGTACGGGCATCTCTGATGCTATTTTTTTTATTAGTATTTTGCTAATTCTTATTCTAATTGAATATTTATAGTGCTTAATTTCCACTATTCAAAGATGCAAGAAAACCAAAGCAGTCAACCAATTTCAGTATTCAGGAACAGAAAAAAGGGCCAAGCACCACAGAGAATGGCAGGGGGTGAGTAAGACTAAGGTGGGTATATATGCCTTAATTGGTGTACAGGTAGGTTTTGAACTGCTTTCTGAAAGAGGCTAGGGAGGGGAATGCACAAATCTCATCGGGAAGAGCATTCCAAACAGTGGGGCATCAAAAGCAAAGCTATAACCAAACTGCTTGACAGATTTATGGATAGAGGGTTGGAACTTTGGAACCACAAGGGAATTATCACCACTCTGACTGCGCCTGGTACTATAAGAACTGCTATATGAAAAGATATATGGAACAAAATACTTGGGAAAACCAGTGTGAAGAAACTTATAAACAAGGGTGGCTGTTTTAAAGACTGAGCAATGTTCAACAGGAAGCCAATGCAATTTCTTAAGGACAGGTGTTATACTAGATTTTCTACTGGCATTTGATACAATCCTAGCTGCACTATTTTGGATGCACTGTAATTTACAAAGATTGAACTTGGAGAGACTCCTGAAAAGTGAGTTACAGTAATCCAACTGACTACTATAACAAGAGCATTGGCACAAGTACAGAAGCATCATGAGTAAGAAACTGCCTGACATGTCTAAAGTCACAGAATTGCACGAAACAACTTTTGCAGACATTCTGAACATGTTTGGACAAGGAAAAATCAGAATCAAACCATAACTTTTGACTAACTCAACAAGGCAGAGGGGACTACCCAAGATGGTAGCTGGAAAATATGCTTTCAACTTATCCTAGGTTATGCTAGCTCCTATTTTCAAGTAATTAATGTAATCAGGCTGAGGGGCACAGGTGGTGATTAGATGGCAACTTTGCACTAGGCCAGTGAGGACCTCAGGATCAAAAACTTAAAAATCAAGGTCAGAGTGATATTTATTTTTTTTTGTCAAAATCGAAATTTGTTGTAGTCCACTTCAAGTGTTTTTCACTTTATTTCATAACATTATGTCCAATTATTTCAGTAGTGAAATACTGGAAATTTTATGATGGTGCCAGACTATGCAGTATTCAGTATTATCTTGTAAAAATATAGCATTATATTTCGATTTGTCTTTCGGCAATCATTAAAATTCTGTCAGAATCTTTGGTGGATTACAGTTATTGGCCAGTCCAATACTTTTTAAAACATTTTTTTCAGAGTATTCCATATTTTGGTTGAAATGACTAAAAATGCGGGCTTCAAACAGCCGCCATCTATTCATAATGCACCTATGTATGATATGTCAAACTTAGACAACTTATTATACCACATATTTTTCTAACTACGCAGTGCAATACATAGTGCATGCAAAACATTTGACCAGTGACAACAAAGATGGTACAGAGTACTAAAACCAGCTGGCGACTCTGGTTGACAGATATGAAAAAAATATAGAAGGATATTGTCATTTATAGACATGGCACTTAATAAAATGATTGTACACTTTACATAGGCATGATATAGTATGGTATAACCGGCCATTGGCGGTGGTTGTCAGATACTACCACATTATATAACTGGCTGTTGGCTGATGTTGACAGATATAGAACGATACAATATGAATGGCCGTTGACTTTGGGAGATAGATATTTTATTATCCACCATTTTGTATGATTTATGAGTTAAATAAATCAATATCAAATGAGAGAATGTGAAAAGGGATGTCCAAAAACATGGGCACGAGTTAACAAAAAAACTTTTATCTTTAACTTGCAATATCTCAGTCATTGTATCCACCGGATAGCATTCGGTGGATACTATGGATTTCGCTTCGTTACGCCGCCACCGCCGCAGTGTGTAGAGAGATTTCACCATTACCACTCTTAACAAAAAAAATATTATAGCTAGCCTTCTCAAATTTGCAGGATATATTCATAACCATAAAATCTTGCCTGGGAATATTTTTGGCCTCATTTTGAAAAACAAGATGGCCGCCACAGGTGTTTTTTTTACTTTCAGCAAGGACTTTTGGTGGCCCTCTAGAGCAAAGGGTATTATAGGTAGAGATCTCAAATTCCCAGGGTATGTTCCTCATTACAAAATCTTGACTGGGAATATTTTTGGCCTCATTTTAAAAAACAAGATGGCCGCCACGGGCGTTTCTTTGTCAGTCATTAAAATTGCTTATATCTACCTTATTATTGGTCCTAGAGTTTTGGGATGGTAAACCAACCTATAGGAAATCATGGGCTGGGAATCTTTTGGTGTGGTCAGATTTGACCTTGGACCCCTCCTTCAAGGTCAAATGAGGATAGCCAATCTTAAAAGTGCTTAAAACTCGCTTATTATTGGTCGTACAGGTTTGGGATGGTAAATCAACATATAGGAAATCATGGGCTGGGAATCTTTTGGTATGGTCAGATTTGACCTTGGACCCCCTCCTTCAAGGTCGAACGAGGATAGGCAATCTTAAAAGTGCTTATAACTCGCTTATTATTGGTCCTAGAGGTTTGGGATGGTAAACCAACCTATAGGAAATCATGGGCTGGGAATCTTTTGGTGTGGTCATGTTTGACCTTGGACCCCTCCTTCAAGGTCGAACGAGGATAGCCAAACTTAAAAGTGCTTATAACTCGCTTATTATTGGTCCTAGAGTTTTGGGATGGTAAACCAACCTATAGGAAATCATGGACTGGGAATCTTGTGATGTGGTCTGATTTGACCTTGGACCCCTCCTTCAAGGTCAAACGAGGATAGCCAAACTTAAAAGTGCTTATAACTCACTTATTATTGGTCCTAGAGGTTTGGGATGGTAACCCAACCTATAGGAAATCATGTAATATTATACTGTAATATTACCTTTCTAACTAAAAAAAAAAAAATTCTGTTGTGATAATGATTTAATAATCACATTTGGGATATATCATTCAGGCATCAGAAACAAATAACTGCCACTGCATGTAGCTCTGCAGTTGAGAATTGGATTTTTGGGATCCTAAGGGCCTGGTTTCAATTCCCATTTGGGTCTGTGTGGTTGTCTTTTTTTAATGTATATATCTTTTATTTATTTATTTTTATTAATGCTTGACAATAATAGGAGAGGGTTACCAATTAGGTTGGGGTTAGGAGTTCTATCTGATCTTTCTGTCCTGTCTGTACACCTTCTTGCCCTTATAACTCAAAAACTATAATATCAATCAAGTTTAAATTTGGTGGGGAGATACTGCATGGGGTACATACGGATTCCTCTAAATTTGGTGAAATTTGAGTGAAAATTAAACTCTGGAGATAATTTTTCTTATTTCCAATTGGACACATATATAGAAATCTGCTTCTTTCCCTCACGTACAAAAAACAATATTTTGCTTTCTGGTAATGTCATTACTTAATGATGTCACAATGCAATTGTCATTGTGAGGTCACAAACTTAGCTTGTGAATCTTTGCTGTCTTTAGTTAAAAATATTTCTAAAAATACACATAAAGGGGTGGTATTTGGACAAAAATACCTGATACAATATATCAGATACTGTACCACTGGTTGTTTTAATAACTTACCTAACCTGTTGTTAGTCAACAACATTGGAAGTTATCATAATAGTCCTAACTTGACTGATGAAATGATAATTACCACCTTGACCAAAACACCACTGGGTAACAACTATGGTATTCACCTAACCTCCTTAAGTCGCTAAGGGGCAATGGGTTGGAGCAAAAGCAAGAATTACCATAGCAACCAAACCTTACTACCTGAATTAAATAGTACTTGCACCTAAAAAAACCAAAAAGAACCTTCACAAATGGTCAAATATGGTTTTTACCTCATAAATACACCTTTAAAAACCGGCAGAAAACCGGAGCCCAAAATAGTGCTTCAGGAGGTCATATCCATAACTTGCAAGCCTCTGATGAGATCATTCCTAGAAGGAAAGTCGAAATATAAGCCAATAATATTGTGCTATATATCAGGCAATCTAACCCACTAGGCACACCAACAATCTCCTTTTAAAAATATTTCTTCTCGTTTTATGTCTTGAAATTGACAAACATAATCAAGAGAGTGCATGGTGGTGTATTCAACATTTTTACATTTTTATCAATTTCTGTTTTCATTTATTTTCTTTTTTTTTTCACAAAAACCTTACCCTGAGTAATTTTTACCAAGAAGTGGTTTTTATCCAATTTTTTTACCTCCACCAGGAGTTTATGTTTTTGTATGTTCGTTTGTCTGTCTGTCTGTCTGTCTGTCTGTCTGTGTTTTTTATGTTTAGATTACTCCAGAAGTAATGAATAGATCTTTATAAAAAAAATGTGGGAAGGTCTTGGTCAAAGGAAGAAGTTACTAATATTTGGGAAAGATCTGGATCACATTTTGGATACAAAAAATCATGAATTTTCAGAGGTCCAAATTTCAATGTATTTTCAATGACTTTGGCTTCCTACTTGATATTTCTTCAAAAGTAATTAACAAATTCTGATGATAAATTTTTAGTAGGAAGGGCCTAGTTAAGGGAAGGAGTAATTACATTTTAGGAAAGCTCCACTTCATATTCTGGATACCAATAAGCCTCCAAAATTTCGGAAATGCAAGTCTGGAGGATGCGCTCAATGGTTTCTTGTACATTCTGTGCCCATTTTATGAATTAACACTTATAATTACCGTAGCCATGCTCTGTATTGCCCATGCTTTTGAAAGCACCCCTCCACAATCTTACTTTAATGCCGATAAATTGCTAATTTGTCATTTCGATGTAAACTTTCTACACTAAAACCCAATAATCAGTCTAATTTGTTTTTGTTTTATATCACTTTTCAACACTATTTTTCTTATTTTAGCAGTTATTTAACTTATTTTATTTTGCAGAGAAATCCATTACAAATTAACTAATATTTTTGTTTTCTTTTTAATAGCTTCCAACATAACTTCAAATACAAACAATAGATGGTCGATATACAATACTATATAACACTTGCGAGGCTGGTCACATCAAGTCGAGCGTTTTGCTCTCTCTGAGTGCATCTTCTTAACCATGATACAGAGGCTCCATTGTATACAAAAAAATTATCCCGCTCTGTATATCCTCCCTATATATATGGATTAAACATGGCTTGCGGTGGTTAATAAAGTAAAACATCCCTCATACATATGCAGAAAAATATATCACTCATGAAGATTAACGTTATTCTCATGCTACGTAGTCATATAATAATATAGTCATCTTCATTCATGATATACAATGTATTTTTTTCTGTATTTTTCATTCAAGAAGTTTTCTGTTGTGCAACATAATATGAAAATCCATGAATTGTGGTCGACAGTCATGGAACATTTTATACCTGATTGTTGACTGGAGTTGATGACTTGGTACAGGATTATACAAGATGCACTCAGAGAGAGCAAAACGCTCGACTTGATGTGACCAGTCTCACAAGTGTTACCGGTATATGGTATTGTATTATCACCCATCTATTATTTGCACTTGAAGACAGACAGACAAATGAACATACAAAAACATAAAATCTTGGTGGAGGTATAAATATTGGATAAAAACCACTTCTTGGTGAAATTATTCAGGAAAAAGTTTTTTTGATGGCCTGTCAGAGAAATGAAAGAAAAAGAAAAAAAATGAAAATAGGAATTAATAAAAATGTAAAAATCATGAATATACCACCACTCTCTTAATTATCTTTATCAATCTCAAGACATAAAATGAGAAGAAATATTTTTAACTAAAGACAGCAAATATCACAAGCTAGATTTGTGACCTCACAATGACAATTGTTTTGTGACATCATTAAGTATTGACATCATCAGAAAGCAAAATATTGATTTTCATGTTTGAGGAAGAGAAGCAGGGCCGGTATTCATAAAACTTGCTGAGACCAAATTTTGTCTCAAGTCTTAAGTTTTGGTCTCAAGTCTGAGACCATTTTTGGTCTCAAACTTGTTAGCTATTCACAAAACAGTTGAGACCAAATTTAGTCTCAGATTTGGTCTCAAACTTAAGACTGGTACATAGTTGTCTTAAATATTTTGTTCAAAGTCTCAAGCATTATTTCATCTTAACTGAGATGCATATTATAATTTTTTTTGGTTTAATGTAAAGTAGAAATAATTTACAACATATATAATACTTGGCCTAAACTTTTGTAACAACAGATATCCCATACTTTGGTTTCAAAAGTACCTTACTTTGAGACACTTTTCAACAGTGTTTTCTGACTGCATAGCAACAAAGAAGTAGATCATGTGACATGAAAAATAAAAAACACTTGACACAATTTTCTATTTATTTTTTATTTTAGTAGACAGTAGAATTTTTGTTAAGAATTAAAACACACAAAAACTATTGATCTTTGAAAAAATGTTAGATATATTTGCAAGTTATTGTTTGTTTACATCGGAAAGACTTGAGACTGGTCTCAGCTTGGTCTCAGCTGAGAACCTCTTTGTGAATACAAAGCTGAGACTTGGTCTCAGCTGAGACCAAATCTCAAAGCTGAGACTATTTTTTGTCTCAGACTTAAGATCTCTTTATGAATACGGCCCCTGATTTCTATGTATATGTGCAATTGTAAATAAAAAAAATATCTCCTGAATTTATTTTTCTCTCAAATTTCACCAAATTTGGAGGAATGTGTATGTACCCTATGCAATATCTCCCCACCAATTTGAACTCAATTGATATTATAGTTTTAGAGTTAAAAGGGTAAAAAGGTGTACAGACAGAAATACAGGACAGAAAAAAAAACAGAATGAAACTGATTACAATAGTCCTCTCCTGTCATCAAACATTCATGAAAAATAAATAAAATATATATGCACATAAAAAAACCCACAGACCCAAAAGCAACTTGAACCCAGGCCCTTGAGATTTTAAATCCAATACTCTACATACAGAGCTACAGTGGTAGTTACATATGTGTGATGTTTGAATGATAAATCCCAAATGTGAATATTAAATCAATATTACACCAGAATTTATTTTTCTTCATTATTTTATTGAAACCTACAAATAAGTTATATTGTTAGAAAGGTATTATTACAGTGTTTGTGTTAGTTTTTATTGTGTAAAAATCCATATAGAAATGGTGGGAAAATTGCAAGTTAAATAATGAAGTTGTCATGTATGTGACAACGAGAAGCAAATTTCTCTGTATACACTCAATTGAAAATAAGAAAGCTCTCTCCTGACTTAAATTTTTAATCAAATTTCACCAAATTTTGAGGAATCCATGAAGCATAGCAACACACACATACACACATTAAAAAAGCATTGGAGGAAACAAAGCTGATTGTGTGTGGATTATTGATTTACATTTGTGAGGAGGAGAAGCAGTTTTCACTGTAAAAGCCCAATTAAAAATAAGAAAAACTCTCTCCTGGCTTTAATTTTCAAACAAATTACACCAAATTTGGAAGAATCAGTCTGTACCCCATGAAATACCTGCCCACCAAATTTGAGCTCGATTGGTGTTATAGTTTTTGAGTTATAAGGGCGAAACGGTGCACAGACAGACAGACAGACAGAAACAAACTGATCACAATAACCCTCTCCTATCGTCGAGCGTTAATCAATGGCTGTTGACTGAAACGGACAGGCACATATGTGTATTGAGGCTAATGAACAGGATTAAGTGACCCAGTGTACTGCAACTGGCATAATCAGAAATTACATGCCTTCAACGTTGCAATGTTATGGTGCCATTTCAACTGCAGTATGAAAGTCCATATTCTATTATTATTGTATTGTTATTTACACTTGTGTGATATAACTTTTACCCTACAAATATCTTCAGTGTTAGTGTGAAGGAAACGTCATGGGTAACACCCTAACCTCCCACCTTTGAGTTCATGGGTTCCAATCCAACATCAACCCTATGCTGAAAAGTTGATGGTTGCTTGTTGATGGCAGATATTTGATGATGGAGAATCTTGTCCAGCTGAGTATGCATTGATTTCCTCCATCCGTGTGACTATTCAAGCTGATTTGGCAAATATATTGTGTTCAGAGTTAAATCCAGAAGATTTTAGTTTCTAACATGCATTTTACATAAATTTCACTTAAATTGCATGAAAGACAGCCTGGATAATATCTTTGTCATTTTGCATCTCTTACTATGGAGAGCTAGCATTATGATTGTGTAAACAAGTTCTGATTTTCGACCAATGTTTCAGTAACTATGTATGCAGCAAACACGTTATAGCTATACATTACTGCAAAGAAATTTCTACAGAGTTTCTGGTCATTTTTGTTGTATAGAATTTATGAAGTCTGGCAACAAAAACAAATTCCGAGTCAGATATATACCATACCTGGGACCGGTTTCATGAAGCCTCCTTTAGATAAAGGTCACCTTAAATTTAAGGATTTCCTTGAATTTCTCCCCCAGTTTCACTCAGTTTCACAAAACCTCCTTCCTTAAAGCAGACCTTGAAATTTCAAGGAAACTTCCTTGAAATTTAAGAAAGCAAAGGGCATGCCTTAAATTTAAGGAAACTGTCCTTGAAGTAATTTTTGTACGGTAAAACATATGTTTTCTGACCTTCTATTATCTAAGTATTCAGTTTTATGAACCATTTCAACTCTCCTATGTTTGTAGTTTCCTAGTGTTGTATATTAAAATTCCTCTTTTATATTATGAACCTTCTATTATCTGAAAGTTAAAATAACTTCCAGTTAAGTCAGGAATTAATGCCTTATATAATCACTTGTGTTACAAGTGATTGTATTTTGACTGTGTATATTATAAACTGACAGTCTCATCAGAACCGATTTTTACCAATTATATTTATATGAGTATTGCATTTTATAATTAGTATTTTTAAGATTTTGGAGTGTCTCATATGCTGTCCAATACAGTGCACTTAAAAGATATAGGCTAAAGGGTAATCTTTTTTGTCCTTTTAATGAAGGCTCTATTGCCCAATTTAACAGTTGTATCTATTTATATGAGATTTGTTTGGAATATAATACTTTTAATATGGTAATAATTGTGGTTATTACCATCAGAGCTTATAACCTGACATAATGAGTCATACTACTTTCTTATATGAATTTTATTGGTGTATAATATTGTTTGTACATTCTAATGAAACATTATGGAATAAAGTCTGTTGTTTTATTGAGTCTCTTTTGGTCCTATTTGTACCCACACATTTATTTGTTTAGGGTACTGTCCATGGGATGATCCTTATGAATTACAGTGTTTGATTAGATAGACCCCACTTGTGGGGAGTCCTATACATTATCATTAACAGCAAGTCTTGCTTTAATGAGTCCATTGGATTATTAAAGGTGCTTAATATGCTTGGACCTTCAACTAGGGTAACTATGAAACTGTTTGTGATGTCATATGAGACTACAAATGTGTGATATATGTCTATGATGTTGTTTTTACTTTTATTATTACTATGAGTGTCCTTTCGCAACAAACAGCTAGTCAGACAGAATTCCAGGATGCAATGGCGTACCTAAATGTACAGTCTAATGCCAGCAGTGGTTGTGATACATACATGCCCATGGAACTTATTTCTGATGAAACTCATGAAACACTAATAAGTGTCTTGAACAAACAATTCCTACACCCAGGGAATTTTTGTTTCAATGGTGACCACTATCTACTAATAAGAGGTAAAGATATGGGCTCCTTATTAGCCCCTACTTTTGCAAATCTGTTCATTAACGGATTTGAGAAACCATTTTGCTCATCAGAATATAGTAGAATCACTCCTCCCATCTGCACCAGAATAAGGAAGTGCAAACACTATCTACTGATACAATAAACCTGAACAGTAAACAGCAGATAGCAAATCTACATACAGGTGCAAAGATCTCCCCAAACACACAACATGTAATGAGGATATTATTCTGTTATCTGAACAATACACCACATTCCAACCTGTTCAGATAATGGAGGTTCTAGCTGCACTAAACCATTGACAATATCAATACTCGCATAAATATATTATCTCCTTATTACACACGAGTGATGGATTATCTATTCTCAGTTCATTCTGTTACAACACAGAACATATTAAAGTATTAATAATAATATTTAATTTCAAACTTACACTTCAAAAGGAAAACAAAATTTCGGTGTTGAAATAATTAAAAGCTCTGAAACATTGTTTCTCATTTTTGTGCAACAATTTCTTCTGTTGTTGTTTTACAAGAAAATTTTGTAAATATACATTGTTTTGACAACTGTATTTTAGAGCCATATGATTTTATAATATGATTTTCTATACACAAAAATATTTGAACAATATCCATTTTATTCTTACAACTGTATTTTAGAGACACGCAATTTACTACTTTGCTGCTTTTATAAATAATAAAAAATATTTCATTGGATATGTGTTGTTTACTGTAAGACTTGTTCACTTACTGTTGACAATTTTATCAGAAAGAAATAAGTTTTGCAGTAGAAAATCTTTTAACTACTTAAAAACTTTAGAAAATCTACTTTACAGGGCTGTTGTAAGTATTTTGTTTTATTTTTATCCATTGTTAACTTTTCAGTTGAGAAATATATTTCTAGTGGCTCTATACAGACCATTTTTTCTGGTGTTTGTGTGACATTCTACAGCTGAAATCACTAGTTTTTACCCATTTTCTCAACAAAAGGAAGGAACAACCTCCCTCCTTAAGTTTTAAGGAAGACCTTTGGTAAGGAGAGTTAAAGGAGGTTTTGTGATACAGAAGTTTTAAGTGGCCTTCCCAAAAGAAAAAAAAATGACCTTCCTTTGTTAAAGGAGGTCCTTTCCAAAGGAGGCTTCGTAAAACCGGCCCCTGGCCTAGAATTTAGATGCTCACCCATCATGTAGCCCAGTGTTGTTTAACTTCAGTGATGAGACAGGTACTAATCACAATACACCACAATTCAGAAAACACAGTGATAAAAAACAACAACAACGTGATCTCTAGAAGCACGAGTCATGCTGGAGCTCACTGGCTTAAAAAGAAGTTTACATATCCTCTGTTGTCCCATGGTTCTTGTAGTAGGCAGCATTTCATGGTTATTTTGTAAATTCTTTAGTTGGCATACCGGTACAGTATAACCCATTATAAAACTGGACCGGAGCATATTGTCCAAAAATACAAGATGTACGGTAGTTGTCCAAAATTTATATTCATTCATAACGTAACAATTAACCTTTAGAACAAAAGCCATTGTGTTTTAAATATAAAGAATTTGTATACATCAAGCACTCATACGTGTTTGAAAATATAAGCTCCGCCCAAGCATTATAGTGATGTTAAAAACCATACAGTGTAAGGGTGCATTAAGCCAACTAAAAGTTTTCTTAATTTCATAGAAATTTGATCCTCAAGGAAGGCTGCTGAGACACAGATATTGTATAAGTCTTGTTCCTGTACCACTTTTCTTAACATCAAAACGTCCAGTATCAGCCGCCATTTTGGATTATTAGTTTTGACAATTATATATTACAGCAGTAAAGGAAAAAAAACATATATAATGTAATTTTGCTGAACTTATATGCTGTATATTTTGAAATTGGTTCCCTTTTATTTAACCTGATATTCACCCAGATAGCATACCGCCGTCGGACCGACGTTGGCCCAACGTCAGCACATCCGTCGGTCCGACGTTGGCTGCCGACGTTGGGCCAACGGCTTTTTGACCGTCGGGCCAACGTTGGCCCAACGTCGGCAAGCCAACGGTAAAAATATTTTTATATGTATAGCATCAGCCAATCAGATATGTTCATAAACAACTTTTTTAGTGCGAATTTATAATGAAAATAATATTTTTATGTCTAAAATTATTAAATGGTTGCTTAAAATTTTTGGGCTCACTGAAATATGATTTTTAGACATACCATAATAAATAATTTTTTTCTAAGTTTCCCCAAATCCCCTATTATTGCTCGCCGCCATCTTGAACAAAAATCCGCCGTTGGCCCAACGTCGGCCCAACGTCGGCAAAATATTGAGAAATCTTACTCGAGTAGTGGTTGGCAAGCCTACGTCGGCCCAACGTCGGCCCAACGTCGGCAAAATCTGCCGACCTTGCGACCAACAGCCAACGTCGGTCCGACGGCGGAATGCTATCTGGGCACACGCTTATTTAAGTGTGTTTATGATAACTGGTAGATGCCCATCCGTTAAAAGGTTTAAACCATTCAATAACACTCACCATCTTACGGATGGTCTGCAGTTTACAGTACAGAGCCTTGGCCAACTGTATGTACTAGTTTCCTCTATCCACAAAACTACCCGTCATGATATGACTTATACAGCATTGTTAAAACCCAAATAAAAATAAAAAACACCAAATGAATTCTCTCTTTTAAAGAAATTGCCAAACCAAGAGTCTGATTCTTGACCTTCCTACTGCATTCTTCTGAATAAGTGCATGTAATGCTTCCATCAGGTAGCTTTTCCTGAAGGGATGTACATAGTCACTTTTTATTATTGGAGATCTTGTCAAATTTGATCAGTTCCGGAAAGGGAGGGTGAAGGCTTCCTTGAGGATTCTTATGACCTTGGAGCTGGTCCCTAGGGCGGCCCAAGTTTTCCAAAACTGGTTTATTCTGGCCCTTACAGGCATATTTTGAGTAACAGTGTGGACAGAACACAACTGATCTACACAGGAAACCACTTTCACATACTTTATTTCTTACAATGGGACAAAAGGTACAAGATTGACAGCAAAACAATTTATATTTAAAGCCTGGCAATTGTCTACACACATTTCTGTCCTTCTGACCGGCCCTACAAAGCACCCCTGAGCTACATCGTAATTGTCATTTATAAGAACTTTGTCCCGTGACTGGTTGCTGGGAGTAGTTGGGAGACTTTGCCTCAACCTTGCCTGTGTTGATCACGCGAGCTAAGTGTTTTCCAAGTTGGTGGGCCTGATTTCATGCTGGCTTCCGGAGTTTGTTTAACAGACTAATGGTAAGGATGGTACAAGTCAGATTTCTTGGCTGGGCCACCAGAGTAACGCTTGTAATGATGTCCAATCTTTTCCTCTGCCTTTGCGCCAAGACTATCTGGGAACAGGGAGGCTATATGGAGAGGTGAAGTTCTGAGACCTGCCACTGTGTCAGGTCTTCCACCATACAGTTACTGTTACTCAGATATAGTCCAGCATAAACCTATGGATGGATTTTAATTTTTTTTTTTCTGGAAATGTTAACCCCAGGGGGATCTAGAGCTGATTTGGTTATGGGAGGTTTGACTTTCTACCTCTTTTTTCAAGGTTATAAGTGTCCTCCAAACTTTGCGTTTTTCTTATCCCCCTTTTATTTTGCTCCTTTGGTTTAAAATGCAGCGTTACCCAGTGGGAAATTATTCGCTGGGAATCTAAGTCTCAATTAAAACTTTTGACCCCTGCTTCAAGGTCAAATAGCTCAGTTTTTGTAGATATTTCCCAATTATCCCTTCTTTAAAAATCTATTATAATAGCTTGAGTTCTCAGCGGGTTTATTATTACTTTTAATCTCAGAATGTTTTTGGCATCATTTTGAAAAGAAGATGGTGTCACTGTTGTTTCTCAGTTTTTGCCATTTACCTCTCTCTACTTTTAAAAACTTTTATGGCTATAGTTCTCATATTTGTAGGATATGTTTTTTATTGTGAAAGCTTGTCTTACCATCACAGCTCTTAATCTGTTATTACATTTTTTTTTCTAATTATAAAAGTATTACAGATTGCCAATAAGTCCAGGGATACAACACCAGGTTGTAAGTGACCAAAACACTTCTAGTTTTTGTAAAACTCTAGAACAAATTCTAGTTATTGTCAGGGATACTTAGGATTTAGCCTGTTCATACTGACGCTGCATAGATTTTCTTTCCTTAGACCTTTTAAATTTAACATGTTGGTACATATAGGCAAGGGCTCAGAGCCTATCATTTTGTGGCCCCGGCCTATGACCTTGAGACCAATGGCAGGCTCCTAAAGGTCAAATTTTTGGGCTTTTTTTAATATATTGGCCCAGTTCTTATATTTAGAACAGTGGATCATCCCATGGCTGATAAATAGTTATAATGTAGTAAATTAGCATGCAAAAGTTTGACATTGAAGCTCTCTTTTGAATGTCATAACTGGCCTCACAACAAAGGTACATCAGCCTTTCTTCTGGAATTTATGGCACAAAAGTGCCTCTATCTCACTTATTATTGGTTTTAGAGGTTTGGTATGTACAACCAACCTATTATAAATCCTAAGCTGTGGATCTTTTAATAACTTCAGATGTGTCCTTTGACCTCTCCTTCAAGGTCAAACTATGGTAGCCAAACATAAAACTGCTTGTATCTTGCGAATTATTGGTTCAAGAGGTTTGCTATGTAAAACAAACCTAACTATAGGAAATTATATGCTATGGATCTTTTGGTGATACCAGATTTGATCTTTGACCCCCCCCCCCTTCAAGGTCAAACGAGGGTTGTTAAACTTTAAAGTGTCTGTGTATCTCACTTACTATTGCTTCTACAGGTTTGCTATGTGCAACAAATCATAACAAATCAAATCATGTGCTGCGGATCTGTTGGTGATACCACATTTGACCTTAGACCCCACCTTCAAGGTAAAACTATGGTAGGCAAACATAAAAGTGCCTCTATCTTGCTATTATTTGGTTCTAGACTTTTCCTATATGCAAGCAACCTATAGAAAATCATAAGCTGTTGATATTTTGTTGGTTTTAGTTTTGAGCTTTGACCCACTCCTTCAAGCAAGGTCAAACAGGGGTAATCAAACTTTTAAGTCCCCCAGCCTTGCTTATTTTTGGTTCTACAGGTTTGATATGTATAGGAAATCATGTGTTGTGGATTTGTCATACCAGATTTGACCTTTGACTCCTCTTTCAAGGTCAAAGTATGGTAGGCAAACATAAAAATGACTCTGTCTGGTTTATTAATGGTTCTAGGCATTTGCTATGTGCAACTAATCTGTAGGAAATCATAAGGTGACCTTTGGCCTTTGAACCCCCTTCAAGGTTTCAAGGTCAAACATTTATTGTTTTATTGTTTGCTATGTGCAACCAACCTTTTGATGATGCCACTTTTGACCTTTGACTCTCCCGCAAGGTCAAAAAATGGTAACTATCAAGAAAGTGTCTCTTTTTTTCTTATTAGAAAGTCCAATCTAGTGCTGTTTCTAATTCTACCAGTGATGTATCTGGCCTAGCGGGTAACACACTTGTCTAGGAACTCAGGGGACGTGGGTTCAAACCCAGGTACAGGCAGATACATAGTGGCTCGGATGACCACTTAAAATGGTGGTCCTGTCATTGGGTCCTATCCCCAGTGGCAGGCTAAAGAACCTCAAGGACGTTGATAAATGGTCATCCTTGAGCCTCTATCTTCCAGTTAGGGGAATGCCAGTTACTTGTGAGTTGGGCCTGTACCTGTGCAGTTGGATGGGTTTAATAGCGCATAGAGTCCTGTAGTATATGGAGATATTGCGCTGAGTATAAATACACAATACAATACAATACAATGTTCCTAATTGGACGCATCACTAGTTCTGTTTCTAATCATTGTTTATCGGCTTGGAATTACAAGTAGAACTAGTTTTGCTTCACATTTAGTTTTGGTTAATGTTCTTATTTGAGAAATTGTGTTTAAAGCCTTTCAAACCAGATTTCTTACATCTGCACTTTTGGTGATGCAAGAACTCTCACAAGACGAAAACAAAGTTTTTCTTTTCATTACAGTGACATTCCAGCTATTGTTTTACCAGTGGCCTGTATGAAAATTTTTCAAAAACCATCTAATGGATTGCCTATGCTCAACAACTTGACAAAATTAAAGAAAAAACTACTGTGGCAGACTGGCAGGAGTTGTTTGTTGGAACAGGCAAAACAATTAAAGGTCAGAACTACAATTGGTAGTTTGTAAGAGCCAGTGGCATTTCTAATATGAATAATTATCAAAACACAATCTTGGTATTAACATTTAATGCCATTGCAAAGACAAACATATATTAAGTTCACAGACATGACCAGTAAACAGACACCTTGTTCAAGAAAATGAAAAAAAATAGTGGTATTTCAATTTCTCTAAATGCTGCTTGCAGTGATCAACATCAACCGTGCTACTTCTAATTCCCAGCTGGAAAACAGCAATTTGAAGTGGTACCAGTGCCACATAAAATTAGATGCACAAGTATTTGTTCTTTCTAATTCCAAGCAGAAACAAGGAATAGTAAAGAAGTGCAGCTAGTGGTACTTCCAATTAGACTCACCACTAGTCGAATTAGAAACAACACTAGATTGGATTTTCCACTGTGACATTTACAAAGTGCAATGAACAATGATCATCAATTTTGGTTGTTGTTTTTTAGTTACTTACTTAGTTGTATTTTGCGATTGTGTATTGGGTTATTCTTTATGATTTACTTATATATGGTATATTGTAACAATTAGGTGTTTCTGTTTGATCAGGTTTGTTGTATTCATGCATGCTAATAGATGTGCATAAATTTGGATTTTGACAGGGGTGATATACAGAATGTGGAAATATTACCAGCTAGGTATATAAGGTTATATTTAGTTTGGATTATTATAGGGAGTTTACTTTAACATGTATATGTGGATGTCCATACAAATGTTTATTATTTGCTTTTATACTGTGTTGTATTTTGCCATTATTGTTCTGATTTCGATATGACCTTTGACCTTCTCCCAATGACCTTACCCAAGGCTGTGGGTAATGCTTTTACCATTAGTCTACCAGTATGAATACATAACATTGAGTAACAGTGTTATGACTATGATAGTATTGTTAATAAAGGGGTATGTAGTACATGTATAGAGTACATGAAAATAGCTATAAACGGTTTGATTAATACACAATGCTATGATAGTACTGTTAGCTGATACATGTGAAATGCTATCAAAAATTAAACAGAATAACATATGCATAGCATACACACCCAATATGGCAAATTACAGCATATTATTCAGTGTTGTGCTATATCCCCATTGTTTCATGTCTGTTTATGTGATATATAGTCCAAACATACAAAACTTCTAACTTTTTTCAGTTTACAGTATGTACAACATGGATGCACATAAGATCCCTTGCGTTACCAGACGTGGCCACAACTACGGCCACATACGTAAGAACTAGCAAATTATGTAACATCTCCCCTCCTTTGAGGAAGAGTTGTCATTATCACTATATTGAGAGCAATTACAATTATTAAACCCTTGGTGCTATAACCAAACAGTATGGCATGACACCTAAGTAAGTACCTAAGTACTTATTTATAAACGTCTGTAAAAGTGCAAATTACAAGGAACCATCAGAACATCAATATTAACAACCAGAGTAATTGGATCACACAAATATGCAAAGGAGAATAGTGATAGATGAAACAAAAAGAACACAATTTCAACAACAAAAATTATGCCTATGCATACACATTATATTATGGTTCACAACAAGCGGAAATGTTAGCTCTATGTTAAAAAATTGCAGTTGAGATTACAAGATCAAGATTAGGCTTCCTGAATGTTTCAAGCTTAAGATCTTTTTTTTGGGGGGGGGCAGAGGGTACTAGCACATATCCCACCAATGGAGACAGGTCTTCAGCACCTGCTCAAATCTCAACGCAATTTAAGGCTTCTGATACACAAATTCTGGATCATGTTTCAACTTGGGTATCCTCCCCGATCTGGTCCTTCCAGGGGTTTGCCTCTGTCTTGGTGGGGGATAACTTTGGGTCATCTGGAGCCGGATCTGCAGGCTGCATTGATATATTGTTCATAGTCACTACATTTTCATCACCATTGCTTGCCCTTGGCTGTGCACTTGGCTCCACACTAGAGCTATTGGTTGCCTGCCTATCACGATCTGGTTCATGTGATGACTGTGGTATGATCAAATGATGTTGACTGCCTACCAGCGAGTGGGTCGACTTCTGGGAGGCCTGAAGATGCCTTCGGTTGCGGATATATGTTTTGTCACCAACACTCACTTCACATGCCCTTGTTGACATATGCCTTACAATAGTGCCTTCTTTCCATTCTTTCTTGCTATCTATAGGCTGCATTCAGGCAGTGTCTCCTGGACTGAGTATCGGTAAATCTCTTCCTTTGCCCAAAGGCTTTTGCCGTCTTAATTCTTTGCGAATCTTCTCTTCCTTTGGGTCAAAGGATGTGGGGTTTAACATTGACTGAGTCATGGGCAGTAAGGCTCTTGTTCTCCCGCCAAACATTCTCTGTGAAGGTAAAGTGCTCATTCCTTCAGAAGTTGTGTTGTGGTAATTTAGGAGACCTTCTTGAGGATCATCACCTGTCCCAGCCGATTTTCTGAGAATTCTCTTTACAATTTTGACAGCTGCCTTTGCCACTCCGTTGGCTTGACTATTGCCTGGGCTAATGGTCTGATGCTTAAAATTCCAGCACTCTGCAAAACTTCTGAACAATGTTGACGCAAACTGGGGGCCATTATCTGACATAAAAAAATATGTGGAACACCATACCGTGCAAAATGAGTCTTCATCACTAAAACTACTGATTCTGAGTCTGCCATGCCCAGCTTGTTGTATTCTATAAAGTTACTGTAATAGTCATACATGACTAGGAACTCTTTCCCTGCCCAAAAGAATATATCAGTGCCTACTTTCTCCCATGGTCTTTCTGGTATTGTAGTGACTATGGGAGTTTCTCGGGCCTGTCTTTGCGAATAAGTTGCACATGTGCCACAGCTCTCCACAAATTGTCTTATCACTGACGACATTTGAGGCCAGTATATAATGTCTTTGGCGAATCTTAAACATGAGTTGATTCTCATATGCCCCTTGTGGATCCTTTGTTTCATTTCTTTACTAAGTCTGTCAGGAATGACGACCTGGCTTCCTCTCATAATGATGCCAACGCTTACTGTGAGCTCGTCCCGATAATTGAAGTACGCTCTAATATTTTCTGGTACAAGATCCTTATGATATCTCCAGCCTTTAGAAATGACCTGCCCTTGGGCAATCAATGCATCATCTTTTGCAGTTTCATGCCTGATTTTGTTCAGCAGCTCATCCCTGATTGGGAACTCATACACAGTGTGTACTAACTCCTCTCTTGATGGCTTATGAACTGGTGCTCTGGAAAGTGTATCTGCCACAGGAATAGTCCTTCCAAGCTTGTAAGTAATGGTATAATCATAGTTTTTGGCTCTTAGTAGTAGATTTTGCAACCTTCTTGGTGCACTATTCAGACATTTCCTTGCGATAGCTTCTAGAGGTTTGTGGTCAGTGATTACCTCAACAGGTCTACCATACGTGTAGTTATCTTTTCTCAGTGTCAGTAAGTGATCTACTGGCATATGCGAGTGGGCGGCCATCTTGCATCAGTACTGAGCCAAGGCCGTATTCGCAGGCATCATTTTCAACAGTTAGCTTCTTCTTGGTGTCATAGAATGCCAAGATGGGAGCCTGACACCAGAGTTCTTTCACTCTTGTAAAAGCCTTTTCTTGGCTGTCTGTCCATGTGAAGTCCACCTCCTTCTTAAGTAAGTTTGCCAGAGGAAATATAATACTGGACAGTCTTGGCATGAACTTGG